>JAGFBZ010000778.1:0-600000 GCA_018398805.1 Hirundichthys speculiger | reverse complement strand
TCACATTACATTTTATGGCAGTTAATGCAGAAAACCAGTAAATTCTGAATGTGGGCCGACACTAGATGCATAACTGCTTCTGTGGAATATTACCGCGGCAGAAGAAAATGCAAGTCGTTATAGACGGGAGTGATTAACAGCCTTAATAAGCAGGTTGAAAACAAGAACACACTGTGTTATACGCAGCTAGCATACAGATGGGATTACCATCACATGAGGAGGTATGAAGTAAACCGGGTGGTTTCCTCCACCAAATTTCACCCATGCAGCTGAACCATCTGGACTGCAAAAGTGCTGTCCGTGGGGCGTAAAAAGCGATAGAGCGAGGGACGGATACTGCAGTGAAATAGAGTCAAATAAGACAAACACAGTGGCGAGAGTCGGGAGTCATGGTAATCAGCTAGCGGCAGTGTTTCCTCTTTAGAAGCAGAAATAGCTGATTTTCCAAAATGTTGGGAAAAGTAAAGCAGTCTTTAGACAGCAGAATGAAAAAGTTTCCCTCTAGTTTCTGCATGTAGAGTTGTTAAATCAACAGCTGTCTTTACAGCACGACTGCTGATAACAGGATCCAGGTACTGGAATTATTTAGAATGAGAGCTGTTAAAACCTTAAACACCTTAACAAGGTTCTATTACTCAAATAGACTGGAATGGAAAGAAAATAACCTGATTAACACGCCAAGATTACCTGTCAATCACAATTTCATAAAGAAAACTGTACATTGTACGTCCCGATTATTTACCTGATGAAAATTTGGGTGAATATAGACTATATATTAGGCAAGACAAGGCAGGTTTATTTGTGTAGGACATTTCATGTGTTTTACATAAAACATTAAAAGCATCGCAGAAAAATAAAAAGAAAGCATTAAAAAGTAATAGAATAAAAGCATAAAAACAAAGAAAACAGTAAAAAGAGTTTTTAAAAAGGCTGTGCAGATTTGAGCTCCTGAATAAAATCTTACTTAAAGGCAGCTGAGAACAGGTGAGTCTTTAAATCTCCTGGTGGGTAATGACGAAATACCGTTACCTCATTTGTATTGTGCTGTGTTGTTATATTGTTAACATAGTAATTTTATGTTGTGTAAAGGCAGGTTCCAGGTGGTGGGGGCATACAAGTGTGAGCCACCAACCAGTGAAGTGGACTGACTGCAATTACTCCTGTTACTCCTGTTTCTTGTCTCTCAGGAAGGGTGCCCAGACGAACATTCCCCAGGGGTCTGGGCTAAAGGGTTAATGTTTGATTGATTGGTGGAGTTTTAGAAGGGCTGAATGTATATAGTGTATATATGTGTACTGGGAACTTTTAGGTACCCCCAGAGGTGGTATGTTCCAATTAGCTGGAACTGTTTATTAGGTGTTGGTGGCAGCCATTTTGAGTGTGTGTTGGACATCTGCGAGTCTTCCTTCTATAAGCTTACTGGGATACACGTCTCTATGGTCACTCGACAAAGGTGACATGGTGACATTGTAATCTGTGTGTCATCAGCATAGCTATGGTAACTAATATTGTTGTTCTTTATAGCCTGGGCCAGTAGGAGCATGTAGATGTTAAACAGAAGAGGCCCCAGGATGGAACCCTGGGGAACACCACATGTAATTTTTGTCTGGTCAGGTGTAAAGCTGCCTACTGACACAAAGTAGTTTTGTTTTGAACCCGTTCAGTGCAGCACAAGAGAGACCCACCCACTTCTCCAGTCTTTGGAGTAAAATAATGTGGTCAACTGTATCGAATGCAGCACTGAGATCCAGTAAAACCAAAAATAATATATTTCCAGCGTCTGTATTCAGACATATGTCAATCATGACTTTGGTCAGAGCAGTCTCAGTGCAATGGTGCTGTCTGAAACCTGACTGGAAGACATCATAGCAGTTGTTTTTTTTTTTCTTAGTAAGTCATTTAGCTGATAAAAAACAGCCTTTTCAATTATTTTACTTAAAAATGGAAGAGTGGAGATTGGCCTGTAGCTGTTCATGTGTTTTTAGTCTAGATAGTCTTTTTTTTTTAGCAGGGGTTAGGGGCTGCATGACGACTCCCATGTGAAGTGTACTGTGTCTAATTGCTGATGTAAGAATTTAACAGCTTCAACCTGACATTTACATGCAGTTTAGAAAAAGGCATCAACTCATATTTCTGCATGTCTGACAGTGAACGAGATCATTTTGTTTTTTACCATATGTCTTTAAGACGTACTTCAGAGTCGGGCGTTTGGATCCACATCGCTGGCTGTGGCCTTAAACGGCACAGTCAGTTTGAGATGATGATGTTTGGACATCGTCGTATTAGGATGCCTGACATCATTTAAATGTAGGTGCGCCTGTGGATGTAATTTCAGGCCGAGCAAAATGGCTCTGCAGTAAAATATGCTGAAAAAAATCAAAAGAAATCAATCAAAACATGAGGAGAAGAATTGAAGCACCGATTACTAAAACCCCATGAGTCACACTTGGAACTTCTGTGACTTGTGGGGTTTTAGTAATCAGTGCTTTTGTGATTGCTTTTGAATTGCTGCTATTGTGGACCTTCATACATCTGGTACGTCTTCAGGGACGAGTCGACTCTACTCCAGTAGAGCAGCATGTGGCCACACAGACACGCTGCTCTGGATGGAGCTGGCTCATGTGTCGCAGAGATGAACATGCTCTGGTACAAAATGTTCTGAGATGGAAATGATCATACAAACAAAAGTCCTTATAAGAGACCGTCATTATCCACTATAAAACCCGTTCTGCACCAACATGAGCTCAGAAAGCCACTGTTCCAAATCCACCGTAAAAAAAAATGTAAAAAGCCAGATAGCACTTTTCTGCTGCACATGGAGACGTCCTGCTGTTTGGTGAAACTAAAATTGAGCTGTTCATTATGATTATCACTGTGCTTGGAGGGAAATGAATGGATGCAACAATGACCCATGAAGGTGGCAGCGTTACTGCATCCTGCTGGGCTGCTTTGCTTCGAGGAGGACTGGTGCTCTTCAGGAAACAGTGTGATGAAGAAAGAAAGAGGAAGGCCCACATATGTGACTCATCTCTGCTTGTTCTGTCAGGAGAAATGAGAGGGAAAACTCCAGCAGGATATCATGCAGTTTAAAGGTAACAAACATTGAAGAAATTAATAAAAGAAAAGCTTGAAACCACATGTGCAAAATAGAAATACAGTGATCCCTTATTTTTCGCGGTTAATAGGGACCGGCGCCCTCCCGGGTAAATCAAAATCCGCGAACTAGAGCCGGAGCCCCTCAAGCCTCAATAATGTGTTTTAAATATGTTTAAAACCCCCAAAAAAGTATCGAGACACTGCAGCAAAACAAGACAAAGGCTCAACTGTGGTCTTTCTGTTACCTTCACAGCCTCTGGTCTCTGAACCGTAGTAAAGAAACCACTCGTATTGTGCTATTTTTTGCTAGTAATTAGCGGGTAACATGCTAACAACAATAAAAGAAAAAGTCTGGTTTCTCTGCATGGAACGAGCACTTTATTCTGGCACTGCAGGAACTTGTAACATCACACAGGTTGTATTGTTGGGCTCCTGTCGGTTAACAGAGAATGTAAATCTATACACGCTGGGCTGCTGTTGATGCTCACTACACTTTTCATCTAACCCCATTTTCATTCTGCCGTCCCACAACACACACACTACATTACCCATAAGGCCACACCATTACCCATAAGGCCACCTTCTTAAAGGAGCCAGCCTGGCTCACAGCATTTCTTCACTGTGAGAGAACGCGCACAACATCCTGTGATGTTACCGCGATTTTTAAAATTTTTTAAAATTATATATTTCTGAAAAATCCGCGAATAACGAAAATCGGGAACTTAAACCGTGAATTGGCGAGGGATCACTGTATTAAGAAACAAAAAAATCACAAACCAGTGCTCTATGAAGCCTAGAATACAGTGATGCAGCTTCACAGAGAGATCTGTGCATGTAGATACCATCCAAGCATGATAGATTTGACTCATCAGCCCAACATACAGCTATCTACTGATTTAATCACCTCTCTACATTCACTTCCCATCTTCCCCTTGGTGTCCCTCAGTACAGGGTCATCACACTCAGGAAGGTGATTAGCATCGTAGCCTGATTCTGGGGCTTTAACCAATCAAATCTAGACATCAGTGGGGTTTTTTTTGACACAGAATTACTGTCTGAAGCGGGAAACACTGCTTAAATTATTCTGATAATTCAGAAGCCCAGAGGTCCGACTCTGCACCTCTCTCCGGCCCAACAGGAAATCTGAGACTTGACCTTCCTCATCTGTTTTTTATTTCCTGAAGCAACTCGTTTAAAAGTTCTGTGTATAAGAACGGCATCGTGACCTACACCTTTTACGAAAACACAACATCACCAACGATGTTCCGCAGAGTGGAGATTGAGCACGACGATAAATCCGCCGCTGGCTCTCTCCCTCGCTGACAGGAATGGCATTAAAGGTTGCCAAATGCACCTGCTGCATGATTAACTGTCTTTGCTGTATTAAAACACACTTGCGGAGCCATCTGCCAAGTACGATTGTGTGCAACCGCTGAAACCATTTCATGCGAAAACTCATTTTCAGCCTCTTAATTATTTTTCATTATGGCGGTGCTGAGGAGTAGATTGGAATTGGGCGGTAATTGCTCGGCCTGGGCGGCGAAACAATCCTGAAGCATCAGTCTAGATGAAGTGTGACAGGGAGACATCTCACCACTGTGCAGCACCCATTAGCCTGTTTCCTCCTTTCTGATCACCTTAAAAAACCTCCCAGAATCGTGGTCAGCGGCAAGGTCACCGTGGCAGCCTTTTAAGGAGGCGAAATGCCTGTGGCAGTCCGTGCGAGATGTTGATAACCTTGTTGTTGGCATTGCAACTGTCCTTAAGCGTATCCGATTGTGAGCGGCTGTCACATCGCGGTGCACTTTGCTATTTTCTCGGCGCTGCCACTGGAACTAAAGGGGGCAGCTTCAGCAGGTTTAAGAAGGATGTGTTCAGCACAGCTTGTGAGACTGCTGTTAGGATTATCTTTCTTTTTCTTTTTTTTTCTCCCCCCCTCGACTGTGCTGTGATAGAAAATCTTTTCCAAATGCACTATTGGGAGCAGGGCTGCCAATCAATACGGCTCCTCTCTGCGAGAGGTAAAAAAGTGGTCTCCTCTGCCAGTTCGCTTCAGTGCCCCCGCGCCTCTTCCAAAATCCCAGTTTATCCTCGCTGTTTGCCTGTTACTCGTAGGATGCCAGAGCTGAGAACACTACATGTCTGCAAGCATGGAATAAAATGATCAGGAAACGCCATACAGCACCGATGCTGTCTGAGACTGAGGGTGTAATTCTTTTTCCACACTTAGATAAACTCATTTTAAAAACAGTCAGTCGGATTACATGGGAAGTTTAATTCCTCTTTAATTCAGAATTAAAAATAAATCTGATTTAAAATGATTAAAAATTACCATGTAAACACGTAATTCTGAATGAAAATGTCCATTCCAAATTAAAATTAATTCCGAAGTAAGTGGCTGGTTTATTCTGATTTTAAATCGGAATAGAATAATTCCGCGGTCGTGTAAACACTCATTCCGCTTTAAATTAATTCCGGTATTTCTGCATATGCTTGTTCCCTTGCCCGTCTGTCGCGATGACGCTTATATTCCGCGCTGGGCTTGTTTTTGAAAGAAAATCATCGACATGACGTTGTCGTGCTACTGCTTCAAAAATAAAATCAAAACAATTCAAAAAGGATGCTAATATTGTAGTCCTCCATGTTGTTGCTAATCGAGTAAGTTTGTTTTATTCCGTAAATATGTAAAGACGTCCGCCCCCCCTATCCAATCAGAACCCTTCCCAACCCCCAGACCTTAAGCGGAATGAGATAAAGCCGGTCAAACGTGTTTTCCATGTAAACCTCAATTCGGAATTACTATTTCCATGTAAACTCGAAGGAAAATAGTTTAATTCTGAATTATTTAATTCAGAATAATTAATTTCAAATTAAAAAACATAATGTAACCGTGGCCAGTGATCCATTATTTTTCGCAGTTAATGGGAACCAGCGCCCTCCCGCAAGAATCAAAATCGGCGAACTGGAGCTGGAGCTCCCCGAGCCTAAATAATGTGATTGAAATAACAACTGTGGTCTTTCTGTTACCTTCACAGCCTCTGGTCTCTGAACCGTAGTAAAGAAATCTAACCTCGTTTTCATTCTGCTGTCCCACGACACACACACTACATTACCCATAAGGCCACCTTCTTAAAGGGGCCAGGCTGGCTCACAACAATTCTTTGCTGCGAGAGAACGCGCACAACAACCTGTGATGTTTCCGCGATTTTTTCTTGATTTTTTTAAATATTATATATTTCTGAAAAAAATCCGTGAATAACTAAGAACTTAAAGCGCGAATTTGCGAGGGATCACTGTAGTTACTTATGTCACCCTCTCAAAGTTAATAAGATCTAACAAACGTAAGCAACTGTTTATTAAAGTTTCAGTCTCTATCATAGTCTGAAGCTCAAAAACCTTTATCTGCCTTATTCCTTTCCAGTTTACTGTTTTGCTGCATCAATTTGCCACAAAATCTGATCTGATCTTCATCTGAGTCACAATAACAGACAAAAATAATGTGCTTAAGATGATAACACACAATTTGATTTTTCACATCTTTATTTAACACTTCCATGAGAAATTTACAGCGCTGGAGGAAAATGTAAGTGAACCGTGGTAGAAATAAGAAAGGAATAGATTAATAATCTCTTTTGACTTTCATATCTAGAGTGAAAAATATGCACAGTTTGTTCCCAGACGCCTGCTCCTGGGAAACAACAGCTCCAAGGACTTGTCATGTGATATTATTGTCCTGATTTTTCTCCTTGGAACCTTTTCTGTCTTATTTAAATCCATTGTGCTATCTTATCTATACGGTATTTTATTCTAGAGCCATATTTTCAAATATGGGGGTCATCTTATAATCGAGGTCTAGACTTTTCTATTGTCGTTACACATCTGCGCCACTAGATGGAGCTGTACTGAAGTAACCAGTAAAAGAACAGCAGGACAGTGAACACATGGAGCAGATCTGATGATAAATGGAGGAACTACAAGACCGACTCGAGCAAAGGAGTTTGAAAGTTTTGTTGCAGTCCAGAATTTTTATTTTTACTGCCTGAATTGTTAATATAGATTGTGAAATTAAATTTAACTGGACTTTGATGGTTCTGCAGTTATTGACATCATTAATGCAGTTATTGAACTACATGGCTGTTGCTTAAATAACATGGAAATCTGACACGTACCTTCCTTAAGTATGATACTATATTTCCTAAAAAAAGATGAAATCATTAAAATGTTTAACAATACAGCAGAATATTATCTCTGTGAGATTTTTTTTCCATAATGACGGTACAATAAAAAGGTTTTTAAATGAATAACCTTATCATCTTCATCATATTTTTATTTTCCCAAATTGATATTTGAAAAATAGATGTCATCTTATAATCACAGTCGTTCTATATTCGGGCCGATAGGCTAATAGCTGCTAAAACATCCTTAGCAGTAATGACTTCAAGCATTCAAACACTTCCAGAAGTTCTTGATCAGCATGTAGAAGCATCTGCAGGGTTCATGTCTGCGCTCTGGCTGAGCCTCTCCAGAACATGATGCCGCGGCGCTCGTTGGTAAACTTATTAAGTGCCACAATGTTCATTTGTTCACTTATTTAGTGGAGAGCAGTGGTTTCATCCCTGTTGTTCTGCCAGGAACACCGTTAAGTGGATGGTGGTTTTCTTAGATGACGCAGCTGTTCTGAAAAATGAATTTTTATCAGAGCAGATCAGCGGCCTGGACGTGCCTCGATCGTGACCATAAGTTATCGTGTAATCGTACTGTCAGTCACAGTTTCTCACGAGGAAATTTGACTCTATTTTGAATTTGTCTGTGTTACAATTAGGGATGTTCCTGGTGACTAATTTCCCTGTCGACTAAACGAAGATTTTAATTAAGACTAGTCGACTAGTCTAAAAAAAAAAGAAAACACATATCTTGCATATCTTGGTCGCATATCTTGCGAAGTCATTATCGTGATGAGCTGCTTTATCCTCTCAGACCGGACGGGAGAACACGTCTCCAGGTAAACAATGTCAAATCGGCCTGAATGTGGCTAGCACCGCTAGCATCAGCAGCCGTCGTCTCGTGCAGATTAACATCCAAATGCTTGAGTGGAATGTGGTTGCGCATTGCTCCAGTCGAATGATTGTATGCCAGTTGTCTCTGACACAGTCTACATACTACCTAGTTTTCATTTTCTAGATTAAAGTACCGCCAAACCGCGCTGGTTTTGTGAGCCCATCTTCTCACCGTGTCGTTTTAAAACTCCAGTCTACTCGAGCATTGCTGTGGAGAGGGGGACTGCTGTCTGACGGCTCTGTAGCCCCGACTAGTGGCGGGCGGCTGTATGACAGTTAAGCGGCCTTGTACATGAATAAAACACAAATTGGTTTAAACGACTAATATTTCTGGTGCCGACTAGTAAGTGGGCGGATGTTTAATCGTTTAGACGACTAATCGCGCGCATCCCTAGTTACAATGCAAAGCACCTGAGCAACAAGAGCACGACCCGGCGTCCAGGCTGCAGGACTGATGTCAGTCTGGGTATGATGGAGAAGGAGGAAATATTGCACTTAACCAGTCAAATAAGTGACAAGAAAGGATGTCAGACTTTCCTGGGGAGGTCAAGATGGGTCAAGAGTGACAATGGAAATAAAAACAAATCATTCAGCTGCACCCGAGTACCTGGGCAGCAAGAGAGATCCCTCCTCAGGTTAACAGCCGTCTCAAGGTCGGCCTGCGATGCACCAGCAGCTTCGTCTGAACGAGTCTGCGACAGTTTCTTGCACCAGACAGTTCAATATTGGCTCAATAAAGGCCTGCTAGGCCCCGATAAAGCAGTCAGGGAGTTTATTATGAGAATGAGGAGAGAGGAAGAAGTGCTAAGAATGTGTTGGGTGGAATAGTTTGCTTGATATAGATGCTTGATATCCCAGCTGTCATCAGGTGAGAGGTGAGGTCCTCCTGGACGGGTTGCACGTCCAGAGAGACAAAGACAGGAACGAGACAAAGAACCATAGAAAAGAAAAGTTTTACACATTAAATATTTAATTTCCAAAATCCTCAGAATTGCTAACATATTTTCCACTGCAGTACTGACCATTACTTTACGTGCGCAATGCATTATTGGTCAATGATTATATCACCGGGGCTACGTTCAGCAGTCAGCTACAGGTAATATGGATTCACTGTCTGCTTTTGGTTTTACTTTCCATTTCAGAGCCGACAGGAGACGCTTCCCCAGATACGATAGGAGGAAAGGAGGCGTCCTGAAGACCAGCACCCGTCTTCTCATCACGTCTCCGATACCCTTGTCATCTGAAGCTAATAGGAAAGATTTGCATGTCGTAAAAGAGACACAACAAAAGGTCATGCAAACTGTAATCATTTCCCGTACGGTTTTAAAGTAGGGCTGCTTCAAAACTAAGTATTTTCAGGATCAACTAAGGCCACACAGAAGTCATGTTTATCTCAGGGTTCAGAGGCTGGAGCCAGCCTGGTCTGGCGTCACCTCTACCCACAATGCACCGCGGCATAAACAGCAGTTACATCTTCTTGTTATCACGTTCATGTAGTCTATGCCAGTATTATTTTAATGAGCCTTGCAGATCAGATTAGTCGAGGTTTTCTGTAGCTGCTGGATCAACACTGCAGACAGCTGTTGTTGCAAAGATTTGCACAATCAAGAAATCTTTACACGCAGCATCCGCACTGAATTGTAAATCTATTATTAATCCTTCCACGTGCCACTTTGCCTTTATCTCAACATGGTTCTGAAAATAGTCACGTGCATGACACCATCAGGCTTTTTTATTCTCAGCTTTGCCAATAACTGACTAAAATGTAGGTAAAAGGTCACTCAGGCCTACAAACTCCAGAAAGGACCTTCAGGGTTGACATCATGAAGAAATTAAACAACTTCAAGATGCTCATAAACAATATATTTATGCACCAAACGTATGACTGTGACAGTATCTATCCATCTATCCAAAGCCACTTTTTTTTTGGGGGGGGGGAGGGGGAGCAGCACAGTTGTGGCTCAGGCGCCAAAGCTGTGGTCCTCCAAACGTGAGATTGGCGGTTTCATCTCCAGCTCGGACTGGATGGAAGAACTGGTTTCCTTAAAGGTGAGGGGAGGGATTATTGTGATCAAACAAAATATCGTGAGCGTCATTGTTGAGTGACGTCTGCGTCGAGATTGTAGAGAAGACTCTAACAAAAAGGAATTTTGGACACTAAAATCGGGAATCAGTGTCTCCTAACGCTGTTTATTGGTTACTGACCAAAGTGTAAAATTTAGGGCAGTCGATTACATTTTTAATTGCGATTAATTGAAAGATTTTCATTATAGTTAACTCACGATTAATCGCACATTAATCGCACATTGATCGCATTTTTTAAATGTTCTGTTTATCCATCCATCCATCATCTATACTCATTTTGTCCTATACAGGGTCAGGGGGATCTGCTTTATTTTTTTTTTAGGGTTAGGGTTAACCTAACCCCCTAATCCTAACCCCTGACGGTCCCTAAGGGGGGAGACACACCCACTGAGCTTGGAGGGTTGATGACACTTGTGAAATGTCTGGCATACTTATATCTAGAATATGATACCAACCTGGATGAAATCGGTGCCGTTTTCATGACGCTATTAAACTTTAAAGAGAAAAAAAAACAATAGATTGTCGGATGTGAAACTAACTTTACCGTCCTGCGTTAGTAACTCAATTCACAACGACAGTAAATACAAATAACATTTTTCTTCTCAACAAACCCATCTGGCAGCACCTTAAAGCTAAACTTTCCGTTCATAAGACCCTTTTCTGTCGCCATGTCTGTCCCACACGTTGACTGTAAATACACTTATTGGCCACAGAAACGTGTGTGCGTTAATCTTACATTAAAAAAAAATTGTGTGCAGCTAAACAGAATTTACTTTATTAACGCGTTATTAATGCGTTATTATTATTGCGTTATTATTGCGTTATTAACTTGTTATTAACGCGTTAACGTTGACAGCCCTAGTAAAATTAATTTCACTGTACAAGATAGCAGCTAGTCTGGCTTAAACATTTTTTACCCTTATATTGGATGGTTGGATGAATGAATGAATTGAGGAAGCGATGGTAGAGCAACTTTATTGCTTCAAAATTGGCAGTCAGTGTTTATGAACGGCATTCACATTGACCTTTTTAAGCAAAACTTAAAACAGTGTTTGCATCTTCGTTTATAGAGTCTACTCAAGGACCACGGTTCATGACGTCTGAGGTGGCAGCACTCACACTCATCCGAGACAAAATGCAATGAAAATCAAAATAAATTAAACTACACCTTATTATAATGTTAAATAACGGTTTCTGTGTTTATTATGTATTCAAACTTCAAATATTTAAGTCATTATTATATTAAACTCAGGGTTTGCGGTTGTAAGAGTATCCATTACCTTGGTTTCAGAAATGGAAATGGTTCTCTGTTTTTCCTCGCAGGCTACATTTAGCATACTTAGCTCCGTGTTTGCTGTCAAAATGCCTACATAGATTAAACCTGTAATTGTTTTCCCATCATTCATGAAACTGCCTTCCTTGTGCATCAATTTCTCTTTTCTTGGACATGTTGGGGTTAGTTTGTAAAGGCTTTTCTTAAGTCCATCAGTTCTGAAAAATCGTCTTGCTCACAGCTACCGTTATCGTTGTGGGTAACGACAAAATGCATGATGGGAGGTGTAGTTTATTGTCAATATGCGCTTTAAAGCGGTGTAAGCTTATTTTAAGTCTTAAAATATTGGTTTAAAATTTAAGCCAATAATGCACAAGCGCTTGAGGGCCACATAAAATGACGTGACGGGCCACATTTGGCCCGCGGGCCTTGTGTTTGACACATGTGGTTTAAAAGAATTGGAGTCTTTGAGCAAGACACTGAACCCCCACCCTCCCTTCAGTATCTCCACTGCTGTATGATTATTAAAAGAAAAAAGAGGTAATCTGTAGAAGCTAAAACACGGTTAAAAGTCACTGTTTCAGTGAGATCTGCGTAGCAAAATAAACTTATTTGCAACCCAGAAGAGAAACAATAATTTCAGTTGTCTCCTATTTATTTTGTATGATTTCACCGTAAAGAGGAATTTCTCTGCACAGGTGGGCGCAGTTGCGCTGCTGAATTACCGAAAACACTGGCGGAGCGATAAAACATTTCCCTCTCGTTTGGGCTTCTGTCTCCGAGAGCGGAGCGGTATTAAATTGTAGCAGCGCGGTCCACGGGCGAGTGGATGGATGATTTAAATTTTAAAACAAAAATGTGCTTTGTCGAAAATCATTTATGTCCATTTAGATACTCCAGAATAATAACTTCTGCAAAGAAGAAAATGGCCTCGTCGTTGGAGAACAAGCATCCTTTTAAAATAAATGGAGCTATTTTTATCAGTTTCTATCTGGAGAGTAGGTGGTGGTGGGAGGGCGTAAAAACATACTTTTCCTGCACTTGAGCTGGGAGTATTGTCTAAGGGACAACTGATCTGTATGCTTTACTGCCAAGACAAGCCACTTACTCCATCATCGGAGAAATCCCTGCAGTACAGCCTTCTCTTGTACTTTTACAGGCCTGAGTTCATCCCTGTATCCCACCTGTCAAGACAGAGAGCTAAACATGTCCATCTTACTCTGTTTCACAAGAAAAAACATAGAGAGAAAGGCTGCAGAGGTGTGCCTCACTATCTTTACCTTCCTTTCTTCTTTATTTAACTGCAATCACAGAGGCAAGCGGGTTGCATATTTATAAATGTTTTATTGGAGGAGTAATGCATTGCACTTGGAGGAAGAGTGTCCACTTTGGCTGTAATTACTTTGGCACGAGATACTGCTTGGTTTCACGAGGGACTTCCCTTTCTGTCTTTTATCTCAGCTGTACTTCACGATAGATATCTTAGAAGTATTCTGAGGGACGTGCAGCAGAGAGTTCGGGAAGTGCCGGGAAGTTTCACCTGAGATTGGAAATTGTTATACTGAAAATGCCTTTTTGCCCAAAGAGAGCTCCCACAAGCTTTAGCGTGCCCCTGGGACCCTAAATGGGGAGAAGCAGGGATGGATGGATGGATGGATGGATGGATGGATGGATGGGTGGTGCTGTGGATTATAAACAATCCCACTATTAGTCTGGCTGTCTCAAAATACCTGCATGGTGCATGTGTTCGTGTATTTGTTGGTGTAGAATCACCTGAAAAAAGAAAATCATAGCTTCCCAGACAGCAAAATACGGTTGAATCAACGTTGAAACAGTGTCAGCAGTGATATTGATTCTACGTTGAAACTTGGCATTGAAATTGTACGGAAAGCGCAAAGGAATTCTACCCTTCTTCAACGTTGAGGTTTCAACCATTCACTGACACTATATCAATGTTTATATCTATCTATATATATAGATAGATACATATATATATATATAAAGCATTTAGATATATTACCATTTAGGTGATGGTTGAATCCTGATGTTGATTTAACATAAAAAATCAACTACAATTTGCCTGCAGATTACCATTTAGATGATGGTTGAATCAACGTTGATAACTGTTTTTCACTGTTAGTATTATTATTATTATTTGTTAAAGAAGTCATTTAAAAGTGATATGCGAGTAAGTTTACCATTCACATATTATGTGTATTTTACTTTATCAAAGAATGATTTTTTTAAATCATTCTTGTTACAAAAAAAATAAAGGGTAATCTGCATTTATTAATGAAATTGTTTTTTTTTTCTTAATTCTGGCCAATTGTTTTTACAATTCTGTGCCTAAAATCCAACAGTCTGTGGAAAATAGAACATCAAAGGAGATTCATAAGACCCTTATGAATATTTATATCTATATATATATATAAATATATATTTCGTTTTTTAATCTATCACAAAAAAAAAAGGCCTGTTTTTTTTATATTAGAAATGGGGGTCGTTTTATAATCGAGGACTGGACTTTAAGTTGTCATTACACATCGGTGCCTCTAGATGGAGCCGCATTGAAGTAACCAGCTAGAGAACAGCAGGACAGTGAACACATGGAGCAGATCTGATGGAACATGGAGGAATGATGGGAAAGTTTTGTTGCAGTCCCGAATTTTTTTTTTTTTTAGCCAGAATTGTTAATATTGCTACCTGAACTGTAAAGTTCACAGATTTCTACTGTTCTCCATGTCTGTTTTAGCTTTTCCGCATGTTTACCTGCCAATTGTTTTCAGTTTCGCAGCAGCCAGAAACAGACTTTTCAAAACCAAAGCATGTGAGCAACATGCGTTAACGTGCAATAAAATAAATGTCGGCGTTAATAAATTAATGAGTTAATGTGATAATAATGCGTTAACTTGCCCAGACTCATAATGCACAGTAAGCTTTTTGGAGTGTTTTTATTCAGCATAATTCATTTACATACAGAAACTGGTGAATGTTTTGAGACATTAAAACTGTACGTCTCATTACAGTGACTGGATCAGTGTTTCTACTGTATCTGTGGTCGCTGCAGTGAGTTTCCACGCAGCTCCTCCGAGCTCTCGCGGGGGTAAGGACTGCAGGATTTCTGATTTAATGCCTTCTGGCTTCTGTGTGGACAAAGTGCTACAAGAAGTCAGTGACGTGCTGCTGAAGGCTTCACTCTGATGGCGAGATGAGATGTCATAACGGCATCTGATCACTTCTGTCACAGTGACAACTCCTCGGCGAGCACCCGAGCGAGGCCCAGAATCCCTGAACTGCCGGGCTGGTTTCTATCATCCTCTCCCTGAGACATAACCCACTGTTTTCTGAGAGCATTATTTTGGAACGACACTCATGGGGATCATCCACCTGTCTGAAGGTTGGCTGTTAAATCCCCAGCCCCTCCACATTTGAAGTGCCCTTGGGCAAGATGCGCTCCTTGTTGTTTAATGTATGAGGAAGGAAATCTGGTTCATGTATAAAATAAGAGGTAATGTATGAATGCATGTGCCCGTATGCATTAATGAGAAAAACACAGCGCTCCTGAAGATTCAGGTGATTATTCAGCTGATTACAAGCATTGGGAGCAGCACATTTAAATGTCTCCTTTCAATATTCATCATGGAGATTCAGAGCAGATAAAATGATAAATATGCTTAAAAGGAAGCGTGGACCATTTACCATTTAATGGAGGCAGGTTTAGTTGAATTATGAAAGCAACAGCTCAGAAATATCCGTTTTCTTCCGTCTGTTTGCCTCTTAGAGTTTCATTTTCATCCTCAGCTGCTCCAGCTGTGACTTTTTTATGAGGCTCAAGAATTGTTGCAGTCACAGTTTTACGGTCGTGTCAAAACAAGTGCGGACGTTTTTAATGCCGAGGTCTCTGTTCAGTCTTTTTCTGGCTGCGGTGTAATGACACCGCTGCGATGCCCCTTGTCCTGCCTCAGGCTTATATGTCAGCACCGATTCCTTCAAGGCAAATCCTTTTTTCATTAGGTCACGTCGCCATTATTCCACCAGCTGGCACAGACCAGGTTTCTACCTGAGCTAAAGAGTCCTGCAGCGCAGACGAATCTTGCATATCTATTGTGATGGAGAGTGCAGTTGTATCCACAGTAGCAACATCAGAGCCAATGTTCCCAAAAAATAAAAAAAAATTGAATAAAGGAACTGCCAAAGAAAAGCTGGCTACTGAAGATTGCATAAGCTGCAAAACATAATAGACAACACTGTTTAGTCTTAGGTTGGTTTAATCTTTATATGCATTTATTTCTGAATTCTGTGGCTGCAGTGTTTTGGGTGAAATTCAGTGCTAGTAAGGAGAGGAAAGAATAATTGTTATCCAAAATGTGTCAGCATGTTGACAGCAGATGACTGAAATGATGATTTGGTACAAAGGCAGGATGAACAATGATGAACAAACGTGTGAGACAGTTATTGTTTTGTTTTTTTTCTTTCCTTTAAAAAAAAAAAAAAAAATTGATTCAACAGGGGAAACCCGGGTACACTGATCCCTTCCCTTTCGTGCTTTAAGCTCTGCGGTTTTAGTTATTCGTGGATTTTTCAGAAATATATAATATAATAAAGAAATCAAGAAAAAAATTGCGAAAACATCACAGGATGTTGTGCGCGTTCTCTCACAATGAAGAAATGCTGTGAGCCAGCCTGGCCCCTTTAAGAAGGTGGCCCTATGGGTAATGGTGTGGCCTTATGGGTAATGTAGTGTGTGTGTCATGGGATGGCAGAATGAAAACGGGGTAAGATGAAAAGCGTAGTAAGCATCAACAGCAGCCCAGCGTTTACATTCTCTGTTAACCGACAGGAGCCCAACAATACAACCTGTGTGATGTTACAAGTTCCTGCAGTGCCAGAATAAAGTGCTCGTTCCAATGCAGAGAACTTTTTCTTTTGTTACTGTTAGCATGTTAGACGCTAATTACAAGTTCAAAATAGCACAGTACAGCAGTTTCTTTACTACGGTTCAGAGACCAGAGGCTGTGAAGGTAACAGAAAGACCACAGTTGAGCCTTTGTCTTGTTTCGCTGCAGTGCCTCGCTACTTTTTCTTGCAGTGTCTAAACATATTTTAAACACATTATTTAGGCTTGGGGGGCTCCGTCTCCAGTTCGTGGATTCGTGGACCGATGCACTGGTCCCCATTAACCGCGAAAAATAACCAGTCATTACGGCTGCATTTGGGGCTTTTGCATGACATGTAAACTTCCACTTTTTTTTAAAGCAACTGTTCTAACTCCCTCTTATTCAGAAGGTGCCGGTTTAGGGTTAGGACAAAACCATGTTCTCGTCAGTTCGGCAGGAAACAGATTCGACATTGACTGAGTCTAGTGGTGGTCCTGCCCACTTCTACCAGAACAAGGAAGCCACAGCGGAGAGAGGCGCATGTGTGACTGGGTTCTACCCCCTGACATATTAACGGGTGACTTACCTTTATTCAATTCAACTTTATTCATATAGCATCTATTACACTACAAATTGTCCAAAAGATTATTGGACTCAAGCAGAGACCTAGGTTCCCTATGGGAACAACAGATTTTGAGGAAGACTCATAGTATTCTGGGTACCTCTGGGCATGTTTTAGCAAAAGAATTTTCACTGCTGCCTTCAGGACATCGTTATGCCCAACCTGTTTTTAAGGGTAATCGCTTTTCCAACTCTTTTATCCCCATCTGCTGTCCGGTTGTTAAATTTATCTTTATGAATCTGTTTGGTTTGTACTGTGCATCTGGGTACTGTGTACCTTCTAGGAATTATATCATCCGGTGTTTGTATAGGCTATTTTTAATTAATGTATTTATTGAAGGGCAGCACTGTGGCTTAGTGGTTAGCACTGTTGCCTCACAGCTAGGAGGGTCCTGGTTTGAACCTCGGCAGGGGAGGGGTCCTGGTTTGAACCTCGGCCTTTCTGTGTGGAGTTTGCATGTTCTCCCCGTGCTTGCGTGGGTTTCCTCCGGGTACTCCGGCTTCCTCCCACAGTCCAAAGACTGTGCATGTCAGGTTAATTGAGTAATTCTAAATTGCCCGTAGGAGTGAATGTGAGTGTGAGTGGTTGTTTGTCTGTATGTGTGGCCCTGCGATGGACTGGCGACCTGTCCAGGGTGTACCCCTGCCTTTCGCCCGTAGACGGTTGGGATAGGCTCCAGCAGATCCCCGTGACCCTTCAAGGATAAAACGGGTATAGATGATGGATGGATGGTATTTATTGGTATTAGCACTTTTCTTTTTTCAATGCAACAAATTGCAGATTTTGCACACAGCTGCCAACTTCCTCTCTGTGTTTCTATTGTATGTGTTATGTGTGTGTTGGGGCGCGAGCTGCCGAATCCAATTTCCCTTCAAGGGATAAATAAAGTTGTATTGAATCTTGAAATTGTCTCTTTAAGAGGGAGGAAACATTGAGCAGGACCTGGATCAAAAGGGGGGGCCTTCCTGATGAAGGCCAGCTGGGTAAAGAGAAAAGAGGAGGAAGAGAGGATGGAGGACAGAGAGAGGAGAATAATCTTCCATAATGAAATAGATGTGTCTCCATGTACAGTGTACATCATGTTATATCATTAAATCATTCAAGGATCTGGATGAGTTTCAGTAAGTAAAAGACAAAAGCACGAGTCTGGGCTGGATACTGCAATCCCTCAATCGCATGGCCAAGGGACCACTGTGGGAAAACTCCGTCAAGCACCACATCACTGACCTACATTTACAAATGCAAGACCATTGGAACTGGAAAAGGGGTTTTAGGTTAATGGTAACAAAGAAAAAGATAAGACACAGAGATGGCGCTGACGTCCCTGGGTTGAGAGGTATCCAGGATTGACCATGACACATCGAAAACTTGTACTGTGGTAAGACAAATCATGTCATACCTTTTATTTTATTCTATTTTTTTGAAACAACCGTAATCACAAGTCTTAAAGCCAGGCTCTGGGATCCCGTTGGGGTTGCATCAGTGTCCTTGCAAAGGTCACTCACACTCCTATGATGGCAGCGGCAATGCAGAAGAGATTTCAGAGGAACAAAAATGTTGCCTTGAGGACATCCAACAAGACGAGGCAGGACCATATCCTTCATGTATCACAAAGCCACAGCTGAGGAAGAAGAGAGTGCAGCTACTGGACCGGCCTGCCTGCAGTCCTGACCTGCTCCCAGCAGAGAATATGAGGAGAGCTCAGGAATGAAAAATACATCAGCCCTGTGCTGACTCATGCTCGAGAGAAGGCTGGTACAAAGTAGCCCCTGAAAGTCATCATAACGTGGTGGGCTTCGTGCCACGTCAGAATTGTGTTGCCAGAAGGAATGGAGGCATTACTCAGAATTAAAAGCTTTTTACTCCCAACGTTTTTGTGTTTGTCTGTGTTGCAGGGCTAAATCACAAAAATGGATTTACTGTATTGGCCTGAATACAGGACAATGTTGATTATAAGATGCCATCTATATTACCCTCCTCAGCATTTATCTGTCTGTCTGTCTGTGTTCAAGATAACTCAAAACGTTATGGATGGATTTTGATAAAATTTTCAGGAGAATGAGAGAATGAGAAGAATTGTCAGAAATGTGAAAATGAAGAACTGATTTCATTTTGGGTGTGATCCGGAAGGAATCCTGGATTCTGGATCACTTTCAAATTTTCGATAACATTGCCCTCAATGGGGCCAAAAATTTTATTTCTCAATATCTCTGTTAAAAACTGAAATTTGACTCAGGGAACGCCAATGAGAACCTCTATCAAATTTCAAAGGCTGATCCGGATCTGATCCAGAAGCCGGATTTTATTGCAATCTGTAAATCGCTATATGGGGGAACTGTTGTGCTTGGTGGAAAAAACTCACACAGAGATAACATTCTGCTGTATTGATAAACATTTTAATGATTTCATCTTTTTTAGGAAGTTTGGTACCATATTTAAGGTAAGATACATGTCAGGTTTCCGTGTTATTTAAGGTCAAGGTAAAGTACTGTTTAAGAAAATTGTATTCTCTTAAAGTCAGTGAATCAGCAACAAACATGTAGTTTAATAACTGCATTAATGATGTCAATAACTGCAGAACCATCAAAGTCAATCAATAATTCAGTCTGTAAAAAACAAATTCTGGACTGTAACAAAACTTTCAAACTCCTTTGCTCAAGTCGGTCTCGTGATTCCTCCATTTATCATCAGATCTGATCCACGTGTTCACTGATGCTCCATTCTAACTGGTTACTTCTGTGTGGCTCCATCTAGTGGTGCAGATGTGTAACGACAATAGAAAAGTCTAGACCTCGATTATAAAACGACCCCCATTTCTGAAAATATGATTTCTAAAATAAAATTTCATCCTATATTCAGGCCAATATTGTATATTCAACTGATAAATACAATAACATTAAATATTTTGGGTTTGTTCTGCATGCAGAGACACAGAAGTCAAAGTAAATGTAAGAATGCATTATTATCAGTCACTTTTTCCAGACCATCCCAGCTGGTGAATCTGGAAACAGCAACAGAGGAAAAACAAGACAGTGGAAGTAAATGCAGTCCTGTGACTTCACTGCATTTTCCTCTCAGCCGCTTTACAAATGTGTCATTGCATCTAAAATCAAGGCTGCTTTGTTTATTGACTTTTATTAGCATTCAACCGGCATTAAAGAGCACGTTTTGTGGTCCTCCCTGAGAGTAGTTGTTAAGATCTTTTTCCTCAAAGATTCTGGCTGCGTATTCTTTGTTGGGAAGGAGAATCTTAGTCAGCTAAGTACAACACAGATGTTTAATTGCAATAAACGTGATATCACAGCTCCCTGGCAGAGGCAGGCTCTAGCAACGAGAGAGTAAGAACAGATCAAAACAACAACAATTTATACAGAAATGTGCATCACTAGATGAAGAGGAGCCACGGTTTAGACTTGGCTCTCCCATTGGCTGGTCCGGTCTGGTCCTCTGTTCGTTCGTCCAATCCGTTGTTGCCACGTCATCATCTTCTGATCCAATCCACTGCCGGCATTTCCTGGCAAAGAAGAAAGACTACGGCCCCAATCGTACAACTCCCGCTAGCCACAAACCACTAGGAACTTCCGCTAACCGCTAATGCAATCTTCTGCTCCCTAAAGCCGCTTCCCGTTATGCCGACTCCCTTACTCACATTGTAGGTGTGGCAATGGGCGTGTCTTTTGCCCTTTCCACAAACTCGGTATCTTGTGATTGCGGGTTGCAGGTAGCGGCTGGTCAGACCACCCGCTACCTGCAACCCCCATGTCGGTGCGTACAAGAGCGTGTCTAAATGGCATCAATGTGTGTCCACCTGGTCACATGTGGACGTGCACAAGCGGCTCCCCCTCTGGAATTAACTCTTGTATAAAAAGCATATTTATATGTATATATCAGTGCAGAGGAGGAGGAGGAAGGAAGAGGAGGAAGCTCTACAGCAGAGTCCCAGACGAGCTGCGCATGAGAGCTGCTCTGATCTGGATGAAAAGACGCTCCATAGCAGTTAGCGGGTAGCGCAACCTGCTCCTAAAGGCAATGGCTGCTGACGCACTGATTGGTTTAACAGGTTGAACGCCCTAACCACTCCTATGCATAATGTAGCGGGTAGCCCAGGTGGGATAGCGGGTTTAGCAAGGTGGAAGATTGCGTTCTTTGCAGGGGAACTCCCCTCCCGCTACCCGCTATCCCTAAATAGCGACTTTAGGAGATCCAGCGGATGATCGGGCCCTACATATCCTACAGTGCCATTTTGTTTAGCATGTCTTTTGTTTCCAAACACGTGTTTTTTTTAACTGGATACAGCTGGGCTAGTTTGCTACATTTCTAGTATAAAGTAAAAACAAACATACACTAAGATCAATCTAAGACACTGATATGGGCATATGGTTCATTAAACAAAAACAATAATATGGTTAAACAATGAGCAACAATAAAACAGCGTGGTCTGGACCTGAAAAGCTAAGAAAACTCCAACCGATCATAGCCAGTGTCTACACTGATTTAAAAAAAAAACAGCCTACTTTACAGCAAAATATACAGTAGAATAAACATTAAACTTAAAAATGTCGAAGCATCAAATAGATTTGAATAAGCCAAACGGTGTTTTTTGTTGAGATGCTGGAGTGCCTGTTGCTGCAGCATCATGCACTCAGGACCAGAGTGAGTAATATGAATTCCAATTTCAGATGACAGGGAAAAGTGAGCTGAATAATCCCTCACTGCGCATTTCATGGATGACCTTTCCAGTCTTCGGCGTGAGCGGCAATGTGAAATTCAGATAGGAAAGTAAGTGATAGGGGGGTTCAGAGCGGGGTGAGTCGTGCCCTGTGGCTCCTGCTCCTGTTAGGCTGCCATGAATCTCAGATGGCTTTTTAATACATCATAAGAGATGTGCTTAATTTTGATAAAGATCACATCAATATGTGATGGCCAGTTCCCGTCACCCAAACTCCAGCGTTGCCCCCGGATGCTTCGGCCGCGCTGTGGAAAGGTCTAACACTTAGAGGGGGCTGGTGAGATGGAAGGAAAAAAATTCAGGAGGGCGTTAAGCTTCTCCGCAGGGCTCTGCACAGAGTGGGAGTACATCTTGATAAAAACTGGAGCTCTATATGAAAATAGCAAAAATGTATTCAAGATAAGAGGCAAAGGAAACCACATTCAAGGCCAGATCCTGATAATTTGAGGTGGAGAAATCTCTCTTGTTTTAGCTCCTCCCCCCTTTTTTTTTTTTTTATTTCTTTGGATTCCTTTGAATGGCTGGGAAGCTTTCCTTTCAGAGGCGTTATCTTTTCCTCCCACCTTAGACCTTGAACGTCTTCCCCTCCAGTGAGCCTGGAAAACAAAGACATGTCCATACAGTAAAATAAGGTTGTCTGGCTTCAGAGGCTCTGACAAGGTGACTCATAAAAGCGGCGTTACAGACAGACGACCAGAAACACCGGGACTATCTGGAAACTCAATCTCCCTCTGCTCTCATGCTGATGGATGTGCTGCGGCGGGCCATCCGTCTGCGGCGGAGCCTCGTAAAGATGTCATTTACCCAAATCAAAGACAAAAAAAGGGTCTTGTTTTACTTACCAGTAGTCTGAAGGTCTTAGCGGGTGCGTGTCTGTCAGAAGCATGAAACCACAGATAGAGAGATCACGGGTGAAGTGAAAATCACTCACTCATCAGGAGGTGTTTAACAGCCTTTAAATGATGTCTTCCTGGGAGTACCCCCCCCTTCCAAAAGCCTCTCATTACGTCCCGGAGAGTCCTTTTATGATCTCAGGCATGTTTCCCATGATGCCCCATCTGTCTGTCCCGCTGTGACGGAGGGTCCAGCCTCCTCTCATCCCCGTTGGACAGCTCCATCACTCAGGCCCGACTGCAGCCGTCTCTACATCAAAACAATGCCGTGCCAGAGTGAATTAGTATGTCCTTCACCTTGGGTGGAAGCCTGTCATTACTTCAGCAGACACAAGAGGAGAAGGTATGATTTAGCGCGCATTACAGGAAGTGCAACATTGGTATGTCCTCAAAGGCTGCGGGCGCTGACATTTGCCAGAAACACAGTTGTGTGTTTCTTGACAGTTTGCTGTCATTCTGAAGACGGATTTGGGAAACAAGCATCTGGTGAACACAAATCTGTAAATAGACACACACACACACACAACAGTAATACTGTTACCAGCTTTAGGACATTGTGAAATACAGTGATCCCTTATTTTTTGCGGTTAATGGGGATCAAAATCTAAATCCGCGAACTGGAGCCGAAGCCCCCCGAACCTAAATGAGGTGTTTAAAATATGTTTAAAAACTGCAAAAAAGTAGCGAGACACTGCAGCGAAACAAGACAAAGGCTCAACTGTGGTCTTTCTGTTGCCTTCACAGCCTCTGGTCTCTGAACCGTAGTAAACAAACTGCTGGTATTGTGCTATTTTTGGCTCGTAATTAGTGGCTAACATGCTAACAACAACAAAAGAATGAGCACTTTATTCTGTCACTGCAGGAACTTGTAACATCACACAGGTTGTATTGTTGGGCTCCTGTCTGTTAACAGAGAATGTAAATCTATACACGCTGGGCTGCTGTTGATGCTCACTACACTTTTCATTAGGGATGCACGATAATTATCGACCAGAATGGTCCTGTATTTGTCTCCGTCCATCTTCCCATCAGTTTTAACCATCTTCCCTGTCCCTGCTGAAGAAAAGCAGGCCCAGACCATGATGCTGCCACCACCATGTTTGACAGTGGGGATGGTGTGTTCAGGGTGATGAGCTGTGCTGCTTTTACTCCAAACATATCATTTTGCATTGTGGCCAAAAAGTTTGATTTTGGTTTCATCTGACCAGAGCTCCTTCTTCCACATGTTTGGTGTCTCCAGGTGGCTTATGGCAAACTTTAAACCATACTTTTATGGATATCTTTGAGAAATGTCTTTCTTCTTGCCACTCTTCCATAAAGGCCAGATTTGTCCAGTGTAGGACTGATTGTTGTCCTCTGGACAGACTCTCCCACCTCAGCTGTAGATCAGTTCATCCAGATTGATCATGGGCCTCTTGGCTGCATCTCTGATCAGTTTTCTCCTTGTTCCAGATGAAAGTTTAGAGGGACGGTCGGGTCTTGGTAGATCTGCAGTGGTCTGATACTCCTTCCATTTCAATATAATTGCTTGCTCAGTGCTCCATGAGATGTTTAAAGCTTGGGAAATCTTTTTGTATCCACATCCAGCTTTAAACTTCTCCACAACAGTATCTGGGACCTGCCTGGTGTGTTCCTTGGTCTTCATGATGCTCTCTAATGGAGGTTTTCCACTAGGTCATAGTACCGGCTCGGCCCTCCTTTTTTCGTACCTACTTGGCTGGGGTTCTATCCGGGCTGAGTCGGGCCGAGAATACAACGTCACCACGCCGCGGGCCATTGATTGGCCAGAGAGCAACGTCACGGATGAGCCTTAAGCGACTCCTCCACACCCGCCATATTTAAAACTCGGCAACAACAAACTCAACAGCGATTTTACTTTACCTGCAATTGTCTACTTCACAAAACGAAGAATGGCCAGCAAGTCTACTCCATGGTCGAATGACAAAGTCCACACATTACTGTGCTTTATGGCTGACTACCAAATCCAGAGTGAGCTTGACGGAGCAACGAGGAACGAGAAAGTTTATGTGGGGGTCTCTACCATGAAGGCCCCACCCACATCGAGGTGGTACTGAACTACAGTGGAAAACCACTGAGTCCGAGTCGAGTCGAGCTGAGTCGAGTCGAGCCGCGCCGAGTAGGTACTAATGGAAAAGTATGAGAGGCCGTTTAGGAAACAATTCATACTTGCTCTCACATGTTACATCATACTCTCTCACAAACACTAGTATAGTCACACACACGTACTACTATTATCACACACACGCTTACCATTATACTCTCTCACAAACACTAGTAGTCACACACACATACTATCATACTCTCTCACAAACACTAGTATAGTCACACACACGTACTACTATTGTCACACACACACACTTATCATCATTCTCTCTCACAAACACTAGTATAGTCACACACACTTACCATCATACTCTCACATACACTACTATTGTCACACACACTTACCATCATACTCTCTCACAAACATTAGTATAGTCACGCACACATATTATCATACTCTCTCACATGCACTAGTATAGTCACACACACTTACTACTATTGTCACACACACACACACACTTAGCATCATACTCTCTCACAAACACTAGTATAGTCACACACACTTACCATCATACTCTCTCACAAACACTAGTATAGTCACACACACTTACCATCATACTCTCTCACAAACACTACTATTGTCATACACACTTACTATCATACTCTCTCACATATACTACTATTGTCACACACACTTACCATCATACTCTCTCACATACACTACTATTTTCACACACACTTACCATCATACTCTCTCACAAACATAAGTATAGTCACGCACACATACTATCATCATACTCTCTCACATGCACTAGTATAGTCACACACACTTACTACTATTGTCACAACACACACACACACTTAGCATCATACTCTCTCACAAACACTAGTATAGTCACACACACTTACCATCATACTCTCTCACAAACACTAGTATAGTCACACACACTTACCTTCATACTCTCTCACAAACACTACTATTGTCATACACACTTACCATCATACTCTCTCACAAACATTAGTATAGTCACGCACACATACTATCATACTCTCTCACATGCACTAGTATAGTCACACACACTTACTACTATTGTCACACACACACACACACACACACTTAGCATCATACTCTCTCACAAACACTAGTATAGTCACACACACTTACCATCATACTCTCTCACATATACTACTATTGTCACACACACTTACCATCATACTCTCTCACATATACTACTATTGTCACACACACTTACCATCATACTCTCTCACATACACTACTATTGTCATACACACTTACTATCATACTCCCTCATATACACTATTATACTCAAAATGATTAAAAGGAAGTTCGTTTGTTTAAACAGGAAATAGGCTACTATAAGCTCATTCCTTGATTGGTGTGCATCTCTGGGAGCTAACTGCTAGCTAAATGAAAGCTGTGTGGGAGTGAAAGCAAGAAGGCAGCTTTATAAGTACAACTTTATAATTGTGTAAGTAACTGCAGTTGCAAATATGATTTTCCCACTAATCTTCCTTCTTTTTCAAAGCAACTTTTTGTTAGCAGTAAATGGTAATGAGGAGGGTATTAGGACTTTTTTCACTAATGCAATGAGGTGCCTTCAGCACATTGCAAGGGAAACTGACAGAGGTGGATATGACAGCATGATTTTGGATCGGTTATCCTTTGAGCTTAATGGATATGCACGGACAATTTTGTTCTTTAGCCAGCAGTTTGACAGAGGTGTCGATCAAGAGAGCTTTGTAACACTGGAGGCCCTACATTTATGTTTTTGTTCCATTATAAATTCATTTCAAAACTCAAGGTCATTGCAAATGAGCCAAAGGGAAATGTTGACTTCAAGAGGCCCACCAACAATAACAACTGACCGCCCTGGTCGTCCACAGTACAATATTCTACCAGAACAAATTATGTACTGTTTATCCCTGGGAATGACCCTAACCCTAACATCCAAACTTTAGGAGGAGGGACATTGTCCTTGAGCTCCCGCCGGAGAGACACATCCTGTACCTACACTCGTGATGAGCCAATCAGAAACTGGAAATTCAAGTTGCCTTCCGTTTCAATCAAACTCTCACACACATACTACTATACTTGCACACATCACACATTATTCTCGCATACATTCATTACTATACTTGCACACATCACACATTATTCTCTCATACATTCACTACTATACTTGCATACATCACATATTATTCTCTCATACATTCACTACTATACTTGCACACATCACATATATTATTCTCTCATACATTATCATGTTGTTCCATCCATAATAGTATGATGGTAAATGTGTGTGACAATAGTAGTAAGTGTGCGTGACTATACTAGTGTTTGTAAGAGAGTATGATGTAACATGTGAGAGCAAGTATGAATTGTTTCCTAAACGGCCTCTCATAGAAAAGGGGCATTCTTCTCATCTCAGACCCCCAGTCTGGTCTTGCAGGAGGGTTGTTTTCCCCTTTCCTGTCGCCTCGTGTGACATCGCCCCCTCCAGGATGGGGGACTGCACTGGAATGAAGACTCAGTGGCTTTAAATGCATTTTGAATTTCGGGCTCGGTTGCAGTGAAATGGATTATACATGGCTTTAAATTAACTGGACTCGGCTGAAATATCAGTTCGACTGATCTGAATTATTTATTGGACTGTATTTACCTTTGAAAACTTTCCGTGTAACATGTCTCAACGTGTCTTTGTTGTGAACTAAAGTAAACTGGATCGAACCAAAGGTTTAGATGTTGGTCTCTTCTGCCGGCCTTCATACTGATGAGCACCTGGACACCGTCCCCGTTGAAGGACTGTGCAGTAGACTGATGTGAGACGTCTCCTTTTTGAAGGCCTGGTTTACATCTTCAGATGCGTCGCATGAGCAGCAAATTTAAGATGTTTGAATATTTTCTATCGATTGAAGAAAGTGAATCTTGCCGCTGTAGGTTAACTACTAGAGCTGGGCAACAATTAAAAATTTTAATCGCGATTATTATTGACAGTGCACTTATTATTAACATCAGCACTTGTCAGTAACATATTTAGTGTAAATCTCATCTTAAAAAATGTAAAATAAAATCAAGCTTATTGCCACTGCCAGGGCATTAATGTCATCCTGTTTTTATTAAAAATTCAAAAAAAAAAACTTTACCAATCCGTGTTTCATTCATTCTTTCCATTTTCAATTGTCAATCAAAAATTAAATTTTTTTTTAAAAAAGTGACATTTTACTACGTTTTTCATTTTTTTTAATCTAACGAAAAAAATGCAGTTTTTTTTTATATTTCAATTTTAGACTTACGAAATGAAGAAATGGGCCACAGAACTGAATTTGTTTTATCATCGAGGACTGGACTTTCTGTTGTCATTACACATCTGTGCCACTAGATGGAGCCGCACTGCAGTAACCAGCTAGAGAACAGCAGGACAGTGAACACATGGAGCAGATCTGATGGAACATGGAGGAATGACGAGAAAGTTTTGCTGCTGTGCAGAATTTTATTTTTTTTTTTAGACAGAATTGTTAATATTGCTACCTGAGTTGCTATCCAAACTGTAAAGTTCACAGATTTTTACCATTCTCCATGTCTGTTTTAACTTTTCCTTATGTTTACCTGGCTATTGTTTTCCAGTTCAGTAGCAGCCAGAAACAGACTTTTCAAAACAAAAGCATGTGAGCAACATGCGTTAACACGCAATAAAATGAATCTCGGCGTTAATAAATTAATAAGTTAACGCGATAATAACGCGTTTACTTGCCTGGCCCTATTAACTACCTTTAACTAAGGATGCTTTCACACCTGTCCCGCATCCGAGCGCGATTGCTGTGTTCACATATACCAAACGAACCAATCTTTAGGGGCAAACGCTCCCTGTTTCGGAACAACTTCTCCAAATGGGACATGTGTGAAAGCATCCTAAGTTAGCTAAAACGATGCCCACTCCGGCTGCAAACTCCAAATGAACTTCAGAGTGCACATTTGCATGGAACAAGAATGTGTTTGGTTCCAAACCTTGAATATTTCCGATCTTTAAATGCTTCAGCATGTCAGTTAATTTTGTAGCTTCTAAAAAAAAGTCTTCACAGTGTTCAGTGGAGTGAATCTGTTGGTATTTTTTGCCACTGCCAATTCCCACAAATTCTTCCTTTTAAACGACATTTTTTGGTTGAAACCAAGAGGACTGTGATTTGAATCTGCAGTGACCAGTAAAACATTTATTGCAGTGTTTATTCGGGGAAAATTAGGAGCAGCCTGCACAGACTCAGAAACGCTCTGCAACTTTAAATCGCCTAATTCTTAGCTTTTGCATCTTTGATAGGACCGAACGCTCATCAAGCGCTACATTCACATGCATTGTGTCCTTTGACAAATAGCACTGATCGCATTACAAAAGGTCTCATTTGGCAATCGGGAGCATCTGGATGATTGATTGTAATGACAGTTAGATGGGAGAAAAGAAAAGTTACCTCCCTTTGTTGCAATCCTCCATTTGTGCCAGATATAACTTCATGAAAGCATGCCCACGGGGAAATAAAAGACTTTTACGGAGGGGTATTTCGAACCTGTGAGCCTTTTAGCTAAGTAAAACGTGAGGGGGTGCAGGTTGGAGTATGGCAGCAGTGTTTGGGAAATGCATCTCAGCTGCTTTTATTTCCATGAGCGACCCGTGAAGAGAACTGAGGTTCTGGGGGGATTCAGTCCAGGTCACTGACTTTGCGTGCATTGTCTTCAGCATTACACTCGATTGTTCGGCTTCTCCGTTGTTTTTCTTCTCTTGACCTTCTGCCCGCCTTCATTTTTTATAAGACTAATGGACTTCTGCTCCAGTCTGTTTTCTTGTCAATATCACCCTCTGCACTTCCTGTTTCAAACATAGACATGCGTTACGTAAATGCCTATTGTCTTTTATGGAGAAGCACGCAAGCACCAGAACATGACCAGCCCTCCGTCCTCTTCTTTTCCAAGCATTGATTCAGCTTTTCCATCCCCCCCCACCCACCCATCACAACCTCAGAACTTTTGGCTCTTTCAAGCAAAACACCCACAAGTGACCCAAAAAGTCCCGAGCCCTGGCTTTCCGTCACAGACGACCGTATGAAAACACAATCCGGATGTGTAAACTGACCTCAGCACATGAAAGTCACATTGCATGAACCGTTTTTATCCATATAGCGATGCTTCTCTCGGTTTAGTGGTTTCACAGTTTCCTTTTGTGCAGTTTTACGACAGCTTCGGCTGTGGTCTTCTGTAGCGTAATGAGTCTTGAGGCAGAAACGTCCCTTCCTTTATTTCCTGCTAGTTTTAATTCTTCAGCTTTCATCTGTACTCTTTTGTTTGCCTTAACAGCGCTTTAGCCGAGACATTAGCGTAGCGGTTTACCTTTTAAGTGCTATTTGAAACGGCGGGCCTGCTTTCCACAACAAACCCAGCAGATATGCTAATACTGCCTTTTTCATTTTCCTTCCCCGGCCCTTCTGACAGCCTCCCACCTCGCCACGTCCTTTTAAACCATCCTTGAAGAACATTATCTGTCCCGCTCTGCCGCCGTCTCTCTCACGAGCCGTTTTGATATGTGTTTTACCATTTTCCTCCCTGAAACCTGCGAGGGCAGAGACGGTCCGCCGCCTTCTCAGGCTCAGCCTCCGGGTTCCTTCATCCTGCCTCACATCCCCATCAGGGATTCTGCCTGCATCCACGCCCGCCCTTGCCCCCCCCCTCGTTCCTTTAACCCTTCTAGCTTGGGTTCAGTGGCTATAAACGAGGCATTCTTCACCAGGGCCCGCTATCGATCCGAATCACACAGCCCACTGCTGTCTCTTTGCTCAGTAGCGATGGCTTTTCAAACAGTTTGTGTTTGCCGGTGTCAAAGTCGAACTGTAAAGGAAGAAGCCATGATGCCCTGACTTTTTACTATAATTGTGATACGCACCTTTGAGTGACTTTTTTTTTTTTTTTTTGTTCCTGCGTGTACGGTGGCAAGAAAAGTATGTGAACCTTTTGTAGACCTTTTGTAAAGTATAGTGCAATTCAAGTTTTCATACAAGCAGTTAGACAAAGCATGTAATGTAAACTGGGAATATAAATAGTAAAGAAAAACAAAAATACAAAAGACATATTTCAAATCTAAGAGCATAGTACAGACAAGAGAGACTGAGCAACACAGGAAGCACAACAGAGGGATGAGTCTGGACCATCAAGCTTAAAACACAGCATAATAGTAAAAGTATTTTACCAAACCTGTTAATTACTGAATTCTGGTGTTTTAATCAAGCACCTGCAGTCTCCAACGGTCTTTCTGGGGAGCTCAGTGACTTTAAATATGGTTCTGTGACAGGCTGCGGCCTTTGCAAAGAGACCGTTTATGAATTTCATCCCTGCTAGATTTATCGTAGCTGACAGAAACCAATGCTTTGAGAAAGTGGAAGCGTTTAGGGACAACAGTAACTTTTCTTTCTGTTCCTGACTGCTTTTCAAGTTGCAGATGGCCGACTTGCTGAGTCAGCTGTGCTGTTGCTCATTGAGGACTGGCAGCATGGCTTTGTCTTCCTCCGCCTTCCTGAGGTCTGGTTGGTCTGGTTGGTCTGGGTTGGTCTAGTTGGTTCTAGTTAGTCTGGTTGGTCTTGTTGGTTCTGGTTAGTCTGGTTGGTCTGGTTGCTTGTGGTTGCTTGTGGTTGGTCTGGATGGTCTGGTTGGTTGTGGTTGGTTCTAGTTGGTCTGGTTGGTTCTGGTTGGTCTGGTCAGTTCTGGTTGGTTCTGGTTGCTCTGAGTTTTTCTGGTTGGTTCTGGTCGGTCTGGTTGGTTGTGGTTGGTTGTGGTTGGTTTGGTTGGTCTGGTTGGTTCTGGTTTGTTGTGGTTGGTTTCGTTGGTTCTGGTTGGTCTGGTCAGCTGTGGTTGGTCTGGTTGGTCTGGTTGGTTGTGGTTAGTCTGGTTTGTTCTGGTTGGTTGTGGTTGGTCTGGTCAGCTGTGGTTGGTTGTGGTTGGTCTGGTTGGTTCTGGTCAGTCTGGTTGGTCTGGTTGGTTCTAGTTGGTCTGGTTGGTTCTGCTTTGGTCTGGTCGGTCTGGTTGGTCTGGCTGGTTCTGGCCCCTTTACTTTCAGTGTATCAAACTGACTCCAGAAGTTCAGTGAGGATCTCTGAATGATCCAATGTTGTCCGTTAATGACTGATGATGATCAATAGAATCCACCTGTGTGTAATCAAGTCTCTGTATAAATGCACCTGCTCTGTGATAGTCTCAGGGTTCTGGTTAAAGTTTATGCCCCTTTTCCATTAGTACCTACTCGGCGCGGCTCGACTCGACTCGGCTCGACTCGACTCGGACTCAGTGGTTTTCCACTGTAGTTCAGTACCACCTCGATGTGGGTGGGGCCTTCATGGTAGAGACCCCCACATAAACTTTCTCGTTCCTCGTTGCTCCGTCGAGCTCACTCTGGATTCGGTCGTCAGCCATGAAGCACAGTAATGTGTGGACTTCGTCATTCGACCATGGAGTAGACTTGCCGGCCATTCTTCGTTTTGTGAAGTAGACAATTGCAGGTAAAGTAAAACCGCTGTTGAGTTTGTTGTTGCCGAGTTTTAAATATGGCGGGTGTGGAGGAGTCGCTTAAGGCTCATCCGTGACGTTGCTCTCTGGCCAATCAATGGCCCGCGGCGTGGTGACGTTGTATTCTCGGCTCGACTCAGCCCAGATAGAACCCCAGCCAAGTAGGTACGAAAAAAGGAGGGCCGAGCCGGTACTATGACCTAATGGAAAACCTCCAAAGCGGAGCCGAGTCGAGTCGAGCCGCGTCAAGTAGGTACTAGTGGAAAAGGGCCAGAAGAGACCAGCAGATGGAGACAGATTCGTCCAAGGATGTCTGCCCATGAGACACAGAAGAGGACCATTCAACTGCATTAGTAATGACAAGGACATGAAGAGTGTGTGGACGTCATCATTAAAGCTATTGTGGCGATCCATAAATATCCCAGCACAACCTGGGAGCTGATTCAACAAGAGAAGAGCGTGAAAATTCCAATTTTCTCTTTTTTTTCGCAACGTTTTCCCGAGCAGCTGTAATGGAAGAGTCCCTCCGTCCAACGGCATGTTGATTTGTGGTTTCATTTGACTGCCAGCATAAAGAGTCAACCTTAAATCCACAGGGTCAGATGTTTCCGGCTTTCTTTTTTTAAGAAAAGAACCGTTGGAGTCAAGACTGGTTGGAAAAGAGCCTATGGCTTGTGAACGTAGCTCAGCATAAAGAATGAAACTCTGTCCGCTTGGAAATGAAAAGACAACCTGTCAGTGCCTGCGGCTAACAAGTCAACAAGCCAAATCACATTTGTATAATTCATATCAAAACCGAAGTAAAAAAAAAAAAAAAGGAAATGGGAAATGAAGCTGCAGAGCTGCTTAAAAGTTAAACAGATGCCAGTGTCTCACACAAACACTGTTCCATCCTGTTATTCAGTCATTTCGTCTGCATCAACTGTTCGTCTTGTCAACGTGCTTTAGACTGAACAGCAGAGGAGGCTGGATGACGGCCTCACACGTCCCAGCATGCACGAAAATGATACCACACATGTAACTGCACAAAGATACATTTAAGCCAAAACATATGTTTAAATGACATTTTTTTCTTCAGGGTAACTGCAGTTTTGTGTAATTAAAGACTTCTTCACGACAGGAAGCAGCATTGAGGAGCGCAGCGGCGGCGCTGACTGGCGTGGACCTCTGCACCGGGGCAGGGCTGCAGGTCAGGCGACTGGGGGGGCAAGAAGCCAGAAGATCACGGGTCCAGGTTTATGGGACACCTGCAGACGAATATCAGACCACAAATCACATCTAGCACGAGTCCAGCAGCTTTACTGTGTATGAATAGATAGTTTTGAGTCTCGTTCGTCACACAGTAACACCTGGTGTGAGACCCGCCCCAAATTTACTCAACTGCAGAGCAAAACACATCGTAATACTCCTGAACGCCAGTGTTGGGCAAGTTCACGTTCTACATGAACTAGTTCAGTTCATAGTTCACAGAAATTAAAACCAACTAGTTCAGTTCACCATTTCAAAAAATGAACTAAATAGTTCATTTTTAGTTATTTTTTGAATTATTTTTTAATGTTGCTGCGAGCAGTTATTTGTCAAAATGATTACCACTGCCCATATACTACACCACCACAAATGGCAATTATTTTATCCATTTTATCTGTTGAAAACTATTTGTCCAATTCTGACTTTATCCAACCAGGGTTCACATTAGCATTGAAGGGACAGCTCATGTAAAACTGTCATTTCTGTTTCAGTTTCTCTCTACAGCAGCCGTTCCTAAACTCCAGAATACCAAGGCCCAGTTTAAAATGTGAAAAATATACGCAGTCCACCCAAAACTTTAATCACAACTGTGATCACCAGACAGGACTAGAAGCTGTGTTCTGATATTAAAGTGAGGGGTCAACAAATAGGTGACACTTGTCATATTAAGTTAAGATGACAGTAGAATAACTTAACTGGTTTGTTTTATTAGTTCTTAATGTTTTTTAATCATGTTGTGAATATTTTACAGTAATTCAAAACATATTTTAAAAAGATTGAGAATTTAAAACATATTTGTTATAATGACCTCTCACGGCCCACCTGTAGTACCTCGACGGCCCACCAGGGGGCCGCGACCCACAATTTGGGAATCACTGCTCTACAGTAGATTAAAAATATGAGGAAAAACTTGCTGCCAAATGGTCTTTATTATAAGACAAAAACAGGTACTTAAGGTGGAAATGGTTTTTCCCCCCATTTCAATATTTCAAACCCCCCCCCCCCCCCCCCCCCCCCCCCCCCCCCCCCCCCCCCCCCACCGGGAGTCGGGGCGCTTCTCCACCTCTGGGTAACTGCAGCTTTCATCTTACTGCTTGTTTTAAACGTTTGATGACGCAATTGTTAGCGTGACAGCAGCGACAGCCATGTTGCCATGTTTGATTGCTTTCCTCAGATACATATCAGGCTCGTTTGTGGTGTATTTTAAATGGGGTTCACTGGAAACCTGGAACGGTTTTGACCGTGCGTGAACTTTGAAAGAGCGTCGTTCACAACTGCCCAAATGAACTCGTTCACGCCCCACGCTGGTGAAGGAGAAAGAGAGCGCGCTCAGTTCACGTTCACACAAAGTATGAACTATTTCATGAACTTTCGTTCAATGAATGCATTCAGGTACAACACCGCCGAACGCAGAGTGAAGCTTGAAAACAGTTTTGAGGAGTTAGTTATAAAATTAATTTTAAAAAGTTCTCACATGTCAGAGGAGAGCCCACAGACTGTTTCATAAGTAACACATCTGGATGTTCTGACTGAAACTGGCAGCTCGTCTCAACAGCTCGTCCATTTTTTTGCACTATTTTTGGTATTTTTGTCTGTTTTTTATGAACTACTTTGGATATTCCTGTGGAGAGAAGAGTTTATCTAAGGGAAGAGCTTCTTTCATTGAAACAGAGCAAATCTGGAGTAGATCATCCTGTTTCAGCTGAGATTAAGATGAGTTTTCCATGGTTGTCATGCTGGTGCAACAGTGAAGGCCAGGAAATGGAGATACAAGCCCTTTCTGCTGTCAGTCATCATGGGAAATGTCAACTCCCTGACCAACAACAGTGATGAGCTGGAGATACTGGTGAAGAGTCAGGAAGTGGAGCATGAGTGCACCTTTATGTGTTTTACTGGAACCTGGTTGGATCAGAACATCTCAGACTCCATCTTGGATCTACCTGGATTTACCCTCATATGCTCAGACAGAGGTGATAAAGCTGGTGTCTAGAAGAAAGGAGGAGGAGGACTGGGTTCATTAGAGAACCAGAGATGGAGGAATTCTGCACATGGAACTGTGGAGGAGCAGATGTGTTGTCCAGATGTTGAATTATTGGCAGCTGGATTGAGTCCAAACTATCTACCAGGAGAATTCAGTCATTTATTATCAATACTTGTTTACATCCACCCAGTGACACGGATGAAGATCCAATGTGACCAAACACCCAGATGGAACATCTAATCTAATCTCAATTGGATTTAATTTAAACATTTAAATCAGACTTCATTTTCATTCTAAAATCAGTATAGTATGAGGATATATGCAGAGGTTTTGGAAATAATATAACCGCAGTTTTAAAGGAGCAAAAGCAGAACAAATGTGAACATCGTAGTTTTATGTTAAAGTGGCCATATTTTGCTTTTTTCTGGCACATGTATTGCATCAGTATGATGGATTATCAGTTCAGATGTGACCAGATGCTCAAAACAACTTGGTAAATATATCTTCTGGCAGCAGCTGGATCCCCAGGTGAAGCAAGTTCCTCTGCAACTGGTTGAGAGCAGCGATCACTCAGTCCTACATCGGCAGACATGCCTGACCGGTCGGTGACTGCGGCCCGCTGAGTCGTGCAGGCGGCAGGCCGAGCGACGGTTGTCCTTGTTTCAGTTGTGGCAGCTTTCGTTTCAGATGTGGACTTGGTAGCTGCATTTAAATGATCAGAATGAATGTAAAGGAACATCACTTAGCATCATAGCTTCACATTAGCGAAACCAGTCATAGCTAACTTACAGTGACTGGACTAAGGTGGGTGCAATTCTTTCTGCCCATTTGCAACATGGCGCACGAGAAAAAAGGAGGCTTATAAAGAAAACGATGACATCACAGGGGGTTTGTCCAGTTCTTCATATAAACTGTATGACTCTGATCAGGCTCTGTGGTGACACACAAATCTGAGCAGCTCACATTTTCTGAAAAGAAATCAAAAGACAAGGATGTGATATGTTGGACTTTTTTAATTTGTATCCAGATACCCAGAAAACATTTTTTTTTTTAAATAATACAGTATGCCTCCTTTAAAGTAATTTGCCGAATTCTATTCATATTAAACTAACATTTCTAATTTTTTCCCCACTTGTGCATTCGTCAGCCTTTCCAGTCACTGTCCTGCTGACAACCCTGATGTCCCTCATTCAATATTACATTAAAACACAAGTTGCTGGAGCTTTAACACAGTTTCCCCTGGCTTTGAAAATGGGAATTTGTGGTTTTTAGGAAAAAAAAAAAAGCTCATTTGCAGGATTGGATGGAATATATTAGCTGCATAACAATGTTCACAGTAAAGCTGTACAAAGCGCATGATTAGATAACTGGAAAATACCATTCATGCAACGGGCTTGATAGCTTGTAATTTAATGTTTCTGCTTGCACTTTTACAGTCTACGCTCGCTGCATGTCGTATGTGCATACTGGGAATTTTCTGACGGTCTTTTCATTCCCAATGTCCTTCTTATTGGGAAAATAGATAAATAAATAAAAAAATAATAATCAGGCCAACTGCACAAGTCTTGTGGAGAACCTAAAAGGAGCAACAGTGTTTGTTAAAAGAGACGAGGAGGTTGGACGAAATGCAAACTTGTCTTGCAAACGATAACGTGCCCAGTTATGACAGAACAAACTCACTCCATGCTTCCCAGTCTGTCTGCTTACATTTGTTTGATTTTGTGTATCTTGGCAGAATCTGAGATGGTTACGCTGTAATGTAGCTGAAGGGAAAGCAACCAGGCTGTTTTCTTTTTGGATTTTTTTTGTGTGTTTTTTCACAGAAGCCAGATGGCTCGAGCGGATTTTCACAGTCCTGGAGTCACGTGAAGAGTCGAGCTCAGTTTCAGCACAAACTCCTGAAATATTCTTTTTTTGTGTTTGTGTTTTCATTTTGATTTTCCTCTGGCCACCACTCGCACATCCACATGCTAACATGAGTGATGATTGTTTATTTGTGGAGCCAGAGGAAGTGGTTAATTACGCTGTCAGCTACTTCCTACAGAAAATTGATTCCCTGCATCTGTGTCTTGATGCGGCGCCGTAAAATAAAACCCCAGTTTATCATACAGCGAGTGGTGTGTTCACAATCTGTAGGCTGCCTACAAACTCTTCTTTCTTTTTGCTGATAAAGCCTTATCTTCGTCCTTAAAATGCTTGAAATGTAACTTGTTCTGTAGCGTGAACTGTTGATTGATCATTGATTACATTTTGATTCAATATGCAAACCTAAAAAAAGAAAATAAAACTATATATAGTGTGCCAAGTTGATGGTTGGATCAATATTGTTTATCAAACATGCAAACACCCTTTCACAAAAAGCACCTAGCGTAGGTGTAGCAGCATAGCAAGAGTTAATACCTGGTTAAACCCTCTTCTAGCAGCGCTGACATCATCTAAACTCGTGATCAGACCTGCTCGACATTAAGAAGGAACCTTTTTTAACCTGTTTTCTTCATAGAGCTGCTTCAGCTCAAACATGTTCGCAGTCGTCTCGTGTGAATGGCTCTCTTGAGGTCGAATCTGGCCACCTCAATTTATTTAGTGCACAAGAGTGTGCATGCTTATGTGTATATTCCACTTCTATACTGCTAAAAAGCCATACGTGAACCATACCTATACGTCCCACCACTACGTCTCAGTTTTGTCATCTACAACAATAAGGGACTCCATATGGGAGAAAGAGCGAACTGCTCTCAGTGGTTAGATAGTAGGGGATTATTGATGAATGGGCCCAAGATGGGTATCTTATCTGGGTTCCACTTGAGCAAACCACCCAAGTGGGCAGCAGCTCACATAGGACCACTATGGAACCAGAGGACACTATGGACCAGATGACGTTATTCAGTCCATTAATATGTCCGGCGGGCCCAGGTTATTTAAGGTTAGCCGGTATGTTTTCTTCACTTTAGGACAGTGCTTCTCAATTATTTTCTGCTGCGCCCCCCCTGGGAAGAAGAAAACATTTCGCGCCCCCCCTCCTCCCCACCGCGACTATAAATAGTATAATTTGTCTATAAAATTATTGTAAGTACTCCTCTGCATAACAGCGTATCTTTATTAACATTAAGGGAAACAAAAAATAAGAAATATAGATCAACTTATAACAAAGATGAACTTTATGAAAATAGTTTTTTAGTCTGTAAAGATTTTAAGTGCATCAATCCCACCGTAGTCACAGTGAAGTCAAGCGCTACATCAGCATCGTCACATTTCCTCGTCTTAACTTTCTGGTGACTTTCGTTTGTCTCATTATCTCCGTCCCTCTCCGTCTTTGTTTTCATCCCTGTTGAATATTTTTCCCTTGTGTCTCTTGAGTGGTGTCACTTCATATCTCCTGCTCTGTGCTGCGTGCACACATGTCCGTGCAAAAAACCCGACACAATATAGCTAATACTCCCTGAACCCACTGGGACAATGAGAGCGCCACTGCCACCTACTGGAGTATGTGTGCAATTACACTTTATTCCAGTACGGCAAAAAATAAAATGAAATAAACATGTTCCCTGGGGTCACTCGTGCCCCCCCTGGCATCGCACAGCGCCCCTCCAAGGGGTCCCGCCCCACTATTTGAGAAGGACTGCTTTAGGACGACTTCAGTGACCAAGGGACAAAGTTCACTGTGGAGCTTGGACACAAAGCAGGGAATAAAGAAAAAGGCATCAAAAAGTCAAACAAATAAAAATTTAATTAAAAAGAAAAAGAAACATCCAACCAAATAAATCTGGAAAAAAAACACTTATGGTCCTTGATGAAACAGTCCTGTTCTACAGCATCTCTGCAGGGTTCATGTCTGGACCCTGAATGGGCCGCTCCAAAAGACCGTTTTTATTCATCTTCAACTATTCTATGCTGGAGTTACTACTGCATCCCTCAGCTGATAATATTCAATACTTCATTATGCAGACAGCAATCCTATAGGATAATAAATAAACTTGAGAAATAATTTTCCCATGATGATGTCATTTGCTCCAGACCCTGAAGCAGCAGAGCAACTCCAAATCCCCCTGATCCTTCTACTGTACTTTAACACATCTTCTTGTTCTACATCTTCTTCTCTCACACCAGCTATCTTCATGTCCTCTTTCTCTACATCCATAAAATCTAATCATTGGTCTTCCTCCAGGCCTTCTACCTGGCTCATCATCCTTCTGCAGATATACTCACTGCCCCTCCTCTGTACATGTCCAAACCATCTCAGTCTAATCTGACTTTCTCTTAAAAACTTCTAGCATGTTCTGTCCCTCTGATGTTCTCCTTCCTGATCTTATCCATCCTGGTCAGCTCAATATTTTAACCTCTGCTACCTCCAACTCTGCCTCCTGTCTTTTCCTCAGTGCCACAGTCTCTCAACTATACAACACCACAGGTCTCTCTACCGTCTTGTATTCCTTTCCTTTCATTCTTGCTAGCTTTTATCACACCTGTCCTCCACCCATTCCAACCTGCTTGCACATGCTTCTTCACCTCTTTTAGACACAAAGATGGTTACCGCTGGCTGGTCATCTTTACCCGTCGGCTAGAGGTCAACAGAGTGGACGTCCCTTGGTTGGCCGCGGGATGCAGCCGCTGAATGGGGGCGAAGCTGCCTCTGGCTCTTAGCTAAGCTTTTGCCTCCGGACCCTTCAAGGCCAACCCAGTCAGTCAGGGTGGACCATACTACCTTTAAAATAAGAGTGAGTCATTTACCCATAAACTGCGATGCAGCTGTCTCTCCAAAAAAAACAATTCCTCTGTTTATCTATCATGCCTAAATTTGTGTGTTGTGGAAAATTATTGTCTTTGTTCTAGCCTCTAAAAGACTATGGATTTCTTATGAACATCAAACTTGAAATGTCTATCTTTTTTATTTGTCAATTTCCTGTTACTCTCACCTCCAAATCCCGGCTGTTTTAATGAATAAATTCTTCAAACTTTCATGAAAGTAATTAATCTATGGGTTCACTTACTTTTTCTTCCAGCTCTGAAAACGTTTAATGGGTCTGTTCAAAAAAGGCACAAGACATTGTAATAGTTTATGTGTTATACAGAGAGATCAGATCACAATTTAATGAAAAAATGCAGAAACAGGTCATTTCCAAAGGGTTCACATACTTTTTCTTTCCAATGTCAGTGTGACAGCAAGGATTCCAACCAGCACCAGTGAAAAGACTCGTTAATTGGTTTTACAGATATTATATTGTTTTGGTTGTTACATCAGCAGAGGAATAAAAAAATGAATTTATATCTGAGTCTGATTGTGTTGCAGCTGCTTATCTCAACTATTTTTTTTCCACTGTTGTTTCTTTTTCTCTGAGCAAATATCTGTAATGTTGCAAGGCCATGTCACCTAGTCATACAGGAAAATCACATATCAGTCACGAGCGCATAAATTCACTCACGCGGCTTCAGCTAAACTGTCCCTTATCTCCAAAGAAACACCTTCGTCGCCCTTTTGTTTCGCCTCTCTGTTACTCCCACCAGGTGTGTGGAGCAGAGTTCAGCTTTTACACATGAAAAATAATCTTTTTACTTCTGGAACACGGGCATTATCTTGATGAACACTCCCGTCAACAAAGCGCATGCACATTTCATTTATGATCTGTTTGTGTGGACCTTGAATTTTGATTTTTTTTTTCCCAAGGTCAAGTCCCGTTGTGTGAGCGCCTTTGCTTCATCATTCAACTTCCAACAGGTAACCCCCAAATACCTGCTCACCTGACTGAAACTGATAATATTGTAACTGAAAGCAAAGGAGCTTGCAGCTTTACCCCAGCTTCGTCTGAACCGTCCTAGTCTTACAGTACTGGGAACTGCACATTATAAGATTTTAGTTCAGGTTGCTGTTTAGTACACAAGAGCTACAGCGAGGACCTTCTTAATGCCCCAGCTATTTAGATCCAAATCACACTGCAAACACTTCATTAAACAGCCTGAGGCGCTGTCATTGTTTAATGACATATCGATGAGTGTGTTCAGTGGACAACAGCCACAACAACACACTGTCTTTTTTTTTCCCGCAGTCCCCAGGGGTGTCATCTGTCACTCCATCTCCCGCTAATCAATGTCTCTGGAGGATGTTGCAGGAGACCTGCTGGTGACAAGCTGCATCAAAAATGCAGCGCTGTTATCTCTGCTGGCTCTTCATTAATGTTGCATGGTTTGGAGGAGTCATCGGGAGGATGCTACCTGCAGTTTATTTCCCCCAGTATGAAAGAACTGTGGCCTTGTAATCAGATATTCTGACACCAAACCTTGAAGCTCCTCTCATTACATCGGTAATGGATTAAATGATCGTGCCGTTATGTGAATGGTTTCATCAGAGTGAAAGGTCCACATATCTCTTTAGTTCCCCTCAGTTCTAGAAGGCTTTTTAGCTTATTACCGTTAAATTTCCAACAGTTTTATGGCCTCCAAAATCCACCTTCATCGAGCTCGTTCATCGAATTTGCAGGCAGCTCTTAAAATAACCTTCATTGTGCTCCCTAAGTAGTAAATCTCCAACATATATTTATGAACACTAAAAGTAAATGCTTCTGTACCTCACAATAAGGAAATACACAACATTTATAATACAAATTACATTTTTTTTCCAAGTCCTTTACAGATCGTCAAAATGGAACTGACCCAACAAACAAACAAAAAAAAAACACAACAACTTCCACGTTGACTGTTCAGGGTCAACAAAGCTGAGCAATCCGCCTGATTGGTTTGGCACAAGTTTTACACCCGATGCCCTTCCTGATGCAACTGGTTGTCAAACCCAGGACCTCAAACTGATCTGTTAAAGGGCCGTGAGGCTGCAGGTTTTTGTTCCGACCATGCAGAAACACTGCTGACTTGTTTCATTCAATCAACTGAACTGGTTAACCCTTTAGTGAAGACAACTTTTTGATTGAATCAAATAAGTCAGCTGTGCTTCTGCATGACTGGAACAAAAACCTGCAGTCTCACGGCCCTTTAACAGATCAGTTTGACGCCTGTGTCCTACATGGTAGGCAATAGCACTACCATTAGCCAGCGAACTCACGCAATGGTGTAAGCAAAAAAAAAAAAATCCCATTGTTCCTATTCTGCACAAGGAGATTTCATTAACAAAAACAACCAGGTTGTCATGGTTTAGGTCAGCCATGGCAGACTGTCAGTGTTTTGTGTCAAGTTGGCATCTCTCCCTGTCTCCAGTGCTTCCTGTTTTACTTTGAACGTCTGTCTTGTCTTCCTTGTATTCAGCTTTTCTTCCTCCCCCTTTGTCATCCTGATTGTCTGCACCTGCCTCTTGTTTGTCCCTCTGTCTATATAAGTTTTGTCATCTCCTCAATCTGTGCTGGTCCGTCTACTTGTGTTCCTGTGAGTTTCTCTGATGGTTTTTACACCTGTTTTTTCTGCATGTTTACCTGCCCAGATTACTTTGTGGATTTTCAGTTTATTTTTGGCCTTTCTATTTTTTTTAAGAATAAATACCTTTTCTTCTGTACTCCTGCATTTGGGTACTCCATTCCACCTCCAACTATGACACCAGGGTACCAACACGAACTGGAAACTTTTGCCAAATCTCTCACAGTCCAACGTTACTTCAGTGTAAACAAATATGGTGGATGACGGACAGAAAGAAGTAGCCATAGTGTTTGTGTTTGAACTGTTCAGTCTGAAAAGTCCTAAAGGGAAAGAAAAAGGGTTTGGATGAAGTCTTGGAGATGGTGAACAAATGCCACACAGTTGGGTGTCCTTAAGTATTTTCACCATGATAGATGTTCAGCGTTTACATGTTAAGAGATGTTACAGATTGGTGCCATCCAGACATTCCTCTGAGCAGATTACATCACTCTTAAAGCAGCACAGAGGACCTTTTGTGATCAAGGACTGACTTTTGTTTGGTCTCAGTCGCTCTCTTTTTTCCTTTAGTAATTACCTTCTTGAATCAGTCACGTCTGCTAAGATATCCTCAGTAGCTCTGTTAGCTTGCTTCATTGTTGACAATGTTTGACACTGCACTGTAACACGACATGCAATTGTCCCACCTGGGTGGAATTGTAAAATTACTGCAGTTGGTTTTTGCCAAAAGCACAGACCTTAGATCACTGCGGGTCGGCAGCATTTCGTGCATTTTTAATAAACACTTGCCTAGAAACCTAGACATACCGTTTGCGAATTTGAATTTGCTTGGCAGGTCTGTCTCGCTACCACCCGTTGGAGATTGTTTACTTTGTCCAAGAGTCTTGGGGGGGCAATCACATCCTCCTAGTTAGCCTCTGGTTTGGCTTAACACGATGACGATTGTTAGGATGGTCGTAAACAGTGAAGACTCGTTTGAATCGGCTCTGGCATCATCAGTTAAAAAGGTTATGGAGCAGCAGCAACCTCGCCAGCCTCGTCTGTCTCATCCTCTACCATCTACCAAGACAGTTCACGTTCCAGTCCTGTAAAGAGGGTGAAAAACTTCTGTTCTCTCCTGGTGTTTTTAAGACCACCACTCCAACATACAAAAGGTCTCTCAGAAATACTTTGTAGCTGCTTTAGTTTTTCTAAGAGATGAGTTGAGTGTTTGAATACACCAGTTATTCTCAAGTTCGTCTTGCAAATCAGCAACAATTACATTTGCTTCACATTGCCTTCCTCTCTGAATCACTTTGTGCTGGAATAATATCAAAAAGGCATTTAAAAGCATCTTAAACATCTTTTGGGCAGAACTGTTATAAGACCTTGACCTTGAAGTAGTCATCATGTTTTGTTGTTTAGCATAGAAATCAACCTTTCAGTAAAGGCAGTAGACTCTTGAATCAGCTCCAACAAAGAGCTTCTACCAGCCTGAGAATTCAGAGTTTGATTCCCACTGTGCTTCTGAGCGTACAGACTGAGACATGATGAGCTGCCCAACTACATGTTTAGCCAATTCCACGTGGAGGCGCACACATGAGGAAAGTAAGTAACTAAAGCTGTGTGAGTCAAATGCAGCAGTTGATTTAAGACAAAATAAATTTCACATTTACATCCCACTTGAGATCCGTCAACAGCTGCTTGCGGCTGCACGGTTTGTGGTCTGGAGAGGAGGGGTGGATACATCGCTCTGAACATATCCCCTTGTCCGTTGCTCTGATTGGTCGTCGCGCTAACCATCTGCGTGCAGAGGCAGTTTGAGAAGAAACTGTTGGATCATTTTGAAACCCTACATCTGTCTAGATGTAGGTCTGATCCATCAGGCTGATGATGAACACACATCAAACATAAAATCTGGAGATTGGTCAAGGATTTACCAAGAACTGTTGGAAGAAGCCACCATCTTACGTCCTTCATTACCAGGTCACAGTAAAGTCCTGCAAATGTTCTTCATGCCTGATCAGAAATAATCGTGCATGTAAGGTCTAGCTTTTGGCTTTTAAATGCATCAAATTTGACACTACAGAAATAAAAACAAAACATTATATCAGGCAGTTTGTTGAAGTAGCTGGTAAGCAACCTTAAAAATGGAAAAACAAATCAAGAGTAGTTGTTGTAATATTATCAATAATGGGAAAATGACAAAGACTCTGTTATACTGTGCATATATCCTTTATCTGCACTCCATGAACGAGTTCAACAAGGAACAAGTTTTATTAACAATAACTAAATAAAACCTTAAAGCTTTTTTCTGCTTGCTGAATGAGATAACGCTCAGTTTTTATGCTCATCATGAAACCCTTCACACAACGCAGTGACAGATCCACTGAGAAAGTTCATACACTGTCTCTGTGTGAACAGCTAATCCGGCAGACGATGACGGCATACTTGTTCAGGGATGTGCGTGTGCGTGTGGTGGAGCCATGTTGAGCATGATGCAATGTAAAAATGTTAGATGTGACTGTCTACTGGTTTGTGCTGAGCGAGTACAGCAGATTAGGTGTTTATAGGATCCATTGCATCGTTAGTGTTACCACAACTCTAATAGTGTTTTTTTTGGCCACAGCACACAGCCATGAGCAGGGTGAGGAAGAAAAATCACCGCAGAGTTGTGGGCTGAACATTCGAATAATGAACTGAAACTCAGCATGACGCCGTGGAAAACCAAGAATACTGCCAATGGAGTCTTGTGGCACTTTAGCATAGCAAGTATGTTATTCTGTGTCAGCTTGCCATAAAATGTGGCATGATCGTGTCACAATGACAGATAAACATACAGATAAACATACAGTGCTTTGGCTGATGATGTGCAAACAATTCAAATTTTTCATGTCGTTACTCAGCGGACCCATTAAACATTGACAGTGTTAAAAGAAAAGAATAATGAACCCACAGACAAATTCCCTCACTGAAAGCTATTTGGATTCTGTGGTTTTCCTACTTTTAGTCCACTTAGTTTGGAGGTGTAGTTTAGAGCCGTACTGATTGACAAAAGACACCCAAAATGTTAAGTTTGCTGTTCAATTCACTTCAATTCAATTCAATTTTATTTGTATAGCATCTGTTACAATGCCAATTGTCTCTTGGTACTTTACAGAGACCCAGAGCATGACTCTCGAGCAAATATCATTAACTAAAATTATAATATTAAATCCTAATCAAGGATAATGGCAGGTAAAAAAACTCCCACAGAGGGAGAAAAAACCTTTAAGCCAATCAGTGGCAAGGAAAAACTCCACTTTAAGAGGAAAAAAACCTTGAGCAGGACCTGGATCATATGGGGGGACCTTTCTGATGAAGACCAGCTGGGTAAAGAAAGAAAAAGAGAGGAGAGACAGGACAGAGAGAGGATGGAGGACAGAGAGAGGAGAGCACACAAATGTCTGAATGAAATGACTATATAAACAGATGAAGGTAGCATCACTGAGGTGAGATGTTCAGAGGACTAGATCACCGGTCGTCACCACACCAGTCAGCATCCCGAACACATCTACACTCACAGGTGGAGGTAAACGCTGGGGTGGACAGAGGAGGGAACTGCAGGTCAGCATGAAACTCAGGAAACTCTGGCCTGCAAAGATACAGAAAGAAAAGAGAAAAAAGGAGGGAAAACAGCACAACAAACTACAGGAAAGAAAATGGAGCACAGTTACAGTATCAAGGTGCTGCTAATTAACTACGGAATGAACTGGAGGAGGAGGAAGGGAGGAGAAAAGGAAGAAAAGCAGTGGAGACACCACTCAGCAGATCATGTTGGCGTCCCCCTGCAGTGTAGGCCTATAGCAGCATAGTTATGACGAAGCTGTGATTAAGATGAGTCTACTCTAGTCTGAGCTCCTACAACTATGGCTATAATTATTAGCCCCTACACACTATAGTTTAGACTACCTGTAGGCTTTACTGAACAGAAATGTTTTCAGTTTAGTTTTAAAGATGGAGGTGGTGTCAGCCTCCTGAACCCAAACTGGTAGCTGGTTCCATAATAAAGGTGCCTGGTCGCAGAAGACCCATGTTCAATAGGAACATTTATTGATGTGAAACATGCAACACAAGAAGATCTCTGAAAACGAACAAAACCAAGATGAGCTGATCAGCTTAAAAACTGCAGAGGGATACACGGTCATCTCAAGGTGTTTGGACATCCATCAGTCTGCAGTTTAGTCCTTTAGTGGGCGTCCATTCGAGGTGACTCCAGAGGCACCAGTATGATATTTAACATGAGACAAATCTTTGATATCAGTGGTTTACTAACTCAAGATAGTTGGTGGAAGAGCCACAAAGACAGAAGCCTCGAAGGCATCTGATGTATCAACAAGTCAACAACAGTCTCAGGCAGCTGTCGCCCAACACTAGCTCTATTTCCCTTTCCCAGTCTGTCAAGCTGATGCTGGTACAGACACGCAGACCGGGCCGGGCCGGGCCATGCCGGGGAGGCCGTGCCCTATCAGTTCCTCAAATGTAGCTGCCCGCCTTTCCGAAAGCCTGTATCATTTAACATGTATGGGCTAGGAGCTCAAAACAACACTAATGGCCTCTTTGAGGTCTGGAGAAACTTCCGAGGAGGGTATCTGTTTCACCTGTCGGCAGCTCTGGCCCACCTCAGCCTTCAGAGGCGTCGCAGTATTTGGATGCTGCATTAATCACCAGAGCTGCCTCTGACTCCAGCCAGCGGGTGATTGTGTTGAGGTCAACAAGGTCACGGCGTGGCATTTGAAAGCAGACCAGTGCAAGATGACACTTTAAAATCCCCCTTCTTGTTAACCACAGGATGACTTAGATGATATTTTGGAAAGAAAGGAGATGACTTAAGAAATTGGGATGAGTTTTCAGCTCTTAGAAGCTGAATTTTTTTCATGTTAATTTCAGTTTTTCTCCACTCAGAGACAGCTTTTTTTTTGGTAAACCTTGTTAGCAAGGGGGTGGACACTTTTGTATTTACAACTGCCTCAAGTCTTTGTGACATACAGCAGATTTAACGAGGTGATGAAAACATTTATTAGAGGTCTCGGCCCATGATGACTTTATAATATCACACAGGTGAAGACCTGTCGGCTGCACATCTAGGATGTGAATCTCCCATTCTACCACATCACAAAGGTGCTCTACGGGCAGAAAACCGGCGGCTGTGGGGGACATTTGTCATCATCCGCTCATTTCATACCAGTTTGGTATGAAATTTGTCATCTTTCTCTCATTTCATACCAGTTTGGCCAATCTGCTCTGCCCTCTCATGTCAACGAGGGAACTGCTATTCTATTGTTTTTCTCTCTCTCTGTAAACCGTAGAGAAAATCTCAGCAGCTCAGCAGTTTCAGAAATGCCCCGGACAACGACCATGCCACATTCAAAGTCAATCAGTGGGTGTTTACACCTGCGGTTTGGTACTATTGGTCTGAAGCAAAGCAGAAAATTATGCATTTAGTTAACTTTACGAATAGAAAGACATGATTTATTTAGTCTTCACATCGGTCTCTCTATTTAAACAGTTGACAGAATAAAATCCACAACAGAGGAAACTTGGGGCTCCAATCCTCTTGCAGTGGTCACAGGTTTGACTCCCAGACAGCAACTCTCTCTGCCCTGGTTTCCTATCTCCTTTTAGCTGCAAATAAAGGCTACTGGTGCCCAAAAAAAAGACAATAGAGTGAACTCAAGTTCAGAAGAACGTGAGGTGTAAGAAGGCAGGGCCTTCAGATCTGTGCTTTTCCAGTCTTCCCTGCACTAGTGGCTTCTTCCAGTTATTCCAGGCAATGTAGCCAGGATCACCACTCATCTAGTCATCCGTGCTGATCTGTTTCTCGTAGAAATGAGGGGAACATCACCTGGATTTTGTCGTGAGAATCAGGACATCATCATTCTTCCCAGTTTCGGCCTTTCTTTCACGCTGAATCAGTTCCTTCCATCGTCTCTACGCAGAGATCTTTCAGCCACTTTACCCACGTCGCGTTAGCCATGAAGGGACAGATGTGTAGCTTCTTTGCTTTGGAGCTATCTGATGTATACTCCACAGCAGTAGTACACCATGGTTGTTTAAAGGTAGAAAATAAAATTAAATGAATGATCTATGTTGCTTGTTTGGGCTTATTGCTTTCTTTTCCAGAAGTGGCTTGTAAATGCAACACATGACTGCCACCTAGCAGATAAAAAACCAGTTCAGCCCCTGGGCTCTTATATTATTCTATTAAGAAGATATATTTTTGCAGAATGCAGTTTAGTACTTTAGGACACCGTCATGCTGAAATATTCAAGATGGCAAAGGCACTAAAGTGGCTTAAGAACTAATATAATAATATGATAACATGCCACATGGTCTCTTTAGTCCAGAGGATGCAGTGTCCATGGTTTCCGAAGCCATTTTCAAATTTAGAAATGTCTCACCACGTTGCCTCAGTCTATTTTAAATTACCTTTGGCTCAGAGAAGATGGCAGCGACGATGGTGAGATGCCGACCTGTCCTTGGGCGAGACACCGAAACCCTCTTTGCCCCCGATACGTACATCAGCGTGTTGGATTAAATGACTAGGAAAATGCAGTGTCTAGACGTGATAGGATAGGATTATGTGTTCGACTGAGATGTGGCTGCAGCGGCTCAGTCAGGACGCCGAAGAATCTCGATATGGATTTCAGGCTACATTATATGGGCTGAAAGAGGATGTAGTCCAGGATGTGTCACTGTGATAGAAACATCCCTGCATCCATATTTAGCTGCAGTTCGTGTTAACTGCCTGCTAACAATGTCGAAGGTACCATCAGCTCGGTTGTGGCGAGGTTACAAACACACCACCACTGGATTTATCGCCGTTGAAGGAGACTGGAACCACACTTCTCCCTGTTGCACTGCCAACTTTCCATCGGCTAGACAGGTGATGATTTATTTTTGTTTTTTGCCTGAATAATTTATACTTCAACAATATAAATTTCCTTTTGACATTGATGAAGCATTATTCAATTCAGGTCAATATTTTATATTTCTCGCTCTGCAACAAGAGGCCTCAATAACTCAGTGTTTCACAAAAGAAAAATACCTGAATCTATGATGAGCGGCACTCGATTTCATTCATGAAAGTTAACTTAATCAAAGAGGTTCTTACTCTGACCAGCCACAGTTAACATTTATGCTACAGCATCACATGGTAACAGAAGCTGTGAAATGTTAGAATGGTCTGTGTTTTGTTCCCCAGTTTCCCCAGTCAATTAGTTAAATTGTTCTTTGACCAGACGCTTAACCCCAAATTGTCCTCAGGGTTAATTAATTTGAGTAGTTGTTGTGACAGAGAAAAGCAGTGTATATAGAGCAGAACAATATTTAAATCTTCACCTGACTGAGACCTTTCACTGAATAGGACACCTCCTTATAAACATAATTGCCATCATCATCCCCTGAAAAGTTTAAGCTCACCAAATTAATGCCAAACCATTTGCTCTTGATTATAACCATTTGGAGTGAAGAAGACTGGACATTAGCTGCAACCCCAAATCCAAAAAAAGTCAGGAGGCCACGTAAAGAATAAATAAAAACAGAATGCACTGATTTGCAAAACACATAAACCCATATTTTTTAGCCACTAGTGGGCTTCAGTTACAGTCATGCAGGAAAGAGTGGCAGGCTGGGAGTTGAACCTGCAACCACTCCAACCTCTAAGGGCCACCTGTGAAACCACTGAGCTATCCAGCAGCCCAGAACCCTTACTGTACTCCCAATAAAGAATAAAGAACATATCAGATGTTGAACCTGGGAAACGTTGATGTTGTAAAATCCCCCAGTTTTGGTTCAGTCTCTGACTAGCAGAGTCTATCACCGGGACCAGCTCTCCATCCTACGGGTAAGAAGTTGCGGTCTAGGAGAGGTTCCTCACTAGATTTCCTCAACTTATTTAAGCTGGTGTCGAGAAGATACGCCTAGCTCTCACTGCCTACTTCCAAACGTATGCCCCGCTCACTCCAATAACTGTCCTTCAGAGGAATAGCCGGGTGGCTCGAAGTCCAGCTATCGGTCACGTCTGTTAACGGCAGCTCTTCTCTCACGATCTGGGCTCTTGTTACAGGCTAGGAAAACTTTAGTGGCTCGGACAGCGAGCCTCAGGGACAATTTGACAAAAATGTGGCTAAAATAACCCATAAGAACCTGTGTGTTAGTGCAGAGGCATAAACAAGTCTTCAAAATTCTGAATACAGATGTAATGTCCACAACGACGTCTTATGACAGTTTTTATATTTATTAAAGCAGATTAGCAAGGTTAAGCAACAGCATTGATTGGTTATACAATTTATAATTCTAAAAAGGCAAATTAAAGCTGTGGCTTACTGATCAGTTCATCTGGTTGGTCAAGGACAGGCTGAGAGACACACGTGGCCATCATGCGTTTTCAAGGCCGCTGGGCAGGGAGGGAGAGAGAGAGAGCTCAAACGATCAGGCCGGCTGGTATGCTGATTCGGCCCCTCCTCCTTGCTAGCGGTGAGCTAGGCTAACCAAAAAGGCTCCAATTATTCCTTCAAGAATTGGGAAAAATTCGTAGATCCTGTTCCAAGCGTCTTTCTGTCTTCTTTTCTTGAAGTAATTCCTTCCAGTTAATCCTCCAGATGGGGGTTGCTCGTCCAGGTCCCAGATAGTCCTTCTTCGTATGAAATCGCTCCAGGAATCCACACAGAGTCCTTCTGCCTTCTCTTTTTATGCGCTCTCTCTCTCCTTGCTCGCCCTGCACCAGCCTTCATCTGATTGGTTCTCTCACCTTTGCATATGCATACATAATTTCCCTCAAACTTCACATGACACTTCTGATTGGTTATTCACATATACAGAGGCGTGCATAATTTTACATAATCATGCATAACACACATCCCACAATGACTTCACATGTTTACAGATTTGGCAGGGGCGTTCACATTAATCATCATGACATCATGGCACACACAAGCCTCGCAAGGTCACCTTGTTTACTTGGCTATACAGCCCGTTAAGCTAAAGCTTATCAGCTAACGCTAACCCTTTTTCTAACGATCTACTTATCAATGTATGTTCCAACGTTACATTAACTGATTGATTCATTGGTTCGTGTTTAATAACAGAATTCAGTAAATGATCTGCCGTCTGCAGCCCTCCACTCTGCCACTTCGCCAAGGCCACTTCTGAGCTGAGCGGATGACATCATCATTTGACCCAGACACCTGGCCCCAGTGTTGTGTATGGCGAAGTAACTTATGTTTACACTTACGCCCTCTCTCCTGCCCTGTTGACATTCCAGAGAGGAACATGCGCTCCGCTCTGTCTCTGTCCGTTTTTGACCCAACAAAAATAAGTTTTCCCCTTTAACATACACTATGTTAAAAATTAAAAATTACTAATACATTTTGTTTCTGATCCTTGACTAATCACACCCACATTTCATACATTTCATTGATTAGGAATTGCTTACAAATCACGTAAATCACCTCTCCTTCTGTTACTTCACTTGTTTAGACTAGTACTGGCTTGTGTTTACATTACATCACCCAGCTGCTGCATGATCTCTTCTCCTGTTTTGATAAACATAGCCGTTGTTTTTATTCCCCTGGGTACACAGTGACCCACAGCAGCTTACCTCAGCCTACTGACAGCACAGACTCACACTCCTGATCCAAATCATACCGAATACGTCTACAATACATCTTTCTGATCAATCATCGGTTCTGATCATTGAATTATTGAATCACCCATGTCATTGCTTATAGATTGATTCCAAATCACATCAATTACCACTTTTTCTGTTACTCCACTCTGGCCTATGTACCTCCTCATGTCACATCCGTCTCTCCTTTAACACACAGAGTTAATAGTGATTATTGATTAGAAGCTGAGCTGATTCCAACGATCTCTCAGGGTCATTTGACAATGTTCACCACTGTGTAGCTTCTTCTTTTAACAGCTGTGTGTGAACATCTGGGCAGTGAGGAGACCAGCTGCTGGAGTTCTGGGAGATTCTGGTCTGATGCAGGATTCTAGCTGCTCAACAGTTCTGGACCTTCCTTGCTGATTTTTAATTTTATGATGCTCCAGATGTTTTCTGTGGGTGAAAGGTCTGGACTGCAGGCAGACCAGTTCAGCACCAGTTCAGCAGCTGGACTTTCTCCTGTGAATCCATGCTGCTGTGATGGGTGCAGTATGTGGTTCAGCGTTGTTTTACTGAACTATGAAAGGTCTTCCCTGACAGAGATGTTGTCTGGATGGAGCAGATGTTGCTCTGAAACCTCTATGTTCTCTTCAGCATTGATGGAGCCTTTCCAGATGTGGAAGCTGCCCACGTCATAGACACTAATCAATCCCCAGACCATCAGAGATGCAGACTGTTGAACCGGCTGGATGGTTCCTGTCCTCTTCAGTCTGCAGGACACCCAGTCATCTGATCCCAGAACAGTTTTTCATTGACCCTCAGACCATTCTAGATGAGCTGTGGTCCAGAGAAGATGGTGGTGTTTCTGGATCGTGTTCACATGTAGCTTCTTCTTTGGAGGTTTTACCTTCCATTTGTGGATTGAAGGTGAACTGTGTTCAGAGACGGTGATTTCTGGAAGTGTTCCTGAGTCCATCAGTGATGTCCAGCAGAGAATCAGGACTGTTTTTAATGCAGAGCTGCCTGAAGACCTGAAGACCTCCATCATCCAGCTTTGACCTTCAGCCTTGTCTCCTGTGCACAGAGACTCCTGCTGATTCTCTTTTGATGATGTTATGGACTTTAGATGGTAGGATAATTTTTTTTGTTTTTAACTGTTCCACACCTTTTAGACGTAGTTTGTAGCTAGCAGGTCGATGAATCGCTGCTCATCTTTACATCCGAGACGAACCTCTGAAATGCCAATTAACCTGATTAGTTGTCAAATGCTCCTCCATCTGTTTTTAATTTGCACCAATGACTTTTGTTTTCCCTGCTCCATCTTTTTAGAGATCTGTCACTTTTATCAAAGTCATAATGAGCTAATATTTGGGATGAAATGGTAAAATGTCTCAGTTTCAGCATCTGATATGTTCTTTATGTTCTATTGGGAATAAAATATGAGATTAGCAAATCATTGCATTTTTGTTTTTCTCACAGCATCCTGACTTTTTTTGGGGTTTTCCCTGTTTTGATGGACAGCTGCTCCAGTCACGCAGAGAAGCTGGTAGTTGTTGCTGCAGCGCTCCAAATCGTCTCATCTTAAAGCACGTGGCGTGTGCTGCAAATTAACAGCTTTCTGGTGATCTAACCCCACTGTCAACGTGCCCCACATGTTCAAACTGCTGCTGCTGGTCTCCTCACCTCAGTGTAAAATCTGCTGAATATTCTTTAAAATTCATTTCCATAGAATCACAAAGCCCGCAGTATTTGAGACTGCGTCTCTCCATGCTAATTGGCAGCTTTAGTGAAGGTGCCCTTGTACGAGGCACTTAACCTCTGCCTGCTTTGTTGAGTCTTTTCACCCCCCGTCAGCTCAAAGATCTTTGCATGAATGTAAGGACCAGTGTGAGGCCGAATGCTGCAGCACGAGTACAGACATGCTCAGCGCATTGTTCATGACCAAATAAAAGTGAACTACTTAACGTCTCGCTGTCACTGTTCTTGATGTCGTTTTGTGTTGGATGTATTTTGTCTGAGGAAGTTATAAAACCCATCCTCAGAGATTCCCTCCTACACTTTATGAGAGCATTGACTCAAAACAGCTTGCTTTTAAACATTTAACAAGTCACAAAGTGAACGGCGTGCATGCTAATCTGCTAAGTAGATTGGTTCATTGGTTTCAGAACCGTCTGAAAACATATCTTTATTTTCCTGGGGATGATCATTTTTGATTAAAAGCTGAAGCTTGGAGGGAAAAAAACACTGGCAAAGGAGAAAGGAGACATGTACGATGGAGTACTAGGGCCACACTGAGAAAAAAAAATTGTGGGCCTCACTTACGAGAAGAAAGTCGAAACGTCGAGAATAAAGTTGAAATGCAGATTCCAGAATAAAGTTGTTTTAAAGATTTATTCAAACCAGCTTTACTCTATCAACATAATGTCTGTGTCTATGTGCTTTTATCACATAGACACAGTATTATCTTATAAGAGAGTATCTTATAAGAGATTGTCAGAAATTGTGCCTATTCAGAAAAAGAAACTATACCGATTCTGGAAACTGCATTTCAACTTTATTCTCGACATTTCGACTTTATTCTCGACATTTCGTCTTTATTCCGGACATTTCAACTTTATTCTCGACATTTCGACTTTATTCTTGACATTTCGTCTTTATTCCGGACATTTCGACTTTATTCTCGACATTTCGACTTTCCTCTCGTAAGTAAGGAATGAAAAAAAAAAAATCATTGCCCACAATTTTTTTTCTCAGTGTGGCCCTAATACTCCGTCGTAGACATGTCTTCAATCTCTGCAGAACATTTCATCTGTGTTGCTGCGTGCTACTTCCATTTTGATGAAAAGGTTCAAATAGAGCCACTTGTGGAAACAGATACAATTGTTAAAATGGTTGCAACCCATGAATTATTAGTAATATCAACTTTGGTGGCTGGACTCCTAACATACGTGTGTGGGTCTCTTGACTCTACTGGATCTTCTCACACATATAAGAGATCATGTAATAGGTATTTAAAACATTGTAGAAGTGTGGACACCAGACAACTCTCCTGCAAAGTCTCTCCTCTATATAAATACATATAAATATATTTTTCCTCACTGAGAGATCAATCCAGACATGTGCAGCTAGCACACTCCGTCCTCGTGGCTGTAAATCTTTTATCAGTATGAAGTCAGCTGCAGAGGGACGCAGTGGACCCTTGCAGTAGAACCCTCGACGACTGCCGAAGACAAAATTTACGTTACGCAGGTCTCCCTCGTAGGGGCAGACAAAGAAACCATGACTTAGCACTCAGAATATGGATTTATCCATCCCTATAAAACTTTCATAGCCAGTGTTAGGGCCCCATGAATCCTCCTTCCTCTGAGTCGTCTCCCCTGTGAGTCCGTTCGCTCTCCTGCTTGGGGAAAACATAACGCGAACCTTATGGAACATAATTCAGTTATAACCACCTAGTTCATAAGAATAAGGGAAAAAAAACATTCCATAAGTTTAAAAAGGATGTTTGTTCCAGTTCCAAAAGCCTTTGAATAATGGGCTTTTCCTTAACAAAGTTGAGTTATGTCTTTGAAATGTCTTACTTGAAGATATGTTAAAGATTGATGAGTTGCTAGTAATGCAAAGGTAAGGAGGTCTGGTCTTAAGGGTGGTGCTCGAGGTTTGGATTAGGGAGGCTTCCTGTCTGCAAAAACATCCATCTGGTCTTAATTGGGGCAGAAATAATGATCAAATGCAACATCACAGGAAGATTTCCACCAGTAGCGCCAGCACCAGTAGCACCAGTAGCACCAGCAACACCATCTCTTTATGGTCAATGCAATATGGAGTTTTGCAGTGAAATGCATTTTCTTCCCATGAGAAACATTCATTTAAATGTGTCAGCAAACCTTTGCAAAGTAAGCCTGACAAAGTCGTCTACTCCTCCAAAACAGTATCATCAAGTTTAACCCAGAGATCGTTTAATCTTCAAATGCATACCTTGAGCCATTAACGACCCAGGAATCCCTGGATAATTTGTTTACGAGGCATTTCATTTCCTGGGGTTCTGCAGCTATTTGTGCCTCTCATAATTCAGGTCATTTAAAAGCAGGGTCGGTGCATGACAATGGAAAATACTGGCCTTCAGCTCAGTCACAGCTGGAGGAAACCAAGTTAAACAACTGCCCTTAAATTCTTTAGTTTGTGAGGAATAGGAAATACTTCCAACTGAAACTCCTGAATAAGAACCTGTTATCAGGGCTGTGAACGTGTTAGCAGAGCTGGTTCCTGGTTCGTGCATCGACTCTACTGTCGACTATGTGGAGTTTGCATGTTCTTTTTGTGCTAGCATGTGTTTTAATTGTGTTTGCAGGTTTCCTCCCGTAGATTTGCCGGAACGTAGAACACGTTTGTGATGGTGGTCCATCTCAGATGCCTCAGAGGCCAGAGACATGAACGCAGCCTCTGCACAAAGTTGACATTAGACTTCTTTTTGCACAATAAGTGTTATTTGTGATTATAGCTGCGTGTCATACTGCTTTATAAAAGTATTACCTGTTGATCCGTTGATCATGTGGTTATATCAGCTGTTAATGAATGACTGGTCTGAATGCAGCGCTATCACAGGTGTGCAACTTATTGTGCAACCAATGAAAATTCTCCAAAGTCTTTGAATTGTTTAAGGATTTTACGCACTGTAGAAGAAGATGCAAATCCTTTCTTTCTTTGAGGAACTTTTTTTCGAGCATTTAAGGAGAAGTAATTATTTCAAATAATTTTCTCATTCAAAGCATCATTTCTGTTTCTCTTTCATCTCCATATATTCTGTCCACACCAACTTCTTTTCAAATGTGTTCCAGGAATGAAATAATAATAATAATAATAATAATAATAATAGAGAAGGGGATATGAAAAAATACAGTTAAGATGTTAGGAATGAAAAAGCAACATCCATTGGGGTAAGGGAAGCACTATCAAAAAATTATCATTATCAAAAACATTTGCATAATATGTTTTGGAAGGTTTTTGCAAATTAGATCATTTCAGAACATGTTTGCACGGTAACAAACCTGCAGAGTTTTTATCTAAAATACTGGAACAGCAGAGCACAGATGACATCTTTTTTTTTTTTTTCTTGCTTCAGCACCAGATTGATTTGGAAGTAAAAATCTAAGTTTGCCGGCCCATAATCTGACAGGTACTATGATATATTTCAATAAACCTTCTTAAACTATTTTTCTATTGTTTTATGTACATAAGAAAGCAACATAGCTTGCTGAATGTGCAAAACTATTCTGATAAAGGATACCGCTGGTTTAATCACTGTCTTACAGTACTCGTCAAATGTTATGAGTTATTTTTATTTGAAATTTAATGCAGTGCATTATTTCTTCTCTCTCCCAGTGGAAATACATTCGGAGCATTTAAGTATTAAAATGCTGAAAGAATAAAACTTTTTGCAGCATTTCTGTGTTTAACCACAGCTTTGTAAGAACATGAGCAGATGCTTCCTCCGTCTCCCCATCTGATCAAAACATGTCCTCACCACATTTCTGCGCATGTGTTTTGAGAACTGATTGAATCTCTACAAATGTTTAAGCACAAAATTAACCCATTTTAAAAATAATAATAATTATCACTCCAATTGTAACTGCATGTGGTACCATACATTCAAACTTTTGAAAAGCAATTTTCAAAGAAGAACTCCAGACTGTTCAGGTTGGTGGGTTCTGCATTACTGCCACAGATGGTTGCACCGACGTCCGATGTCCCCTGGACCCAGTACAAGGTAATAACCCGGCAACAATCAATATGGCACTTTTTAAAGTCCGCTCCCTGCTGTAGAGAACTTTTATTATTAATTATTTAATTTTAGACAAAAAAAGAAAGTTAATTTCTAACAGAAACATGGCTGGACCTATTTTGCTCCCTTTTTCTCTTTTCTTTCTGTATGTTTGCAGGCCAGAGTTTCCTGAGTTTCATGCTGACTAGCAGTTCCCTCCTCTGTCCATCCCAGTGTTAACCTCCACCTGTGTGTGTAGATGTGTTCAGGGTGTTGGCTGGCGTGGTAACCGGTGATCTAGTCCTCTGACCATCTCACCTCAGTGCTGCTACCTGCATCTGTTTATGTAGTCATTTCATTCAGTCATTTGTGTGCTCTCCTCTCTCTGTCCTCCATCCTCTCTCTGTCCTGTCTCTCCTCTCTTTTTCTTTCTTTACCCAGCTGGTCTTCATCAGGAAGGTCCCCCTATATGATCCAGGTCCTGCTCAAGGTTTCTTCCTCTTAAAGTGGAGATATTTCTTGCCACTGTTTGGCTTAAAGGTTTTTTTCTCCCTCTGTGGGAGTTTTTTTCCTGCCATTATCCTTGATTTGGATTTAATATTATAATTTTAGTTAATGATATTTGCTCGGGGTCATGATCTGGGTCTCTGTAAAGCGCCTAGAGACAATTGACATTGTAACAGACGCTATACAAATAAAACTGAATTGAAATGACTTTCAATCAAATTTTAGCTCTCTTTTCTTTTAGGAACAGTAACAGTAGTAGTTAATTTGATCAGTTCATCACCTTTGAACATCAAGCCCTTGTTTTTAGCAGCCCTCCGATTTTATGAATCACAGTTTACAGACCACCTAAAGAGTTTTTAATCAAAGCATTCTCAGAGGTTTTGTCATTACTCTAAACTCCTTGTAAAACAATTATTATATCTGGTAGTTTTAACTTACACAGAGATGAACAGTGTGACTACATAACCATAGATTCTGCTGATCAGCTCAACTTCATGGATTTGAACCAACATGTCAGGACGCCGACTCACTGCAGCGGACACACTCTGGATCTTGTTTGACATGGGATACCCACAAGTGTGTTGACTCGACTTTACCTGACCACTACTGGGTGTTTTTTAACATCACTGGTTTTATGCAACGGGGGACCTCGGTGTGAACAGTAACGAAATGCTATGTGACCCCAGAAGTTGCTGCATTTTTTATTAAAGTCTACAACAAGAATCCTCCAGGCATTTACCTGCTTCCTGTGATTATACTTAAAAAAAATGTTTTCTTTGTATTTTAGATATTAAATCATGGATGGCAAAGTCAACCAGGACAAAACTGAAGCTTTAATTATCAATCCTAAGGCTTAGAGAGAGAAATATTTTTTTCAAACTTGCATTCATTGCCATTAAAGACATTAAAGACAGGAACTCTGTTTTCTACTTTAATGTTGATGTTAATACCTTGTACAGCACCCAGAGCTGCATTTTATTGCATGAAAAGTGCTATTTAAATAAAGTTTGATTTGATATTTCCAAACTATTTTATATTTTATCAATTTACAGTAAGAATTCATCTTCACAAGTAGAGAACAATGAAGATAGCTGCCAATCTTCCCAAGATTAAAAACAAAAGCTCTACAGGCCTCATTCAGCTTCTTCAGTCAGTTTCTGTTACAACTTCACCAACCTCCAAGGTAAAAAAAAAATTAAAAAAAATCAAGAGTTATTGCAAAAAACTTTAATATTTCACCAGGACATTTGAGCTTGTGGCCCCGTCAGGATGGCGTTGTTCGGAAGGTTGCCAGATAAAGACTCTTCTTTCTAAAGAGAACACAAGAAAGTTTGGTGTGTAAGTTTGGCAAAGTTGCATCTGAACAATTTCCCGGAACTATGTCCTTTTGCAGAGACGAGACCGAAGTTGAGTTCTTTCTTTAGAACGCAGTTACATTTGGTGAAAATAAAAACAGTAAATCAGAACAACCGCTTCACACAAAATGTCAAGGACAGCAGTGGAGGGGGCTGATTTGGGCTTTTTTGCAGCTACAGTACTAGAAGAAGATAACAGGACTTGTTTTGATGAATCATGAAGACATTTTACCTCTAATGTGAAAATCTTCCCAAGTTCTAAGTGACTGGTGGGATGATTCAGCCATATCAGTTGTTACTGCAACGTTCATTCTTGAGTCATTAAAGCTACATGTTAATCATTGACTGATCCTTTTGGGTCGTTACGATCTAGATCAGGGTCAGGGGTGTTCAACACTGGTCCATGAGAGCCACAATCCTGCATCTCTTTGGTCATTTTCACACTGCACCTACTCAGGTCAACCAAAAATGAGTTTTGGTCATGAGTGTGGTTCACTTGAGTCAGAGTGAATACGACCACACTCTGAAACGACCGTACCGAGAGGTAGAGGGGGTCTCGGTACGGCTGTCGTCAAACACGCTGTCAGTTGTGAAGGAGAACGTACACATAACAAAAGAAAGTAACACTAGCCGTCACGGACAAATGACTTCTCTTAGCTTCCTTTACGAGCTGTTTAGGTCCTCCAGAGTGGTACAAACAAATAATATAGAGAAAAATGTCCAACTCTGGGTCAACAACATATAGTTGTTGTGTCGTCGTGCTTTTCAGCTCCCTGCACTCTGCCAAGCTGCTACTGACCAATGACAGTAATGACCACTGTCACATGACATGCAATGCAACGTTTGGGCTACAGTGAAAACGGCATCATATGATGCTAGGGGTGAGTATTGGCAAGACCTCGCAATACGATATTGCATCATGATACTTGGGTCACAATACGATATTATCGCGATGTCGCAATTTCACGATATATTGCGTTGTTCTACCCAGTTAATATCAAAATTAAAAGTAGAGATACAAAATCAAGTTGCTGTATATGTTCTTCAGATGATATTGATCATTCAGAGGACAAACTGAGTCAAAACTATTTGCTTCAAAACAACCTATTTATTGTTTGTTATTAGTGTTTTTGCACATTTAAATTTTAAACAATTTAAATGTAAAAATTGAACAATTTTCCTGAAAAATGAATATTATATCAGGCATCCGAAAATCGCAATATATTGCCAAATATACTTTTTACCCCCCTAGCACATACCAAGGTTATTATCATTAACGAAAACAAACAAAATAATGAAAACTAGAACTGAAGAAACATTTTCATTAACTGAAATAAAATAAAAAATGAGTTTTTAAAAAACGATAACTGAAACTGTATTATGTGTTTATAAAACAAACTAAAATTAACTATAATAATGTCAAGAACGTCCTTCGTTTTCGTGTTTGTAACTTTTTTTTTCCTCATAAACGTTTGAAATCTACTAATTTCGCTCCGCCGTACAACAAAAAAAAAAAAAAAAAAAAGTGATCAGCAGTTATGGCTGCGGCAAATGTGAGAAAGCGGTACAGTCCTATTTGGAATTTCTTTGACTATGACTGTGTTAATGATAAAAATAAGTGCCTTGTTGTAGAAGCAGGTGATACAATGTGTGAAATACCCACAAATCTGAAAGTCCATTTGAAAAGCTCACACAAGAAGGCTAACCAAGACTACCTGGATAAGCTAGCCCCCTGGAAAGAAGGCTAACCAAGACTAGCTGGATAAGCTAGCCTAAGCTAGCCCCCTGGAAAGAAGGCTAACCAAGACTACCTGGATAAGCTAGCCTAAGCTAGCCCCCTGGAAAGAAGGCTAACCAAGACTACCTGGATAAGCTAGCCTAAGCTAGCCTCCTGGAAAGAGAAGCTGCAGCTTCAGGCCAGTCAGCGTTGGGAAGGAACGGGAGAAAACTGCAACTATAATGGACTGTTTCCACCAGAGACCAGATAGCTGCTGGTCAGTAAATACGCAGGAACACCACAAGCAGGAAGACGCATTGATAAATATGTCTATTGAGACCAGAATGTAAACACGACTATGTGATTTGATAGCCTTCAAAAAGTTCAGTGCTTCACTCCAACCAAAATTACAACCCTAATTTACAAAATAAAACTAAAACTAACACTGAAAATAATAAAAAACTAAACTAAAACTAAGTATTTAAAAAAAAATAAAAACTAGCAAAACTGCTCTAAAAACGAATTAAAACTAACTGAATTTGGAAAAACTAAACTAAAAACTAAATAAAAACTAAAACTAATGGAAAATCCAAAACTATTATAACCCTAGCACATACATGCATGAAAACAACCTTAGATGTTCAGCACAGATGACTGGATCACCCTCGGTTTGTCATCAAGGTCTGCATAAGTCTGTTAACAACCCATTCATTTGAATCAGGCGCAATGAAGGAGGGAAACATCTACGCCATGCAGGAGGACTGGATGGCTTCTTTCTGTTTCCTCTCAACCCATCCGTCTCCTCCTCCAAGAATGTGGACATTAATGTGCAGAATGTGGTCTTCAAAGGAGTTGCCTCTCAGTCTTTCCCTGATGAGCTACTCTCTCTGCATCCGTAGAGTCGTTTAGTTTCTCCTGTCCGGACAACTGTGCACTCCTCCGTGCGCTGGACTGCAGATAGACAGCTGCTCAGTTTCTCTTTGGTTGTTTTGTCCTCAGGGTGGACTGGTTTTCATCTTAGGGTGTTGTCAGTCTTCAAAAGTTCCTTTAAAGTTTCTCAGACGCTTCATATCGTGCCCGTCTTACCTTTCCTTTTTGATATTGTGATGCTTTTTTTTTTTTCTCTGTTTGTATTTTCAGATTTCCTCGCTGACTTGACAAAGGCCCAGTTTGGGCATCCACAGATTTCAAAAGCATTCTTTGCACATTTCTTTTTCACTCCTAGTGGCGAACATTTCAGCTCGCTGGTGCAGACTCCTGCTGATGGACAGTTTGTGTTCCAGCGGCTGACGTGAATCACGAAGCAGATATCGGTCCGTGTGAGAAGATTTCCAGCATACCTCATCGCTGAGACTTCTGTCCTCCTTAGTTTTCACTGCACGGTCCAATAAAGGTCGATTGTTATCTTTCCCATCGGTTGGCGGTGGCTGAGAGCTACTAATATTTCAGTCAGAGGGAAGCGGGTCGTGTTTCCAGAGCATGATCGGCAACCTCTCCCTGCACTCGCCGACTCGCCCCTGTGATGTTTATTCATGAAATAATCCTGTTTATTCATCCGCAGACAAGCTGAACTCTTTAAAGAGGTCACATGTTGCGAGGTCTGGCCAAAATAGAAGGCGGTTATTATTTCAGTATTTTATAGGAATGCCTTATTAATGAACTGAGGATTGCTGTGTGCCATGAATAAGAAGCAGCTACTGGCTGATAAATGTGGGTTATATACGGCTTGGAGGAGGCATAAATAGTTGGCCTCAAGGTCAATGGTGTCTTGCCATTTGCACAAATATTCTGCAGACACTCATCTGATGAATCAGAAAAAGAGAAAAGGCTTAAATGAAGGTAAAGAGTTTATCTGAATGACTCAACCCCAGCCACAAGAGGTTCTCGAAAATGTCTTCTCGGGCTCGACTTCCCTGCATGAGAGGGCAAACGCTTTTACAGGGCATCAGAGAGCATCCGTTATGGTCAATGCGGCTTTGTTTCCTTCTCCATTTATAAGATTTAGAGCTGTGTTGAGGTGCAATTTTAATCAGATGTTTAATTACACTTAGCCTCATTAAACTTCTTCCTGGTAAAGGGATAGGTTTATGGAACAAGAGAAAAACAATCTGCTCTCTGGATCAGAGTTGCAATCTTTCAAGTTAACACATGGGCTGAAAAAGTGGATGTGTTTGCATTTTGTGGATCGATAGCTGCTGGTCCCCTGAGCTGTCCACACAGGCTGGAAAAGTGTAGCTGAAGGCTACGCTTTATCCAGAGCCCCTCAGGCCTCCTGCTTAGCTGATGATTACCATTATAACTGCTGGATTTTAATGGAAACAGTGAAATCAAAGCTTCAGGAGCATCACTGTGGAGAACATAATCACGCATCACTGCTAAAGCAATGTATGACAGTCCTGATAACAATTTCTGCAAAATGACAGTCTAAAGCTGTCTGCGTTTACACAGTTTTAGTTAAATACACTTAAATGAAAACAGGGCGGTAAGTTAAGCGTGTTAACGTTAACGTATATTGCGCATTAACGCATTCACATGCAAAATAACTGCTGCTAAACATGGCAGGTTGCGGACATGGAGAACGGAAAATTGCAATATAGTTGTAAAAAGCAACAAGCATTGACCATTGTTGTTCAAACAACATAAAACAAAGCCATTTCTGGGGTTCATTGCTCAAAATTGAAAAAACAGGCATTGAAAAATTGAAATTGAAAAAAAAAAAAAACAATGATACACAGATAATTACGGTTTGATAAAGTTACAGAACTTAAACATGGACATTTTCATTTTAAAGTTCCCCCAGGGGAGAACTGCCAAGTTGAACTCCCCGTTAAAAGTTTCTGCTGTTACCTCAGAATTTACCTGTTTTAATTGTTCTGATTGTGGCCTCTAGATTGTTAGGATTTTGTTGATTTTTTTTTATCTTTCAAAAAAAAAAAAAACAAGATGACATTAATGCCCTGGCAGTGGCAATAACCTTTACTTTATTTGACATTTTTGAAGATGAGATTTACACTAAATATGTGTTACTGGCAAGAGCTGATGTTAAAAGTGTTTAAACAACAAATGTTATGGCACTTTAGTTCATATGGCAGCAGAACATTTAAATAAAAGTGCATATTACACTACTTTTGAATTCATTATTTGATTTTGCATATACAATGCGATTAATCGTGATCAATCAGGGAAATCATGCGATTAATCGCGATTAAAAATTGTAATCGTTGCGCAGCCCTAGAAAAAACAAAGAGCGAAATGTTATCACGTGCAATTTTGCATCGTCCCAAGGATCTTAACCAGGTGTCCAAACGACCTCAGCGGGCGACTCTGCTCTCAGAGTTCCTCTGTTATCTCTATTTGTGAACATCGGCTGGAGTAGGAAAAAGGTCGAGTGTGTCTCCGCCAACCATGGACCGGTGCAGAGCCCCCCCACTTGTGAACTACTTGAGCTCCTCCACTCGAGGTAGCGGCCTCCACCAGTGCCCTCCACCCATTTCAAAATGGGAACTGTGGTTTCAGGTTTGGAGGTGCTGGTTCTCATTCCAGCCATCTCACACTCGACTGCGAAGAGCTTCAGTGAGAGCTGGAGATCCAGACGCTGAGATGTGAAATCCTGGCACCACTCAACATTCCTTTTACTACAATACGCTACACGTATCTCCAGGCATGACTTCCTTTTCTCTTTGTTTTTTCTTTTGGGGGGGGGGGGGGGGGGGGGTTATTTTGTAAGTCTAAGTAAACTGAAGTTAAGTTAAGACATGTAAAGGTCTGTCAGAGTAAGTATGACATGGATCACTGATCAAAATATGAGTGCATCAAAAACAGGTGAGCTTGTGTAAAATAAAACTTTTTGCACACTGAGGCTGACCAGCGTTAATTCGACTGATTTTTTTTTTTTTTTTCTCTTTTTTGTACGCTTCCCTGAACAAATCCGGCAGCAGAACAGAGTCCTCATCTCAAGTTGCAGTGGAGTGGTCTTTTTTCGGAGGATGATTAATGAAGGTTTCTGCCCGCCAAAGCTGAACGTGTTCTTCCTCATCAGACAAGTGATGCTGATTAAGCTTCTGAAGTGTACTCTGATTACCGGCTCACTTTTCTCTTTAACGCGGGTATTATGTCGGCGTGCGTGTGCGTGTTCATATGTGTGTGTGGTTTGGGAGCTGATAGTGTGTCGGGGTCCGTCATCTCCACCGGTGAATTAGCTCTTCAGCTCTCATCTCTGATATTCACTCAGGGCCTTCAGCTGGATTCTCTGCAGTCATTTTCCTTTAAAAAAATAAAAAATTAATTAAAATCTGACTGTCTACCGCACCAACCTGATCTGTATGCAGCATAGCTGCTGTGGCAGTTTGCCATCACTGGAATTTGACCAAACTGTGAATCATCCACCCTCGACAGGAGAGCCCTTCCTCCCTAAACAACCTCACATTACCGGGGTGGTAGTCGTTCAGGCAGGACACACTTAGAACAGAGTTAAGACATTGTTTTGGAGAGTCTTTGAGTCTTTGACTGGACAGGGACGAAGATGTGTTATTTATCAGTGCAACAAACTGAAATTCCAGTTTCTGTCTTTTAAATTCAGAGTGAAACTAATGTTCATCTCTGGAACGTCCAGGGCTCCTGCTCAGAATCATGGATCTGTTAGGATTAAAATGAATTTAGAGAATTGTTTCACTGTTAAAACTAAACTTTATGGCATGTAAGAATGCAGTTTCTTTTATGACGGTGAGTCCTCAGTTTTGCTGCTTTATGACCTAACGACTGGAACATCCTCCCCGACTCCCAACAGTTTGCGACCCCCAGATAAACAGTTCGTTTATTAACCCGGACTGTAAGACTGGGGAGATGGTGGCCATCTGGATTTTCGAAGACAAAGGGCCATAAAACTTAGGAGAAGAGCGAGGATCCGCCTCGATAAGGACGGGCACTTCCTGACATCCAGGGTGCATTTCCTGGCATCTCTTTGTGGTGTTAAGTAGGGGTGTAAAAAAGATCGATTTGGCAATATATCGCGATCTTCGGCCGCCCAATATAATATCGATTTTTCAGCTCCTAATATCGCTATTGTCAGTATGTTCTAATGGTTACTTAATTGTGCAAAAAACACTAATAATAAACAATAAATAGGTTGTTTTGAAGCAAATGGTTTTGACTCAATTTGTCCTCTGAATGATCAATATCATCTGATGAACATATACAGCAACTTGATTTTTCATCTCTACTTTTAATTTTGATATTATCTGGGTAGAATATCGCAATATACCATGATATCGTGATAATATCGTATCGTGACCCAAGTATCATGATACATATCGTATTGCGAGGTCCTTGCCAATACTCACTCCTAGTGTTAAGGCAATGGATCATCGGCTGATTAAAATATTCTGTTTGGCACATTGAATCTTTGTATTCATGATTGTATTAAACTCTTTAATTGACTTTTGTTTCTAGTCTTGTTAATGGCACCAGATAAAAGAACACGAGAATAACTTTCAGATGAAAAAGGCCTGCAATAAAGAAGCTAAATTAAGGATAATTGAATCTCTGTTTAGCACTTCTCATATATTTCATTTTTATTTTTTCTTGACAGGGGAATGCAAAGACAAACGGCGGATAAAATAAATGAGTATCTCTTAGGAATATTATGAGAAAAGCTGATAGGATGTTTATAAGTATCGCGTTTTCCTACTTATTCTCAGCCGCCGGCGTCGCATTCATCTCATTGAAATATTGCTGAAATTTGCCAAGTGCATTCACCCTCTCAAGGATATAAACTAATGATCTCATAGCTGTTCCTCCAGCTACCTGAGCAGAAAAGCTTCAGGACCCCAAAAAAACCGAGCCTGTGTTTGAATTTTCAAGACCGGGCCAAGCTGGTCCTGAGAAGGCAAAGCATTAATTATGCAAGCTCCCACACCAAACATTAATCAGGTTCAGTTGTATTATGCAGCTTCCTTTGCCTGTTTTATGCTGCAGAGCTTCACTTTACTGTCGAAGTCGGATCCTTTTGCCAGGCAGGTGAATTAAAGCTCTTTGCTTCACATGAAAATTCTCTGCGCTGGCACAAAATAATGACTCTCAGGTGCTTTCAGCCAATTTCCCTTTTTAAGCTGGGCCTCCACATACTCAGGTCTGAAGAGCTGTGACACACCAGTTACAACTGTTGCATAGTGAAACTGCATTTTAAACATGCATTGTACTTTAACTTAGCATGAACATGACTGACGCTTCACCAGAACACCAGAAAAAGATGCCAAACTGTGCATTTGCAAGAATCAATAATAATGGAAAAAAAACAATCGTAACATGAATATGCACCCCTGTTTAACAACGCAGTAACAATGCATTTGTGTCCGCTTTTGTTTAATGTGCCTCAGCCGCCAGTCTGACAAAGGTCAGTGTATAATCCATCCAAAGAGGCGGGAGAAGCTGAGAAGCAGCATGCGCACGCATAATCTGTCGCCGCAGCCTCTCAAGGGCTCTCCAAAGGGTTTATACTGTACACATCATTTATATTTGTTTACCCACTTATGTGGTCCTAGTGGGAAATGATGATCACTCAAAGCAATATTAGCACATCAAATATTGTACCGAGTTTCTCTTGGCCGCTGCGGGACACAGTTTGCCGAAGCAAAAATAAAGAGTCCCTATTGATTGTTCTCATGTTTGACCAAACAGCTGCTCTGGTCTCGTGTCAATCAGTGCATTATGGTAAACACAGGTCTTCAACACATTCGCCAGTTAAATAGCAAACCCCTCTCATGAGGGCTTCGTTCAAACAGAGTCAGTCCCTTGATCTCTGCAAAACATGTTTGGATGCTTTTTTTTTTATTTATGGTGAATTCATTGTGAAACCTGCATGCATGACCCCCAATTTCCTGAAGGTAAATGAATGAAATCTTAGTGCAAACTGCACTAACTTTGCATAACTTTTGCATTACTTTCTCAGTGTTTTCGGGGGGAACAGCCACATCATAGATGGCTCCCTAAAATTCAGACACCAGTCATTGTCTCATAAAGTTAAAGGGTACATATTATTTTCCTGACTTTTAAAGGTTCAAAAATAGTTTAAAACCCCGTTTCCGTGCCATCTACCTGTCATTTCAAGGGGTACATGATTGATTAAGCAATATACTTTATAAATGTTTGAAAGAGGAGTCATCCCAGGAGTTTCTAGAGATTTTTTTTTCTCAAATAACTTTCTGCCTATGCATGCTTTAATTTCATATGCCCTCGAAACTGCAAGCTCGTGCATCTATCACTATGCGGTGTCATCCCTGCCCCCATTGATACAGTTCAGTTCAAACTGAAACCACCTCCAACTGTCTCTGTGGCGTGTGACTGGCAGCAACGTGTCTGATTGGTTTAGGAATGTAACCCATAACAGCAGAGTGAGTGGGGAGCAGGGGGAGGGGGAAGCTGCCCACCAGGACACACAGAAGACAGACGATTTACCAGACCCAGAGATGGATGGATGGATGGATGGAAGGATATATACTTTTACCTACCGAGACATGTTCAGTACACGTCATCCTAAACCAGGTTTAACGTTTAGTTCTAGAAAAGAAGTTTGATGCATAAGCACTTTAGGGTAAGATCTGACTTTGGACATAAAGTTGTTACTAGGGGTGCATGATAATTATTGACCCGATAACTATCAGGCCGATCACAGGAAAGTATGACGTCATCCCGATAAATCCAATATCATGATGAATAGCCCCAATAACATATATATTTTTGTCAACACGGCAGGCTTAAATGACCGGCAGTGAATGTTATGTTCAAGTGACGTCGGCATTATCAGAAAAACGATTTCTCAGTAAGGAAAATCAAGAATACCCCTCAGGCCAGAAAACAACTTGTTAACTTGGTCATAAGTTTGGTAGTTGCTGACTTTAATTAATATTGGCAGTATTTTTCCCACATGTTACACATAAAAATAAAAAAAATAGATAAGGCCGAAAGAACGACTAGCAAACGAGGCAACGTGGGAATTTATGTTACACCTTGAATGCACCATTGCGGCACAGTGTGCTGATAAAAAAGAAAAAACATGCTGGCGATTGTATGGAACTTTGTCAAAGTTTCAGAAGAAGATAGTTCGCTGGTTATTTGTGACAAATGCTCCAAGTGAAGGAGGGAAATATAGCACAAGCTTTAATACGTCAAACCCGATCAGCCATCTGAAACATAACCATCGCTTCCATGGAGTTTTGAAATCGCGCTAACGTGAGCTAACGTGAGCTAACCAGGAACAAGTCTCCCCTCCGCTCCCGTCCCCCGCTTCTCTCCCCTCCCCTTGCCATCATCTCTCTCATCTAAAGCCATGAGATTGAAAAAACCCCAAAAACTACTGAACCTCATTTACTTTAATTAAAGGCATTCATTTAATTAGAACCACAGGCCAAAATCCTTTAAACGTAATTTTTTATTGTTACTTTGGAGTGCACTTTTTCAGTTTATTCACACAGACAAGTCTAACTTGTGTCAATACATTATGCACTGTACATTATTTTTTAATGTCATTGAGGAATACATTTTTTCAGTTAGTAATTCTGATGCATGTATTTCCATCAGTTCAAGGAGCCTTTATTTTTTTATATCAGTCAGTAATGAACTTTATTTAAGTTGATGTGAGATATCAAATAGGTTTGTTTGATAGCTTTATGAAAATGTATGTATGAAATGAAAGGCTTGCCAATAGATTTTCATTGGAAAAAATAAATATCTGTTCATTTAAATAGTCCAAACAGTTTTTGGTTTTGTTCATAGTATTGATGTAATGATCTTAGGTATATGTGTGTGTTATTAGTTATCGGTATCAGCCTTTAAGAGCTGAAAGTTATCGGTTATCGGTATCGGTTTTAAAAAATAGTTATCGTGCATCCCTAGTTGTTACCAATGAAAGGTTGGACTCTTCATGCAACTCTGCCACTACTGGTCCAAGGCAGTTTCCGTTCCGAGAAATTTTTGAATGTAAAGGGTGAAGGTGAAGTCTAAGGTAGACAGCCATGATCTCCTTCAATCCTTCCTTCATCAATAGCTGATATAACTGCACTGATCAGGTATTACTTTGGAAAATCTTGGTCAAAAATTATAACTGGGAGCTACACTCATGAAAGTCTCTTAACATTTCACATGGCAAAAATAGAAGCCTTATGAGCCTTGTCCAGAGGTGTTGTTGACATCTCTGGCCTCAGAGGCATCTGGGAAGGACCACCACACAGCGGGAATGTGAACTGTAATCATATGATCACTACTACAGATTTCTAACTTGGAAGAAATCATGCAATATACTCCCGAGCAGAGGTGAAAGAGGCCAGACCGTTGGGCACAAGCCCAAGAGCCAGACTCTGATACAGTTCATTTCAGTGCCCTCAGCAAAGGTAAATTCCATTTCTGGCTTGGCAACATTAAAGCATAAAAGTACACTGAGATTTGAGAGCAACATGTGCCTTCGAGACCACAGCTATTCCAGAAACCTCCATTCATTTTTAACAAGACAAAGTAAAACCAGACCACACACATAACTTATAATTAAATCTTTAATTTAACCGGGTGGGTCAATCGAGAACCAGTTCTCATTTGCAATGATGACCTGGCAAAAAAGCAGCAAAAAAAAGGCAAACAAAAAGTCAAACAAACTCTGTTTAATACCAGCCAGCGTGAAGTAGTACTGTAGTATCTTGCACTAACGCTGCGGGGCATGACGACATAGCTTAGATGAGTTCTCAGAGAATGTGCTGACCGAAAAAACGTTTTCACTGACATCTTTAACCCATCCCTGCACCAGTGGAGATTTCTGGTCCTTCAAACAGGGGAAGCTCATACTCGGAGTACATCATAAAAACGTGTCAGTTTATTCATTTGTTAATTCTGCCCTTCCCTTCCCTACAGTGAGTGTGATTTATTTACAGTGTAAGAAATTACAACAAATGGTCGCCGCTTGTCATTCGACTTTGCATGCAAAATCCACGATGGACTGAAATCGTGCACGAGACGTGACAGTATATATATCTGGGAAACCTGTCAGTCAACACTCCATTGAATTTTTCCTCCATTAACCATGTGGACTGATCATCCAGGCCAGCCGAGGTCAACCCACAGCTCCATTCACTCCCAGAGACGCTGAGAGTCCGAGGGGCGGGACAGCATTGGCATTTAAGCCAATGACCGTCCAGTTTTGCCGCAGTAAAAAAAATGCTCCATGCAGTCACGGAGACTCTTAGTTTCTATGGGGAAATGACCAGAAAGCATTATAGAAATGTACGGACAAGTTAACTACTTTACTTCTGAATTAACTCGTCTTCATATTTAACATGTTCTAACACAATTATAGTCAATGAAATGTTAACAAAACTGCACATTATTAGGTCATTTATTTTTTGGACATTACAGCTGTTCCCACATGTCTCAAATCTGCCACCATCATTCCTCTACCAAAGGAGTCCTCTGTGTCCTGGTCAAGCAGCACATCATACCCCTCCTACCACTCAGATGAGACCCCCATCACTGCAAACAGATCCACTGAAGACGCTGTTTCCACTGCACAACAACCTCACACATTTAGAGGAAGGAACATGTTGGGATGTGTTCATTGACTTCTGCTCCGCATTTAATACAATCATCCCTCAACAACTTAGAGAGAAGCTGGGAATACTGGGTCTCAACACACCCCTCTGCGACTGGATACTGGACTTTCTCACTGGCAGGTCACAGTCAGTGAGAATAGGAAGGAGAACTTCCCGCACCATCACAGTGAGCACAGGCTGCCCCCAGGGCTGTGTGCTCGGCCCACCCCTGTTCACACTTCTGAACATCACTGTACTACCAGGTTCAGCTCCAATCATATCATTAAATCTGTAGATGATATTACAGTAGTGAGGCCTCTCGCCAACAATGACAACACACTGTAAAGAGAGGGAAGGCGAGCAGCTGACCAGGTGGTGTGACATCAACAACCTCTCCTTAAATGTAGAGAAAACCATGGAGATGCTTTTGGACTTCAGGAGAGGCAGCAGGGGACACTCACCTCTGACCATCACCACCTGGTCAATCACCACCAGACCTCTTATCAGGTAAGGCCAGCAGCACCTTTACTACCTGGGGAGATCGGGAGACAGGCTATAACAACTTTCTACAGAGGAACAACAGAAAGCATCCAGTGCCACTGCACCACTGTCTGCTAGGGAAGCTGCTTCTGTTGCAGACAGAAAATCCCTGCAGAGTTACGAGCGCAGCAGAAAAGATCATCGGGAAGGCCAGCTGAACAGAAAAAACAGGTGGCAGTGGTGAGCGTTGAATGAGGCTCCGGTCACAAAGTGGATCGCAGCATGGTAAAAGACGTCCAGTTTGTGAAGAAGAGTGTTTGTGGCACATCTGTAGGATACATCACCATAGTTCAGAATAAGGTCTCTGCTTTGCAGAGTATGTAAAAGAGGATTTATTGCAGAAAAGAAAACCAGTGTAGGATTTGACCTTAGTCAGCAATACATTTATGTGAGTTTCAAAGGAGAGTACGTTGTCAAGCCTGGTTCCAAGGTACATGTAGCTTGTGATTTAATCAATCTCACAGCCATCCAGGGACGAAACTTTAGGAGCACACTCAACCTGCAGCAGATTTCTGTTAAAAAGCATGCACTTAGTGTTTTATTATTAGTGTTTAAAACTGAGTGGAGACTGGAGAAAGCAGGTTGAATACTGTTGAAACTGGCCCGTAATGCAGACAGCTCAGTAGTAGGGGAGGAACTAGATGTAGAAACAATGATGTCATCAGCGTATAGATGGATATGAGATGTGTCCAATATGTTCACTTGTGGGACACCAGTAGATAAAGGCAGTGGTTCTCAATTATTTTCTGCTGCCTGACATAATATAGCTAATACTCCCTGAACACACTGTGACAATGAGAGCGCCACTGCCACCTACTGGAGTATATGTGCAATTACACTTTATTCCATTACAGCAAAAAAAGCATGTTCCCCCCACCCCCGGCATCGCACCACACCCCCCCAAGGAGTCGCGCCCCACTACTTCACAGCGGTTTCTGCTCTGCTCACTGACTGTGAGCAGAGCAGAAACCGTTGAAACCTTGAGAGTCCTGTGCCACCTAGTCTGTCCAGCAGGATATTGTGGGATATTATAAAGACTTGGCTGAGGAAGAAGAGGGCACAGAGATTGGACCACCCTGGCAGCAGTCCCATCTCGTCCCCCTTTAGAGAATCTGTGGAGAATATTGAAAAAAAGCGACGGTGTCAAACTTGTACTGTTGCACAGTTTAAGACATGCTTGCAGAAAGAATGGGACAAAGTAACAACTGTAGGTTTTCATCACTCGGATATGCCAGGACATCTTAAAGAGTTGCAGGATTACAAAGTCCGTTATTTCAACCTTGAAATGGAAAAACTTATGTATGTAAAAAAAAGAAATGAAATGAAGATGTTCACACTGTCTGCAAAGACCTGAAAGTCAAAAAAGTCAATGTAAGAATTACAGCTTCCTCTCTTCATTTGTAAGCTTTTTGCTTTGAAACCATGAGTAAATTTGATCAAAAATGATGTTTCTACATCTATATACATCTTTCATGTGCTGAGACCTATTAACAGTCTGTATGTAAAATTGCGTAACAAACCTATAACATACCATGTTGAAATATGAGTAGAAACTTTCACAGCTAAGATTTCGTACTAAGTCCCAGATAATGAGAGGAATTTGCTGTACATCAAGCATCAAGCATCAGTCTGGAGTTTGTGCTCTTTGAGGCAGTGAGGAAGAATCCAAACAAGCTGCATTCAGGATCAACAAAAGTGATGGTTGGACCAGGAGAGAGAAGCGCAGGAAATGCAAACAAAATGTTTAAGTCAAAGAAGGTTACCAGTTTCCAGCGAGGAAGCTTCTAACTCACATTCATCGTGCTTAGCATGTTCTATCAGGATATGATTGTTTTTAACAACTACATGCCATTTCTGGGATGAAACTGCTGGGACACCACGCAAAGACAAAAAAAAAAAAAAAAAACGTGCAATGACTTTTGGAACAACCCCCAGTTGAAAGAGTTATGAAGACAGACACACAGTTCTGGCAGCGCAAACAGCAGCTCTGCTTGAGTTGGTGAGCAGTGAAGCCAGATATATTGTGTCCAGACTAAAAAAAAAAAATCTGTCAGCGCTTCCTGAGACAGGACTGTATTGCTGTTACCCCCCCACCCCCCACCCCCCGTCCTCATCTCTGGATGACATTGATGTAACGAGCTTCCTCAAATGAAAAAGCTCTGCGTTGGATGACAAATAGAAACTTATGTAAATGTAAATTTGTTGGTAGAGGCCTTTGTCCCTGAGCCCAGATAAACACACTGTGGTCCATACCAAACCATTACCAGCTCCTCTTACCAGGAACTGATGTTTGGTGCTGCTGCTGAAGTAATTACTGTTGAATCTGAGCTCAGGATTGACTTCTCATTACGCTTTGTCTTGTGTCCAGCTGTCAGTGAATGTAACAGAAAGTCCATGCTGAGAGATTCACTGCACAGCTGGATGTTGAAAAGACAAAGGCCCCGATATACACTTCCCGCTAGCTGCTGCCCACAAATTGCGGGTTTAGGAACCTCCACTAACCGCTAATGCAATCTTCTGCTCCCTAAAGCTGCTACCAGTTATGCCGACTCCCTCACTCACATTGTAGATGTGGCAATTGGCGTGTCTTTTGCCCTTTCCGCAAACTCGGTGTCTTGCGATCGCGGGTTGTGGGTAGCCAGTGGTCTGACCACCCCTCCACCCGCGACCCACATGTTGCTGCGTACAAGAGTGCTTCCAAATGGCATCAATGTGCATCCACCCGGTCACATGTGGATGTGCACAAACGGTAGAGCTGAACAATTTTATCAATTCTGCCATTTTTCTATCGATTTTTCAGCCGCGGGTATCGATATTCTAAGCTTCTTTCAAAACCCCCGTGTCCCACCTTTAAAAGCTTGCAAGCAACAATTTGCACTGTTTAAATAAATGAAACTATTTATCTCAACAAATCTTTTATTCATTTTGTCCAGCATTTGCAAGCTGCCTGTCAGCCATATAATGTGTAATTGATGCTTTCAGTTCAATTAATTCAAACAAAGTCATTGCAACACTCACAAGATGTCACCAAAATCACTTTGTCCCTTTAAAATCTTTCAGAAAATGATGTAAATGTATTTTAAGATGAATATCGATATATATCATATCGTGAGCCGAATATTGTGTATCGTATCATATCGTATCGTGAGATTAGTGTATCGCTACAGCCCTAACAAACAGTTCATCTCTGGAATTAACTCTTGTATAAAAAGCGTGATTTGGCCTCAGTTGAATCTCTGAGAAAATAGCAGAGATCATCTTAAACGGCTTGCTCACCAGTTAAACCATAGACGACCAGAGCGTGTTTACTGGGAGGACACCAACTATCTGGGACTTTCAGGTAGCTGATAGGAATTGTCTGTGTAAAAATATTTATATGTATATATCAGTGCAGAGGAGGAGGAGGAAGGAAGAGGAGGAAGCTCTACAGCAGAGTCCCAGACGAGCTGCACATGAGAGCTGCTCTGATCTGGATGGAAAGACGCTCCATAGCAGTTAGCGGGTAGCGCATCCTGCTCTTAAAGGCAATGGCTGCTGACGCACTGATTGGTTTAACAGGTGGAACGTCCTAACCACTCCTATGCATAATGTAGCAGGTGGGATTGCGGGTTTAGCAAGGTGGAAGATTTCGTTTCTTTGCAGGGGGAACACCCCTCACGCTACCCGCTATCCTTAAATAGCAGCTTTAGGAGATCTGGTGGAAGATCGGGCCCTAAAACATCACATCAGAGGTTGGTGAGGAGGTCTAATCATGGTACATGAAAGTAATTACAAGCATAAACTCAGAAAAAAAAACTGTAAAGATGTGGGATAAAGCAAACTACATTTCTCAACAGTGAAATAAAAAACATTCTGCAGACGTTACAAAGGCACAATCGAAGGAGGAGCGTGAACGGGTGCTTGACCGGCCTGAATGGAGCCCTGACCTGTCCTCAGGAGAGAGATCGTGGAGAGTTTTATTCTGCTGTACACCTTACTGTGTTTGCAGGAAGAATGGGACAGAATAATAAAAAATTATATGAGATTCATAAGCACTGGAGCTCTTAATAGTACTGGAATTTTACATGCACTTTCAAGATTCAAACTGGAAGAGTAAAAGAGGTGGAGAAAGAAGCAGTGGATCCATTTTTAGTCAGAAAGCTACGAGGTCACCTCTGTAGTAAACGTACCAGGTTCTGTAAGACGGAGGGAACATTTTATAAATATTGTTGGGAGACAGTGGAAACCAGGCTAGAAAAAAATATATTATACACAACAAAATTATAGAAATGAACTGGATGATCAATGTTTTATAGCTCATTGGATTTCACTGGAGAAATAATTGGATTGTCATTAGTTGGGCCTGGATCCATAACTGTACTGGTATTGAACTTGTTCGGGAGATTAACTTTACTGTGAATTGGCAGAATACAAATATAATGAACAGACTTATAGTGCATATCTGTTTGGGTGTTTTCCGTCTGCATCATTTTACAACAAACAGTTTGGTCACAGACAGTTTAAAACATATGTTTGAATGGACTTTATGATTTTACACACTGATATTTGTGTACAACTTGTATTAATATGCTTGCTTTTGTTCAGTAAACTTCAGTAAACTTTTAACCCTTTTTTTTAATATGTCAATTGATGTTAATATTTTAGATGTAAATTTCAGTTTTAATGTTTCAATTTTTGTTCTGTTTTTAGGGTTTTCCTTTGAAGTAGAGGTCTTCGGAACAACTCGAAAACCTGAGGTTCCAACCCGGGTCTGGGGTCTGGGGTCCATTTAAAAGACGTGACTCCGGGTTCGGGTCGGAATCGGTACAGTTAGTCTCGGGTCCGGTCGGTGGTCTGCGATGGTTGACGCTGGACGCTCCAGTTTGTGCCCGGTGTGTGGTGATTTTGCGGTCGGGTGTCGACATGCTGTCTGCAGGTGCGAACAAGTCCGGCCCCCAGCGACACCGGACATGGACGGTGTCGCTGGGGGTCGGTTCGGGGAAGCTAATCCTGAACTGCTACCCCAGACAAGGAAAGGAGGCAACCACCGCCACTGGATCCGGGCTTCAGCGTCGACTGAGCCGGGACGGGAGCCCCCGACGTGGCAGCGGCGGCATGCTGCCCCTATCCAGCAGTCTACACGCCGGGGTGAGTCAGCTGACCTGGCAGGGACCATCTGAAGACCTGGTGGTCCCGCATGTTGAACCTGGCTCTGGGACGGTCGGCTCCATCGCTCGCCGGACTGAGGGAGCTCGGTCTTCCCAGAAGAGACAGTTTGGTTCATAGGTGTTTCCTCCTCTGACCTGGAGATATCTCACATAATTCACCACTGTGGAGATATAGAGGTTTTAACGGCTGTTATCTGGAGTTAGCACTCGGACCACAGGACATGAAGAAGGAGCGCTGGACGCCAGCAGCTCCAGAAGTACACCAGACTAGTGTACTAAAACTTGAATTTCCCCCTCGGGGGATCAATAAAGTATATTTGATTTGATTTGATTTGGTCTCTGACCGGCTGGGTCCGCGTTTACCCGAAAGAGGTAAAGATATTGGCGGTGGCAGCTAATGTCAGGACTCGGGGCAGTTAAATGATTATTAATTAACGTGGCTTGTTTGTCATGAAACAACCAGTGTTGCCGTAGCGTGTTATTAGCGGTTTGCCCGGCAGCTGTAAAGCACAACAGATCACCAACATGACAACGCTGGATGAGAGAACATGTTCACGACACGTCCTGACCGGTGTAAGCTATTAGCGTTAGCAGTTGCTACAAATAGCATCTGTATCCACAAAGATAATAACGACATGGATTTATTGTCGTTTACATCACGTAGCCTATGTAGCAACTGAACCGGTAGAAGAAGACAACTTTAGTTAAGAAAAGTTTTATTCAACTCTAGACAACTTTAACATGAGCAACTAGGGCCTGTATTGTTTCGGATCTATTCGGGTATCTCGGTTCTGTTCGTGGTCGGAAACTAAAGACTCGGGTCGGGTCAGTTCCGGGTCCAAATATTGCGGGTCTATTCGGGTTCGGACCCCCGGACTTATGATAATAGCTCAGGTCCGGTCGGATTCGGGTCGAATTTCACAGGTCCATTCGGGTTCGGGTCCATGAAAGTGGACCTGTGAAGACCTCTACTTTGAAGTCTTTCTTTTCCTCTGTAAAAAAGAAATGCGTTTTGTGCTTCAAAGGTAAATGTAGCTGAGTTTAAACAGCTTTAAAACAGAGCTTTTATCTGTCGTTCACTGGTTTCCCCGGTACAATATCCATGACAATGACTGCTGCTTTTTCCAAATCTAGGAGTCCCGTCCTTCAACTTTGCTGGCTGTTGGCTCAGGGAAGGAACTGCTAGTTTCAAGTCTTAAATTTTGATTAACCTATCCAGAGATAGACCATCTAGTGTTTAAATATGTGTCTGGAGTTGTGCCGGGCTCAGATGTGTTTCTGCTTTGCTGGTTATACAGTGAAGTTCCCGGAGCAGTAAAAGAGACACGTTCGTAAAAATATCAAACTGACATGCTGGCTTACTCTCCAGAACTTCAGAGGCCAATGGCCTTTTGATCTGCACATCTGCTGCAGTAATAGTTGAATGGATGGAGTTCGCTGTGACTCCAAGCTAAACTCGATCACAGCGTGCTACAAGAAGGGCCCACGTTACAAAGCGAACCATTCAGCTGTGATAATATCAGTCCTTATTCTAATAATACACTTCAACCCAGTAAGTCTATGTCGTATCCCAAGAATAAAGAATAAACCATCTGAAGAGTTATCTGAAGTGTTTATAGCAACGTTACGATCAGACTTCACCTCAGTAAAACCTAAAATGAACAACAGGGCTGCAACAGCTCACATACTTCATGGTATTTTTTTAAACACCTCCTGTAGGTCCACCACCCGCAGGAGTGGCCATGTGAGTTGGGCGCTATGTGAAATGGGCCAAAGGCTGGGGGCTCAGCGTCCAGACCTTCAGTCATTGAAACTGGCTGTCGGGACATGAAATGTCACCTCTTTGGTGGGGAAAGAGCTTGAGCTTGTGCATGAGGTTGAGAGATACCGGCTAGATACAGGTGGGCTTACCTCAGTGCACAGCACAGGCTCTAGAACCAATCTCCTTGAGAGATGCTGGACCTTGTTCCACTCTGGAGTTGTTGATGGTGAGAGGCCTCCGACTGGGGCGGGATGACTTATTTCTCCTGATTTCTCCATTTGGGTTTTTCCTCAGTAGACGAGAAGGTAGCTTTCCTGTGCCTTTGGGTCAGGGAAAAGGCTCTGACCGTTGTTTATGGCACTTATGCACCAAACAGCATTTGGGAGCACCCAACCTTTTTGGACTTTTTGGAAGGTGTACTGGAAAGTTCTCCTTAAGGGGGGCTCCATTGGTCTGCTGGGGGACCTTAACGCTCACGTTGGTAACGGCAGTGTTACCTGAAACGGGGTGATGGGAGGAACGGCGTCTCTGATCTGAACCCGCGTGGTGTTTTGTTGTTGGTCGTCTGTGCCAGCCACAGTTTGTCTATAATGAACATCATCTTCGAACATAAGGGTCTCCATGAGTGCAAACGGCATCAGGACACCCTGGGCTGCAGTTCAAAGATCAGAGCTTCAACCGCATCCCGAGGGAGGTGGGGGACGTTGAGCTGGAATGGACCATGTTGCGTGCCTCCATTGTCGAGGTGGCTGACCAGTGCTGTTCCCGCAAAGTCATTGGTGCCTGTCATGGCGGCAACCCCTGAACCTGGTAGTGGACACCTCGGGTGAGGAAGGCCATCGGGCTGAAGAAGGAGTCCTTGGTTAGCCTGTCGGACTCTAGAGGCAGCAGACGGGTAGCGACAGTGCCAAGTCGGCTGCAGCCTTGGCGGTTTCTGACATCTTGAGAGCTTACGTTTCTGAAGCCTTTCTCCCATTAGTGGAACAGTGGAATAATGACTGATATGTCACCACGATTAATGCAACGCTCATATAGCTTCCTTGTATGGGAGTGTCAACTCAAGGCTAATTTATACTTCTGCATCAAAGCTATGCCAGAGCTAAGCCGTAGATATGAACCCCAGGCTGTAGACATGCACGTCTCTACAAATGTAACTGCAAGTCACATCCAAGAAAAATGTGATTCATCTTTGAATTTGTCTTTTGGTGTGTTGGTTCAGTGCTGACTGTCGTTGATAAGGAAGCCAACGTGCTCTCACACTGGTGACTGAAAAGATCCCAGACGTTTTTCACGCTACTCCTTCTCTGCATGTTCACCAAATTCTAAAATATTGATCTGCGGCTCACGTGAAATGCTGCAGGTGGGGGAGTGGATCATCCACGACCCATCACAGCTCTAATGAACAACGTAAAAGATTCTTCAGCTTGGCAAAACAAAAACAAAAAAAGGCAGACAGAGAGGGAGACGAGAACATTGGGAGTCCACAAGGTCATTAGCTTCTCTCCAGGAACTGTTGAAATCGGTCAAGTGTGCTGTTGCCTGCGTCTGCTCTGAGCTGAAGGAAGTGAGACTATTAGAAAAGGCTCACGTGAGGTCATCTGAGAGAAAACATTGTGAGCAGCAGTGTAGTGTCAGCTGTGATGAGGGAGAACCACACCCAGGAATAATCCTGGAGGCTGAAGGTGAAGCGAAGGTCAAATGTATGCATAAAGACGGTAACAAAGCCAGATCCATGACAGGACATCATACATGTTCCTGTGGGGATGATCAGACTGAGTTCCTCAACAGAAAGCTCCAAGAACAGCTCCATCCAACCAGAGATGTTCAGGGTGGACGTTCACAGAAAATGCCTGATTCATTACAAAGCTAAACATTTCTTTTTGTGGATTATATTTTAGGGAAGAAGAAGTGAATTCCTTAATGAAATCTCTTATTTTTCTTCAATTAAATGTGTTGCTGTTGTTTAAATAATTACATTTACTGGTGCAATTTCCCCCCTTTTCTTTCTTTTTAATAACTAAAATAAAACTAGAACATTTCTGTGCATGTCTGTCTTTTACTAGCAAAAAATGCTTAAATAAAATAAAATCACTTAAGAAATTGGGCAAAATTCCATCAAACAACCACTGTTTTTCTAAAAGAAGTCTGTATTAGGCCTTAAAATAGTATGATTTTATTCAAAATAGTGCTTGTCTTTTTTTTTTTTATATATTTGGTCAAAAGTACAGTAGTACCTCTGCTTAGGTAATTAATTGGTTCTGGAAGTAAATTCGTAACCTGAAAATTCGGTAAGTAGAGACGCGTTTTCCATGTAAATGCTCTAATCCGTTCCAAGCCTCCCAAAATTCAGACAGATTTTTTTATAAACCATAAAAATGCATCAAAACATGTAACAAATACATGTAACAATTAGATTACTGCAAAATAAACATAAAATGAGAGTTGTACATAATAAAAAAAGAGAATAAAGTAAAGAATAAAAATTATATTCATTTACCTTTTAACTGCGATCGTCGTCACCTTTTCTCTCTCAGACGTTTTGTAAAGAACCGATCCAAGGACGTTTGCTTTTTTTGGCTTTTAACAATCCTTTGAAAATGTGCAAGGCAAACATCATCATAGTGAGCGATAGCCCGACTAGTGAACACTTTTTCTGGGTGAATCTTTTTAATGAATTCCGATACTTCATGGAATTTTCTTAAAATCTCAATGGGATGCCAGGAAGATGCTAGCCGATAGCCAATAGCAGAGCAACCTGTAGCTGCTCTGCCATTGGCTATCCATTTATTACATGTTTTGATGCATTTTTATGATTCATAAAAAAAAATTATGTCTGAATTTTGGGGGGCTTGGAAGGGATTAGGGCATTTAGATGGAAAACACGTCTCTACTTACGGAATTTTTAAGATTACGAAACTACTTCCAGAACTAAATAATTTTGCAAGTAGAGGTAGCACTGTACTTTTGACCAAATATAAAAAAAAAAAAAAACAAGCTCTATATTGAATAAAATCATAAACTCAGGGAGTTTACCAAACAGCGCGTACTGTTTTTTTGCCTTTTGTATCCTGAAATTTCTTTCGTAACAAGAGGCAATATTTTCCTGTTGAGACGTGTCGTAACCTGAAAATTCCGTATGTAGAGATGTTCGTAAGTAGAGGTACCACTGTATATAAAAGGTAAAGTGAGGGATCATCAGATGGACGTATCACCATTGAGATGGAAATGAAGAACAGGGATTTATTCCCCGTGTTTCCCCAACGCCAATAAGGTGTCCTGCTTCCTAACGTGGTTAATGATCAAAGTCAAAAAAGATATAAATCAGTACTGACAGGGTATTCAGGACTTATGATGGAGTTAAACCAGGGTAAATATCCTACCAAAGACAAACTAGGGTCAGATAGGTAGAAGTGGATCCTTCAGAGCCCCGACTGGCCTCTGCATCCTCTGATAAAAGCTTGATGGTTCCTTCATGAAGTTGACAGTCATCCTTGAAGACGTTTAACAGCTACAGAAAGAAAACGTTGCACAGAACCGGGGCAGAAACATGATAGATGAGAGTGAGACACCCTACATCTGGATTCTTCTACTTGAAAAAAAACAAAGCAAGATAATCCGACATTTGCGATGACAACATAAAAAAATACTGCAGCAAGAACATCTGAGACGTGAAAAACAGAAGTGCTCAACACACAAAGACTCTGACATGAAACATACATTTTGTCCACTGGGTTCATCCGGGTCAGGTTCACAGGAGCCTGGAGCTTATCTCAGCTGCCATCAGTCATTCACGTCTACGTTCATCAATCACTCCAACATGCATGCTTTCAGACTGTGGGAGGAGTACCAGGAGAAAACACGCACAGATACCGGTGGGAAATCCCAAAGCCTGAACCAGAACCCCATTTACATCTGTGTGCTGGTTGTCTGTTAGGCATTCCCCTGGTGGATTCTGGTCTCATGGGGGATCAGGCTGCACATCCACGGGGCAGATGTTTGGGTTTAACATTCGAGAATGAGTCTCGGGATCACTGGCGAACATAATGAAGCGTAGCCGTCACTGTCTCAGCTGGGGCTGCATCAACAGCCCTGAAGGAACAGAACCTGGAAGAACTTTTACCTCACGCTGCTCTGCAGCACAGTCTCTCCTCGCCGAGTTTCGTTCAGCTGCAATGGTAACCTCTCGCCAACCCCGCTCTCCCTCTCCCCGCCCACTCTCCCTCCGCGCTACAGCGTACAGTGTGTCTCGCTGCTTCCATCCAAAACTCTGAGTGACTCAGGGATGATGGATCGTTTTCCTGCCAAAAAAGCGTTGAGGTTCCACATGAGATGAAGGAGAGCCACCTTCGCTTGTGTGGGTTGAGAGGGAAACAAACTGAAAGCCTGGCAAGGAATTTATTAACTGTGTGATTCAATAACCCCCTTCATTTGAGAGATATTTGAGTTTTGCTTTAAAAGGGGGATTTGCATCAGACTAATCTGCCGAGGATGTGTATGAAGATTTTAAAATTAGCTTTGCATTCTGAGACTGCAGAACATTGGTTGAATTAGGCTGAATGAGATATGAATTAAATATAAAAATATTAAACTGAAATGAGAGAGAAAGGCGTGTTTGAAGCTTCCAGAGATCACCATTAATGCACTGGGGTCTTGTTTTATGTAGCTGAGCAACAACCGAGCCGATGACATCACAGGAGGTGTTGGCTGGTAGCACAGGTGAGCTCTTATTGGACGGCACGGGCAGGCGATCCCAGCCGAAGGCTCAACACAGACGCGCAGAGGTGCTCTTTAACAGCGACACGTCCAGAATTACAGCATGTGTGGTTCACGAGCACCGCTACCCCTCCTGCGTCGCTCTTACCGCTCTGTCTGCAGTCTCCTCCACTGACATAAAAGCCAGAGCAGCCAGGACATGGTGAAAGACGAAGTACAGAAATCAGCACGGGCTCATGTCGTTTCCATCAGTGCTCCAAGCTCTTCTGTGTAAAAACACCTGTTACCTGCTCCACATCATTGATGTCGCCTCCTGTATGGCTAGCCGTTTTAGCATTTATTCAATATCCTTGATATCAGACCTCAGTTCTCTTTGCTAGTTTGCACTTTGCCTACACTAGTGCTAGTTTTTAGCACTACACTGATCCCTTATTTTTAATGGGGACCGCCCTCCCATGAAAATCAAAATCCGTGAATCGGAGCCGGAGCCCCCCGAGCCTCAATAATGTGTTTAAAATATGTTTAAAAACCACAAAAAAGTAGCGAGGTACTGCAGCGAAACAAGACAACTGTGGTCTTTCTGTTACCTTCACAGCCTCTGGTCTCTGAACCATAGTAAAGAAACCACTGGTATTGTGCTATTTTTGGCTTGTAATTAGCGGCTAACACGCTAACAACAACAAAAGAAACAAACAACAAAAGGAACTTGTAACATCACACAGGTTGTATTGTTGGGCTCCTGTCAGTTAACAGAGAATGTAAATCTATACACGCTGGGCTGCTGTTGATGCTCACTACACTTTTCATCTAACCCCGTTTTCGTTCTGCCGTCCCACGACACACACACTACATTACCCATAAGGCCACACCATTACCCAGAAAGGCCACCTTCTTAAAGGGGCCAGGCTGGCTCACAGCATTTGTCCACTGTGAGAGAACGCGCACAACATCCTGTGACGCTTGGGTGATGCGTCTCGACCAATAAGCGCACAGATGTGAGTCATCGTTTGACGTTTCGCTGGCAGCTCCAGCCTCTCATCCGCTGTGGGGTGGATTTTCCGCAGTTTTTTCGTAATCTTTTTATTATATTATATATTTCTGAAAAATCTGCGAATAACTAAAATCCGCAGAACTTAAAGCGCAAATTGGCAAGGGAACACTGTTGTTCAGTATTGTGTTGCACTAGTTGAACAAAAAGTTATACTAGTCACAATTTTCAAGCAACTTGTAACACTTCTGTCCAGCTAGTTTTATGCAGTGGCTGTACTAGTGAAGCCTTGTCCTGCACTAGAGATATCAAAGTTTGTAAACCAGTTAAAAACCAACGTGGTTACTAGTTAACTAGTTGAATGACATTCTAATAAGGAGGTGGGTAAAAATATGCACAGGCCTTCAGCCCACTAGTTAACTAGTATAATGTAAAAGTTAACTAGTTTGGCCTGAAGGTCCACTAGTACTAGTACTAGTCCAAGACAAGTCTTCACTAGTACAGCCTCTGCTTCAACTAGCTGGACAAAAGTGTTACAAGTTGCTTGAAAATTCTGACTACCTTTTGTTCAACTAGTGCAACACAATACTAACCTACTGTTAAAAATGTTCAACTAGTGTAGGTAAAGTGCAAACTAGTAAAAAGAACTGAGGTCTGATATCAAGGATATGGAATAAATGCTAAAATGGCTAGCCGTACAGCTCAGCTCTTCTGGATTCTGGGCGTTACACAGCCTTTCTATTGTCACAGTTACAGGCATTAAAAACTGCAAGAATTACAAGCACAAATGCTTTAAGTAGTTCATGATCCAAACCACTGTGGAGAAATATTTTTTTTAAAAAGCTGTGTTTTAATTGTAAAAGTCCAGGCAGTAAGAGAAACGTGTCTAGAGCTGCTTCAACAGGCCAGTTTCCATCCTCTTTATCCTCCCTTCAGTGAGACTAGAAGGTTAATTCAAATGCAATGTTATTGACAAATATGAGAATTATTACGTGAATGATAGCTTTTAAGAAACATCATCATCGCCACCGTCACTGCGACTCAACTGTAAATTAGTTCTGTCCTGCCAAGGCTGCATTTTCTTCAAGCATTCGTCTCTGAAAGATTAAACTCCAGCAGGTAAAACAGCCAGAGGTAAAATCCTTAATGGTCTGTCTGGAGTATTTCCAACCCTGCACCTTTATGTGCCAAACCGCACGGATGCCTCCTTCATAAACAGCTGTATGGATGTTTTTTTTTATTACAAAATATAAAAAATAACAAGACGTTTAGAGAATAAACTGTTCGAGTCTCCTGGTACGATCTCACATCCTTGTCAGATTGTCCACAAATCCATCCAGTAGTGACATTTACTCCAAGAACATAAATCAGAACAAGCACAAATAATTTACTGTATGTACAAAACCTACTGCCCCTGATCTCCCATAATCCTCTGTTGCATTTGTCTAAAAATTAGTGGCAGGACAAGATTTAAAAAAAAAAATGATGGCGTTAATCCAGTGTGATCTACATGCATGTCTGAACTTAAACAACAAAAAAAATCTTTATTTTTCATCTGTCCACTCACAGATCAGTGCAGATTCAATTATTGCTATTATAGTCTTCAATTCAAGACTTTTTATAAACTCAAGCGCTTCCGGTGTCATGAAAACATTAATTCAAGTAAATACTAGGGAACCGCAAGCACTAAAAACGGTAAAGAAACCATCTTTGGGGGAGTAAACGGAGCAACGTGGAGCAGGAGAACACAGTCGCTCTGCAGCTGGAACATCAGTCCATCTGACGGCATCACAGCTCAGACACAGATCCATCAACACCAGCAGCTCAACTGAGTATGAAAAAACACCCTGAAGTTTAAATGTGACTCAGGACGGACCATGGAGTCTTCTGGAAAAAGTGTCTTTAACCGTTATCTTATAAGATGTGTAGGGCTTTAAAAGTTAATGCGTTAATAACGCGTTATTAACGCGTTAATAACGTTGTTAACGTTAATGTTAAAAACGTAAACAACAAACACGTTGTTGCTTTCATCTTCCTGCTTGTTTTAAACATTTGATGACGTAATTGTTAGCGTGACAGAAGCGACAGCCCATGTTGCCATGTTTGATTGATTTCCTCAGATACATATCAGGCTCGTTTGTGGTGTATTTTAAATGGAGTTCGTTGGAAACCTGGAACGGTTTTGACTGTGCGTGAACTTTGAAAGAGCGTCGTTCACAAATAAACTCGTTCACACCCCACACTGGTGAAGGAGAAAGAGAGCGCGCTCAGTTCACATTCGCACAAAATATGAACTAGTTCGTGAACTTTCGTTCAGGTACAACACTACATATGTGCTGTGTGTTGTATGTCGGCCCCAGACTGCAGCAGAGCGCCTCACTGATGGGCTCTAACGTTCGGACCGCTTCGGGCCGCGGCCGGATTAACTTCATTACGGGCCCCAGAGGGAAAATTTGCTGATCCCCACCATGAATGTCAGCATCATTATCTCCCCAGACACCCAGACATGAAACGCTTCTCTGGAAGGGATAACATTGAGAGAAGGAATTAGGCCTTTTGTTTTAACTGGTAACTTCTGTCTTCCATTATCAATAAATATACCCTTCCCACAGAAACTAATTATGTTCCACAATTATTGTGATGAGTAGAGTGACCTTGACCAGCACAGCCACATCAGAAGCAACGCTGGAATATGATTATATTTTTTTTCTTTCTTTAGTAGTAATGTTCTGTGTGACCATCCCTAATCATCATGTTTAACTGATCTGGGATTCTATTAGGAGACAAATGAGGAGGCTGGAGTGTGGGAGCATCTCTCCATTAGGAGCTAGCGATGTTTGAAAGTAGCGCATTGTCATGCAGCAGCGGCGCCACCTTTCCTGAACGCAGAGCCGCTCTGTCTCATTTAGGCTAGTTTGATCCGGCTATTTCTATTTTCTGCTTCACATTGCAAAATTAATAATTAATACGTGATGCTTTTCTGATTCACTTATCAACTTTAAAGCACAAACAACAGAGTCTGGAACGTGCCGCTGCTGAAGTAAAAAAAAAGAAAAGAAATTAAAAATAATATCCCTGAGGACACGGCTAGTCTGGTGGAGCGTAATGAAAGACACCACGCTGTAACCTCCCAGAAATGATTTCATGCAAACAAAAACTACGCTGAACTGACGCTGTTCCCGGAGAATCCAGAATGATGACGGCGTGTTAATTACTTCCAAACAAACTGGCATTTAATGACTGCATATTGCTTGGAGTATATAATACACCAGGAGTAGTTTATAGAACCTACAAAGAAGAGCAAAAAGATCTCTCCTCAATTACTCGCACAAACATTTCACGGCGGCGGTAATCATGGTGAATGTAATGGAGTCGGTGGTATCGAGTCATCAGGGAACAAGGACCCCTCAGACCAGCAGAGGATGTGGAGGCCACAGAGTTTTAACATAAACCTGCTGAATGTTGTTTTAATTATGAGGAATGCGTGACTTTCAGCGGTGGTGTCCGTAAATCCAATACGTCAGGCGGTGCCTTGACATATTGACTTTTCTTTTTTTGGTTTAGACTAAGAGACAGATTGAAAAGGCTGCGACACTGTTGTGCTTAACTTTTTAAATATTATTTTTAGTGTGAAATTCTTGCTGTGCTGAAGCACTAATACAACTAACTCAATGCGTTTGTGTGTCATTTGAATTATTTAGTTATACCGTTTTAGCCATAATATAGGACGACGCTGATTATAAGATGGCTCCTTATTTTTCAAATATCATTTTGGGAAAAAAATAATATGATAAAGACAATAAGGATATTCATAAAACAAATTTTTATTGTCTAGAAAAACTCACACAGAGAGAACATTCTGCTCTACTATCTGCTCTATTATTTAATAGTGATTTAATGATTTTTAGGAAGTATGGTACCATACTGAAGGTCAGGTACATGTCAGGTTTCCATGTTATTTAAGATCAAGGTATGGTACTATTTAATAAACTGTATTCTCTTAAAATTTGAAACTATGGGTCCAATCTTCTGCCAGATCTGCTAAAGCTGCTATTTAGGGATAGCGGGTAGCGGGAGGGGCGTTCCCTCACAAAAATTATTACAATTATCCAACTTCCTAAACCCGCTATCCCACCTGCGCTACCCGTTACATTATCCATGGGAGTGGTTAGGGCGTTCCACCTGTTTAACCAATCAGTGCGTCAGCACCCATTGCCTTTAAGAGCAGGTTGCGCTACCCGCAAACCGCTATGGAGCGTCTTTTCATCCAGATCAGAGCAGCTCTAGTGTGCAGCTTTTTGCAAAGCACGCTTTTTATACAAGAGTTAATTCCAGAGGTAGAGCTCTTGTGCACGTCCACATGTGACCAGGTGGACATGCATTGATGCCATTTGGACGCGCTCTTGTACGCGCTGACATGCGGGATGCGGGTAGCGACCCTAAACCCACAATCGCAAGATAGTGAGTTTACGGAAAGGGCAAAGACACGCCCATTGCCACACCTACAAAGTGAGTAAGGGAGTCGGCATAATGGGTAGCGGCTTTAGCGAGTGGAAGATTGCATTAGCGGTTAGCGGAGGTTCCTATACATGCTACTTTGTGGGTAGCGGCTAGTGTTAATGGGTACGGGGAAGTGTACGATCGGGGACTATGACTCAGTGTATCAGCAACAACCATGTAGTTCAATAACTGCATTATTGATGTCAATAACTGCATAACTATCAAAGTCAAGTTCTTTTCAATTTCAAGAACAACATTAACAATTCAGTCTGTAAAAAAAAAAATTCTGGACTGCAAGAAAACTTTCAAACCCTTTTGCTTGAGTCGATCTCGTGATTCCTCCATTGTTTATCAGATCTGCTCCACGTGTTCACTATGATGCTCCATTCTGACTGGTTACTTCAGTGCGGCTCCATCCAGTGGCGCAGATGTGTAACGACAATATAAAAGTTTAGTCGACCTCCATTTTTGAAAATATGATTTCTAGAATAAAATATTGTCCTATATTCGGGCCAATACGGTAGCTTTTTCTTAGAAACTGAACAGAAAGCAGACGATGCAATAAATAGGTTCAAACTTAAGATGATGCATAAAACCCGTGTCAAAGAAAATTGATTGTGAGTGGATTGATTCTCTCACCATGGATGGTTCAATACTGAACCTCCTCTTGAGAAACAGAAGTGGTATAAACCCTGCAGATATAAGTAACAACAGCGTAACATCAATGGGACACATTTGCAGGAGGCTGCAGATTGCAGCAGTGTTTAGAGTAAAATTAATTATTTGCAATGGTACACTAATAACAATAATGAATGATAATGATGACGATGATTATAATATTTTTGCAGCCGTTATCAAAAGATGCTAAAGCGAGAGTGCGTGTTGGGCTCTCTGAGCGCAGTGGCTGGTAGTGAAAATGGCTGAAACTCCCATTTGAGAAGACATGCTAATTTCATCAGTTACAGAGCCAAGTCCTTGGCTTGAGGAGACAGACGTGCACACGCGGACGTGCACGGACACACAGCTTGGAGGCCCGTCCAGTGACCAGTCTGCAGCCTCTGAGGAGGTCTTACCCTGGATGCACCGTGTCAAACCGCTGGAAAATCACACTACAGCCCGTCAGTTGGCAGGCAGCGGATGCAGCATCATTTGAATGCATGCGTTCTGACAGCCTAATTAGACCGGCGCTCTGTAATTGTCACTAATTGTCAGTGTGTGACAGATCAAGCAGGGACACCAAGGAACGCAATAAAATCCCTCTCTCAAAAAATAACTACAAAGAAAGATTTAGACATTGTTTTTATTTTAATACTTTAAGAACAATGCATGACAGTATTTTATATCTATTTCTTTTCATAACCCTCAGTAAGATCAGACATGTCAACGGAGGACTGACGATCGGGTCATTTTTTATTTTTCAATTCCTTTTGTTCTGAGTAACAGTTTTATTTAGACAAATGTGTGAGTATTTGCACATTTGTTCTTGTTTTCGCCCCCACCCACCCACCTTTTCATGATGTTTTACCTGGCAGGTGTCAAAAGAATATCATAATGAGTCATTGATTTAAGCTTCTTCATATTTTGTGCCACAGGACCTTTAAAGGCCAAGCCTTTAATTGTTACCAGTACATAATAACTTTGAAACACTTTGACAAATCACTATTCTTTTGGTAATCCTTCATCGGGGCTGGCTGAAGATGACTCACCGGCAGTTTCATGATAACTGGAAGGCGGCTGGTAAAGGGTGCTAGGGCGCCGCCCCACCTCTCCCCACATCCAAGAACATAAGTGAAGAAGACTTAATTACTTTGAAATATACATTGTATAGTTTTAAAATGAGTATGGTAATTAAATATCATAGAGTTACGTATATGTCACAACTGGTGATGCTGTCATGTCAATATGGACCAAACTCTCTGAGGAACGTTTCCAGAACCTTGTTGAATCTATGATACGAAGGATTAAGGTGGTTCTGAGGGAAAAAGGGGGACCAACCCGGTACTAGTGAGGTGGACCTGATAAAGTGGCCGGTGACCTCCTGGTCAATGCGGTCCAACTAGAAGACAAAACAGACAAGGTTAAAAGAGCAGCAATGTCTTTTTTTGCATTACAGTTTTAGCCAACCCATTTGTCATCTGAAAGTTCAGATGTGAGAAGTGAATGGCCCTTTTTTCTGAATCTGTCAGTCCGTTTATTTTGAAAAGCATTTTTAGAGGTCAGGGTTCCCTGGAATTAACTTAAAATAATGTCCTAAAGACATTTGAAAGTGCTTGACTTTCCTAAAAGCCTTCAAATGGTGAATATAATTACTATGATTACACCAGGTTTGCACTAATCTGTGAATATCGTAGACAGATGACTCTTCGCCGACTGCAGTGAGGAGGGACGGAGACCACGTGAGACTGGCGCATCAGCTGTGTCTTTCGTTTGATTTCTGCAACACTGAACATGGTGAACAACATTTACATAACAGTTATGCAGTCCATCTGGACCATTTATGGCTGATTATGAGTAATCCCAGCACCTCTGTTGGGAGGAAACAGCTCCCGGCCACGAGTGCATCAGCTAGAAAGCTTCGTAAAGCCAGAAGTGGCGCCTGCGAGCTGTGGTGTCACAGGAGCTTGAAAGACTCTGTGTTAGTTCTTACTTTTGCTTTTGCTTTATTTTTTTAATTTATTTTTTAATGTCCGTCCTTGTTTTTTCTCTCAGGTGAAATCTTCTAAGATTGTCTCTTGCATCTTTAGATTTTCTAATGCCTTTTTTCTTTGAAATGCAAGTCGAGATCCTGACACTAAAGCCAATTAAAATATTAAGAAGAACTAGATATAATATATTAAGATGGTACCTCATTTGTTTCAAATGAAAGTTACCTGCTGGTGCATAAATTTGGCAAGTTTCCTCTGGATATTACAAGCACTTGAAATATGGGCTCAAAGAAACATTTCGTTTAGAAAACCCTGCAGCCGAACAGAGCATCCAAAAAAAAAACAGAGTCGTGGATGCTCCGTTCCCACATCGATGGGGAGACAACCCTGGAACAAAGAGACAGGAGATGAAATCGAGGAGTATCCTCGCTGTCATTAAATGTCATCAAACTCTCAGATTGCCAGTCTGTCACGGGCCATAAAGGCAACACCTAAATGAATAAATGAATATGTGAGCATGTTAAATGCTCACACAGAAAACCTCCAGCTGGGATTCAGACCAGGAGATGTCTTGCTGTGAGAGGATAATGCTAACAATGACACCAGTGTGCAGGTTTAAAATTAAAAAAAAAAAAAAAAAAAAAAAAAAAAAAAACAACTCAGTGCTGAATAAAACAAAGATGAACCAATTATGCCATGTTTTTTTTCTACTTCCTAATGTTCAGTTAAAATATTGGGAAATGAAAACACGGTCCACGGACTACACTCCATTTGCATAGTTTGTAAATTTGCATTTCAGTCAAGTAAAAACTGTCTTTTTAAAGAAATGATCAGGGATTCATCCCTCCAGCTTAGTTCTTCTCATTGCAATAATTCACAAAGAAGAATTACCACTTACACTTTCATTTCCAGCTGCACAAGCAGCAAAATGTGCCCACGGTATTGTTTGTGCAGGATACCGTTTTAAAGACAGTCGCGGTATCTGCCGTGGGAACACCAGGATGCAGGTTTACAACAGCACATTGCTTTATAACAAGATCAGTGTTGTTACTCACCTCACTGGTTTTAATGTATTGAAAGGAGAACTCCCTGATTTTGTTTAATAACGTCCGTTTAATCGGACACATTTGCGTAATGTCTGGTCCTGTAAATGTTCTGTCAGCTTTTGGGCAGATAACGTTGAGGCTGATGAGAAGAAGAGCAGCTGACACCCAGGCAACAGGTGTCAAGTTAGACCACAGGGTTATTTTAATTCAATTCAATTCAATTTTATTCAATTTTATTTGCATAGCGTCTGTTACAGTGCCAATTGTCTTTAGGCGCTTTACAGAGACCCAGATCATGACCCCAGAGCAAATATCATTAACTAAAATTATAATATTAAATCCAAATCAAGCAAAATGGCAAGGTGAAAACTCCCACAGAGGGAGAAAAAAACCTTTAACAGGAAAAACTCCACTTTAAGAGGACAATAACCTCTGTTTTATCCAAATTTAGAAGCAAAAAGTTAGAGACATCCAGGACTTAATGTCATTAAGACACCCTTGAAGTACAGCTGTGTATCATCAGCGTAGCAATGAAAGTTTATGCCGTGGTTCTAGAGAATTTTTCCCAAGGGCAGCATATATAAAGTGAAAAGGATCGGTCCCAGTACTGAACCCTGTGGGACGCCATAGCAGACCCTAGTCCGTGCAGAAAAAACATCATTAACATGTACGAACTGGAACCTGTCGGATAAGTAGGACTCACACCATCCTGATGCTTTACACCATATATACACCAAAAGGCTGTGATCAACTGTATCAAAAGAAATGCAATTGTCATTTAATGCCTTTAAATACTTTCAAGTTTAAATCCTTTAAAACCTACCACTGGGTAGGGCAGTGATTTAAGCAGATGGCTCGTTCATTGACGCAGAGTCTGACACATAAATGAGCTTGTGTTAGAGTTATCCTTTGCTGTAATCAAACTGCATGGACGAGGGATGTATGCACGCTCATCTGAGGAAAATAAAGGCGGCAGAGAAGTGGCTGCACACTCGTACAAAGTCAGTCGAGAGGAGACCCCAATATGCAAAACAATTTCAGCGCACCAGGAGTGACCCATGAAAATGAACTTGAATCATAAAATTACTTAATGAGGGGATAATTGCCATCCACCCAAACGCCACTGACATTTAACTGAGCAAAAAGCAGAGGCGATGTGCTAAATCCTGTTATCTCCTCTCCGGTGCTAATCCATGAAATATGAAACCAATAATTACATATTAATACAGCAATTAAAAAAAAAAAAAACTAAAAGTGATCAAATCACAATAATGGACAAACACAGTGTGAGTTAGATGATAACACAAACAATTACGGTTTCTTCTGTCTCTATTAAAGACATCCAATGCTGTAAAAAAGAAGCGAAGCCTGAGCATCAGCAGCTGGACAAACCTCATCTGGCAGCAAACACTTCAAGGAGGTGTTGTTTTTTTATTTGAATATTCCTCGTTCCAGAGCTGCTTCAGCTCGTCGGTTCGTTTTTTTGTCTGGTGTGAACGGCTCTCTTGAAGTCATTCTATTAATCCATTAAATATTTATTTAATTAGTTGCCTCTCATTTGTGCAATAACCCCTGCAGCTGCTACAATGTTTGTGTTTACCCTGTTCATAAACTGGTTATTCTGTTTTACACTTTTTCTGTTTCTGTTTCTGTTTATCTATTTGTTCTCTATAGCACTCATTATTATTTAGCTCCATTAGACTATATTTTTAAGTCTTTAAAACTTTAACCTGTCTACGCATGGGACAGCGAAAAACGCAATTTCAATTCCTTTATATGTCAAGCACATGTGAAGAAATTGACAAATAAAACTTTACTTTACTAGATTTGTGACTTCATTTAATTTTACCTGGTGACGTACGTAAAAATTCAGCCTTTGCACAGTTGTCATAGATATAAAATCCAGCCATGGAAACCAAAACTGGCTTCTACAGCAGGCTGAAAATGTGTTTATTTCTATTTTACCCTGTAGGTCAGCGGAGATTGACATACCGTTGGAGACACCCCCTAGTGGTCAATCGATGAAGTGCAGCTTTCCTACTTCTGCACCGGATCCGGCTCTGACAACCAGATGTTGCCCATTTCGTTTATAAAACGTGAGCGAAACAAATCTGTGTGTAAACTTTGATCGGTTTTGAAAACGTTTATGCACATGTACTCACAGATTTACGAAGATCTTACAAACGAGGCCCGCTGTGTTTGCTTCTGCTTGTGACATCCATGATCACAATTCATGTTCAAATGTACAAAAAAAAGAGCAGTAAAGCAAGTAAACAAAGAAGAAAAGAATATGGAACTAAGACCTCGAATGAATAAACACAGTACCTATTAAAAAAAAAAATCAATCAAAACTCATAGTAACAATCAATATGCACAATAATGTACAGTGGAATATAAATAATTCAGTCAAAGCTGATGGTAAAAACATGTGATTTCAAAGTTTTAGTGGACCTGCAGCTCTGTGGACGTTTGTTCCACGTCCACAGAGCTTAAAGACCAAACGCAGCTTCTCCTTGTTGGTCCGAACTCGAGCAACAAAAGTGGACGCCAGCAGGTTAAGCAGCTGTTCATCGCTCTTAACGTCTCCGTGGAGACGGATGAGCTCAGAGTCTAGACGAGTGTTTGCTATGTTCGTGACTGGAGCGCGACCTGGCTGAAGTGTGTTGGGTGCCGTTTTATTAAAAATGTACTTTAATCATAACCTTTCTGTGAACACATCCAAGTGTTTTTAATATCTTCCTTAATCTTATTGCCTAATGCCAACCAGGAAGTGTCAAAAAACCTTTTAATAAAGTCCTGGTGTGCTGGAGCCCGGTCACCTGCAGGCATGCTAGTTTTTAGTACACTATCAGTCATATTTAAGGGTATAAATACCAGCGTATGGGGTCAGATGGGTTTGAGGACTTCCTGGTATCAGCAGAGGTTGCTGTTGTTTCTGTACAGCCACGTCGGGTCAGTTAGTCTTTCCCTAAATGCAATGAATCCCCATTATATCAGTAATGGTGGCTTTCATTGCCATTACTGCTCCATATAATGAGGATGTGTCCATTTGCAGGCCCCTCTGGGACACGTGCACCACGCCTGATCATTTTCCCATTTCCCCAGGGAGGTCAGAACAACCCTCTATTAATGGGACGGTCAGTCTGCTCGCCGGGTCAATCTCAGACCTGCCATCTCCCATCCTGGAGGAGCAAAGTAATACTATACCTGTGAAGCCCTTTTAGCACATTCTGCACCAGCATCCTGAAATGACTGCTTTGTCACTGGGTTCAGTGAGCCTGGACATTTGCAGAAGTGAGCCCTGCATGTCAGTCACAGCCTGGCACATAATTGAGCCTTAGTGTTACTTTTTACTAGGACTGGGCAACGATTAAAATTTTTAATTGCGATTAATCGCATTATTTCCCTGATTAATCACGATTAATCGCATTGTATACGCAAAATCAAAATAATGAATTCAAAAGTAGTGTAAAAAGCACTTTTATTTAAATGTTCTGCTGCCATATGAACTAAAGTGCCATGACATTTGTTGTTCAAACACTTTTAACATCAGCACTTGTCAGTAACACATATTTAGTGTAAATCTCATCTTAAAAGATGTCAAATAAAATAAAGTTTATTGCCACTCCCAGGGCATTAATGGTATCCTGTTTTTTTTTTTTAATATAAAAAATTAATAAAAAAAAAAGTCTACAAACAAAATCCAACAAAATGATTGTGGCTCAGCACAATCAGAACATTAAAACAGGTAATTTCTGAGGTAACAGCAGAAACTTTGGCAGTTGTTACAAATAACCTTGTTTCTGTTGAATCCTCCGTCTGGGAGAACTTTAAAATGAAAATGTCCATGTTAAAGTTCATGTTAACTTTATTAATCCGTGTATCATTTATTCTTTCCATTTTCAATTGTCAATCAAAAATTTAAAAAAAAATTAAAAAGTGACATTTTATTACTTTTTTCGTTTTTTAATCTAACTCGAAAAAAACAAATAAAATACCTGTTTTTTTTTTTTTTAATATATTTCAATTTTAGACTTGGATCAAAAATACAAAATTAAAAAACGGGCCACAGAACTGAATTTGTTTTATAATCGAGGACTGGACTTTCTGTTGTCATTACACATCTGTGCCACTAGATGGAGCCGCACTGCAGTAACCAGCTAGAGAACAGCAGGACAGTGAACACATGGAGCAGATCTGATGGAACATGGAGGAATGACGCAAAAGTTTTGTTGCAGTCCAGAATTTTTGTTTTCAGACAGAATTGTTAATATTGCTACCTGAGTTGCTACCCGAACTGTAAAGTTCACTGATTTTTACCGTTCTCCATGTCTGTTTTCAGCTTTTCCTTGTTTACTTGCCAAATGTCTTCTAGTTCCGCAGCAGCCAGTAACAGACTTTTCAAAACAAAAGCATGTGAGCAACATATGTTAACGTGCAATAAAATGAATGTCAACATTAATAAATAAATGCGTTAATGCGATAATAACACGTTAACTTGCCCAGCCCTACTTTTTACATAATGCATCCATATAACCTGTTTGGGAAACTGGACACTGTGGCAGTAATTTATGACTTACCAATCTGACTCATTAGAGACTAGTGTCACCTTTCATTTCTAAAAATCTCCATGTTCCATTTCGTTTCATTAGATGATGATGAGCACGCTCCGAGCGCTCTGTGATTGTATAGAATTCATAAACCAACCCAAAAAAAAAAAAATCTTTCAAGTATGTGCATTTGCTCTTATATTTCTTGGACCATCTACGTTAATGGCAATGATGTAGCAAAAGTAACCAGCAGAGTAAGAAGACAAGCGCTACCTGACTGCGTTCCTAAAGAGAAATTGATTGCTAAGGAAACATGACCTTCTACTTGGTGCCTGGTAGACCCTCAGGAGAAGATACTCATGCTCCCAGTGTACAGAGAAAACCTAAAGAGTCAGTATGCTGCCTTGAAGCGCTTGTTTAGTAACTGCAAAGTGTCTGATTTTTAATTTATTTATGTACTTTGCCGGCTATGGCCAATCTTCATTACTTAAATGCTTTGAAGACAGACAGTCAAAGCGTGTCCCCCCTGAACGCCTAGACAGAGAAGGCAGACGGCTATTCTAGGAGTTACGGTTGGCCTCTTAGCTCTTCTTTACTTGTTTTTATTTTTTTTTCCACAGGAAAACCTTTTTAGATTAGATTAGATTAGATTAGATTAGATTAGATTAGATTAGATTAGATTAGATTAGATATGCTTCATTCATCCCCAAGGGAGAAATTTAAAAATCTTATTAAAAGGGGTGTAAAAAAAAAAAATCAATTTGGCAATATATTGCGATTTTTGGCCACCCAATATAATATTGATTTTTTTTTTCCAAAAAACACTAATAATAAACAATAAATAGGTTGTTTTGAAGCAAATAATTTTGGCACAATTTGTCCTCTGAATAATCAATATCATCTGATGAAAATATACACCAACTTGATTTTGCATCTCTACTTTTAATTTTGATATTAACTGGGTAGAATATTGCAATATATCGTGATAATATCATATCATGATACATATCGTATTGCGAGGTCCTTGCCAATACTCACCCCTACTCATCAGCTCATCAATAACACATATATGTGAAAAAAAAGGCACAATTAAACTGTGTAAGTCCAGTCAGGTGGGAAGATACAGTGACATGATTGAAGTCACCTGATATCATTATGAGTCCATCTGGATGTTTGGTCACATGGACCTTCATCCGTGTCACTGGGTGGATGTAAACAAGTATTGATAATAAATGACTGAATTCTCCCGGTAGATGGTTTGGTCTCAATCCAGCCGACAATCATTCAACATCTGGACAACACATCTGCTCCTTCACAGTTCCATGTGCAGGACTCCTCCATCTCTGGTTCACTAATGAAGCCAGTCCTCCTCCTTTCTTCTAGACACCAGCTTTATTATCTCTGTCTAAGCATATGGGGGTGAATCCAGGTAGATCCAAGATGGAGTCTGAGATGTTCTGATCCAACCAGGTTTCAGTAAAACACATTCACGCTCCACTTTCTGACTCTTCACCAGTATCTCCAGCTCATCACTTGTTGGTCAGGGAGTTGACATTTCCCATGATGACTGAGGGCAGAAAGGGCTTGGATCTCCAGTTACTGGCCTTCACCTTTGGACCAGCACGACAACCATAAAAAAAAAAAAAAACTCCTCTTCATCTCAGCTGGAACAGGATGATCTACTCCAGATTTACTCCGTTTCAGTGAAAGAAGCTCTTCTCTTGAATAAACTCTTCTCTCCACAGTAACATCCATCAGTAGTTGATAAAAAAAACTGACAAAAACACAAAAAATTGTGCAAAAAAAAAAAAAAAAAAAAGGATGAGCTGCCAGCTTCAGCTAGAGCATTCCGGCATTTTCTTCCTATTTAAAAAAAAAAAAAAATCTGTTGCTCATTACTTACAATGAAACCACAGGACGAGTATGTTCTGTTAAACTCAGGTAAATGATTAACAGGTCTTGACAGTTACAGTAATTATTATGAGTGTGGTTCTTTCTACAGGTAACACAGCTAAATAAGGCACTTTTGCCTTCATCCAGTATATCCATAAATCTGGAAAAGTTACCAGCTCATCTGTGGTGAAGCGAGACATTAACATGATCACCTCATGGTTCGTGTTAAGTGCATCTAACATGCGTTGTAAACCTTTTCTCGTCTTCCTCATCCTCAGTCACTGTTGCATCTTCTTCCTCTGGAAAAACCTGCAGGTTGGTACATTTTTAAACACTCTGACATGTTTGAAACATCATCCGGAACCAGTGAACATGCCCACCACATCAGCCTCCGTCTTCCCAAGTAACTTCCTCCATGTTGGACTTTAAGTCAGCATGCTAATCAGACAAACAGTAAGACTTTGAACCCGAAGATCGGTTGGCACCAGTTTAAGACGAGTGAACAGAAGAGCACATCAGACACCAAATTGTTCTTTTATTACCTCTTTGACTCCAGCCACTTGTAAATCACAAAGGGCCACAAGACTGAAATCGTAAAAAGCAAAGATGGCTTAAGATCTTGGCAAGTGAACAGCGGGGTGCAGGATGACTGGCAGACGAGCCGGCCAGCTGGAGGCTGCTGGGTCCGGTAGCTATGGTCCGGTTTCAGAATCGAGCTGATTTTGAAGAATCAATGAGCTTCACATTCACAAGTTTCTGCACAACTTAAAGAAAAAATGAGACATCAAGTAACTTTGTCAAGACAGACTGACTTGGGAATTTGGCGTTCCGGTTTGGGCTGGTGTGGACCAGGATTTAAGAGTCCAGGAAGCTGCTCAGAACTGAATCTGGAGTTAACCAGACTAAACACAATGACGGCACCAGCGTTTTCAGAAAACTCTCCTCCTCTTAGACCAGAAAGGAGGAAGGTTATCAAAGACAGTCTGTCTGCTGGCCTGCGTAAAGTCAATCCATTTTTTATGAGGATACAATGCTGGCAGCTCGATCAGCATGCAGCGCAGCATGCAGCAACGCAGCAACGCAGGCTGCTGATCTTGCTCCTTTCTCTGCCTTTCGCCGTGACTAAAGCAGACTTTCTGAAGCACAGTATCTTTCCCTGTGCATTGTGGGTCAGTTCAGTTGCAGTATTGACTCCGAGCGTTTTCATGCACATTAAGTCCAGTGACAGTTGTTTCGGTGAGTGCTCGGAGAAGCGACTTCTTCCATGTTGGATTAGATAACAAGAGTTTCTTTTTTTCTCTCCTTTCTTTTCCTTTCTTTTTTTTTATTTTAATTAATCAATAGGTTTCCATCTGCTAACATGACCCCACTGCAGTTTTAAATCTGCACACAGTGTGTGGGCGTGAGCTTGATTATTCTTTATTCAGGCCCCGGGTAAAAACAGAGGAAAGGAAAACGAGACAAAAACAAAGAAACAAAGTGATGTTTGCCAAGTAAATCAAACTTAATTCCTTTTCCAGAAAGCCCTCTGAAGGTGGTTTCATCTAAAGAGCTTCTTCGCTCTGCTGTACAGCGAAAGAAGTGATGCCTTTTATGGGCTCCCATTAACAGAGACTTGTTTCAGCTAAAGTCTGTGCTAACATGCTAATATGCTAACATGCTGCCAGGCTGAGTGAGACCTCTGCAGATCTTTTCGAAGGGAATCTGTGTCATTCTTTTTTTTTTCTAAAAGTCCTTCATGTGACGCACACAGTGTGTTCTGGATACTGACGCTAATTGCATTTTAATGTGTCATTAAAAATAAACCCTATAAATCAAGTGGCAGAATAGTAAATGGGTTTAGACACTTGGATAACCCTTCCACGATATCACCGAGCTCTCAGAACAGAGGTAAAAACAGCTCTCCTGTCGGGCCACACAATAAGAAGCGATGCAGCTCTTTGTGGAGGCACGATGGAGGCGACGTGGAGGAGAGCCAGCATCTCAGATCCTTGATGAATGAATGCAAACAAAGCCTCCACCTGGGGACACGAGCCAGGCTGCCAGGAACTTTGAATCAGGATGTGAACGGAGCATCTGCTGTTTCGACAGGGGCTGATTTCAGAAATGCGTCTCAGGCGGATACGAGCGTGTGTTGCGTGAGATGATGTGCGTGCAGGAGATTTCATTTCGGCCCCGCTGCAGTGTCGCAGTCATTGTCTGCACTTCGGTGTGAAACAGTGCTGCAGCTTTAACATACAATTAAGTCATGCATCAGCTAAAAAGAACAAGATACACCATGTGTTTTTGTTAGGGCTGGGCAAGTTAACGCGTTATTATCGCGTTAACTCATTAGTTTATTAACGCCGACATTTATTTTATCGCGCATTAACGCATGTTGCTCACATGCTTTTGTTTTGAAGAGTCTGTTACTGCCTGCTGCAGAACCAGAACCAGGTAAATATGCGGAATAGCTAAAACAGACATGCAGAATGGTAAAAATCAGTGAACTTTACAGTTCAGGTAGCAACTCAGGTAGCAATATTAACAATTCTGTCTGGAAAAAAAAATCTGGACAACAATAAAACTTTTGCATCATTCCTTCATGTTCCATCAGATCTGCTCCATGTGTTCACTGTCCTGCTGTTCTCTAGCTGGTTACTGCAGTGCGACTCCATCTAGTGGCACAGATGTGTAATGACAACCGAAGGTCCAGTCCTCAATTATAAAACAAGTTCAGTTCTGTGGCCCGTTTTTTAATTTCGTATTTTTGATCCAAGTCTAAAATTGAAATATTAAAAAAAAAAAAAGGAAAACAGGCATTTTTTTTCTCGTTTTTTTGTGTTAGATTAAAAAAGGAAAAACTAGAATAAAATGTCACTTTTTAATTTTTTTTTATTTTTGATTGACAATTGAAAATGGAAAGAATGAATGATACATGGATTGGTAAAGTTACTGAACTTTAACGTGGACATTTTCTGCTGTTACCTCAGAAATTACCTGTTTTAATGTTCTGATTGTGCTGAGCCACATTCATTTTGTTGGATTTTGTTTGTAGACATTTTTTTTTTAATTTTCATAAAAACAGGATGACATTATTGCCCTGGCAGTGGCAATAAGCTTTATTTATTTATTTATTTTACATTTTTTAAGATGAGATTTACACGTTAACAGGAAACAGGTTAGAACGCGTGAGCATAAAAACAGGAACATCTTAGAGCAGATCTGCAGGAAAACTGCATCGTCAAATTCCAAGATGGTTTCAGTCATGTCCTGCACAAAACCAAATGACCAAATGACAAAAGTCTAAGATGTGCTGAATTTGGGACAGCGCGGTGGCTTGGTGGTCAGCACTGTTGCCTCACAGCAAGAAGGTTCAAATCTCAGCAGGTCTTTCTGTGTGGAGTTTCCATGTTCTCCCCGTGCTTGCCTGGGTTTCCTCCAGCTTCCTCCCACAGTTCAAAGACATGCATGTCAGGCTAATTGGTGGTTCTAAATTGCCCGTAGGAGTGAGTGTGAGTGTGCATGGTTGTTTGTCTACATGTGACCCTGCAACGGACTGGTGACCTGTCCAGGGTGGACTCCAGCCTTTCACCTGAAGAGAGCTGGGATAGACTCCAGCAGATCCCCGTGACCCTGCAGAGGATTAAGCGGGTACAGATAATAGATGGATGTGCTGGATTTGTGTATGAAATACAAGAACCAGGTGTGACCTTTGCCCTTCAATATCAGAACCTGCAGCATTTTCTCACAGACACGTCAAAGTCACTCTCTGCAGTTTAGAACAGGTTTTTCTCATCTTATTCTAAAGAGGACATGTAATGAAAAAAAATGCTATTGCAAGCAGACAATTTGGTGTGTGAAGAACCTCCACAGAAACCTCCGACCTACGTAAGTCTGATACTGTCACATTACAGACGTGGACGAGAGCAGAGTAGAGGTCTTCACGGGTCCACTTTCAAGGACCCGAGCCCGAATGGACCCATGAAAATTCGACCCGAAACCGACCCGACCCGAGCTATTATCATAAGTTTGGGAGTCCAAACTCGAATGGACCCACAATATTTGGACCCAGAACTGACCCGACCCAAGTCTTTAGTTTCCGATCACGAACCGAAACAATACAGCCCATAGTTGCTCATGTTAAAGTTGTCTAGCGTTGAATAAAACTTGATTTTCTTCCCTAAAGTTGTCTTCTTCTACCCGGTTCAGTTGCTACATAGGCTACGTGATGTAAACAACAATAAATCCACATCGTTATTTTCTGTGGATACAGATGCTATTGGTAGCAACTGCTAACGCTAATAGCCCACACCAGTCAGGATGTGTCGTGAATATGTTCTCTCATCCAGCATTGTCATGTTGGCGATCCGTTGTGCTTTACAGCTGCCAGGCAAACCGCTGATAACACGCTACGGCAACACGATTGTTTCATGACAAACACGCCACGTTAATGAATAATTAATTAAACTGCCCCGAGTCCTGACATTGGCTGCCACCGCCAGTATCTTTATCTCTCTGGAGTAAACGTGGACCCAGCCTGTCAGAGAACACCGACCGGACCCGAGACTAACTGTACCCATTCCGACCCGAACCCGGAGTCACGTCTTTTGAATGGACCCGAGACCGGATTCGGGTTGGGTCGGAATCTCTCGGGTTTTCGGGTTGTTCCGAAGACCTCTAGAGCAGAGCTGTCCAGCTTCGCCATATTTACCTCCACCCAGTTTAAAATAGTGCTAAAACCTCAGACGTGTCTCGTGAAGGCCTGTATGAGCCACACCACCAATTTTATGTGAAACAGTAACACCAGTGTAAAAAAAGGAGATTGGGGTGGAGTTCAGGCGTTGACTCGACCACCTAAAAGCAGCTGCTGTGATCAGAGCTGAAACAACCTGATCATTAAGGGAGCTGTTGTGTTATATCACTTCTGGTGAGACTGGACTGGAGTGAGTCATGGGATGTAAAGGTCAGAATTATGACCATATCAGTACGTATAAACTGAATGTTTGGAGTACTTGTAGGCTTGACGCAGAAGTCCTCAAACAGTCCAGAGCACTGCAGAACGTATTTCATATATTGCTCGAAAGGTGGAAGTTAAGCTTCTGAAATCTTGCCGTCAGACGCGGCTGCCCTGATCTGTTGTTTTAACAGAATTAGGGGGATCTGAGGTGGATTATTGTTGGGGTTGAACCGACACAGTGTGGGACTGCCGTGGTGCGCTTAGATCTTCCATGAATTTTACACTGTTGTCAGAGTGACGTGACGGGGAATGAAAGGCTTTTCTGTGAACACAGGCTGAGATGTCGGAGGGAAGAATGTGGGTCTCTATTGAGCTCTGCTGGAGACACACTGATTAAGGAAAAGACATATTACTATTCACCCTATGAATCAGGGATTAAATAAATTCCAAACTGATTACATTTTGGCAAAAGAAACCTTTTTTTTTTTTTTAAACTCCTGTTGCTTTGATGCCGTGACGGACTAACCCTGTCATGCAACTGCTGAGTGATTGGTCATACGGTGCTTATTTGACAGGGCTATGGCACAATTAAAGCTAATCTAGCAGCTAACTTCTATTCCACACAAGCACCTGCACACTACTGGATCTAAGGAGAAACCCCAACCTGCTCTGATTTTGTGCAACTTTTATAATCTTCAGTGCTTTTGTGCAGACTTGATCAAAGAGAGGCTGCTCAAAGAAATCTTAGATCAAAGTACGCAATCCAGCAGATGGATCCTCCCAAAAGGTAAATGTTGGTGCAATAGGAGCCACCAGACTGTCGTAGAATATGAAAAGGGGGATTTGCAGACAAGCACCTTTCTGCATTACGGTTTCCTCCAACAGAGAGGATCGCCACTCGAGTCGTTAACAGTGTTGATCATTTCTTGACAAAAATGTAACGCCTGGAATTTCTCGTGAGGTTTAGCGTGTCGACATTCTTTCTCACCCTCGTGTTAAGTCAGCACCTTTTGAATCTTGGAAAAATGGTTTGAATGCAGCGGCAGCAGCCGGTTTTGACTGGTGCTGCCACCTAGAGGATACCATCTCCGCGGTACTTGGGTTGCCCAGACTGAGCTACACACTGTGGGGTGCAGTTAGAAGTGGATCAGGTCTGGTATTGTTCCAATGACTGGAGAACTGGGTGGGTCTCTCTGGTGCTGCACTGAACTGGTTCAAAACGTACCTGGAGAACAAGAAGTACTTCATGTCAGTGGGCAGCTTTACATCTGACCAGACAAAAATTACATGTGGCGTTCCCCAGGGTTCGATCCTGGGGCCTCTTCTGTTTTATATCTACATGCTACCACTGGCCCAGGCTATAAAGAACAACAAGCTACACTGATGACACACAGATATGTCTTACAATGTCACCAGGAGACCTAGGTCCTGTACAGGCTCTCAGTAAATGGATTGAGGAGATTAATGACTGAATGTGCCTTAACGTCCTACAGCTGAACAAAAACAAATCTGAGGTGATTGTTTTTGGAGCCAAAGAGAAGCGACTGCAGGTCTCCACAGAGCTTGAATCTATAGATCTAAAAACCACCAATCAGGCCAGAAATCTGGGTGTAGTGATGGACTCAGATCTAAACTTTGAAAAACACATTAAGGCAATTACTAAATCAGCCAACTATCACCTGAAGAACATCTCGAGGATAAAAGATCTGATGTCTCAGCAAAATCTGGAAAACTAGTCCACGCGTTCATTTTCAGTCGGCTTGATTATTGTAACAGCGTTTTTACTGGTTTATTTAAAATATCAGTTAGACAGCTGCAGCTCATTCAGAACACTTTGAATTGTTTTGTACATGAAATGTGCTAGACAAATTAACTTGCCTTGCCTTTTGGGTCACATGGTTCATCCCTCATTGCTCTTCCTCTGAAAGGTTGTTGTTTGTTGCCTGTTCAGGGACTGATAGTTACTTGTAATTGGCTGTTTGTGATGCGTCTTTCTACCATACGCCCTCCACCGTCCTGATGAACTCAGCAAAGATGCTCTTTGGTACAGTTAACTGCATATATCGTCAGTTGCAGTTACTAAAACAGCCAGTTAGAGAAAGTTGTACCAGCTCACTCCACATTAAGGCTTGCACATTAAATGTTTCTTGGCATGATTCAACAGTTCGCCAGTCCTTTCTCTTAGCAACCCCTGAATCTGGGGTTCAGTGTTGTGTTGCAGATGACACCGTTGAAGCCAACCTCGCACACTCCTGTCTGGAGTGAAATGGAGCCATATATGCTGGTAATGCTGCTGTTCAATTTGTTGTATTGCTTGGTAGCTGCTGGTCCTGGGATCATTCTAAACAAAGGGACATGCGCTTAATGAAGAGCATTATGGGTAACGCAATGATCAATAATTGGAGAATTTATGGAGGGTGAATGAGTGAAAGGTGGTCATCTGTGAAAGAAAATCTAGGAAATGATGCCTGTGAGAGGAAATAATGGTTGAATAATTCACTCAGACTGAGTCTTAATGTCTGTGCCTCTTTGTGAGCTCCTCTCTTCTACATCTACTTATGTAAAACACAACTAAGAGTGGGGAGGACTTGAAGGAAATGGCAGGGATAAGAAAGAGTGGGAAGAGGTAACGAGCATTTTTAAATTCTATTTTTGATGTCAGCCCGTTGCAATGTGTCACTGTCAGAGCTTTATCTGTCAGCAGCACTCTTACCCATGGACAGCCTCGGGCCCTGTGGGAGACTTCACACTGGCTCCCCCCCACCCACTCCACCCACTACCGTACATGCACACGCACGCGCACGGCTGCCTGTGGCAGGTGTGGAGTCATCACAACTCTATTAGCTTCACCACAGCAATAAAAACACATTAACCTGCTAAGCTGAGGACACGCTTATTACCCTGCTGGGACTCTAAGGAGCTTTGTGGACTGGGTCTTGATGAGAGTTGGCCCAGACCTTTGTGCCCAGTGAGGCCCTTACAAAACCCCAGGACCTGACCAAAGGGGTACCTCATATGAAACTTTATAAAAGTATCAAATAAAAGGAAAAAAAAAATCATCTAAATAACACAGATGCCCTTCAAAGCCACAATGGAGACCAACAGTTCCAAAAAAGTTGGGATGCTGTGTTCAAATGCAAATTAAAAAAAATGATTTGCAGCAGTCCTGAAGCCATAACGTCGAGAACTTCAAAACATATTAAAACTAGGGCTGGGCAAGTTAACACGTTATCATCGCGTTAACGCATTAATTTATTAACACCGATATTTATTTTATCGAGTGTTAACGCATGTTGCTCACATGCTTTTGTTTTGAAAAGTCTGTTTCTGGCTGCTGCTGAACCGGAAGAGAATTTGCAGGAAAACATGCAAAAAGCTAAAACAGACATGGAGAACGGTAAAAATCCGTCAACAGTTCGGGTAGCAACTAAGGTAGTAATATTAACAATTCTGTCTGAGAAAAAAAATTCTGGACTGCAGCAAAACTTTCACATCATTCCTCCATGTTCCATCAGATCTGCTCCATGTGTTCACTGTCCTGCTGTTCTCTAGCTGGTTACTGCAGTGCGGCTCCATCTAGTGGCACAGATGTGTAATGACAACAGAAAGTCCAGTCCTCGATTGTAAAATAAATTCAGTTTTTTAGCCAGGTTTTTCATTTTGTATTGTTGATCCAAGTCTAAAATTAAAATAAAAAAAAACATGCATTTTTACATTTTTTGTGTTAAATTAAAAAATGAAAAACGTAATAAAATGTCACTTTTTAATTTTTTTTAATTTTTGATTGACAGTTGAAAATGGAAAGAATGAATGATACACGGATTGATAAAATTACTGAACTTTAACATTTTCATTTTAAAGTTCTCCCAGACGGAGGATTCAACAGAAAAAAGGTTATTTATAACAACTGACAAGTTGAACTCCCCGTTAAAAGTTTCTGCTGTTACCTCAGAAATTACCTGTTTTAATGTTCTGATTGTGCTGACACACAATCATTTTGTTAGATTTTGTTTGTAGACATTTTTTTTTTTTTTTTATGAAAACAGGATGACATTAAGGCCCTGGCAGTGGCAATAAGCTTTATTTTATTTTACATTTTTTAAGATGAGATTTACACTAAATATGTGTTACTGGCAAATGCTGATGTTAAAAGTGTTTGAACAACAAATGTTATGGCACTTTAGTTCATATGGCAGCAGAACATTTAAATAAAAGTGACCTTTACACTACTTTTTGAAACACAACAAGTCTCAGAAAGGATGGGACCTGGGCAACAAAAGAAAGTAAGTGGTAGTAAAAAGAAACATCTGGAGGAACACCGTGCTACTTCAGACACCAATACGACGTTAACAGGAAACAGGTCAGAACGCGTGAGCATAAAAACAGGAAAATCTGCAGGAAAACTGCATCGTCAAATTCCAAGACGGTTTCAGAGTCATGTCCTGCACAAAACCAGGAACGCTTTTAACTATCTCATCATCTACTGTATGTGACACCGTCAAAGGACTCTGAGAATCCAAACACACACATGCTTCAGCATCCTCGCGGTCAAAAACTCAGTGCGCCAAAATCTTATCTCAAACAAGTCACAAGTCGTGTTTTGGATCTCTGAAGACCTGCAGAATGAAATACACAGCAGGGATGAAGTTAGATCACACTCTGCTCTCAAGCCCGCTATACAAAAAGATTAAATCCCCCTGCACTCTCCCCACCGGTGCCATCTCTCAACAAAAGACAGGCATAATAGGTAGTCACATAACACACTTGGCCCTCTCTGCAGGCATTTCCATCTGCACCCTGATAAAGAGGCCCATTCGTGCTCTTGTCAGATGGGGCGGAGCTCTGACTGGCTCTCCGCAGGGGTCGTCCCCGGCCGTCCCCGCTAATCCCGGTCTTGACAGCCAATCAGAGGATGCTTGACAGCTCCTCCAAATCCACCCAGGTCGGAGATAATTAGGCAGTAGATTTTTCCTTTTATCCGCTATCTGAACACGTCTGAACGGGCCGCTGTGAGACATGTTTACTGGGTCCTCAGTGGAATTATGGGGGTTAGACTGGTAAAGGTCAGCTTCTTGTGTCCAAGCATTCAGACCTTTCCCAGAGATCAAAATGTGGACCCCTATTTAATTTTTTTTGTGGGTGTGTGTGTGTGTGTGTTTTGGCCTGGAGATTTGGAGATTTTAAAAGCCCTGCAGCTCTGTTCAAATAAAAACAAACCAAATTAATATTCCACTAAAGCTCCATACACATGCAGATTTGTTGCGGTGATGGGGTTTTATTATAAACTGTGTGGGGAATCTGATTTTTATTTTTTTTAAATCAACTTGGATGAAGGCTAACACCGTCGGTCGTACCACCAGGTTCCCATTAGAGGACGCATTTGTTCAGTTGTCAAGTTGTCAGTTTTACACGCCGTCTCTTTTCAGCTTCAAACAATAGAGCGCCATGTTCCCTTGTAATTTGGACCTGTGACGGTGTGCAGACCCACAGGAGCTCTGCATAGGCGAGCAGCACTCAGAGGGACATTATTGAAACTACATCACCAGGACTGATATTACCCAACTTCAGCTCCTTTTTTTGCCCACCATTTCAAGAATGACATTAGGTCCATGGAAAGCCGTTCCATTACTTTTAGCTTTTCAATTAGTCTGGATAATTTGTGTCCACCTCCTCGAGATTAGATTTTAAATGAGAAACATGTTGCGCCGTTAATTATCACAACTGTTACTCGAGGACAAAGCTCTTCGGTGGCTGGGTGAAAGGGGCGAGACGAGAGAAGAAAAGAAAGTGATATAAAGAGGTGGAGGGAGGGAAAAAATGTGAATGTTAACCCTAAATCTCAACCCTCGCCCTTAACAGTCAATTTTTGGCCCTCAATCTAAACCCTCAGTGTAAGGGTTATCTTGTGACTTAGAAATGGGACACCCCTTGAGTGGAGTTATGTCTTCAGACTGAAATGTATCAGAGCCCGTGTTGTCTCTGTATTTCCTGAAATGACACAGGGATAACATTGAAATTGTATTTTCTCCAAATAATATTAGCAAATAACACAATAGAGGATACATTATTCAGTCCTCCGTCGCTACACAACGAGGTATACAAGTAATGTGAAGCCAGCCGGGACACGCCGGCAGCAAACATCGTACAGTAAAAAAATAAATGTTAGGCAACAACGATGTTAATCCATAAAAAAAAATATCAAACAAGGACAATAAGATTGTTTTGTAATATTTATATCTTTAAGAACTACGAAGATACTTACATTTGTAGCTAGCTTTTTTTGTCACCATCCTTTTCGAAGATGTCTTGGTTAAATTACCCAATGCCTTCTGGGTAGCCCTTACTACCAAGGGTGATGCTGGAGAATCTCAAGTTTGAGGGCGTTACAGCCCTCAAACTTGTCCCTCAATTTACATTCTCAGATTCGGGACAGCACTTGCACTTAGCGGGAGCGTGCATTTTTGAGATTGAGGGTTGAGATTGAGGGTTAAAGGAGGAATTGGAATTCACCCTAAATGTGATAAAGAGCCCAGGGGACGACAGAGTAGTTGAGAAGGCATAGTGGTTCGGTCAGTGACGCTGAGAAGAGTGCCGGCAGGCCCGTCGGAGCGCTGGACCGTGGCCGCCGGTGTCCTTCAGACCGTCTCACACCCAGACGTCTGCCGTGTCCAGATGAGACGTGCACGCCCAGGCATGTGGGTCTTATCCCAGGATATGTTGGCGAGCTACAAAGGATGCTTATTCTTCAGTCCGGCCCCCCCAGCACCTCTATTTCCCACTCAGCTGAACACGAACACTTCACTCTTCATCAGAGCTGAAAGTGGTTCAGCCCACTGTGCAGTCTCTGCTGTGCACGTGGCTGAAAGCTGCAGTCATCTCTGGAATCTACGTTCGCCAGGACGCCTCTCTGCTGCAGGATTGTCCTGAGGCATTGTGGGTATGCACACTCATGTATCTATACGTACAGTTGCACTTAAATGACCTTCATATACACATCAATAAACATAGTGAGCTTAAGTTGATAATACATTTCTGTCTTTCAGCTGTCATTGAACAGTGTCGGAGGAATCTATATAATCTGCTGCTGAGATTAATGTAGAAACGCTTAAATTAAACTGACTCAGCAATGTGAAGGTTGCAGTTCACAAAACAGATATCATTTTAGCAAAAGACGTGAAAAGTCAATGATTAAAAATGCTGTGGATTGTGGCTTGGCACAGCTGCATACAGCTGTTGTAAGGAATACGCCTTTCACTTTTACTAGTGAGGGGTTTGGGTTATAGTCAGGGCAAACTTGATGAGCTTTTGTTGAAACTGTTACAGATTGGTGTGATTCGGTGTATCACTGTTTGAGGGCAATAGTCCAGTATGGGTTGCTGCAGAAGTGCATTGTGTTACGCTGCAGTTATTAGCCCCAATCGTACACTTCCAGCTAGCCGCTACCCACAAATTGCGGGTTTAGGAACCTCCGCTAACCGCTAATGCAATCTTCCGCTCCCTAAAGCCGCTACTCGGTATGCCGACTCCCTTACTCACATTGTAGGTGTGGCAGTGGGCGTGTCTTTTGCCCTTTCCGCAAACTCGGTATCTTGTGATCGCAGGTTGTAGGCAGCGGGTGGTCTGACCACCCGCTACCTACAACTCGCATTTCGGCGCGTACAACAGCGCATCCAAATGGCATCAATGCGCGTCCACCTGGTCACATGTGGACGTGCACAAACGTCTCTACCTCTTGAAATAACTCTTGTATAAAAAGCGTGATCTGACTTCAGTTGAACCTCTGAGAAAATAGCAGAGATCGTCTTAAACGACTAGATCGCCAGTTAAACCATAGACGACCAGAGTGTGTTTACTGGGAGGACACCGACTATCTAGGACTTTCAGGTAGCCGATAGGATAGAGTCCCAGATGAGCTGCACATGAGAGCTGCTCCGATCTGGATGAAAAGATGCTCCATAGCGGTTTGCGGGTAGCGCAACCTGCTCTTAAAGGGTTTAGCAGATCTGGTGGAAGATTGGGGCCATTATGTCTTTCCACATTCAACTAGTTTACATTAATGAGGACGGCCTTCCAGTAATACAATTGCCAAACATTGCTGCGTACTGTATGTCTCTATCAAGACTAGATCATATGTGCACGGAAAACTTTGGAACCCCAGGCTGCATAAAATTATTGAATTTAAATCAGATTATTGCGCTCTCGTGGGACAGACTGTGCGTGTCTCTCAATAAAAAGCTCAAGAAGGTGCTTCCTGCTGCAGGACAGGAACTGCTGAAGCGTGTTATAGCAGGAGTTTGTAAAAGAGATGCTGCTTTGTTAGTTTGGAGGGGACTGAAAGCAGCACAAGTGATTTTTTATTTTGCTCTAACTTTTAGGACCCATTGCGGTCTTCTATCACTGCCATTACAAGAAATAACAAAACAACCCAAATAATATTTGGCTCCTGTCCTGGCTGAAAACACTCCCAGTTTAATGTCTGTATGAAGTCTAAACATTATTAGAATAAATTCAGTCCGAAAATATGACTTTTACATCCATATAATTCTTAAGCAAGCACTGGCCATCATTTTTCATCTGTTTCTCATTATCCACAGCAGAGATTCACAGCTATGAAAAGATAAATATGGCTGTAGTAAATTAACTCATTTCTCTGTCCCATAGTTGTTGCAGAAAACCCTCTTTGCATGCTGTCAACTAAATATTAACTTGTATTAAGTGTAGATTTTTTGTTTTTTCTCACTTTAATGGTATTAGCCCTATTGGAGTTTCCTGGTGTGGACTGGCTTCCAGCGTGAAGTAATAATGCGCAATAAAGTTACGTTCCAACCATCATAAAACCATGACGGAGTTAGCCTTGCCATACTTTTACAATATTACATGCATTTATTTGATTTCAACCTGAAATACTGGCTTAACTGCCTTCTTAACCACTGCACTGTTCCGAGGAAGGCACTGCTGTACCGAGGTATAAGATGCTCTCTGCTGAGACTCTTCTCATCTCTGGTTCCCTGATGGGTGAATGAGCTACCAAAATATCACAGCAAGGCATCCTTCTCTATGTTGGAAACTCATTTCTCCCCAGAAAATCTTCTCTGCAAACACCTCTAACACAGCAACATGTCTTACTTCGTACTCCTCTACCTGATCAACATGTACACCATCTTTTTGAATTGATTTAACCAGTTCAGATTATTTTTTCACTGAAACTTGAATAGTGTTCTTTAATTTTTGCTTGCTTTATAAGTAAGTCTGCCAAACAAGTATATCTGTTAATGCTAGCATGGCCCTTATTCCATGTTAAAATAAAATGGAACCATCCTTGATCCTTGATGCCAATGCTTTCTAAAAAGAAAGACCATGTAAAATAGTTGAAGATTACAGAGATTCAAACATTAAAGCCAGAAGTCACATTCACAGGAGGGTTAAATAAAGATCTCATGTATTATTTCAATAAAGGCTCTTCGTCTACTGCGAAAACAACAAGTCAAAACAAGCGATGCAGATCCATCATTTTATGTCATTTTTCTATCTTCAAACAACCATGGTGTACTACTACGAAGAAGATAGATCTGATACACACCTGTCCCTTCGTGGCTGATGCAACGTGAGCAGAGTAGGTGAAAGATTCCTCTGAGCAGAGAGGAAGGAAGGAACCGCTTCGGTGGGAGAGGAAGAACAGAACAGGGAAGAACGTTGACGTGGTGAACATCACGAGAAATTCCAAGCTCTGTTCCCGTCAATTCAACAAGGAAAAGATCGGCACTGACAGCTACAGGAGTGGTGATGCTGTCTACTTTACCTGGATGCAGAACGATGTCAAAACGACGGCAGAGCTCTTGGGGATTACTCAAGAGATATTGGACCCACTCCAGTTTGCTTAAAGGCCTGGTAGAGGTGTTGAGGACGGTGTAGCTACTTTACTTCACTCTCTTGAGAGCCACCTTGATGGTGGTAAAAACTGTACTCGGCTGCTTTTTATCGACTTTTCCTGCACTTTTAAATGTATTCAACCTCGTATTTTAGAAGACTGACTTGCCAACATGGACATTGATGAGGGACTGATTCACTGGCCGATTGATTTCTTCATTGATAGAAAGTCAGAGTCAATGGTGTTTTACCAGATGTCCTTTTATCCTCCACAGGGTCACCTCAAGGATGTGTCCTTTCACCACTTTTATTCTCCTTATACACCAATGACTGCCAGTGTCATTACGAGGGCAGAAACATACTGAAGTGTGTGGATGACACTCTGATTCTTTCGGTACTCAGTGACGAGGACTGTCAGCATGGCCCAGTATCGGATGATTTCATTGCCTGGTGTAAACGTTCCTTTTTGACCATTATTGTTTCGAAAAGCAAAGGAGATGATCACTGACTTTAGAAGGAAGTCTTCCCTCGTCCCCTCCTTCGCTGATTGATGACCAGGCTGTTGAAGTGGTGCATCAGTACAAGCACTTGGGGACAATATTTGATGACACCCTCAACTTTGATGGCAGTACTGATGCTGTATGTGCTGAGGCCCATCAGGGAATGTATTTTTATCGAAAACTGGAGGTTATATGTTGACAAGTGTGTTAAGAAAATGTTTTATTCATGTTTTATTGAGTCTGTTTGAACCTTCTCCTTTATTTGCTGGTTTGGGTCTCTCTCCATAACAAAATAAGAGGTTGGATTACATCAGAGGGGGGGTGCAGTGAGATTGCTGGCATAGAGCTGGATGAACTCATCGTCTCTCTGCAGAGTTGGAACTGCTGCCATCAGGTCGCAGACATGCACTGCCAAAATGCAGGACAAATAGATTTAAAGACTCTTTTGTACCTGCCACCATTGGATTGTTGAACAGCATTGTGTGACATGTAACTGATTGATTGATTGATTGATTTATCTGTGTGTGTATGAACTTTTAACAGGAACACTGTGGGCTGTATAACAAATTGCTCCTCTGGGATAATATAGTTACCAACACCAAATACAATATGACATCGGTATCTTCTGACAAAGACTAAAAAACAGCACTGTGTTACAAAGAGGTGGCAACAGCAGCACTGAGAAGCTAGGACACGCCCACCAGTTAGCTATTTTTTTTAGCTTGGCTGGTTTAGCTTCCTGATGATGATTCATATTACTTTATATTCATTTCTTAATGCCTCTATGAGCATAAGTGGCGGTCCACCATGGGCTTCACCACAGCGGGACTGGCCAGGTCCCTGCATAAATTCTCCTTCGAAGAGTCCTGGAATGATTTATCGTGAAAAATTCAGCTCATTAGCCAAGCGACGTTGCCAGTCCAACGTGGAGCTGTTGCCCGACCCGGCCGAAGGTGCTCCGGGCTTCAGCCCAGTCAAGAAGCTCAGTGAGCTCTCGGCCAACAGATCTGTGCATCAGGTACACGGCTGAGCTGAGTTTACTCACGGAAGTCATTTCAGGAGTCTTCCAGTTGGAACTGTGCTGGGACCTGCAGTAAATCAACCTAGCGTCAGGACCTCCAATTTCTAATCTTGCTTCGGTGGTGACATGAAATGACAGTTCCAACTGGTTAGCATGGCTAAGCTAAGCTTTGTAATTCACGTTCAGATTCTTTCAGATAACTACAGCAAGTCACGGTGGTCTGTTAGTTCAATCAACACAAGTACAGGAAAAATATGACCATGGTCTGCTCAGCTCAGAAGTCAATATAATGCTAAGCGCCAAGTTGCTAAAATCATAACAGCTGTTTTAGCCAACAGCAGTGCTGATGGCTAGCTGTCAATCAAATGGCATCAAATGACCTCCAGGCATCTGATTGGTCAGCTTTATTGGCTAATATAAATATGTCTGATGTGGTACAAGGAAATTCATCCCCATGTACAATTATCATGGATGTAGAATCTGTCTATCCTGAAAAAAACAGGCGGTACATTTTGTAAAAGCTGTTTAATTCTGCTGCAAAGTTGCACCTTTTGACATGGGAGTCAATGGGAATTTGCTCTGTTTTGCTGCCAGCACCTAGTGGTCAGTAAAGGAACTACATAAAAAAAAAAAAAAAAAAATTCTTCCTGGTTGAGCTTCAGTCCGGAAGTGGGATGGTTGCTGCTTGGTCCCATCACCAAGATGCATCATAATTGAATTTCAGTATAAAGCACAGCATCGGAAGTGGATTATATCAGTGTCGGTAACTGGCAAAAAGTTGTTTAAAAAATGTTACCATATCGAATATTGATAACTATTGAATATGACTGGAAAGACTGGAAAGGCACATATCTGTAAAGCCCCGGATGAGTGTGAGTGCTGCCCCCCCGCATGTCCTGTGCCTCTATTACTGAAAAAAAGGATTTAAAAAAATTAGCCATAAAAAAGGGTCTAGTTGTCACTGTGTGATCAGTGAATTCAGGACAAAGCTAAAAAAAAGACCATAAGGAAGATGATCAATACAGCAGATACTGTGTCCAATGAAATTAGGGTTTTTTAATACTTGTAGAACAAAGAACTTATAACAGTAATAGCTGGACATTTTGAGAGCCTCGAAGACAAGAGCAGAAGTTTAATGTTTAGATTTATGTGTATTCAGCTCCCTGAAGGAGGCATCTAATCTCCCTAAACTAGTCTTTTCCTGGCAACTGTGGATGAGGAAGCTAACAGATATTTCTTCAAACTGACCATAAACACGTTTCCCGTGAGCGATGCCGCGCTGGCCAGACCACCAGAATTAGACTCACTGGACCAGTTAAGTCTGGGAGACTGTTTAACAGCCCCCTCTCCGCCCATCAAGAGCTTAAGCGTTTTAATCCGTGTTTTGCAGTTTTTGTAATTCAGACTCCCCTCAAACATCCCAAGATACTTGTAATTACTGACGATAATTGAGTTTGTGTCAATGCGAGATGCAGTCTGGGCTGGACGGGACTGGGAGGAGAGTGCACTTCTTGTGCTCATTTTGCAGAATGACAGTGATCCAAAGCTATAAAGACAACGAGCGCAGCACCTATTTAAATGTTTGGTGAAATGAAATGAAGTGTGACACGGCGAGCGGAAAGGGGAGTGGACCCCACAGCCCGTCTGAGGTGGTTTTAATTATCTCCGGGGTGACAGAAACTCCGCTGATACACAACAGTGTTTATGACATCACAGAAATCTGCCCGCTGCCACATTTCCATCCTTCATCCTTTCACCTCTCTGCCTTTGATTTTTGTTTTTTCCACACAACGTTCTCCAACACCAGATTGTGTACCAGATTGTGTAGGTGTTAGATACATGCACAAGGGGATTTTTTTTTGCCAGCCAAAAAAATGTGTAAAGAAGAATTATTGTTTTAAAAAAAAGGTAATTTTACGTGAACAAAAAAAGAAAGAAATGACAGAAGCTTGAAGATTATCTAGTATCTGATCAAATTATTGCTGGTTTAATTTCCCTGGATAACAATTAGGGAATCCAATGAGTTCTTTGTATAATAAGACAATAAACCACCTACAGCTACGTTGAAAAGTGCAAAACAAGAGCGATAAAGCAGTGATTATAACAGCTGGCAGCACACTGGTCTACATCTGTAACACAAAGCGAGTATTTGAGAGGATTTTGTGTTCAGTAGCCCCGGAGTGTTAAAAAAACCTCACAAAAATTACAGCACAGGGTGGCCGTGCTATCTGGCCTTTTCCTTTGTTTACACCTACGTTTACAGCGTTGGAGCAGCTACGCTCTGCTGCAACACAACATCTCTTGGATCACTGCCTGAAGTGCATGTACAGACAGAAATAGTGCACGGAGGGTGTAGCATGGAGGGTGCAGGGAGGGGCCACGGGTCTGACCGTGGTGTCAGTCCTGGCGTCCTCTGGAGTCAGTAAGCTGTGCAAATGAGCACCAAAGCAAGACAGCCAACATACAGGCCAAAATAGCCCCCTCACACATGTAACTAAGGCAATGTCCTTCCACTGGTTGTGCTCTGTATACTTTCAGGCTTTGTCATGGCTGGTTTCTCCTGCCATGTGATTGTGTGATATTTGGTTGCAAACAGCCTCCTCTGGAGCCATCTGTTTGGCCTTGGCCTGCAGGAGGAGGGGGGGCAACATTTATTTACAGTCTGCTTACCGAAGAAAGACGCATGTGAAAATTCATTCCAGATAACGAACAGATTCCAGCATGCATTTGTGATTTTTTTTTTTAAACAAAACAAAAAACCTAAAACAATATAAGATATAAGTGACTTCTACTGAACACTTAAAATGTATTGATTTTTAATACATTTTCCTTTTTTAAGCTTTTTCTGTGCCGCAGAAAGTTACAAATGTGATTCTCAAATAAGTTATGTGGTTACTTTATGTGGCTGCAAAACAAGCCCCGATAACTACCCTTCCACCACCGTGCTTGACAGGTGGTGCGAGATGACTGTGTTGTTCAGCCACACAGATGAAACCTTTTCCTGGCCTCCTACACAGACAAACTTGTTCAGTCTTCTTAAACGTGTACTCTATGAACGTTAGCGTCTAGCCTGTGGAGTCTGAGATGTACTGTATTGGCCCGAACCTTCGTTTTTCCCCTATTTTGGGAAAGAAAAAAATATGATGTAGACAATTAGGTTATTCATAAAACAACTTTTTATTGTAAAATTATTATAGAAAAAAAAAGTCACACAGAGGTAACATTCTGCTCTATTGTTAAACATTTTAATGATTTCATCTTTTTTAGGAAGTATGGTACCATACTGAAGGTAAGGTTCGTGTCAGGTTTCCATGTTAAGATCAAGCTATAGTACTATTTAATAAACTTTATTCTCTTAAAATCTGAGACTTTGACTCAGTGAATCAGCAACAACCACTTAGTTAAATAACTGCATTAACGATGTCAATAACTGCAGAACCATCAAAGTCCAGTTAGATTCAATTTCAAGAACAGCATTAATAATTCAGTCTGTAAAAAATAAATTCTGGACTGCAACAAAACTTTCAGGTGCCTTTGTTCAGCACTGTTGCGTGGTTCCTCCATTTATCATCAGATCCTGCTTGCATGCGTTTCTCGTATTTCGTACTTTGGTGCGGCTCTATCTAGTGGCGCAGATGTGTAACGACAACAGAAAAGTCTAGACCTCGATTAGGCTCTTGCCGATTGTGCTAGCATAATTTTTGGCATAATCTGAGGAATTGAACATAATTTTTGCCCTTTTTCCAAAAGTAGCACTGCTAGCATAATCCGTATATTTTCTTGTCTTAATAGCACAATTTAGAATAATTCAAGAAAACAAAGATCTCAGCTACTAAAAAGGATAGATTACTATTAACAGTTGGTTCCACTCCTATTTTACGATTGCTTTTTTTTTTGAGATACCACGGGAATTCGATGAAACGGAACCGGAAGTCTGTGTCTCTGTCCCAGACTCCTTAGTCTTTTTCCCAGTGCTCGTTTCAAAATGGCGGCCGGCACGCCAAACGAGTCACGAATCACTGTGTCACGCTCTGCTACACGCGATGGTTAGCAAGCTATCCGCGGATAGTTATCCACCACACTATCCAGGCTTTGTGCAACCTATTTTTGTTCGCTGGATAGCAGATTTATCCGCCATTTGGGTAGGCCTAACCACCAGATAAAGTTACCTAGGTTTTGAACAACCGGGCCTAGAACGTCAGGCCAGGGTTAATAAAATATATTTTCAAACTTGTCTTGTGAGTTGTGAAGTTTGCGCACAGAATAATTTTTTAAAAAAGTAGCATAATTTTGAAAAGCGAGCATAATTTGAGCACAATTTGGGCAAAAAAAAAAAAGGAGCACTGCCACTAGCATACTATGCCAATTTTACTAGCACAATCAGCAAATGCCTAACCTCGATTAAAAGACGATCCCCATTTTTGAGAAAATGATTTCTAGAATAAAATATCTTCCTATTTTCAGGCTGATACAGTAGCTCTTAGGTATTTTTTTGGCAGTTTCTCTCAGCCCTGACAGATTTTTGTCGTGAACAGTCTTTCTCATCGCAGTCTTGAGGATTCCACATGGCTTGGAAAAGATGTTAGTGGTAACACAACTGAATGTTCCAGATCAGAAAACAAGCAAAACATCTGCCTTTTTACAGCCAGTTAAGTAATGAAATGCATTTGATTAGAAGCAGAAAATATATTAAATTCTTGGCTTTGTGTTTTTGTTAAATGAAAACCGACATGGTGCAATATAACATGCTTTGGATGTGACATGAATTCAAAATGGTTTGGATTGAGAAAAAGACAAAAAGAAGAACTAAACCAAAATAATCAGTTCAGACTGGTTTTTGGTTACTGGTACATACTGGAGCATATTTATTTATCTAGTGGGAACTGCTTGTTTTACATTTTCCTCCCTCGGCGCTCTTCCACAACTGGCAAACCTTTCAAATCCCTTTGTATGATCCGTGAGGGCCAAGAAATCTCCGTGGCTGTCATATTTAGTCCATATCCCGTGGGTCCTGATATTTTTGCCACATGCTTCCTCAGTATAAGATATTAATCCTCATTAGACTGTGGTGAGGCACTCATTGACTGCTCCAAGGTCTTTGAACCTGAGGGATTCCTTCTGGTTTGAGAAGTGAGAAGTGGCCCAGTTCTGTCCGGGGAGAGCTCAGGCACCCAGAAGATGAGACGAGGAGGGAACAAACACAAGCCTTCCTCCAAGTGAGTCTCATCTGCTCCACTGTGCTCTGTTCAGATTCCTTTGACTTGTTCAGTCATTATCACTCATAATATAGCGCAGCTTGCTTCATGCAGACAAACCCTCCGAAGGCTGGAGGAAGAAACAACATTTACTGGACATTTGGATGAGATCGGTTCTTGCGGGGAATCTTGAAGGAATGACACAGGAGCAATCACGCCGATTACTGTTTTGATTTGATCAGGGAAAAGAGGCACTATTCAGTAATGGGGAGAGTCATTTTAGTCCAAGCTGTTCTCCTGTTCAGCTTTTCCTGAAATTCATTCCTGAACTCAGTTAAAGAACAGCTTTCCTAAAAATCTGATCTCAAAATTCATCTCAATATTGTTTATTCTTTTAGTTTTGAAGACCTTACTTACATGGAAAATGAAAAAAATGTTTTGAAAGGTTTTCACTCACAAGTTAGTGCTGGGATTGGAAAACTGGGATTTAACCCTTTAGGCACCGGAGAGTTTTCAAGAAAATATACAATTTTGATATCAAGATTTTTAAAGGCTATAACTTGAAAGCAGTTTGAGATAAAGCTAAACTGTCAATGAGAAAATTGTTCAGTATGACTCAAAGTCTGTGATGGGAGTGAAATTATTAATCTAATTTGCATACTGTTGAATTTTCCTTCCGGAATTAATAAAGTATTTTTCATTTAATTTAATTTAATTTAATTTCATATTATTACGTCACAAGTAGTGATGTTATGAGTGAAGCGAAGCCCCGAAGCGCGTATCGAGAAATGAGGGGGCGTGTCCGTGAAGCGCGTATCAAGGGTCGCTTCATTTGGGGAGGAGCCAAAAGTGATGACGTCCGAAGCCTCACCGCCTGGCTGTACCACGTGACTGCTTCGGGAAGTGGTTCATTTCTTGTCTCAAGAAATGGGGTTTGACAGCTTTATAAACGCCACAGGCTCCATTCAAAATGTGGGTGTTTGTAGGCGAGTTGCGGTCAGTTCAGAGTGTGGATAGAGTTTGGATAGCTTGGATACTAGAATTTGGATAGCGTGTATATAGTTTGTGGTAGTTCAGTATATAGTTTGTACATGATGGCACAAACATTTTTATGCAGCCCAGCATCCTCTGTGCCATGTGAAAGGGTGTTCTCCAAGGCTGGAGAGATTGAAAAAAAAAAAAAAAAACAGGAATCGGTTAAAACCAAAAACTGTGGAAAAATTGCTATTTCTGAATAAATATACATAAAATAACCCCTTTAATGGTCGTCATTGTCCAAATTACACAAACATATCGAATGTGCTCCCTCCGTAGTTCCACAAACAATTTTTACTGTTCTCTGGCGCAGCATGAACTCTGTTGTTCCGGTAGCGCAGTGGCTAGGGCAGGCGGCCTGCGTACAGGTAACATATTTTTCGTGGGTTCGACTCCCAGCTCGTCGACCCTTTTGACACGTGTCTGCCCAGTTCTTATGATACTACTTTGGGAAACATTAAACAGAGATTACTTTCAGACAATATTTTATGCACTTGATCATTTATTTGGTCATACACATTTTGTTATTCACAGTCATTCGCAAGAGCCATGACTGATACATAAATTCAATGCATCACATCTTAAGATTCAGCTGGCTGTGATTATAAACCTGACCAGTAGGTGGTGTCATGTGCATATGAAGCAGCAAGAAATGTACCATTTCTCGAACCATCTGGCCAATGTGTGACACTGCTTCACGGGGCTTCATCTCACCATCACTAGTCACAAGGTGGCGGCCATCTTGGAAAATGTTCAATTTTGATATCAAGGTTTTAAAAAGCTATAACTTTTAAGTGGTTTGAGATAATGGCATACTGTAAATGAGAAATATCTTCAGCATGAACCAAAATTTGGAATGGAAGTAGATTTGTCATCTGATTTGATTATTATGACATCACCTGCCCAAATCTGCCCAATAGTCCTCAATTTCAGATTTTTCCTGAAGCCCCATGGACAATGAAAGCTTTCATTTCAGAGACAATCACATCATAAAGTCATGAAATCTGGAGTTTGGTTTCAATTCAGTGATCCCTTAGTTATCGCGGTTAATGGGGACCGGCGCCCCCCCGCAATAATCAAAATCCGCGAAATGGAGGCGGAGCCCCCCCGAGCCTAAATAATGTGTTTAAAATATGTTTAAACACCGCAAAAAAGTAGCGAGACAACTGCAGTGACACAAGACAAAGCTAAACTGTGGTCTTTCTGTTTCCCTCAAGCCTCTGGTCTCTGAACTCTCAATCAACCAATAAATTTTTTTTTTTTTTTTTTTTTTTTTTCATAATAAAGACCTAAGCTTTAGTCAGGAGGAGGGCTTTTCACCCGCTAATTTAAAAGAACAACAGCAGAGGGAACAAAAGGGTGTTTTTATCTGTTTGTCTTTGCAAAAGGGAGTCTAATCAGTGAACCTGATGGTAGAAACTTAAATTGGTACAAAGTCTCTCTCTTACTAAAACAGTTTTACACCAACGTTAGACGGGGACGGAGGTCCGCTCTGCTCCGCACCGACAGAGGGGAGGAGCGAAGGGAACGGACCTCCGAACCCGTCTAGATCACCGTCAACGTCCCTTTCCCCGAGCCAGGTCTCAGAGACCAGGATGCAGGCTTCTTTGACTACATGCTGGTCGCAAACAACAGCCTGTAGTTCCTGTTTTATTGCGGAGAGCGCAGACGTTGGACAGGATAATTGAAGGGAGGGGGATGCGCAACAGGTGTTGCCGTCTCATGCGCTCCCGTAAGCCGCTTCTCCTGCCTCGCCTCCTCGGTTTCCGTCGTGGAGGTACGAAGTTGTTGCCTTCCCCGTGCTCGGTCAGGAAAGACTAGGTCCGCTGGTGGGCCGCTGATCACGGGATTAGAGAATTTTAACAGATAGTCTCTGGAATATTGAATGGAGCTGTCAGCAACCCCAGGTGACACGAGGACGCAGCACCGCCAATAAAAAGATCAGACTCAGATCCATGTCACTGAATCATGGCACTCTTAATCACACAAAAGTGAGGTTGATCAATTCAAAGTGCACAGCGAGTTTAAAAGTTTAAGTAAAAAATAAACTTAAAACAGACATGCTTCCCACTGCTGCCGGTCGCTGCGTCGTGCATGCGCCCAGTAAATGCGTAAATGTAGTAAATGCGTCTCGGCCAAACAGCGCCCAGATTCTAGAGTTCTGTCTGTGTTTCTTTGTTGCTTACAGGAGGCTGTGAGTCATTGTTTGATGTTTTGCTGGCAGCTGCAGCCTCTCGTCTGCAGTGGGGTGGATTTTCGCAGAATTTCAGCGATTATTTCTTGATTTTTTAATTATAATATATTTCTGAAAAAAATCCGCGATGGACTAAAACCGCGTTAGTCAAACCGCGATGTGGCAAGGGATCACTGTATTTCCCTTTCAAAGAACTAGTGGCCATATCTGTTTGTTTGATAGGTGATGAAACTCCAGAATTCATCATTTGGAAAAGGGATGAAATCAATGGGCTCAGAATTTGTCAGATCATCTCCACAATAACCAACAGGCTCATCAAATTTTTTTAAATTTTTAGTAAATGTAAAATCACTGTTTCGCTCTGCTCTGCTCTCGCTACGCTCAGCATTTCTACCATTGCTGCGCGTCTCTGTGCCGGAGGGTATTTTACAAACTCATTTTACGCTAAACTTCGAATAGTGCCACCACCAAAAATGGTTCTTAGATTACAGGCACACATGTCCGCCATCTCCTGGTGAAAAGTAGTAACAAGATTCGGCTTCACATTTATAGATACAGCCTGTTATAGTCAGCAAAGTTTGCTTGTCGCAATATTGTGACTTTGGTGCTTAAGGGTTTAAGTTTCCATTCTCCTTTCTTACTTGTGCAAAAACAAGTTGCTCCATCACAAATTCACAAACGCACCATCGCCCACACATCAACATGCATAACGGGCTTGTCGGTAGGGCTATAGCAATACACTAATCTTAGGATACCATATATATCAATATTCATCTTAAGATACATTTACATCGTTTTCTGAAAGATTTTAAAGGGATTTTGGTGACATCTTGTGAGTGTTCCAATGACTTTGTTTGAATTATTGAACTGAAAGCATCAATTACACATTATATGGCTGACAGGCAGCTTGCAAATGCTGGACAATAAATAAAAGATTTGTTGAGAAAAATAGTTTAATTTATTTAAACAGTGCAAATTGTTGCTTGCAAGCTTTTAAAGGTGGGACACGGGGGTTTTGAAAGAAGCTTAGAATATCAATACCCGCGGCTGAAAAATCAATACTCCCTGGGGAAATAAAATATCGATATATATCGCAGAATCGATAAAATCGCTCAGCTCTACTTGTCGGGTTACACCTTTGCCACCTAATCATTTTTGTCAGTAAGTTTACAGACAAGTTAAAGGTGGAGTAGGTGTTGTTTGAAAAACGGTTCCAGCAATCCAACTCAAGTGAGATTTTGAAAATATACACTCCCTCCCTCCTCCCAAAGGCTCCGCCTCCTCCTCTTCAGCTCACCCCTCGAAACCACGCCTTCACATGATTCACGACTGCATGAACCACAGGGAGGGAGGGAGGGGTGATATTTGATGGACGTATTAGGCAGCCAATCAAAATAGTGATGATCACTTTTTTGATTGGTCAGAGTTTTTCTCTGATTATACCTTCTAGACTGGACCAAAATGTTTAGTTTTTTTTGCAAACATTTTATTTCAGTGGGTGCAATGGAAATGTGAAAAGGTTTTCAGGCAATATTGTAAAAAGTGTTGCAAAAAAACAACACCCACCCCACCTTTAAGCATCATCATATACAAGGAAGCATCTAGAATTAAATCTGGTATTCTCACACTGCCTCGGCAGTGCAGCATCACGATGACAACAGTGTGAGCATGCTACAAATGAGGGCCCTGGCAATTACACTAAGTGGGTCTAATGCACAAAATGCAGCGTGGCATCTAATGATGAACTCAACGTGAGAGACGAAGGGGAGATGTGAAGACATTACTTTGCTTTATGTGAGATGTAGGATAAATACAACTGTAAATACAAACATAAATGCGCTATTAACCTTTACTAAACCTTTACTAAATAACGCTCTACGGAGAGCTGGACGTGAATGGAATACATTTTCATACATCTGTTTAACTCTCGGTAGTAAATCAGACCTTAGATCAGGTTAGCTACCCTCTGGTACATTATGAGCAACAACAATGCACTTATATAGCTCCTTTCTAGTCCAGGAACCACTACAGAAAAAAAAATTCCTTTTCCAGCAGGATCTATCTACAGCCTGTGAGTTTTCAAGTTACAGCCGTTCACAGACCAGACTGCAGAAAAGCACTCAAAATATGAAAGTCTGCGACGCAACAAGGACAATCTGGCTTTCATTTATCTTAAATAAATGAATAAATACACATGCCTGAGTAAGACAAAATAGGGCTTCAACAGAGACTGAGCCAATTTATTCTACTGAACCCGATTCCCAACAAACGCCTACTGGCCACTTCATTAGGGACACCTGTTCACCGCTCATTGACATAAATGACTCATCAGCCAATCACGCGGCAGCAGCTCATTGAGGCTGGCCAACTCCACAAGACAAGCTTGCTGAGGGATGATTAGCTGTTGCTGTCCGTCCCAAAGGAGCTGGTCTGAGTATTTCAGAAACTGCCTGATCTGCCGGGACTTTCCTGCACAACCATCTCTCGGCTTGACAGAAAAAGAAATAGAGAAAAACATCCAGCGAGCAGCCGCTCTTTGGGAGGAGTGACTTTGTGGAGGTCAGAGGAAAACAACCAGATTGGTGTGAGCTGATCGAACAACAGAGGGCAACAGTTACTCTGGTCACCAGAGCTCAATCCGATAAAACACGGCTGGAATGAGGATGGACAGAATATTGTCATCGTGGATCTGCAGCTGCGAGATGGCATCACGTCAACACGGGCCAACGTCTCTGAGAGATGCTTCCAGCACCTTGTTGACTCGATGTCACGGAGGATTTAAGGAGGATGAAGGCGAAAGGTGGTTCGATTCTGTCACTGCAAGGTGCATCATATAGAGTGGACGGGGAATATTTATCATATTCGACATATCAAGTACTTTCCATCAACTGTTACAGCATCTAGGGGATTTTCTGAAGGCATCATGTCGATTCTCTGTAGAGTTATGGTTCCATACACAGAATATGTCAATTAAAACCTGAATATTTGCTCAAATTGTGTGGCCCTCTCATGCAAAACGGCTTTAGAGCGACAGACTTCACATATATTATTATCGTCTCAAAATCTATGACTGAAGCGTTAACACAATTAAACAACCTGATGTTCAACCAGGTGGTAGAAAAAATGAAAAAAACTGACATTGACTCCCAGCTACTGCTCACTGGGTTGTGACATACATTGTAAATAAAGCCCCTCTGCTGCATCACAGTCTGGGACAGCAATACTAATGCTGATGGAAGTATTTTTGTGCACAGAAGACAAATAGAGCAAGACAAAGTTTCACAGACACGCCGTTACCTCTGGCGACCTGACACCATCCATGTTGGTGACACTGGGTGCACTCCAGAGGAAAATAATAGACGCAGAGAAAGCAGAGGGTGAAGAATCATGGTATTAACAGGTTAAGTGGACATGTCTGCGTTCTCTCTCACTGTCTGCAGACCCGGTGTGGAATAACATCCTGATCTATAGCAGTGCTTGAGGGGAAAATGGATGTTCTCAAAAGTCAGTCATCCTGAGCCTCGTTCACTGTGAGCCTTCATGTTTTCTACATCCTTCCATTGTTCAAGACTCACCCGAGTTGACAGTGTTGGGCAAATTCACTTTCTACACAAACTAGTTCAGTTCATAGTTCACAGAAATTAAAACAAACTAGTTCAGTTCACCATTTAAAAAAAATTTTTTTTTAATGTTGCTGTGATCAATTACTTGTCAAAATGATGAACCACCACAAACGGCAATTATTTTATCCATTTTATCTGTTGAAAACTATGTGTCCAATTCTAAATCCTTAACCAATGAGGGTTCACATTAGCATTGAAGGGACAGCCCATGTAAAACTGTCATTTCCCTTTCAGCTTCTCTCTACAGTAGATTAAAAATATGAGAAAAAACTTGCTGCCAAATGGTCTTTATCATGAGACAAAAACAGGTCCTTAAGGTGCAAATGTTTTTTTTTTTCCCCCATTTCAATAGTTCAATACCCGACTCCAAAGATTACACTGTAATCTTTGGAGTCGGGTCGCTCCTCCAGCTCTGGGCAACTGCAGCTTTCATCCTTCACCATGCTTGTTTTAAACGTTTGATGACGCAATTGTAAGTAGGGGTGTGAAATAAAAAATCGATTTGGCAACAAGGTTATTATAGTTTTGAAATTTTCTTTAGTTTTTATTTTTATTTAGTTTTCCAGTTTGCTTTTTTATTTCAGTTTAGTTTTAGTTAGTTCAACAAGTAATTTAGTAGTTTTAGTTTAGTTTTTATTTTGAGGAATTGACTAGTTTCAGTTTAGTTTTTATTTAGTTTTTAGTCTTAGTTTTTAGTTTTTTTTCTTCTTCTTGCAGTATGCAGCAGATTATACACCTTTTCGACTTGAAAATTGTGGACATGCGCCCCCTAGTGGCCCCGCCATAACTGGAGTGTGCGGTGCTCCACCAACTAACCCAAACACAGCAGCGTGGAGGATCTGTTACCGATAACACAGACATGTCTTGGATTGATGATGTTAGGCAGTGGCCTCCAGTTACAGATGAAGATAGTTTATCGCTGTTTTTAATGATTGGTTATGGAAATAGCATGATCTATTCCCATAATCAAACACTAAAAACTGTGGAACGCTGGCTATAACTAACGTCAACAAGCCATAAAGATTATGCTGCTGTAATGTTAACGCGAGCGGTAAATTAGGCTATGTGTTAATGTTATATTTAATTTATTTTATCATTCTCCTAAGTCATTCATTCATTAATTTATTCATTCATTTATAGGCTTGTGCTAGTACCGAGGGCTACAGTAGCCTCATACTGCTGTTCTTTTGGCCAGAATCGTCCGGGACTCTCAGCGAGACTATGAGTAGTACGAGATTGAATGTTAAGGAAAACTCACCCGGCTGTATTCATTTGGAACAAAGTTCTTTCTGTTGATATTTTTCACCCACGTCTTCCTAACTTCTTGTTCTGCAAACAAGGCAGTCTTCGTGCATACTTTCTTCTTCCATTGTCGAATTTTCACGCCATTGTTGGCACAGTTTATGACGGAACATTATTCCCACTCGACCGACTCGACATTATAAAAATATATATTTGTAGAAAGAGAAAAACACTGGTTAATCTGCGAGCCGGTGAAAGTGTCGCTCTGTAGCACCCTCCAGCAATGGTGGACGGGGTACTTCCGGGGGGCTGGCCCGAAAAGGTCTATATCCGCTATGCTGCCCCCTCTCTGGAGGGAGGGTAGCATAGCGGCTGCTGCAGGACAGGCAGTAATCTCTATGGCAGTAATCGAGGGAGAAAACGAAACGACAACGAAAACGAAGCTGAATTTATCTACAATTCAGTTTAGTTTTAGTTAGTTTTACATCCTTCATTGTAGTTTTTATTTAGTTTTCGTTTTTTTTTTAATTGTAGTTTTTATTTTTATTTCAGTTAACTGAAATATTTTTTCATTGCTAGTTTTAGTTTTAGTCTTAGTTTTCGTTAACTATAATAACCCTGTTTGGCAATATATCACGATTTTTGGCCGCCCAATATAATATCGATTTTTCAGCTCCTAATATCTTTTTTTTTCCAAAAACACTAATAAACAATAAATAGGTTGTTTTGAAGCAAATAGTTTTGACTCAATTTGTCCTCTAAATGATCATTATCATCTGATGAACATATACAGCAACTTGATTTTTCATCTCTACTTTTAATTTTGATATTAACTGGGTAGAATATCGCAATATATCGCGATATCGCAATAATATTGTATCGTGACCCAAGTATCATGATACATATCGTATTGCGAGGTCCTTGCTAATACTCACCCCTAATTGTTAGCATGACAGTTTGATTGCTTTCCTTAGATAAAGAAATACTGTGTAGAAGTGTTTGACTACTTCCCCATGAAGCCAGTGAGTAAAAAGTCAGACACGTCTTCATTGATCTGTTCATCTTTTCTCAACTGCTGACAGCACATGTAGCCACATCAGTATCAGGTGAACTCAAGATTTCATAAGAAATAGAGTATCGCTCCTAAATCAGTTATCCACCGTATGAACAGAAATGACTCTCAGACAAAAAGCATCGAGTCAGAGTTAAAATTATGATTCAGCTCATGAGCTTTCGAGCTCTGCGTCATTTGAGGCGTCACTGACCTAGTTAGCAGTGGGAGTCAAAAATAAGAGAATTGCAGCTGTATGAATCAGAATACACACTTATAAAATCATATTATTCAGTTTTACTGAAGTTCTTAATGGCTTTACTTCAGTAACGCCAATGTTTATGTTAAAATTTACATTTAAATTTAATTTGTGTGAATATTTGATCATTTTTCAGGAAGCACTGTCTGTCTCTCACAGTAACGTTTCCCTGCTATCGGCCAAAACTGTCCAAAGTGGACTCCTGCACCAGTCATGTGTTGCAATGACTGCACATCACTCTGCTGCACTGTGGTAAGTATTGATGGAAAAGAAAATGAGAGCGTGACCAAGCAAGACACCAGGCAAGTGTGTGGTAAATCTCAAATAGTGTTGGAAAAATTAATTAACTGTGATAGAAAAAATAACAGACACAGAGTTTTAATAATGACTCATGAGTTTCCAAACCAATGCGTGGCTGTAAGCTACGCCGTACACTGATGTGCACCTCCCTACATCACGGACAGGGATTGCATTATATGTAGCATTGCTGCTCTCCTTCTTTGTATTTTCCACTACTTCTGCTTCTTTGTTACTCTAAAGCCTGCCAAAAAGATAGATTGACGCAATGTTTGTAAAAATTCCTGATGCTGAAGAGTTATAAACTCCAACTTACATAAGATATCCTTCATTTGCTCTGTTAGCATGTCTGAGCTACATATAGTAAGCATACAAAGGGAAGCTCAGCACTGAAAACTACAGTACTGCAGACAAGGACCCACACCGCCACCTAGTGTTTGGTGGTATAATCATAGAACGACACAAATGACAACAGACAAGCATGAACAATGGTAGGCTATGTGCATAGTTGCTACCCAGAGGCATAAATCAGGCTTAACACTAATGAAATCCAATCCTTGATCTTAGAATAATCCTAAAAAAAACAAAAGTAGATTTGGAGGACAGGCCTTCTGCTACTAGACACCTTTACTATGGAACCAGCTACCAGTTTGGGTTCAGGAGGCTGACACCACCTCCACATTTAAAACTAAACTGAAAACATTTCTGTTTAGTAAAGCCTATAGCTAGTCTCAACAATAGTGTGTTAGAGCTAATAGTTATAGCTACAGTTATAGAAATGATTGAAGAAAAGACTAGAGCAGACTGGTCTGAAACATAACCTCGTCATAGCTATGCTGCTATAGGTCTATGCTGCAGGGAGACACCAACATGATCCGCTGAGTGGTGTCCCCACCTCTCTTCTCTCCCCTCCTTTCCTCTTCTTCCTTCAGCTGGATCCATAGTTAATTAGGAACATCTCATTAATGTAACTGTGCTCCATTGTTCCTGTAGTTTCTTGTCCTGTTTTGCCTCCCTTTTTTTCTTTTTCTTTCTGTATGTTTGCAGGCCAGAGGTTCCAAAGCTACATGCTAACCTGCAGTTCCATCCTCTGACTATCCCAGCGTTGACGTCCACCTGTGTGTGTAGACATCTTTGGGATATCAGCTAACATGCTGACCTGCAGTCTGATCCTCTGACCACCTCAGTGTTGCTGCCTACATCTGTTTATATAGTCATCTCTGTAGTTCATGTACTAATAATGAACCAGTTAGAATATAAGGGCTGGAATTCTTCGTTCTCCAGTTAATGGATAATTATTATTTATACATTTTGTCTAATATAGTATTGCCAGGATGTATGTGCTGTCCTCTCTCTGTCCTCCATCCTTTCTTTCCCCTATCTCCCTCCTCTTTTCTTTCTTTACCCAGCTGGTCTTCATCAGGAAGGTCCACCCATTATGATCCAGGACCTGCTCGAGGTTCCTCTTAAAGTGAAGTTTTTCCTTGCCACTGTTTGGCTTAAGTGGGTATTTTTTCTCCCCCAATATGGAAGATTTTTTTCTTTGCCATTTTCTTTGATTAGGATTGAATATTATAATTTTAGTTAATGATATTTGCTAGGGGGTAATGCTCTGGGTCAACCTTTATTGTAATAGATGCAGCTCAAATAAATTTGAGTTGAATTGAATTGAATTGAATTCAATTGAATTGAATTACAATGGTCCTCAGGTTAGTTGGAATAGCCCTTATGGCTAACCTAAACAGACATTATATGAAGTAAGTCCAGATTTAGCATCTTTGACTTCAAAGTTTTCTTCTGAGACAAGGCCATTTTAGTTTAAATGTCCAATAATGAAGTAAAAAAGTTTCTGATATAACATCTTGCTATTAGCAAGAATACTGGAGTCAGAGCAGCAGGGTTGATGGCTGTTCCTCTGAGGGGACCATGCTATCTGAATCCTTCACTGAGGGACAGCCTCAACAGATACTTTGTAAACACCACCACATGCTTGCTCTTTGCATTGGTTTGAGGAGGGTTTAAAAGCAGCTGATGGCATTTCATCAAGACGACAGAATGTTTGCTTGAGCTGTTTGTTCAAAGATCCAGTAGATTTAAACGGTACAGGCTATGCAAGTTCGAATGAGAAGACTCGTGCACGCTGTTTACATTTAACATGCTTTAACACCAGGAATACATAAGAATGCTTGCCCAGTTTGTGGTGTATTTTAATTGTATATTAATGACAAAATGAATTTATCCTAAACAACAATTTTGTTTCTGAACAACCCCTTCAGCTGATCAGCTCCTGCATGGGAGTGACCTCCCCAAGGCAGCAGCCTCTTAACTTGAACGTTAAACGATGGTTGTTGGTGTGAATGTTGCATTCAGCCGGATAGACTCACAGGGGTTTACACAGTTTATTCTAGATTTTTCTTGAGGCTGCCACAGCTTTCAAAGACAAATATGTTTGCGTTTTCAGTAAATTGCATTTCGTTTTGAAGAAATATCAGTTACAGTAGCTGGTAAAAGAACATGGACGCTTCAGAATTAACTGGTGTACAGTGTTAGCTGGCCATAAGATGTGCCCTGATCTTTATCTGGGTCACGATTATAGATGAGCACAACATGCAACTTCTAATCAATTACTGCTAGAAAAAAGTAAGTGATCCTGTGGCAGAATAGCAGAGGACTCACACCAACATGAAAATGTGATCCTAAGAGTCAAATATGGTGGTGGGAGCATCATGATTGAGGGCTTACTTTGCTGCTTCATCAATGAGGGGAAGACACATTTGTGTTTCCATCCATTATCCAGACCTGTTTAATCCTATTTAGGGTCATAGGGATCTGCTGGAGTCTATCCCAGCTCTCTTCAAGCAAAGAGCAGGGGTCCACCCTGGACAGGTCGCCAGTCCATCGCAAGGCCAGATGTAGATGAATAATCATGCACACTCACAATCACTCCTACAAGCCATTTAGAACCACCAATTAACCTGACATGCATGTCTTTAAGGGAGGAAGCCGGAGGAAACCCATGCAGGGACAGAGAGAACATGGAAACTCCACACAGAAAGGCCTGCTGAGGTTTGAAACAAGGAGGTTCTCTGTGAGGCAACCGTGCTGCCCATTTGTGTTTCTCAAAAGAAATATCTTTCCTTGATGAACTTGATGTTGATGAAATCTGACGGACACTGGACAATAAATATCTCTCTACATATAAATATATTGTGTGTGTGGTAGTAGTATGGAGTATAAAAACCTCTCCACTACTACACTACACTACTCATCAGCAAGGTAAATGCTCAGGCCGATCTTTTCGCATGGCTAAGTTAGTGTGATGTGACAGCTGGACTGACCCACGATAAGACAGCAGAGAAAGTGAAGTGAATAAAGCGGGTATCTGAGATTGGAGGAACCTTGTATCGAGACTGTGACAAGCAAGAAACTGGGCGTCTGTGCCATCAGACAACTGAAAATACAGTAAATACATGTGTAAAATACCCCGCTGCATCCCAGTCAACACTGCTATCACCACATCCTCCACAAAGGAAGTTAGTTGCGTGAGTCCAACCCCCGTCCTCACCCCAACCTCAACCATGCTGTCATTAAGCAATTAACACAGGTGGAGCATATGGGTGCTCGAGACTGATGTAATCACTTATGCAAATGTGCAAAGCAAATTTCTGAGAATTAATTGCAGCCTGAGCACGTGCTGTGAGAGATGTCACAATTATCTCATGTACAGATGGAAATCAAGAAATTTTTGCATCTAGCATGCTAATCTCCCAGTCTGAACGTTCAGCGTTCTGGCTGGCTTTGCATCGGTGATCGTCGCTTAGTTGTGAGTACAGACAATAAACTTTAGTTACTTTTGAATGCAAAAACAACTTTTAAGTGGGTCATATAATGCAATGCAAAAGCCATTTTGGAAAAATTGAAACAGAAAACAATAACTCACAATGCAGACAATAAAACAATGAGAACCTAACTGGTGGCGGTAAGAAGGGCATCAGTCAAGTCAGAAAGTAATGAATGCTTTATAATGTCGTTGTTTATGAAACGAAACTCATTAACCTTCCCATAGCACTGGCAGATTCATATACAGAATCCAAATCAAGCAGCAGAGCAAGACGTATAGTTTTTAATTACACATTTCATTTTCGAAAGGCTGGTTTACAGCAGACTCTCCAAGCTGAGCGAAGACGTACAGTAAATGGCTCGTTCCTGTCTTCTGGTGGAGCCGATTAGAAGCTACGAGCTTAACCCGACCGCTGCGTGTCCTTCTGGCACGTCCTGTTGGTGTCCGTGAATCACATATGAAATTTACTCGTGACTGTATTTGAGCAGAGGAGCAACAAACCACGGGGAGCTCGATTTTTATTATTATTACAGGGATGTCAACAGGAAATTAGGAAAAACTCTGAAGTGGTTTGCGAAGTGAACCACGCATTCAACAGCTGGGGGTTTTGATTTTGAGTTTTGAGCGCTCTCAGGGTGCTTTAGGAGGCATTCTGAGCACAGCATTGTGTATTTGGGAAGCAATTTTTCTCACTTGTGAAACATAAGTGAGGTGTTGAAATGATTAAGACCAAGGGGGCTAGACCAAGGGTGAATTCCAATTCCTCCCTTAACCCTCAATCTCAACCCGCAATCTCAAAAATGCGTGCTCCGCCAAGTTCAAGCACTGTCCCGATTCTAATAACGTCAAATTGAGGGACAAGTTTGAGGGCTGTATCGCCCTCAAAACTGAGATTCTCCGGCACCACCCTTGAAAGTAAGGGCTACCCAGAAGGCACTGGGTAATTTAGCCAAGACATATTCGAAAAGGATGGCAACAAAATAGCTAGCTTAAAGATATTAATGTTACGAAACCATTTTATTGTCCTTGAGACTTTTTTCATGGATCAACATCGTTGTTGAGTAACATTTATTTTTTTACTTCACGATGTTTGTTCCCGGACTGGCGGTCCTGGACCAGCAGTCCCCGCAGGGTTCACGTTACTTGTATACCTTGTTGTGTAGCGACGGAGGACTGAATAATGTATTCTCTATTGTGTTATTTACTAATATTATTTAGAGAATATACGGCGCTCTTTTCAATGTTATCCCTGTGTCATTTCAGGGAATACAGAGACAACACGGACTCTGGTACATTTCAGTCTGAAGACGTAACTGCACTCGAGGGGTGTCCCATCTCTAAGTCACAAGATAGCCCTGACACTTACTTTCGAGGGTTAAGATTGAGGGCCAAAAATTGAGGGTTAAGGGCGAGGGTTGAGATTGAGGGTTAAGAGAGGAATTGGAATTGGCCCCAAGTGGTGTTGTTTTCATGTTTCATGGATGGATTCGTAACATTGATTGTAGGACACTTGTACTTTATCAGTTATTCTTTATTTTGAGACTTACAGATTGATAGACCAACATATCATAACCAGACTGAAGAAGGACATTTCAAAGGGATTTCACTACTTATTGTGAAATTACACAGTCACAATTCTCTATAAGTGACTATCCTTGGATCCATACCATCACATTCAACATGCAATACGTTTTCAATATCCAATGCTACTTTATAGGAGTGTCCCTCATTATCGCCCACTTTTGCACTATGCATTTCAGTGATATAAGTCAAAGATTTGTTATTACTGCCGGTAGTTCTTTCATCACAACAACTTGATTGAGGGGAATTGACCTGAAATCAGCCATTTGATAGGTTTGGCGACATAATTACTCATTTTTTTCAGCATTTGACAACCACGGGGCATGGTGAATCGCCAGTCGCAGTGATATTTTTTACCTCATTTCACATTGAAATTCTAGTGTTTTCATCCATCCAAACAAGAAAGGGAGAAGTAATATCAGAAAATATGTGTTTCGGGCTTACTTTGACCATTCATTCGGCTGTGATGGCAGCTGGATGACCCGGATTTCATTGGATTCCCCGACGCTATGTCAACAAGACAGATAGTGGGCCGCCCCGGTAGAGCAGTGGTTATGGCAGGTGGCCCTTGTACAGAGGCTACAGTCCTCGTGCGGCTGGTCGCGAGTTCGACTCCCGGCTTGTTGACCCTTTGCCTTTGTGTGTCTTCCCCGTTCTCTCTGTCCTCCTTCCTGTCTCTCTCCACTATAAATAAAGGCCACTAGTGCCAAAAAAGGGTTAGGGTTAGGAAAATATTAAACCGGATTTACACGTATCTCAAAAATGACCCCCAGGATGGAAAAGAACTCGTAAATCCGCAGATCCGCCGAAAATTGACATCCCTGTTATTATTATTTTACTTGGATCTTATGTTTCAAACTTTCAAACCAGTTTTACAAGAAATTACTGCCCCCACCCCCAAAAAGAAATTCAAGAGCGGACAGCTCACAGCTGTGTGGGCTCTAAAATACAAGAGTTAAACTAGATCAACAAAGTCTAAAAAAAAAGACTTTCAAAAATCAAGGTCAGGGTTTTGAGTCTTTTTTGTTTTGTTTTGTTTTGCAATCATTTGCAGAATATTTTTCAGATCATCTAGGAAACTATGGGCCTGATTTACTAAGATCCTAAATAAAGAGTACTAAATTGCGTGTGCACTGAAAAAGTTTGCGCGTGCTGTTGTTGTGTGTTTTGCGGGTGATCAACTAAGAATGCTCGCGCAATTGATAACGGGTGCAAACCGCAGTATTTAAATGAGGTGTTGCGTGTCTTACGGTTTGCGCCATGGAGAGTCTGGATGGAAAGCAGGATAGACGCAAGCGCAAAATGAAATTTGACGAGTTGGAGTTAGAGATATTAGTGGAAGAGGCAAATAAACACATTCATGAACTACAGCAAAGAAATTTAAACATTACCAAAAGAAACGCAATATGGGAGAAAATCTGCGATAGAATAAATGCAGTTGGTAAGACAAAAAGAACAACAGATGAGGTTAAAAGAAGGTGGCAAGATATAAGGCGAAGAACTAAAGAAAAAGTGGCCTTTAATAAAACTTCGGCAAACAAGACAGGTGGAGGGCCTGCGGAGGAGATGCCTCTAACCAGCATTGAGCAGCAGGTGCAGCTCACCTTCTGCGAGGAGCAGATAACTGGGATACTGGGGTATGACACGCTAGAGCCAACTGCAGAACAAGGTAGGCGCACAATAAGAAACACTTTTTTCTCCATGAAAACACGTGATTTATTTATTATCACAAATAAAAAAATGAATGTGCCTCCTGTGGCAACCTTTTGCTGAATAATACTCGATTTAACATTCAAATAAAATATTTCTCCTTTTGTTTCTCCTTCCTTGTGACCGGCTCCAAATCAGCCCTTAAGTCTCAACTATCTGGTTTTCATTCATTCCAAACAAATTTACACGAGTCCGAAAGACTGCGTATTCTTTGATTTTGGCGATGTCGCCTCCTTGCCACAATAACAGCAGCCATCGGTGCGTAATGCTGGGCAGATTATCACCTTCCTTTCGAACGTATTAAATACAGACGCAATCACAATCCCCGCAATTACTTTCAGGGTTGGTAAATCTCATTGCGTGTGGTAAATGAACCTATTTGCATTTTCCCCTCCCAGTATTTAGCACTTTCTGGCGGGTACGCCCCATATTGATTATTTATCAGGGCAAAAGTACTAAATGAACAGCATGTGCTATTTTGCTCATTTGAGAGGCGCAGTCCTCTTTGCACGCTGTTAGTAGATCAGCTTGCACATTGGTTTGCGGGTGGTGTCAAGTTTGCACACGTTTTTACGCACGCAAACCTTTAGTAAATCAGGCCTTATGTGTGAATGTGCACTTTTAGGGCTTTTTTCTTTAAAGGAGTTGGTTCAAATGTGTCGGTACGGTTTTGGTGGACTAACACCCCCGCAGCGAATCGAGGAACATCTGATGATATAAAATCCTCTGCTGACTAAATGAGACGCATCACCTTCAGCATGTGTGAACACAGACTGAAATGATGTGCTCCACAGCCCAGAAACAAGTGCTGTAAGACAATGACTTTGTTCAATGGACGCCAGATGAATTAGGAAGATAAATTAGGAACATGTGATCAATAGTAAAAAAACGGTGCTCTCACTTCTAGTTTCCACTCAAAACTGAGAGATATTTAAGATGTTTCTGTCTATTAAATTATTTCCTTCTGATCAGCATTCAATCACAAAGCCATGTCAGGACTAATATTTGGAAGAGTATTTGGTCAGAAGCTCCTATCAATCACACAAATTACCCCTCACCTTGCAATATTTATGGTAATGCAAGCCATGACACGGGCTTAATTGCATCCATTTCTCACCTCGTCTGATGGTGAGACGCACAGATCAGGACTCTTGGTGCAGCTCACACACAATCCATTATCCTCCACCCTTTGTGTGTGATGAATGACACAATTATGGGATATTATTTCAGTTGTTTGTACCATCCATAATTCCAGTTCAGCTGTTCATGTGAGATCCTATTTCACACAGCCAAATTCATGATTGCGTATGAACGCAGGCAGACATATGCTGTTCACATTTGATGCCAAAAACGCAAACAGTACATGTCTACATCGTAACAGTATTTGTTCGGATATATTTTCCATGGATTTTCCTGAGAGTTTCGGTTCCTGTCAGGCCATGTAGACTATAGTGTGCCAAATGGGTTTCACGGTGTGTTGGATGGTTCTAAATTTTAATAAGTAAATTCAGTTGACTGGTTGCACTGTTCAGGGTCTACTCCTGCCTTTCACCTGAAGAAAGCGGGGATAGGCTCCTACAGATCCTCATGACTGCATAGAAATAAGCAGGTATAGATGATGGATGGATGGATGGATGGATGGATGGTTGTCCATTAACACTACAGATGTACAAACGTGTGTATTTACTGTGTACTTCCTTGTTTCTTGTGTTCATCTTTCTTTGTTTCAGGATGCTACTATGAGTTGAATGCAGTGCTTCTGTGTGCTTATAAAAAAAAGCAAATTTCAGAGGCACCATGTTTATTTGCAGAGATATGGAACATATTGCGGATAACAATGTTGCTCCACTGAACACTTGGGATTTCAGCGCCTTTGGCGTCTTTGTTAGTGTCTGTCTGCTCTGTATGCTTTGATTTCTTCGTCGGCGATGCTGGGCTTCAGCTGGCAAACAAAACCACATGTACCACTATCCGTGGATGGGGCTCTGTTCCTGGTTCGTATTTACAACAGTGCTGGATCCCAACTGAACTGTAGGGGGCCTCGTAGAGCAAATAAAAACCACAATCCTTCTACAATTAGTGTGTTTACATGGGAAGTTTAATTCCTCTTTAATTCAGAATTAAAATTATTTAAAATGATTAAAAATTACCATGTAAACACCTAATTCCAAATGAAAATGTCCATTCCGAATTAAACTTAATTCCGAAGTAAGTGACTGGTTTATTCTGATTTTAAATCTGAATAGAATAATTCCGCGGTCATGTATACACTCATTCCGCTTTATATTAATTCCGGTCTTTCTGCGCATGCTCGTTCCCTTGCCCGTCTGTCGCGATGACGCTTATATTCCGTGCTGGGCTTGTTTTCAAGATGGCAGCAAGCAGTAAACGGTGGTCAAGAGCAGAGACGATTTATTTAATAAATAGCTAGGAGGAACTGGAAATAATTAAAAGAACAGATGGCAGGAAACATAAATGTAGTCCTCCATGTTGTTGCTAATCGAATAAGTTTGTTTTCTTCCAGTAGACATAAATACTTAAAGACGTCCGCCCCCCCATCCAATCAGAGCCATTCCCAACCCCCAGACCTTAAGCGGAATTGGATAAAGCCGATCAAACGTGTTTTCCATGTAAACCTCAATTTGGAATTACTATATCCAAGTAAACGCAAAGGAAAATAGTTTAATTCTGAATTATTTTATTCGGAATAATTAATTCCGAATTAAAGAACATCATGTAACCGTGGCCAATGTTGCTTTAAGTAAGTAGAAGCACTTACTACGATTAAGTTAAATGAAATCAAACTAAGTTAAGCACGTTAAAGGGTTTGTGTCTACAGGGTTTTAAATTAGAGCACTGACCTTCTTCTACATTTTCCAGAGCAATTCTTTAAGGCTCATGCATCATAACTTTGCAGGCCAAGCCAAACCTACAGGGGAGAGGAGTTTATCTGACCTTAAGATCAAAGCTGACCCCTTTACCCCTGTGTAGCACATTTCTAGGTTTAAACATACTGCTTAAGCGTGTTCATATTCAGTATACCACATTAAGGTCATTAGGGGGACATGTAGGCCGTACATCACTGCCGGTGCCTGCAAGCATTTGTTCAAGAACAGTATGAAGCACCAGATGGAAGCATGGTTCTCCACTATGAGCCCCTCTGAGCTGTGTTTCCACCACATTTGCTCACCTTTCAGTCACAACCCTACTCACAGTTGCCAAAACAAAATCTTGTTCCATAAAAAGTTTTGCCCTTCCGAGAGGCAATGTGAGCACTCCAGCTCCCACATGTGATTCAAATTCTGAGAGTGGGCAAAAACATTTCCTTTATTTTCCGACAGACTTTTCCATTAGACTCATGCGGCGAACAGTGTGCTGGGATCAATACAGGTCCCATTAGGGACCCCTGTTGGGTCTGGCCTCTAAACTTCGACCCGTCCACCTCAGTTGGCGAAGAGAGACCCAAAAGCCCCCAACAGCTCCTGGGAATCATCCCCCTCCATCCAGCGTTTGGTGCATTTCTAAGCTCTCTTGCATTCTAACAAAGCACCGTTATTATTACAGTAATTACTGAATGCTGCTTTGTGAATGTTTATTGAAATTGAGCTTCCTGTGAGAGGACAGCCAAGACCTGACTGTTATGAAGATAGATAGATAGATAGATAGATACTTTATTCATCTCAAAGAGAATTCAGTAGGGGTGTACGATAATAATCGACCCAATAAATATCGCGCCAATAACAGGAAATTATGACGTCATCCCGATAAGTCTGATATCACGACGAATAGCCCCGATAACATATATTTTTGTCAACACGGCAGTGCCTCGCTCCCTCTGAACCTTGAATGACCGGCAGTGAATGTTATGTTCAAGTGACGTCGGCATAATCAGAAAAACAATTTCTCAGTAAGGAAAATCAAGAATACCCCCTCATGCCAGAAAACAACTTGTTAACTCGGTCATAATTTCGGTAGTTGCTGATTTTAATTTATATTCGCAGTATTTTCCCATGATACACATACAAAATAGAAAAAAATAGATAAGGCCGAAAGAACGACTAGCAAACGAGGGAACGGAGGAATTTACATTACACCTTGAATGCAGCATTGCGGCACAGTGCGCTAAAAAAAAACATGGCGGCGATCATATGGAACGTCATTAAAGTTTCAGAGGAAGATAATTTCGCTGGTTTTTTGTGAAAAATGCTCCAAGCGAAGGAGGGAAAAATAACACAAGCTTTAATACATACATAAACATAACCATCGCTTCTATGGCGATTTGAAATCGCGCTATAGTGAGCTAACGGCAAATAAAGACATTCATTTGAATGGAACCACAAGCCAAAATCCTTTAAATGTAATTTTTTGTTACTATGGAGTGAACTTTTTCAGTTTTTTTACACAGACAAGTCTAACTAGTGTCAGTACATTATGACCTGTGCATTATTTTTTATTGTCATTGAGGAATCCATTTTTCAGTTAGTAATTCTGATGCATGTATTTCCATCAGTTCAAGGAGCCTTTATTTTTTATATCAGTCAGTAATGAACCTTATTTAAGTTGATGTGAGGTATCAAATAGGTTTGTTTGATAGCTTAAAGAAAATGTTTGAGAGGCTTGCAAATAGTTTTTCATTGGAAAAAATAAATATCTGTTAATTTAAAAAGTCAAAACTATTTTTGGTTTTGTTCATAGTATTGATGTAATGATCTTAGGTATATGTGTGTGTTATCGGTTATCGGTATCGGCCTTTAGGAGCTGAAAGTTATCGGTTATTGGTATCAGTTTAAAAAAAACAGTTATTGTGCATCCCTAGAATTCAGTGTTGGAATTGCATTAAATCGTGCCTGATCTAAGATGCAGCAGGATAAAATTTGCAAATGTGTTTGTGCATAAATAAATCTGGCAAGGGACGGACGTTAAAATTTGCTGTTTTATGAATGTCTGTAAGTATGCACGTTCCAATCATCCTGCAAAGGAACTGCACATCACACGTTATGTATCAGTTTGTCGGTAATCTCCAGGCTGGACCTCTCCTCTGGTGACTGTATAAATACTCATCTATTGTTCTGTTTGACGGTCCCCTCTCACCCATCCCTAGGATCCCCCATCTATTCATTTTCCATGAATAATGTGGCGCATCTCGTGTCAGATGGAAAGATAATGGCGTCTCAATGAAAGCCTCGCATCTCCCACTCAGCACAATTTTACAGGAGGCCTTTCTGTGATTTTCCCTGGTACTTCATGCCTCACACACAAACTCACGCATGCGCACACACGCATGCGCACGGGTGATTGTCAACGGGCCACGCTCTGACCTTACTCACCCATCCTTCCACAGAAATCACACTTGTTGAGCTCAGGGTGCCGGGATGCAACTGATCACTCCTGATTGGAGCGGTTTCGTTTGCCGCCTGCAACCCTGCCGGTGAGATGCCGGGCTCAGAGATTCGCCGGCAGTTTCGAGCAAACGTCAGTGAACCAACGAACCCCTTGTCTAAACTGTTCGTTCAATGATTTTCTGTTTTTGATCCTACAACATATATAGTCATAAGAGAAAGATAACACACTAACTTTCAACTCTACATTGATACATATCAGGACAATTTTTTTTTTTTTTTTTTTAATCCCATTCAATTATGAAGCAGTTAACATATTTAAATTAAAATGAGGTCTGGACCTTGAACACTGCAATCCACTGTGTTTTACTGCTGTATTTTAGTATTTAAAGTTTAATGGAGCTAAATTATATAGATATATTTTTGACAATAAATACCACGTATGAAGCTGTATTTTTAACAACTAGTTTGGTATCTTTATAAGTGACACTTGTCATTTCATTTAGTTTTTTTTTTTTGTTTTTGTTTTTTTAAGAAAGAGCCATTCACTGGAACAGCACTGTGATTTTTAGTGTAACATCATAATAAAAAGATATCCTCCTGTGAGTGTTAGCAATATTATTTCAGCACATCGTAATGGCAAAGTATTCTGCCTTTCACCGCTGTTTAAGAACCAGCTTTGCAAATAGCTAAGTCACCAGGAAGCCTCTTACTGGGTTTGTTCCTTTACTGGTTTAACTGTAAAACTGTAACAGACAGGAATGCACATTACAATGTGACATATACATCAACAGACAGAAAAAATATAGTTTAAATCAACTAAGGCCTAGAAAACCGATAGAGAAGCTAGCAGTTAGCACGATGCTAATTTATATGGAAAACGGCATAGACATGCTAACATAATTAGCACCCGCATCTTTTACAAAAACTATTGAGTTGGACTCTAACACTGCATATAACTCAATACTTACAGACAGATATGGACCAAAAAGAGAAAATGAGGCACACACAACATGGAGACTTAACTGCAACAGTGTGAGCAGCTTAAACAGACCAAAATCTACAAAACTCAAGACACAAATTATAAAGTTTCCACAAGGGGGCAGTACACTGAGACTCGTTTTTTGTTTGATCATTGTACATTTTGCATGTAAATGTAATGTTTAGAATTGTTAGAATGCTTGATCAGTTCATTGGCATTTTAACCATGTCCATCCTCCTTCCACACCTGATGACTTATTTGGAGCCAGATTTGGGATATATCTGCAGCTCTGATTCCAAAAATGTTGAGACACTGTAACTTGATACAGAATGTCATGATTTACAAATCTAATAAAGCCAGATTTTCTTCCCAACAGAACATATCAGATGTTAAAACTGAGACATTGTATCTTCTCATGGAAGATATTAGCTCATTTTGACTTTGCTGGCCTATTTTATGTTTTTGTAACATATTTATGCACTGCATTTAGGATAAATTCCTTTGATTAATTTCCATGATAGATCTTATTTTACGTGCACCTTTCTGGCGCTGTTGCCTGTGATGTTTTTTTTTTTCCTCTCTCTCAGCTGGAGATCCATAGATTTTACCAGGTGCCCTCGACTCAGCAATAAGGCAACGCTGGAGTAAATGAAAAGGTTTTTTTGTTTTTTTTTATGTGAACCTTTCCCTGTCCATTAAAGGCAGAATTAAAATAAACACCACAGCATTTTTAATCAGCGTGAGTATGAAGAGAAATCAAATTTACAATAACTTCAATTCAAGCAGTTAACGCCGCTATTAGCGCTGGCAAGTGATACACAAGTAGTTTAATTTTAACAATTACGTTAAGTGTTATGCAGTAACACAATGAAACGTGGCAGGATGAAAGCATCTCTGAATCTGTCTGCCTAATGTACGTAATGCTCGTATTAAGTTCATGAGTCGGTGCAGTAGATCTTGAGAGGAGGCTCACCAGGTCCAGACACAGAGCTGGTTTATGCTCAGCAAGCAGTAAGTTAATGGCCGGAGCACCATCACTCATTCTGGTCCACTGTGTCTTTGAAAGAACCATTGTATCTGCCAAATCCATCAACCTTTCCCACAGAGGAATTTGCTAGCCTGTGAAACTGATCATCTACCTTGGGGATTGTGGGCCATACGAGGGAGCCATATAAAATACTGCTCCCTTAAATACTTAATGCAGTAAGGTGCCAGAGGCCTGGCTATAAAAGGGACCCCATGAATTCAAGGGGCCCGGGCCACTCTCAATCAGCCAAAAGCATCCTGAGACACTCAGTCCAGCCATTTGATGAATCCGACTGTCGCTGCAACACTTAATCAAGAAGAAATTTAGTCCCAGGAAGAAAATCAGCTGTAGCAAATTGGTATTCTTCAAGAGAAAGTGGGCAGGTGTCTGTAAAAGCACATAATCCTTTGAAATTTCATGAACAAATGTAATCAACTCATGGTGTACTTATCTTTGCTGTCCTTTAAGAGTAGCAATAGCAAAGCAATCTGGTCTCCTCATGAGAAACGATGTGTTCTCGTAACAAAATCATGTTTTGATGAAAACAGTATGAATCTAAGTATTTCATGTTAGTCACTTCCCACCAAACACTGGGCATCCATGGATGTCTTTTTTAAGGCTAAATAAGGTGGGCCAGTCGTGGCCATTATTTAGCCCAAAAGAAGATGTTGAAAACTTGTCTCTGTTTATCCATTCTTTCTTCTTCTTTGAAAAAAACACTACACAACTCCCACTGATTCAGAAGACATTTGTGTGAAGGGGCAAAATGCAGAAGAATGTCAACGTGCTAAACCTTAAAAGAAGTTCAAGGCTAAGTTAACATTATTAAGCAAGAAAAAGATCAGCACTAATGGCGTAAAGTGGAGATCCTGTCTACTTCTACTGAAATAACTGGAGGAGACTACTATCAGACAGACACAGGTCTACAAAGCTCCAGAAGAATGTCAGTTATATCCCATTGCACACCCATCACCTTGTGGTTACTTGGGTAGCTCCTATAAAACGTGGGCAGTATATCTTATGTGCTCTATGCATCCCAAGTAATTAGCTTCAATCCTCAATTCTCTGATAGTATTTTTTGATTGTGTGCATAGGTTGTGAGGATGTGTTCTCAATGGAGATGTCTACAGTAAATCAGTCTTGGACTGTGGTGCCAGATTATTGTTACTAGCACTTTTCACTAAGATCATCACACCCCACATTAGTGAGGCCACCAGGATCTACTGGGATTGTTGTCAGGTCAGAGAGGCGGCATAGGCGGTGTTGACAGAGGAGGCAAAAGCTGAGCTACTAACCCAATAGAGGAAACGACTACATATACTTTGAGAAACTCATAGCAGAGCATTTTAAAGCCTCTCAGCTTTAATATATAAAACAAAAAGTACTAAGTCTTTAAACAACGTAGGGGAGCCCAGATGATGAGGTCATGGCTTTGCAAGCTCCTGATTGGTTAACTGACAACATGTGAGTTAATTGACGGCACACCTGGGGATGTAATCAAGCCCACACCTCAAACACTCTGCTTCCTTGTTTGAAATCATAGGAAAGTCAAAAGAAATTGGCCAAGAAGCTAAAACTTGGGCACAAATGGGTCTTCAGATGGACAATAACCCTAAGCACACTGCCAAAACGGTTAAAAAGTGGCTTCAGGTAAACAAAGTCAATGTCATGGACTGATTATCAAAAAGCCCTGATCTGAGTCCCATCAAACATTTGTGGGCAGATCTGAAAAGGCCTGTGTGAGCAAGGAGACCTACAAACCTGACTCAGTTCCTCCAGGTCTGTCAGGAGGACCAGAGGTCCACAAAATGTTTGACCCAAATCATGTAGTTCAAAGGAAATAGTACTACATACTAAGGAAATGTGTGTACATTTTTGACCTTGAAAAAAATATGAAATCCTCTCTCTCATCATTGTAGTATTTAACAAAATGAAATAATTTTGGTAATCCTGATTGTGCTCTGCAGTTTCAGCTGCACTCGTGTTAATGATCCAGCAATGACTCAGATCTGTCCAGTACCTGGATCTGCATTGCATTGAACATACATTATCTGCAATGCATTTGCAGAAATAGTTTAGAGGCAATGAGAACGAGTGTAATGAGAACAGATTCATTTAGTCTTTGTACAGGCGAGTCTGTGGCTAAACTTTTGATAAAGCACCGACTCTTCTTGGAGGATGCAAGGCCCCCTTTTTACGGAAATCGCCTCTATTTTTCTTCAAGACAGGAGTGACAGATTAGGCAGGAAAAGTCCACGTTGTTGCATCTGTAAATGCCACCTAATATTTCCCCAAACGATACAGCTGAGCTGTGGAAAGTAAAGCCCCTTTTTTCTAAATGGGTTGTGATCTGTTTTCCCCGTGGGGTCCAACAGGTGAACCATTCATCAGGCATGCACGTTCTTCCTCTAATCAATTTACACAGTTTAAAACCATTCATTTCCATATTCCCGTTTGACTTCTATATTAGATGCAAAATGTCAGATAGTGTAATAATGGTGAATCAGGGCTCAGCTTTATTGCAGAATCGCCAAATACAAATGATTTCTTTGCCTGTTATCTTCCTCTGGCTGTCTGCCGGGTTTGTATATTTTGCTGTGGCAGTAAATCAGTTAATTATAGATGCAAATAAAGACATTTGTACTCTCATATATATAAAAATCCAATATGGAACGTATTGCAGCTAAAAACTAATATAATAAACTAGAATCTAACTTTTGGCTGCAAGAAAAGATTACTTTTACTTTGCTATTTAAATGTAAAGAACATACAGAAAACTCTGTGAGCTCAATAGACATGTAGTTTGGAGATTTATTTAATTCAACCTAACAGAATGAATGACAGTGTGTAGAAATTTCCATCTTACTTTCCAGTAGCTTTAATTCGAACTTCATGCATTAGATTTGTGTAGGTTTGAATAAAAGCCAGAGCTTATTCATGGGTCTAATAGGTCTAGATACAGTCTGACTGTTAAAATGCTACTTTTGGACCACACTGATCTTTCAGAGTTAGAAAGACACATAGATTATATTGAAATTATCATTCTATGTGGTTCTCTTGTGGATAAAATGTGTCATAGTGAAGCTTTGCAGAATAGAATCACAATTCTTGAACAAAGCAGTGATTATTTATGAGCTTCTTGGAAAATAAAGAAGCAGCTTTTCAGAAAAAAAATTAATTTCCTTTACTGTCACAAATGTACCATCAAGTAAGGAAGCTTTAAAAAAAACAACTGTAGAACTTTATGTTCAGAGGAACAAACGATGAATGGATGGATGGATCAGTGGATGGATGGATGGATCAATGGATGAATGGATAGGTATGGATGGGTGGATGGATGGATAGATGGGTAGATGGATGAATGGATGGGTAGATGGATGGATGGATCAGTGGATAAATGGATGGGTATGGATGGATGGATGGATGGATGGATCAGTGGTAGAATAACACTTAACTGGTTTGTTTTGTTACTTCTTAATGTTTTTAAATCATGTAGTTAATATTTTACAGTAATTAAAAACATATTTAAAAAAGATCGAGGATTTAAAACATATTTGTTTAATTTTAATGACCTCTCACGGGCCATCTGCAGTACCGCGACGGCCCACCAGGGGGCTGCGGCCCACACTTTGGGAATCACTGGTATCGATGATAGTTACTCTAGACTAAATTAAATACGTTGGCCTAACATAAATATGCTGATGAAACATTTTTGGTGGAATTTAGGGACAACCAGCGTGCTCAAGTCGTGAAATTCATTTCAACAAACCTTAACTGCAGCTTTGATGATTTTGTCTATTTCTGCCTATTAATGTTAGTACTTTGTGAACACACGACTGCACTAGAATGAATGAAGAACTGGGAAGCTTTACCGACAAAATGGTGATGTTGGGTCGAAGTAGCCAGATCTACGATGTCACTGAATACTATTTACTGTCGTTGTTCATCTGAGGGTTTATCGATCTAAGACCTGGCAAAATTCAAATTGTAATTTTTTTCTGTGAATTTATTTTCAATTATGTCCTAATACATTAAGGCCCCGATGGTACCACTCGCCTTACCTGTTACCTCTAGCCGCTACCCTCAAATTGCGTGTATAGGAACCTCCGCTAACCTCCAATGCCATCTTCCGCCCACTAAAGCCGCTACACATTTTGCCGACTCTTTAACTCACTTTGTAGGTGTACCAGTGGGCGTGTCTTTTGCCCTTACCTCAAACTTGGTATCGTACCACCGCAGGTTTAGGAAAAAGCATTATGGGTGGTCCGACCACCCGCAACCCATGTCGGCCCATACAAGAGCGCGCCCAAATGGCTCCAGTGTGCATCCACTTGGTCATGTGTGGACGTGCACAAACCACACCACCTCTTCAAATTAACTCTTTGGATTAAGGACAGTGCAACCTGCTCTTAAAGGCAATGGCTGTTGACGCACTGAATGGTTTAACAAGTGAAACACCCTTTCCACTCCTATGCACAATGTAGCAGGTAGCGCAGGTGAGAATAGGGGTGAGTATTGGCAAGGACCTCGCAATACCGATATGTATCATGATACTTGGGTCACGATTAGAGATGCGCGGTTGAACCACGCACCCGCGGGCGGAGCGGATAATCCGCATATCGGGCGGATGACTTGTCAAAAAATAATACTTTAATTAAATTCGGGCAGGTTGCGGTTGAAGCACTCAAATAATAATAATAAGAAAAAATATTTTACATATTATTAAAAAGGATGGCGGGTCGGTTCGGTTTTGAAAATTGGTGAAAAAACGTTCCTGCAAATGGATAGCGGGTGGATAGAGATTTTAAGAAGCGGTTGCGGGTTAAAATATACGTTATCCGCGCATCTCTAGTCACGATACGATATTATCACAATATCACCATATATTGCGATATTCTACCCAGTTAATATCAAAATTAAAAGTAGAGATGAAAAATCAAGTTGCTGTATATGTTCATCAGATGATATTGATCATTCAGAGGACAAATTGAGTCAAAACAACTTCAAAACAACTTATTTATTGTTTATTATTAGTGTTTTTTGCACATTTAAGTAACTATTAAAACATACTGACAGCATTGTAAAAAAAATAGATATTAGGAGATGAAAAATCAATATTATATTGGGCGGCTGAAAATCGCAATATATTGCCAAATCGATTTTTTTTTTTTCACACCACTAGGTGAGAAAGTGCATCTAGCAAGGGTGGAAGATCACATTTTTTTTGCGGGGGAAGGCCACACATTATCCCTAAATAGCGGCAATAGCAGATTGGACCCTAAATCTCAGACGTCTATATGTGCTATTTTCTGTAAATTCTACAAAATATTCATCATGATTGTAACAAGATGTAAGGCTCTGACTGCAGCATTTCAACATGTGTAGGTGTTTATGCCTTTGAGATGATACTGAACGCAGGTGACCTTGACAGAAAAATTATCTTTAGCTGTCGATCGTGCCTTTCGTATAAATGTGGAAATAAGCATACGTGCACAAAACTTTTGCCTGACATCTCGGATGTGACCTCTTTACAGCCCTTACAGACAAGGAAAGTTCACAATAGCATGGCCTGTGGAGTGAAGATGATATCATCACCTTTAGGGCAGCTTTGCCAACAGTTTATTTTTACACAAATTCTTTCAGTTTAGATAAAGTAGATCTTTGAGAAAAGTATGTTAAATGAAATAAAAGTCAAACTACAACTAAGGCTGGCGTGTAGGCCAAGTAAATCAGGTCAGGAACACTTTTTGCCTGTTTTTTTTTTTTGCCTCGGTAGTTAGCTGGATGCAGCCACCAGTCTGCCTGTGGTCCAACATTACAGGAAAAAGAAGCAGTGCAGAGATTATTTTTCCTGACGTCTCCTTTCAGGCCACCTGGATCCAGCCACATTTAGTTCTGGACGTCCGGGCCCCACAGGAGGCTGACTGTTTGCACCTTAGCTAGTTTATAAATAGTCCCCACTGCGCAATTTATGGTTCAGAAGACGTCTATTTGACGTCTTTTTGCGACGTCGGAATCACGTCTCGAAAAGGTGCAGAATGAAATGTTTTTTTGACGTCTTTTCCCGACGTCGTGTGGACGTCTTTCCCCGACGTCGCGTGGACGTCTTTCCCCCGACGTCGTGTGGACGTCTTTCCCTCGACGTCGTGTGGACGTCTCAAAAAGGTGCAGAATGAAATGTTTTTTTGACGTCTTTTCCCGACGTCGCGTGGACGTCTTTCCCCCGACGTCGTGTGGACGTCTTTCCCTCGACGTCAGAATCACGTCTCAAAAAGGTGCAGAATGAAATGTTTTTTTGACGTCTTTTCCCGACGTCGTGTGGACGTCTTCCCCTCGACGCTTTATGGACCTCCACTTCCATTCATCCGGGGCTGGATTAACGTCCACTAACTACCTTCATTAAAGTGTTAAAACTGGACTATTCTGTAATTTACTCTAAGGTAGCAAACTAGAAACCAAACCAAATTTACATTGCAATTTTTTTTAAATGTAACAATTCTGTAAAATTAACACATTCAGTAAAATTTTAGCATTACATGCAGTGCAAAATAATATAACCATTACCCGTGTTGCAACAGTTGATAACTCACAGAATTAGGAAGAAAGGCAAAAAACTACTTTATTAATATTGATTCACACTATTTACATATTAACATTTGTCATACTATACAGAATTTACATATTAAAAATGATTAAGACTACACATTTACAAATTAACAATGATTTAAACTATTTACATAATCTCTACACTACGTACCACATCATCTGCATATGAACCACAAGTCCAGTTAAACTAGGTGTTGAGGCCTCCCCTTCTGGCTGCTGCATGTTTGAGGTGGTCGGCCACGACTTGTTTTACTTCTGCCTCCGTCGCCAGGGGGTAGGCCTTCATGACAGCATCTAGAAAAAAGTTGTGGATTGTCACCATGTCCCTGTAACTGAACTCTCGTAATAAAACTTCTACAAAAATAAATATTAGCTTACGATTAGCATACAATTAGCTTAGCAATATTAGCAAGCTGGCTTCAAATGAGAATCAAGAGGAGCACCAAGATTGACAGTTCAAAGCATCTTGTGGGATTTAATACCACGTAAAAGACATTTAGCAGAAAAATCCTAACTCTTTTAGTTTGATATTACACACTTAGAAAAGAATGAAAACTGTTTTGATAGTTACCGCTGAACACCGAGCCGCGGAGGCACCCATCACTGCGAAGAACGGCAACACCCCCATCATCGCTTTGGTATGCTCCGCTGCAGGCTCTCCCTTTGATATCTAAGTATTCACGTTTCAGAGACTGAAAGATGAAACGATGGTGGGATGTTGAAGGGTAAGTCGGGGCAGTACTAACCTGAAAATTATGTTTTCAATATTAAAACCAACGAATGGGAGGAAAAAATACAAACACAAATGTTTAATTACATATGAATATAATTTTCATTTAGCCCCGTAATTTGTACGAGAACCCTCAAAATACTTACATTTCCAGTAATACTCTTTAAACACATTCAGCATGGACCAGGGTTTTACCTCGCAGCAGAGGGTGTTTTACAGTCAGCTGTGATATGCAACAACGCGGAGTGTGAGATAATTTGAGTCTCATATCGTGGTCGACAGCGGTGTCCAGATGAGTCCACTTAAGGACGTCGATATAACGTCGAAATGAGGTCCGATCGCCGGTGTGCGTGTTGTGGCGGCGCGCACAATGCGGGAGCCTCTCCCCCGCAATAAAAGTAGGGATAAAAGTTCATTTCTCAGGCGGGGAAAAATCACATTGGGCATAAGGTGTCTGGAACTTGGTGACCAGTTGAGCACTTGTGGACGTCAATATAACGTCGAAATGAGGTCCGATCGCCGGTGTACGTGTGTGCGGCGGCGCGCACAATGCGGGAGCCTCTCCCCCGCAATAAAAGTAGGGATAAAAGTTCATTTCTCAGGCGGGGAAAAATCACATTGGGCATAAGGTGTCTGGAACTTGGTGACCAGTGGAGCACTTGTGGACGTCAATATAACGTCGAAATGACGTCCTCGTTGGACCAAATCACTTCCAGTGTCTGCGCGTGTTTAAGCGCTTCCGTGCGGACTCAGAAGCGCACTGTGCGCGCGCACAGTGCGGGAGCCGGTCCGTCGCAAATGTCGAAAAAAGGTCCAATAATGACGTCTACATCTCGACCTATTATGCACGTTGAGCCGACGTCTATATTTGGTCTTTATATGACGTCCAGATTCTGAACGTCATAGCGACGTCTAAAAAGGGTCATATTTTGATGTCGAAGTTTCGACCTATTTTCTACGTTCCATAGACGTCGAGATCTGGTCTCTGACGGACCGACCTAAAACTGACGTCATCTGCACGTCTTTTCGACCTGCAATGTTTGGTGGGTCAGTATTGCATGCAAAATGTAAAAAAAAAGAGAAAAATACAACAATTTGCACGGCTAATAGACCTATATTTTATTCACAATCTTAAAAAAAAAAACAGTAATTTAGAATCTAACAGGAGCAACAAGCCACAGAAAAATAGCGTTTACTCTGGTGTCTTATTCCCCCGGCTTCTTTTAATAACAGTCCATATTTGTCTGTGAACTTTGAACAGTTGCTGGAGTTTTGTGACAGGAATGTTGTCCCATTATTGCATCAGACGTAACACCACGACCACTGACGGCTAATGTGAGCAGCGTTGCTCACCATGGCACAATGTAATATCGTCCTGGGAGAACTTGAACCCTGGAATTCACATGAATGCTATTTTGGCTCTAAAAATCTAAAATCTAGACCCATCTAAAAATGTTTTGCAGACCCGTCACACACTCAACGTGGCAACACAATTCCCCACCTCCCCCAGCAGGTCAGCTCAAAGAAGACAATAGTCTGAGGCGTTCGTTTGGCCTCCAAACTCCATATTTACAGCTGATAGGACCTGATGGCATCTGTGGGAAGTAATTACAAACCACAGAGACCTCATCCCACAACCACAGGGCCCAAAGGATCAATTGCTGACATTCCTCTATCAGACAGTCCAGGACACACTGACTGGTCAGAGCTTTGTAGGGAGCACATGGAGGACGTGCCAAGTGCTTGTATGTGTGTTGTTCCTGGTAGTTTTACTCCCAAAAAATGTGCAAAATGCTTTTTAACTAAACCACGTTTGATCACAGATTTGGACTGCCTCTGACAGGCTGTTCCTTTCTACCAAACTTTTGTATCATTCCATCATCATTCTGGAAATGATCGAACCGCTGAAGTTGGATCCAACTGCACAGCCTAATTTAATGAGAAGAGAAAACAGGTGGAAGGAAGCCAAGCTCACAGAGACAGTTGGGCAGACTTGGAGACTGCATGGAGAGCCCCTGATGGACTTAACAAAATAAATACTGGAAACGCTTAAAGATGTGATCAGAAAAAATCCATTCAAATCTCTACTGGGACATCAGAGAGGAATTGTTTGGAGAATTTTTCATCTATTATACACGCAAAAACAAGTTTGCAAGTATGTCAGCGTCATCTAAAGTAGAACAAAACACTGTTTTAAAGCCAGTTACAGCAATAATAATCTGTGGCCTTATATATTACCATGTTGAGTGATTGTGAATGTCGCTGTTTCCTGGCAGAGTAAAGATCCAGGGCTGCTTCAGAAAACACAGTGGCATTCCTGTGGTAGAGAGGGTATTACATCATAGATGTAAGCATCGTGGTTATGGGCATTGAGTCAATCAGAATTTATGTCCTGCTATTTACTGTTAAGCTTACTTTTCTTTTCAGGAGTTATGTCCTGAGCGATGTCAAAATAAACCCATGTCATCCCAGACCTAAACTGTGACTTCACAACAACAAATAACAAATGCCTTAGTTGCACATTTTACAAAAATGTGGTATGGTCATATACACAAGACCGACACTACCTTCCTGATAACTAACAGTCTTGTAGACAGACCGACACTACCTTCCTGATAACTAACAGTCTTGTAGACAGACCGACACTACCTTCCTGATGACCAACAGTCTTGTAGACAGACCAACACTACCTTCCTGATGACCATGATAACCAACAGTGTTGTGGACAGACCGACACTACCTTCCTGATAACCAACAGTGTTGTGGACAGACTGACACTACCTTCCTGATGACCAACAGTCTTGTAGACAGACCGACACTACCTTCCTGATAACCAACAGTCTTGTGGACAGACCGACACTACCTTCCTGATAACCAACAGTGTTGTGGACAGACCAACACTACCTTCCTGATGACCAACAGTCTTGTAGACAGACCGACACTACCTTCCTGATGACCAACAGTCTTGTAGACAGACCGACACTACCTTCCTGATAACCAACAGTCTTGTGGACAGACCGACACTACCTTCCTGATAACCAACAGTCGATGAAGACTGACCGACACTACCTTCCTGATGACCAGCAGTGTTGTGGACAGACCGACACTACCTTCCTGATAACCAATAGTGTTGTCGACAGACCGACACTACCTTCCTGATAACCAATAGTGTTGTCGACAGACCGACACTACCTTCCTGAGGACCAACAGTCTTGTAGACAGACCGACACTACCTTCCTGATGACCAACAGTCAATGAAGACAGACCGACACTACCTTCCTGATAACCAACAGTCTTGTAGACAGACCAACACTACCTTCCTGATGACCAACAGTCTTGTAGACAGACTGACACTACCTTCCTGATAACCAACAGTGTTGTTGACAGACCGACACTACCTTCCTGATAACCAACAGTGTTGTTGACAGACCGACACTACCTTCCTGATGACCAACAGTGTTGTTGACAGACCGACACTACCTTCCTGATGACCAACAGTCTTGTAGACAGATCGACACTACCTTCCTGATGACCAACAGTCTTGTGGACAGACAGAGACTACCTTCCTGATGACCAACAGTCTTGTAGACAGACCGACACTACCTTCCTGATGACCAACAGTCTTGTAGACATGTAACAGGGTCGATTATGCACTATATCGTACTTTTATGTTTTTATATTTTATTTCTATAATAACACAAAATCTTGCATTGTTGCTCGACATGCTAAGTGGAATGTCTGAACCTAAGCCCCTGCATCCCCCCATGTACATTTCCTGGGACCGCCCTCTCATATAAAGGGCAGTTCCCTCCTTCACCTTACCCCCTTTTGTTACTGTATGCTGCGGGAGAGGTAAGCTGTAGAGATGCGCGGTTGAACCGCGCACCCGCGGGCGGAGCGGATAATCCGCATATCGGGCGGATGACTCGTCAAAAAATAATACTTTAATTAAATTCGGGCGGGTTGCGGTTGAAGCACTCAAATAATAATAATAAGAAAAAATATTTTACATATTATTAAAAAGAATGGCGGGTCGGTTCGGTTTTTAAAATTAGTGAAAAAACGTTCCTGCAAATGGATAGCGGGCGGATAGAGATTTTAAGAAGCGGTTGCGGGTTAAAATATACGTCATCCGCGCATCTCTAGTAAGCTGTCCTGTGGTTAGGGAGTTGTACTGTTGCTGTACAGTTTATATTGCATATCGGATTAATATTAATTAATATATTTATGTTTGGTTTGTTTAGGGGCTAGCTTCACACTGAAAACTGACGTGTTTGTTTTCACCCTGTCTATGCCAGTTGCTGTTCCAAATAAATGGAGATCGCCTCCAAACTTATTCTTGGTGTCATGACGTGATTATTATAACACAATGCAGAAGCTCACCGGTTACAAACAGACCGACACGACCTTACTGTCTTTAGCTAAGCTAAGTAGTCCTGAACTGCTACCCGCGGCAACCACCCCCACTGGAGCGTCTGCAGCGTCACGAAGCCGGGACGGGAGCCCCCGACGTAGCGGTGGCGGCATGCTGCCCCCGTCCAGTAGTCTACATGCCGGATGGGTCAGCTGACCTGGCAGGGGCCTTCTGGTGACCTGGTGGGGCCCAGCACCACCAGGGGAAACGACAACAGCCTGGTCTGGTCCGCATGATGAACTGGGCTCTGGGACGGTCGGCTCCGTCGCTCGCCGGACTGAATGGAGCTCGGTCTTCCCAGGGGATACGATCTGGTTCATCTGTGTTTCCTCCTCTGACCTGGAGATATCTCACTTGTCATCGTTTTGGAGATATACTGGTTCTAACGGCTGTTAACTGTTTTAAAGGCTGTTACCTGGAGTTAGCACTTGGACCACGGGACCTGGCATGAAAAGGAGCGCTGGACACTAGCAGCTCCCCTAGTACACCAGATTTTTCCTGGTGTACTGAAACTTTATTAATCCCCCAAGGGGGAAATTAAAGTATTTTTGAATTTGAATTTTGAATTGAATTTGAATTTATGAATAATGAAAGAAAACTTTGCAAAATTAGGGCTTACCAGTAGACAGATTTAACTACTTAACTACTCACCTTCTGGAGACAATCTCCGTATTAAAAATAAAGCACATAACACAGTCTAAAAGTCTTCGGTAGGAAAAGCTGTAGATAAGAATGCTTTCAGAAATATGAAATTTGTTTTTTTTTTTTAATCAAATGTACAACATGTAAAGTAAACAAACAGAAGAACAAGACAAATCAAATTGATATTTGGTGAGTCTTTGCCTTCAAAATGGGATCAGTTCTTGGTTCATGTGCACACACTTTTTCAAGAAAATCAGCAGGTAGGTTGCAACAAATGTCTTGGAGAACTAACCTTGTTTTTGGATGCCGGCAGCCTAAAATCCTCCGGTCCCTTCGTGTTACCCCAGACAGAGCTGACGATGTGTCGTCACTCCCAGGACTCACTGGTCTTTTTACAGTAAAGATTGTTCCTAATGACATTGGCTGTATGTTTGGGGTCATCCTGCTGCCAAATAAACTTCAGGCCAGTTACATGTCTCCCTGATGGATGAGTATCTGCTCATGTCTCCCAGCATTTCTGCACTTCGCACACATGCAGCCCTGAACTTGTGAGAGATCTCCTCTTTGCTTCACTGTTGCCGTACCGTCCTCAGGGCCTTCTGCAAATGCTGTGCCTCATGCTACGGCCGAATATGTCAAATATTTTACAGTTTGACTCATTTCAAAGCACCTGCTAGTGTTTTATTTCTGCAAAACAGTTTCTATATTTTTATGCACAGTTGAATTGTTTATCCTTCACTGCAAAAATCACTGGCTAAGATTCAAGAAATGAACACTAAATCAGGGAGAGAATGACTCAATGCTGGTGAAATTATAGGATATTTTTACTTGACAAATCTTGTTTCCATTTTAGATCTGGTAAAAGTTAGAAGGCTTGCAGCATGCAAAATAAGGTGAGTTTTAGATGAAATGACTAAAAAGCATTTGCTACAGCACACTAACAAGCAAAGACTCAGAAAATTAAGAAATAATTCTTCATTCTAGGTTGCCAAAAGAAAAAAAAGAAGACCCAGGGAGAAGAAAATAAACTCATAAATCAAAGTGGGTGTTATTTAATGTGATCAGAATGGGTTTATGTGACTCGAAAAAAAAAAAATATATATAATGAAAAAGGAAGTTAAAAGCTAGAACTCTTATTGATGCTTGATTTAACAGAAAACTGCTCAATTTAAGATTCCCTGGCATGAAATACATTCATGACAAATTTAAGAGCCTACATGGAGTCAATAAGCAAATTATGTTTAAAAGGAGATTATAAAAAGACAAAAAAAATTATCACATTTCCACATCTAGGATTTCAAATGTTACCTAGAACAGAACAACTTGAAGCATTGTTTGTCTGACCTGGTCTGGCCAGGGTTCTCCAGACATGAGCTGGGTCCACCTGACCCCCGCTGGTGTCTGCAGGTTTTGACCTGGTGGGACAGCTGGACATCTTCTGATTTTTTGGGCGAATAAGCGTAACCTTCTGCCCTACGCTTTCGTGCCCAACCGCTGTGTCTACACATTCTTCTTACTTCTTCGAGAGAGCTTGAACAGCACATCTCGACTCCCCACCTGCTCAGAAACCTTTGCCTGGCTGAGATCTTGCTGATGCAGCATAACCGCCTTGCGTCTTGTTTCTTTCTCGCCACGGTGACCCCGTGACATGAAACTGTCTTCCACAGCTTCACCTTGGCAGCAGAGTCAGGCTGTTCCTCAGGCTGTTTTTAGCCTCCTTCGCAGCTGTTTCCGCTTCAGTTAATGACTGTCTTCAGTTAATGACTCTGTTTCGGCCGACATAGGGAAATGATGGTCATTAGCACCTGTTTGGATAAGTTTAAGCTATTTATCATAGTCTGAGCTGGCTGGCGCTCCGTTCGAGGAAAAGCGGTCGTCCAGCATCTGAGTGGTTGGTGATTTGATTCCTGGCTTCCCTATTCTACATGTCAAAGTACCCTCAACGTAAACTGGCTCAATTTGATGACTAGTAGTGCGGGGCAGTATGACCAAAAATTTATATCACGGAATTTTTTTTTTGAAGGCACAACTGGGTGTTACCCACATTTTCAAATCATTTAGAGGAATTGCTGCAGTAAATTGGCTTAGAATGACCTATTTTACTGTCACGAGGAGTGAATATTGTAGAAAAACATTCATATCTACACTAGTATTAATACAGGTTTGCATGGCCTCACAAAATGATACTATTTACAAAGAGGTGGCACTCGTGATTCTAATTAAGTTGCGGCTTAGGCGGTGTAGCAGATTGCTGGTGTAGCCTCCCGCGGCTACAACTTTAGCTCTGCAACATTTGCAGATTATTGTAGTTTGTTGAACGTCGTCTTTTTTAAATCCAAAGAACTTCCACAAGACAGACACGGCTCCTCCTTTAGGAAGAAGTTCCTCAGTCTCATGTTGCCGTTCTGGAGCTTCCACTTCAGGACTTTTGCTGTTTGCAGCCATCACCGTTTAACCAGAAACTAGTAGCGTGTTGTGCCTCCAGTGCAACTTCAAAACAGTCCCCTGTCAAACAAGGTTCTGCGGCACTTACGTTCCGCCGCACGGCGTACCCAACGTTGTGTACGCTACAGTACATACTCACCGGTATTACGGTATATGAAAAATTCATATCATAAGGAAAATAAACAACGGTATTTGGTATGAACCGGTATACCGCCCAGCACTAATGACTAGTGCATGACGTTTGAACATAAATATCACTTTTACGTCAGATCTAAACTTGGACTTTTTCCACGTAACACATTCTGTTGTGTTGGACCATGATGTACCGTAGACCTTCTGCATGTAGTAAAGAACATGGAATCATCTGGCGCAACAGTAATGCAGAGTAAATGTATGCAATGTGGAATTTTATGTTTAGAGTTGTATCAGATGATGAAAACTCTCCCTCTATGGTCCTCATTGTGAATAGCTCCTGAGTAAGTAACTATTCTATTATGTATCTGGTCTTAGAGTATTCATACTTTTGCCTTTCCAAGTATTAAAGCAGAATAAAATAACTTCATCATCACAAAGTAACAGTTTCAACTGTCTTATAACAGAGCACTTGGCTCAGACCCCTTCGGGGCTGCTGTCAGCAGAAACCAACAAATTAGCTTCTGACTCCCAGGATGGCACCTTCACTTTACGGTTTACGCCACAGTACGAGCAGCAACTTGAGCTCACAGAGCCGGGTCACATTTGTTCCTTCTGCACAGAGCTGAGAGAGTGACTGAGCAAGAGATGGAACAAGAGTAAAGTTGAGGCAGACTTTCACCTGGTGGCGAGAGCTAACGGAGACGACAGGATGAAGCAGCTGATCTCTCCTCGTCGTTGCCAGACGGATCTTAGATTTTGTATTTTATTCTTTCTTTAGGCAAGGCTGAGAAATCAAAGATGTTGACTTGGTTATTGGTTACACGTTTATCTGTGGATTCAACAAACGCTAACGTTAGCTATTCTGTTATTAGCATGTAATAACATGCATGTTGTTATTTCAGGATGTCAAATTTGTTGATAGTGACGTGGGCTGGTGTGCAAAACGGCTAAAAAAATAAGCCACATAGAAATGCACATCTGGTGACATCTTCACAATGTCTTTAGGTTGGAATATTGTACATAGTCTGCAGGAATGCTGTAGAAATCCAAGTCTGGATCACTGACTGCCACTGTGAAACACCTCTATTTATGGTTGTCACGAACTTATACATTGATATTTCTGTAAAAGTCTCATTATTTTACCTGATCTGTCAGGCACCTTTTCCTCAAGTTGCCTTTCTCCCTGGATCTGTTTAGAGCAGTGGACCTGGGTTCAATCCAACCCCAGGGGTTCGCTGAGTCAGTCTCAGCTGACTCCTATGATTCATGATGACACGCCCCGCTTGGCCGTCACTGGCTACAGGTGATCACGTTACATTGCTTGGCCAATCTGTGCTGCAGGGAATTTGGTTCACTCAGTAGTCATCATGTGATTTCTTTAATATTTTAATCCATACTACGTTGTATGTACAATATGGATTCACATGTATAACGGAACGTGATGGGAGTCAGCATCCTATCTGCATGATTTGCAATGACAAGTTAAGCAATTCTAGTCCGGCAAAACTAAAATGAAAGTGGAATGAAAATGAATGATAAATACGATAAATAATAAGTAAGATATGTAATTCATGCAGTTCATGCATTGTATTGGTTTTGTTCTTTGAACAGTGATGGTAATGCACGGTTAATTTTGTGCACCAGTAAAACATATACCTATGTCTTGAATTTGGAAAAAAAAAAAAAAACGCGTCTTTTTTTCCAACAAAGAAGGGTTGAGTGAATGTGCAGATGAAACTGGTGGGATTCAGCACCTCCAACAAGCTTGTATTGTTAGAGGCTTGTATAAGCACATTCACATGTAGAAGGGCGACTGTTGTAAAAACTGCTTCACCCAGACGCCTGTAGGGGGTGCTAAGAATCTAAAAATCAAAAAGTTGCTATAAATTTGAAAAAGAAATCTGAACAGTTGCTTCTGCTATTTATTTAAAATTATTAGCTCCGCCAAGGAGCTAATAATGAATGAGCCAAAGTTATGAATGGATTTTGATGAAATTTTCAGGAGTTGTCAGAAATGTGAAAAGTAAGAACTGAGTTCATTTTGGGTGTGATCCGGAAGAAATCCTGGATTCTGGATTACTTTCAAATTTTCGATAACATTATGGTAAATGTGGCCAAAAATTTTGTTTCTCAATATCTCCGTTAATTATTGCCCAAAACTCATGAAATTTGACTCAGGGATTGACAATGGGAACCTCTATCAAATTTCAAAGGCTGATCCGCATCTGATCCAGAACACGGATTTTATAGAAATCTGTAAATCGCTATGGGGGAATTGTTGCGCTTGGCGGAGGTCTGCGCTCTCCGAGTGCTTTTCTAGTTTTCTTTGAAATACATAGAAATTTAATGCATTTTTGTAACTATTCTTTCATCTATATGTACACTTGTACACAAAAAAAACCACATCTGATATCAGAATCTGGATCTGTTATTGGGAAGTAAAAAGAAATAAGATGAACCCAAAGGGAGTAACGTCCAACTGGTGCATAGTTTCTTCGACTTCTACTAAGCTTGAGATGTTGTTGAAAAAGTTTCATCCTACATCCGCACGTTAAATTTCAAATAAAATCAGAAGAATACAAACCATTGTGTGAAAAAAAAACAAATAACGCTGCAAAGGACAACCAGAATTCTAGAGAGATTGTATTATATTTCCAAAAATATATGTACAGTCTATTACAAAGGTTACAAAGCAAAAATGTCCTATGTAACAAGAAATTGTCTAATTAAATGATCTTACAGTTCTGCTGTTGGGGAAAATACTTCTGACCAGTGAATATCCGCAATACTTTCATCACAGAAAAATAAATAAGCAATCACTGTACAACAACCTAAAGGCAAAATCCAAACGAAGTAAAGACGGAAACCCTACTAGCTGTCTTTGGTCCTAAATGAAACATTATGTACAACTAAAATCTGGTGGGTGACGATAATTCATCTGAGATAGAAAAATATAGTGCATTTTCAATGTATTCAGAGCTCTCTACGGAGTAATATGTGTAGAAAAGAAAAACAAAGCAAAAAAAAAAACCAATATAAATAAAATGTACAAGTTTTACATTTCAAACATATACAAAGATCCGCTCAAATCTCAGCTCTTTCTGACACGACAGCGTGGCCGTCTTTGGGTTTACCCACCACGTGGTCGGAGCGCTGAAATTCATCCCCGACTGTCGGACCAGGAGATGTGAAAAAGACTCGTTGCTCTGCCCCCACTGATCTCAAGCACTGCTCTGCAACCTGCAGGTTCCTGTTTGTCTGCCTGCCTTTATTGTCTCTGTGTCTTTTTGTTTGTTTGTATTCAGTGACCCGGACGCCGGTAGAAACGGGGCTGAAACGGACGCGGAGGCGGCTCGTGTTGGTGAAGCTTGGCGGGCGATTGAATCGATTGTATGCCGGCGTTAATCTCCATTTGGCTCGAGCTGCTGCCGCCCCAGCACAGGAAGAAGAAAGGGGAAGAGAGGCGTTGTGCCCTGGGGAGTGCTGGGGCCTTGTCGCGGGGCCCCAGATCAAAACGGGAACGTGGAGTAAGGAGCTGTGGGCTCGGAGACGGGCCGCTGCCTGTGAACCGGTGAGTTTTGTGCTGACTGAATGACTTCATGCCTGTATTCAATTCAAAGGTCTGGCCGAGGCCCAACTGCTGAGCTCTGCTGTAAAGATAAAAGGAGGGCGTGTGCAACAAAGGAGTCTGGTCCGGGCTAATTCCTGGTGTCTCTCATGAAAGGTGTGTCCCGCACGGAAAATTGATCTACGTTAAATGTTTGTCTACGTGAAGCCAGCTATTGTTGTTCATCCTGATGTCTAGGAATCCCACCTTTTAACGGAAGCTCACAGTCCACCCCCCCCCCCCCCACCCCGGGTTTAACTTCAGTGTGCTCATACAGTACTGCGCGATTCCTCTTCTGCTAATTTTCCCAGAGAACTGGAGAAATAACCGATGCTTGTAAAGGTGCCTCATTAAAGGGACTTATTTTTTTAACCTCAGCACAAAAACAAAATGCTGTCCATCTTAAAGCAAATACCACTGTGGCATTTGTGCTGCAGCTCCCTCCCGTCGCTCACTGATCTTTCAAGGTTTCACAGACAAAAGTGACGGAACTAAAGTGGCTTTGACTCATTTGTGACTCATATCTAAGCGAACAATGACTGGCTGCGTTATTTTATGGTGGTGAAGCTTCGACTTTTCTGGTTCCACCATTTTTCATTCTGCAGCCCACATTAGCCTGTTTAGGGGTGAGTATTGGCAAGGACCTTGCAATAAGATACGTAAATTTGGGTCACAATATGATATTATCACAATACCACGATATCACAATATATCGCAATATTCTACCCAGTTAATATCAAAATTCAAAATAGAGATGAAAAATGTTGCTGTATATGTTCATCAGATGATATTGATCATTCAGAGGACAAATTGAGTCAAAACTATTTGCTTCAAAACCTAGTTATTGTTATTATTAGTGTTTTTTGAAGAAAAACGAAAAATCGATATTATATTGGGCGGCCGAAAATCGCGATATATTGCCAAATCGATTTTTTTTTTCACACCCCTAAGCGTGTTGTTATTTTAAAACAAGAACAATCTACATCCAGTAAAGCTTTTCAACTGTGTGAAGGAAAACATCCCCCTAAACGGGTGTTACATGCCCAACCGTGCTAACGGACGTTCTCGTCCCGCACATGTCGGCAGTTGCATTTCTATTAAACAAGGCCAACGAAGTCATCGTCTGTTGCTGCTCTGACCCACGATGCTGTTGACACTGTTGCTAACGCGCACGTATTACCTTTTGATGGTCACGTGAACCTTTGAAGCTACGCCATTGTTACTAAATACTTTTGGTTTTGTTAATCTGCATTAGACCACAACAGTTTACATTTACAAACTGAAACACATGCGACACATATGAGAAATCTGTCTGACGGTCGGGTTCGTCAGAGTCGTGTGACGGCTACAAGCAACTGCAACATATATTTTTATGCTTTATAGCCATGGCGTGGCGATCTCAGCCCTGGGTCCCACCAGGTGCAGAAGTGACGCATCAGCTGCTGCGACTTGTGGCCACTCCACTCATAGATGGCGGTCCAGTCAAGTTTCGGAAGAAAACACAGCGACTGGACTCCGCCTGGTACTCAGATGAAATGTCAACCATGGATGAGGACCGGGTAGTTTTTAAAAGTGCGAAAAGCGTATTTTATTTAAGAACACCCTTGCTTTTTGGAGGGATAATGAAGGAAACAACAAGAGATGGCGGATGGAAGGTCAGTATTATCGTGTGATACTGCGACTCTCGTACGTTCGAAATGTCTGTGCAAACTTTTAATCGAATGAATCCGACCAAACACTCAGGAGAGCTCCGCTTCTGAAAGAGGTTGTGCTGAGGACGGAGCAAAAAAAAAACAAAAAAAAAACAGGCGCGGCTGGAGCAGAGTAGCGCCGTACCGCAGTACCAGGGGTCAGCAGCGTTGCCATGTGAACGATAATTATCGTATTTGTACGATAATTTGGCCCTCTGTACGATGTAAGATCAATAATCCAAAAAAAGGCCAAATGTACGATAACGATAAATGTACGATATGACTATAGCGCACCATTGGGCTTGATATTTTGGTTATGACAGATGTACGATAATTTCCCTCAAAATACGATAATTTTTGAGTCTCTGGTATGATAATCCTACATTTCCGACCTGGCAACGCTGGGGGTCAGCATGGACAGCGAGTAAAACCAGAGCAAAAGAAGTGCTGGAAGAATCTAACAAACAATGTACTCCGGGAGACTCGGATGGTTTTGCTGCATTGTTCCTCCACTTTATGTGTTGTAGGTGAAACGAAACGGTTTAAAGAATTTGAAATAATAGATTTGATTCTCAGGTTCCACAGCAAGGAAGGAAGTTACAACAGTTTTCTTTTGTGATGACAACTGAATAAATACATTTTCCTAGAAAGAGAGACTGCAAAAAGAAAAACATCTTCAACACTGAGATGTTGTTTTCTGAAGTGGAAACAGGTGGCGAGGAAGAGGTTGATTAGCAGTTAGCGCTTGGACCGCAGGGGCCCCTCATCTCTGTTCTCCTCTGAACGTCACGGAGGAAAATAAAAGCAATCTTAAGCCGCACTTTAAAGCATGTTCTGTCACTTCTACGCCTGTGAGGGAGGAGCGGTGGAGATGCATGAATAAACGATGGAGCTGCACGGCCGCCCGCGGAGCCGGGACGGAGCGATTTTAGCTTCGCTCCGTCCTCTGGTCTGGCATTTTCACACCCTAAACCCGGAGGGGGGGGCTCTTTGATTTCGTCAGAAGACGACGTCACCGTGGCTAACCGGCACCTCTCCGGACTTCCAAGCCTCTCGGTTCAATGATCTCTACGCTGTGTTGGGTTTTCATCATTAGCACATCACAGCGGCAGAACACGACACGATCGTGTCATCCGACGACTCGGCATGGCAGTTTTCTGAGCACTCAGAGAGGTACGTTCCCGCACTTCCTGACGGTCACCGAGTCTTTCTGCAGGTTTGTCACTACCTCACACCGTCCACAGTCTCAGGTGAGGGCTGCTTCTCTCCAGGTAATTATTGCTGATTTAAGACCGTCTCTTTGTCTCTGACTGTGTCATTCCTGGCATTCAACCGAATCTGTGGACACCAGGTCAAGTTTCAGATATGATGACATCACACCACGAGGGCAACAGCAAAAAAAGAAAAAAAAAAAGATAAAATAACAGGAAACGAAACATGAGCCACATAAAGATTTGCCACCGAAGTATCTAAAATTCAGGCGATACTAAAATCTAAACATTTTTAAGGCAGTTTACATCTACTTTTTTCTGGGATCCACCCTTAAACAATATTTGCAGCGGAACAATTCATCAAACTAACTCTGTGTGCAACGTTTTAGGCAAAATGATGGCAAAAAAAAAAAAAAGAATATGCAGAGGCTGCAATTTCAATACAATCTTTCAACTGTGCTGTCACATTCTAATCAATAACCAAGTAACTGGTCTGAAACTCCGCCTCCACGCAGGATATTGCTACTTGGATATAAAAGTCTCCTGATTAGAAGGACAATCTGCCTCCTGCATCTCCTCCTCGTTGCACCGCTCTACAAACTCGGCGATTCCTTTAAACCTTTTTTTTTTTTTTTTTAATCAGCAAATGAGCGTGAGGAGTTTCCTTTCAGCGGCACGTGAAGGAAAAGAAAAAGCAGTCACTGCAAACAGTTCCTTTAAAATCTGCACCTCAAAGGTTCCCTCTGCACCTGGATGCGAGTTACCCTGTTTGTCACGTCCAAAGAGAAGTAGAAAAACAACGTCTGCACGCGCCACGACGTCTCAGCGTGGCACGCGCTGAGGAAAATGAACAAATTAAAAAAGGAAACAAGTGAAACCACTACAAATAGACAAGTTTTTTTTCTTCTTTATAAAGGAAATTCATAGTCATGGTGTGCACTTAAATCATTCGTTAAGTTAAAGAAACATGAACGGCAAACTCCTTTCCTACGCGCCCTTTGATATGTAGTTGAGTTCATGAGCGCTTCTACAAAGTAAGAAAGAAAAAAAGTCGTCTCAACCAGGAAGTTTACTTCGTTGTGGCTGTTTGGCGCCCTCGTCCTCTCTTTAGTGCCCTCTGGAGAGACGGACCTCGATCCCTCGCTGAGGAACAAAGGAATGATTTCGCTCCAGACACGGCAGGAGGAGTCAGACGCAACAGATGTCCGTGTACTTTGACGATCGTGCCGGCGACGTCCCCGGCGCTGCTCCACATCAGTCCCGCTTCAGTTTGTGCCCCGACCGTGGCGGCCCGTCGCAGCTCGTCACACCTGGATGCCCGTACCGTGGAGGTGCAGCATCTGGGCTCTCATAGTCTGTATGCTGCTCATGATCTTTTTCTGGTGGCCCACTAGCGTGATGCCCAGGCTCATCACGTCCCTGGGGATCAGAACAACACCGGTCAGTGAACGTGCTACACGGTACAGTCTGACAACAACAATATCACTGCAAATGTTCCACAAACCATTTATGAGGCACTCAGTGAAACACTTTCAAAATCTACCGTAGAAATACGGGCAACTTTTTTTCAAAATGTTTTTTTTTTTTTTTTTGCCATTCACATTTTATTGATTTTTAAAATGTTTCTATGAACAATAAGAAAATCCACCAACAAACAGTGGATAACAAACACTCTGTGGGTAGAAGGTCGTGATCAAACAAAATCTGGTCCCACAGCAGGAATATATATTAAACATTTTTTCCAATAGTCCTCAAAAATATCCATTTGTAGCTTCAATTTAAAAGTTATTCTTTCCATTGTAAAAATCTTGTAAATCAGGTCAATCCATTCATTAATAGTTGGAGTTTATGTCATTAGCCATTTATGAGTTATACTTTTCCTTGCAGCTACTAACAAAATTCTCATCAAATATGAGTCGGCTTCAGAAGGTTTAAATCTCTTAGATCGCCCAGATACATAATTTTAAAATTTAAATAAATTTTTATTTTAAACACCGCTTCTAGTACCTTATGCACTTCTTTCCAAAATGGGGCTATAAAAGTGCAATCCCAAAAGATATGGAAATGATTTGCCAGTGCCTGACCACGTAACCTCCAACAGTCTGTTTGGAGTGAGCATTTAGATTTCTGAGCTGGTTCCCTATAAATGTTCCCTTTTATAGACCAATCTACAATTTTTGCAAATTTCCCACACATTTTTGTCTTTACATTTTGAAACTTTACAGATCTAAAAATTCCTAATCAGGGGGTTTATCTGAATCTGAAGATCTTCTTCTCACTCAGACTCGGCTCTTCTCTTCTCTTCCAAGAGAGAAGGTAATAAACAGATGAGGAAAGTTCGGCGGGCCAGAGATGGGATCAGCGGGTCAGTCTTAAAGGGACACAGCGACTGCAACAACATGATTTTGGATCAACAAAATTCTCACATGCACGGCTGCCCATTTCAAGCTCCAAGAGGAGATCAGGGCGAGGCTGAAGCTGAGCTGGTTGGACTGTGCTTCTGAGCGAAAGAGATGGAATTCAGATTAAAAAAAATAAAAATAATATATATCTGTGTGTGTTTGCTCTCAATAACACACTCTTGGTTTGCTGACTATCTGGGTAAGCGCCGGCACAAATCTACCTGGTCAACACAAAGGCCCGGTCAGACCGGAGAATTTAAATTTTACAAATCTCTCTGTTTATTCAGCTGTAGTTCAGTTCCAGTCAGTAGAAAACGAGAGCACATTAACAAACAGAGCCACTTCCAGCGCTCAGGAAAACCACAGCCGGTGGGTTGGAGGTGGTCTGCTGACCATCTCAGTTCATCTCTGCTTCAATGAAACTAAACAACGCTAAAATCAACACGGACCGAGTTCTGTTAAAGCTTCCCCAGGTGAGTGAAAATCACAGTCCACGCTGCTGTTTGGGGAAAGACGGAGTCGGACTTGAAATAAATACTTGAAAAAGAAGAAAAGTTAAAGCAGAGGGTCGAAATGTATTTTTGCGTTCAAGGGATGCATGAAAACGTTTGAGCGGGCATGCTAACGGTAGTACCTGAGTAAAATGTAAATGAAAACACAGCGTGGTGATTTGCAGAAACTGGGACGCTCTCCTCATTTCATGAGACATATTAGCTCATTTTAAAGTTTGATGGCAGTAACATGTCTCAACAAACTGGGACGTCTGAAGGAACATCTTGCATCTGTTTGAGTTAAATGTCAACAGGCCAGTGATGTCACTGGGTATAAAAGGATCATCTTACAGAGCCAGGATGGGTAGAGGTTTACCAATCTCAATAAAACTGCCTTATTGTATAATGCTGAGTCATGAGTCGATGACTTTTCCTCTAGATTCTGGTCTGTTGAGGGCCATTGCTTCTGTTTATCATTCTGGCTCCATCAAGTCGCTAAGTTTTGACACGTAGGTGTCTAAAGTACTTATCTCAAGGTCCTGATGTTTTTTCATGTGATGTTTAAAGACAACTGTTTCCTACTGGCAAATTGTCATTTCTGATCATCCTGCATTCTGTGATGTGAGTTAATGACCTCTCTGAATTGTATACGACTTAAGAGAATAAATCCACTTTGTACCTCTGTCGTAGTCAGTGCATCGTTTAACTGCCAATTAACTGCCTCACTAGAAAACATTATAGTGTAAACAGTATACTTAAAAATAAGATATACCTAAATTTATACATTACAGATGTGTTGGTGTCATCAAATTCAAAATGATAATTCAATCAGTTCATACTTTTGATATCACTGTGAATTAATATGGGTTTGTGATATTTCCAAATCTCTGCATTCTGCTTCTGTTTCACAGCGTCACGCAGCTTTTTTCCCCATCTGAGAGTAAAGTTGGGATGATGGTGAAATGGGGTGTAACCCTCGTTGAACTAAGGGAATCGGTCCTGCGGAAAACCAACGCTAGCTGCTAATTCAAGAGTGAAGCAGTAAACAGGCGTCAAACTAGAACATTAAAGTTGTAGTAACGAAACAGGGAAGAAGTCATTCATTCTGGCATGACAGGCGAATCTTTATGAACCTATGATGTACTTTGTACTTCTGAAACTTATATTTCTGTGTAGTAAAATAGAGTGAAGGTCAGATCACACTGAAAGTTGTTGCTCTGAGTGTTGCTCTCACATCTACTTACTCGATTGACATCCTGGCCACAGACTCCAAGGAGCTGTAGCCAGCTGCTGTGAAGTTGTCTCGGTATCGCTCCATCTTGATGGCTTCCAGCCACTCTCCCACTGAGCGGAAGGCAGTGAAGTCCGGTGTGCTCTGATCTAACAGTGGGCTAATTGGTCTGCGGGATGAGCAAAGACAGGCATTTATGTCTCACGTGAAAGAGAGGCGCCTCGCCGAAAACACAAACGAGCAAGAGACGAGACGAGGTGGCGACCGAAGACCTCCAGCAGAGCTGTGAATTACAAGTAGTAAAAACTAAACAGATGCAGCACGGAGGACTTGACTTCTGAAAATATTCTACAGCTATAGTTTCCCTCATGCATTCCCATAAAGTCTCCATATAATCTGCAGCTTTTTAACCAGCTGTAAGTTCTAAGTTCCCTCTCACCTCAGAAAAGCCTGTCCTGACAGCAAATAGAAGTCATCTGACAAATGTGAGGGCTGATGTTCCCTCTGCACTGTCGTAGCGGGAACTCATTACAGAGATTGATTTAAAAGCCCCGTTATTGTCCATAAAGCCATATAGAGACTGCTACGGGGAATCGATTCCTCAGGAATTATCCTTCATCTTTGCACCACTGAAGCTAAATCATCCACGGGACACTTGAGATCACCTGCTAACGCGCTAAAATGTGAGCAGAAATTTTCATTTCCCCAAGTCCACTTTTTCCTAAGGATTCATTTGAGGTTTTTATTCCTTTACCTTGTACACGTTCCCACTGGGGTTTTTAGTGTGTTGGGGTTGCGGATCATCTTGTCCAGGATGCCAACTATCTGGTCAAATTTGGGACGTTCGGCTCTGTCTTTCTGCCAACAGTCCAGCATGAGCTGATGCAAGCCTGGGGGGCAGTCCATGGGGGCTGGAAGACGGTAGCCTTCCTCTATGGCCTTTATGACCTGCAGAACAGATGAAGACATGACTGTCAGCCAGCAGCATCGCTGTTACCCAGAGTCTTCAGGATGAATCTTTAGTATTACCTTAACCTAAAATCTGGGTTGAGCATTGACCTTCAGCATTGACCTAAGACTAATCTTTGACTTCCTTTATATAGACGTATTGAAGAGCATTTTTTCAGGCGTCTGAAGTATATTATCGCGGTATTCTTAATTGCTGTACAAATGTCCAAAAAACACATACATTTAAATAATTTCACAAAATCTTGTGATTTTCTTGTCTTTCTAAAATATCAGAAGCCAAAATCTCATCAAAATGAAACATTCACATTAAAAGGGCAAACAACTGGCACAGAAAGAGGTTTTATTTTAAATGAACAAAATAAATAACAGGAACAAAGCTTATTTGTCTGGTGCAAATTTAAATAAACACTTAAACAGCCATAATAGGTCAAAATATGCAAACAATCATCAGGAACAAAAATTATAGTGAAGTTAAAATGAAATAAACTTTGGACTTTAAGCTGAACTTTAAATATGTATAAATGTGCAAATAAAGAAACAGTTGTTTAGGAGCCAAATATGTTGTTATGAATTGTAGTTCACTCTGTGTGTCTGTGGGTGTCGCTGTGTTGTTACCTGAGGGTCAGGTATAAAGGTAGCTGCCTGTTATTGGCTAGGTGTTTTTGACCGCTGTGACGTTAACTGCCGGCACTATGGTTGTCGGATCAGTTTTTGGAATAAATTAATATTTTAACTACATCAGAAGAACATTGTTCCGGTCCTTTTTCGATCAACACGCAATGGTAACATTTACGAAATGCGAGTTAGCGAAGCACGTCGACCAAGTTACTCTTGGTAAAACATCTCAGTAGCTTGAAGCATTAGCCTTAGCTCCTTCAAGTTGCTTGTACAAATTACAATAAAATGTAAACAAGTGCTCTCCAGACAGGATAATTGTCCTTGACCAGTTGTCCCTCTGGATTCTTAAAAAAAAAAAAAAATTATGCCCAGACCTTGGACTTCGTTCTTTTAGTGTGTTGGTAAATGTCCTGTGTGCTATCACCAGTTTCGTCCATGCTCAAGATACGATGCCGATGTTACAAGCTATACGTTCACGCGAGACATAGTCATGAGTCGCTCGCTTCAATGAAGCTTTTATTACATATTATGACATGAAGTCAAACATAAACGGTAATCGTTATCGCGTAAAATTTTACCGCGCTTTAACGTAATACCGGTAACCGTTCCATCCCTAGTCTAAAATAAGTCAAAAGCTTAAGAGTAAAGATATTTGATTCAGTGACATCACATCTTTTTCAGCTCCAAATTTCACATCTTGTTGCATTTGCTAAACCTCTTAAGGGAGGTTGTGAAAATACGCTAAGACCACTTTGAAAAGAGACACACCTTGAGGAGTCAAATGACTGACTCCGCCCTCTAAAACCAGCCGCCATGAACAAAGCTGTAAAGATGTGGTTGAAAGTAGACCTTTTGTGCTGCATCTCTGTGGTATTTGACCACCGCGTGTCACAGAAATTTAATTAATAATGATATATCTCCTTTAATTCAAGTCTTTCCTGTCATCCCAGTCCCTTTAGCTTCATTATAACCTTAACCCTAAGCCCACGACTCTTTTATTGTCAGCTTTTAGGTTCACAGCCTTTAAAAGGAAACCACTTTCTTCTCTCCACACTAGATTTAGTTCTTCAGTCGCCAAGCTTGTAAACGGCGCTTAATTCATATTTACCTACAGGGAGAGCAGGAAGCAGAGAAATAAATGCACTGAGCAGGTTACAGAGGAGGGATAATGAAAACTGTATCAGCTGCCAGGTGGGGAGGTCCTAACTGAAGATGCTGCACAAATAAAACAAGCGTGAATTTGACTGAAACTCTGTAGCGAGACTCCCTCCAGGGATGCCCGTCTGCATCCAGCCTTACAGATGACTGACATGTGCCCATTTTCATGTGTACCTCAACAGCTTCAATGCTGAGACTCCAGAGCACGAAAGAAAGCAAAATGGGTTCCCAATCGGCATTTTTCCCCAACTGTGACAGTTTCTGTATCCCATTAGAGCTCAATATTCACAACCAGGGAAATCACATTGAGCATATAATGAATAAACAAACTTTCATTTCACAGTCACGGCAGCTGAAGCGATTTCTTCAGCTCTGCTCCATTACCAGAATCAGATCTCACATGACTCCCGTTTACTGACCCTGCAAATGTTGCACCGTGCGTGTTTTTATTTTGTCCTCTAACAGGGAGTCGAGTCAGAAAACGGTCTCAGAGCTAAAGCCTGCAGCTTGGCCTCAAACCAACTCTTCTGGAGGCGGGATCGTGTTACCACAAAATCCCTGTTGCTTTTTACCGGCTGACTGCGAGTTCCAGAACAGATTTCAAGCTTTTACGGATAACCTTTAAAGACACACAGAGTGTTGGTACGGCTTGGGCTAAAGTGCACACGGGCCTGTTTTGTTCTGGGAACATTTGCATTCTGGATATATTTAAAGGATATATTTATCCACCCCCGGCACAAACCGTGAAAAAATAACCCCATGGAGCCTTTAAAGCTGAACTATTATGACTGCGTATCAAGCATGCACTTTAGCATAAGAGTTCATTAAAAGTCAATGCTGGGAGAACAATAGCTGCTTCTAGCGGTTCCTCCACCATCACACGGACCAGGAGCTGTTTACGTTCATCAGTTATTCCTGTCAGGGTCGCTAAGAGAGAGGAAAAGGTGTCAATGCGGTGAATATGCCAGGAAGAAATGCAATCAGTGTTCTTCCTCCATCCCCGCAGGATGTTTGCTGTCATCTTGACAAAGCGTAGAAATTTCTGACACTGATGTCTGTCAAACAGCGGAGCCGTCTTGCTTAGCATTTCCGGCATCAGACCGTTCAATCAGCGGGTTTTTTTGGCCGCGGAGCACCGAGAGAATCTTAATCACGTTTTAGCGACGACGCCGTGGGTGCCAAACACCGGAAGCTGTGCAGAAAAGAGTGGCGCCCGCTCCCCCCCACCCCACCGCCATCCATCAAGACGTGTCAAATGTCCAAGAACGAGCGACGAGCTCAAGTGGCCCTGTCGCAGTCGGATGCTCTCAGCGGGAGCCGACAGGAAAGCAGGTAACCACGGCACTCAAGCTGCGGGCGAGTCAATCATTATCGCAATCTGCGGCTTAAGAGAAAAAAAAAATCTGTCTAATGTTTTGAGCTTGAAGAAGTAACTGTTCTTTGAGCATTGAAAGTCAGCTTCTGTTTTATCTGAAGTCACAGTTTGGGTTCAGCTTTAGTAGGGCTGTGAAAAAAAAAAATCGATTTGGCAATATATCGTGATTTTCGGTCACCCGATATAATATCGATTTTTCAGCTCCTAATATCGATTTTTTTTTAGGACAAAATTTACAGTGGTTACAATGCTGTCAGTATGTTGTAATGGTTACTTAAATGTGCAAAAACACTAATAATAAACAATAAATAGGTTGTTTTAAAGTAAATAGTTTTGTCTCAATTTGTCCTCTAAATGATCAATATCATCTGATGAACATATACAGCAACTTGATTTTTCAACTCTACTTTTAATTTTGGTATTAACTGGGTAGAATATCGCAATGTATTGTGATAATATCGTACCGTGACCCAAGTATCATGATACATATCGTATTGCGAGGTCCTTGCCAATACTCACCCCTAAGTTTTAGAAGGAAAAATTACGTAACTGCATATTTTAAACCTTTTTACTCTGAATTAAAGCACCAAAAAGAGCCTCTGAATCTCAAAACGTACATTAGCGATGACATCATGACAACAGCAGAGACATGGAAGTAGGAATAGGGCTCGTAGGGTCATTCGGTTTCGTATCCCACAGCTTTATTGATTGCTGTTTCTTCACATGATTTCTAAAACAACGCCCCCTCCAACGCAAACTTAATGCTCATATGGTGCTAAACATGTATGTAGACGTAACAATGCAAATGCCAATAGTCTGATGCCTTTCATTAATGCTGCTGTAGTTCGTTGCTGAAAATTACAACAATCCGTCTGAGTGTCTCTGTTTGCAGATGTGTTTACTGCATTAAGTCGAAGACATGAAGGCATGAAATCAATGCTCTATTGTGTGTCCGGTTAGAACGCGTGGGTTTGGGTGGTGGCGGTCATAAATCCGCTAGGAGTGGGCAGGGGTAGGATTGAGAAAACACAACCACAGAGACATTTTAAATGTCTGCTCTGTGAATAATCCTGACTGTTGTCAGCTTTTCTGTGTTCCAGTCCAGCAGGTGGGCGAGTGAAATAATGCTCCTTTGAGTGTCGCGGTCGTACTTCGCCGAAAGCGATGGCGGCGTTTCCGAATCGCTTCTCTCGTGGGATGCAGCTGCAACGTGACGTTGCTGACGCGGGTTGATCGAGTGTCTCTGCTCGAGCCTTTCTGTTTAAAAATGTAAGGTAAAAAGAGCATCGAGCTGCATGATCTTGTGGTTCTAACAGCGTGCAAGCTAGTGAGAGAGTGTTTGTTTTTGTTGTAAAATAGAGTCTAACAAGTATACTGGCAAGAAAACATGATCAGGTCTTCATCTAAGTCACAAAAAACAGACAATGTGTTTAAGCTGGTAACACACAAGCAAGTAGACTTCCTCAAGTCTTTATTAAACACATCTGTTACAACATTCACAGCTCTGGAGGAAGAAGTTAGTGAATCAGTGCAGCCATTACTTCTACAAAAGATCACTGGAGTCTAGGGGTGGGTAAAAATATCGAAAAATCGATGCATCGTAATTATCCGCCCGCTAATTCAATATCGATTAAGCAAACCTTCTGAATCGATTCACTTCCTGGCCAGTGGGGGCGCTGTGCGCAACATTTTCGTGTGATTCGCGTTTTAAGGACGGAGGCTGCACGCGACCAAACAACAGCAAATATGGCGACGAAGGCAAGAAAATCTTTGAGATCCGACGTTTGGACTCATTTTGGATTCTCGTGTAAATCCGGAACACAAGAAACAGACAAAAGTAGGGTGGTGTGTAAGTTGTGCCAGGCAGAATTAAAGTACAACAGTAACACAACGAACTTACGGAATCACTTAACCCGACACCATGCGGATGCTCTGCAACAACCCGCGGCTAAACCTGTGGATTCAAGACAGACGCAACTCCACAACGCCTTTGTCTGCAAACTACCGCCAAGCTCTGTCCGCGCACAGAAGATAACAGAGTCCGTGGCTGTCTTCATTTGCAAGGACCTTCGACCGTACAGTGTCGTGGAAAACGAAGGTTTTAAGAAGATGGTACACACACTTGAACCACGATACGCTATACCAACACGAAACACATGACAGAGGTCGCCATCCCGAAACTGTACACAGAGGTGAAGACAGGTGTTTTGGCATCGTTGAAGTCGGCAGAGAGAGTGGCTCTTACGTGTGATGGTTGGACTTCTAGAGCGACTGACCCGTATGTAACTATCACCTCTCATTTCATTTCTAATGAATGGGAATTAGTGTCACATGTTCTGCAGACCCGAGCCCTGCACGGAAGCCACACAGGGAGCAGTCTGGCGAACTTGTTGACAGAGGCAATACATGAGTGGGGTTTAACAGATAAAGTACCAGCAATTGTCACAGACAATGCTGCTAACATGCTACTTGCTGTCAGTCTCATGGAGTCATCATTGCATGTTGGCTGCTTTGCCCATGTACTCAATCTGGCTTCACAGGCTGCTCTTAAAATCGCAACTGTCGCACGGCTTCTCAGCAGAGTGAGGCGCATCTCCATTTTTTTTCACCGGAGCACCTTAGCCTGTAATGCACTCAAGAAACAGCAGTTGCTGGACCTCCCACAGCACAAGCTAATAACTGATGTACCCACGCGTTGGAACAGCGCATTAGACATGTTAGAGAGATTTTTGGAGCAGCAACCAGCTATCTCTGCTGCACTTCTTGCCCCTGAAGTACGAAAACAAGAAAAAGATCTGTGCACCCTTACTGAAGCAGACATAACGGCAGCAGAGAATGTTGCAGAGGCCCTGAAGCCACTGAAGAAAGCCACCTTAGTGATGTCTCAAGAAGGTACCCCGACGCTGTCTGTCATCGCCCCCCTAAGAGCAAGACTTCTGGAGGAGATGCAACCAGCCCCCAATGACTCTGTGATGGTGAAGGAGATGAAGTCTGCTGTGCATCAGGATCTCCAGAAAAGGTATTTGTTCTACAAAGTCAGTCATCATGACATTGTAAGGCATGTTTTATTCAGTTTTTACTATATGACTAAAAAGTATTTTTATAAGAATTTCATCATCATGTGACAAAACGATTTATCCTAATGTGAATTTATTTGATTTATTTCAAGGTACACAGGCCTGAAAGATGACCTGTCCATAGCCTCAGTTCTGGACCCTCGCTTTAAGGCCCTGCCTTTTCTGTCAGATGATGAGCAAGAGGATGTCTTCACCAAACTCATCACTCTCACTGGGGAACTGGGAACTGATAAAAACTCTGTAAGTACAACTGTATAATGAATGAAGATGCAGACTGTGTGCATACAGAATATTTGTTTTGTGTTGTCTTATGGAATGCAGTCAGTTTCACTCTGTAATTATTCAAACACTCACTGGCAAATTTTAGTAAAACAATTTTGCCTCCATTATACACTCCCACAATGCATTTAAAATTAACTGATAATTATAAAATTTTAAAGCTCTTCTTTACTAATGTGAGTCATTTCTTTTTTTCAGCAGAGTGAGCCAATAAATGCAGCAGACAGTGAGGCAGTTGATGAGGCTGTGCCCCCATCAAAGAAAGCGAGGGACTCTTGTGTTCTGGCTGATCTCCTGGGGAACACATATACCCAAGTAGCAGTGTCCAGAACTGCAGATGACAAGGCATTAGATGAGGTGATGAGGTACAAAGAGGTAAAACCACTGCCACTCTCCACCAATCCACTCCACTGGTGGAGGGAACATGAGGGGGAATTTCCCCTGTTGTCATCCCAAGCTAAACGATACCTCTGTATCCCTGGAACCAGTGTTCCAGCTGAGAGGATCTTCTCAACAGCTGGTGACATTGTCACGGCCCAGAGAAGTGCATTGAAGCCTGAACATGTAGACCAACTGCTTTTCCTAAACAAAATCTACATGTTGCACACTTAGTATGTGACCAGAAATGAAGGGACATTGTTCAGATGTTATTGTTCAAAAAAATGTTGTTGAGGTATATCACAATTTCCAGATGTACAACAGTTTACATATGCACTTTACTTTTGATACAGAACTGTCATGTTTGTTTGGTTTTTTTTTTTTCTTTTGTTCTATATACGCACAAGTGAGCGATTTGGTGCTGCTAATGTTTTATTTCAGATGTTGTGAGGTATATCACTATGTCCAAGAGGAGGAAAGACATTTTTATTTAAGTTTATATGCACTTTACTTTTTCATTTTGGTTTTGGTACAGAACTGTCATATTTTTTACTTTTGTACTACATATGCACAAGTGAGCTTTTATGGTGCTGCTACTGTTTTATTTTCAAATGTTTTATTTCCCAAAGATGTGATGTAACATACCACATGTGTTATGGGCATGAAAATAAATATTTAAAAATTGCCGACAGGTACTCTTAATTATTTGTGTATTTCTACTTCTTACTGAATCGATATTGAAGAATTTAAATCAATATCGAATCGAATTGAAATCGAATCGAATCGAAACCTTAAGAATCGAAATCGAATCGAATCGTGAGGTTCTACACAATACCCAGCCCTACTGGAGTCTGTAGTTTTCACACCTGGAGTCCAGTTACTGAAGTGAGTTTGGGGGCGTGGCTTAGAGCTACTCTGATTTATAAAAGACTCAAACATTTTACGGTTTGGTTTGCAAACCGTAATTTGAGTAGTAGACCTGCATAAGGCTGGAAGGGGACACAGAGTATTCTCAAACTGTTTCAGCATCAGTCCAGAGATGGAAAATATGTCTACAAATGAAGATATTTAAGTCTTGAGCTACTCTACCTAGAAGTTGGCACTCAGCCAAAATGAGTCCAAAGGTTTAATGCAGAATCTTCAATTAGATAAAAGAAAACTAGTAAGAATACAAGTGAGAGCTAAAGGCTTGAAAAGCCATTGCTCCCCCCAAAGAAAATGACTAAACAAAATACCCTGAAGTTTGCCAAAGAACACAAGAACACCTCTGCAGTCTGCAGCGCTAACGGGAAAGTGATCTGTGGACTGAAGAAGAAGTCGGATGGTTCAGAAAGCAAAACAAGGACCATGGCAACGGTGGAACAGCCTGGCCCCGATCGTACACTTCCCCTTACCTATTAACACTAACCGCTACCCGCAAATTGCGGGTTTAGGAACCTCCGCTAACCGCTAATGCAATCTTCCGCTCCCTAAAGCCGCTACCCGTTATGCCGACTCCCTTACTCACATTGCAGGTGTGGCAATGGGCGTGTCTTTTGCCCTTTTCCAGAAACTCAGTATCTTGCGATTGCGGGTTTAGGCGCATGTCGGCTCGTCCAAAGGGCATCGATGTGCGTCCACCTGGTCACATGTGGACGTGCACAAACGGCTCTACCTCTGGAATTAACTCTTGTATTAAAAGCGTGATTTGGCCTCAGTTGAGATCGTCTTAACCAGTTGAACCATAGACAACCAGAGCGTGTTTACTGGGAGGACACCAACTATCTGGGGTAGCGTAACCTGCTCTTAAAGGCAATGGCTGCTGACGCACTGATTGGTTTAACAGGTGGAATGCCCTAACCACTCCTATGCATAATGTAGCGGGTAGCGCAGGTGGGATAGCGGGTTTAGCAATGTAGTAGATTGCGTTCTTTGTGGGGGAACGCCTCTCCCGCTACCTACTATCCCTTATTAGCGGCTTTAGGAAATCTGGCGGAAGATCGGGCCCCCTATTTTTGTGAAAATACTATATTACTGTATGTTGCCCAACCAACATGAAAACATCGTCCCAGCAGTGGAGCACGGTGGAGGGAGGGTCATAGTTTGGACCACCTGCCATTATGGAGGGAAAAATGAATTATTAAATTGATCAAATATCAAAGTGGCTGTCCTTTGGCTGCTGGTGAGCTGTGCAGTCGGTCAAAGTTAGAGCCTTAATGACCTTAAGATGTAGTGCTGGGCAATATGACGATACATATCGTGGGGACAATATAAAAGTGTATATCGTGCCATTTATTTTCTATCGTTTCTATCGTTTCTAACCTAATTTGATCAATTATTACAGCAAATATGTAATTAAATAACCTGCAACGATAAATTTGATAGAATCATATCTACTTCTACAAAGTAGCCTTTTATGTTTGCACTTTTATTCATGGTTAATGCCTTAAACAGAGTTCTCTTCAACCCTGATGTTTACTTTAGACACTTTATATTGGTTTGCAAACTTTGCACTACAAGGTTACAGATTTCAGAAAGTTGAAAAATAATTTGTGTTTATTTTTTATAGCTGAACTTCAGTGCAAAAATGTGTTTTTCCTCTCAGAAACTGTTGTGCACTTTTTTTTAAAAAAAATGTGTGAATGTGAAAGCTACTGTACCTCTGTACCTACCTGTTTTTGCTGCACTAAAATGTATGTTTGTGACAGTTCAGCTAAATGTCCTTTCAAAATAAAGTTGAAAAGTAAGCAATTCAATTTTTGTCAAACTTTTCAGAGAATAACTGAAAACATACTTTATTATGGTATATCGTGATATATATCGTTATCGTGATATAAAATAGCCCATATCGTGATATATGATTTTTTTCCATATCGCCCAGCACTATTAAGATGTTGCACCAAACATCCCACAAATGTGTCTGAGCTGAAGCACTTCCTTCCAAAGAAATAAACGGTGCAAATTCCCTCCTGAACATGGTACAGGTCTGATCCAGAGCCACCAAAGAGGCTCTGCTGCCATATGAGTCCAGCTCGCTCTAAACCCCCGGAGTTCACGTACTTTTTTTCTCTCCAGATCCCTGAATGTTCAAAGGGTGTGTTCAATAAAGACATAATAAATTCTAATTGTTTGTTTTCTACCAGCTGAAACACATCATCCATTCCTACGACTGTGAAGAAGATCAGGTCACATTTTATGGTAAATTAATGCAGAAATAACAGTAACTTCTAAGAGCTGCGTATACGTTTTTGTTCCTGCAACGTGAGCAACTGGAAACCCCGGCTTTAGACTCAACAAACCCTCTCATTTCCCCTCACAGCGCAACCCTCTGCTCTCCCAGCTGGGATGATTTAGAAGTAACGTCTTCATGGTCGCATACTTGTCAAAGTCTCCGAGACATTATACAGTACATAATGTTTCCACGGGCTGAGCATTATTCCCAGTAACAGCCACCTCCGTATACATTTTTGTGGCAGGCCATTAAGATCACGGCCAATATCTCGCTCTTGAATTCTTCATCTATGGCAAAGCAGCGACTGCCACACACTGAATGTGGAGAAGTCGCTCGCAGCGTAATTGGTTCAACACCACAAGTCTCACTGGTTCTATTATCATAAGTCAGCGTAAACTTTTCAAGACGTTTCCATCAAGAGCATTGCGCGAGACAAGTGCTTTCCACTTCTGCTGTTTATATTAATAACCCCGGCAAATCCACATTCTCAGGACTTCATTGTAATGCATGTCCCACTTCAGGCCTGTTTCTCATTCAAATAAATTCAAAGTGCATGATTATAGCAGGGCATCTTGAAGTAATTAAGCCCAGGGTTACCGCCCCTGCCGAGACGCTCCCAGCCTGAAATCTGAACCATAAACTGGGAATTTTGTCTGTGATTCTCTCCATTTAGTGGGGCTTCATCAGGAATAATCAAGGATGGATCTGGGAGGAAATCTTGTATTCTATTCAGGCTCAGATGCCTCAGATCAGACGACATTTAGATGAATGGGAGCTTCCAGCTGCGTTTCCATTAAACAGTGTTAACCTCGGTGTCCCATTGAACTACTGCATTGTTTCCTTTTATTATTGGATTATTATATCTATTTTTTCAATGAATCTATGGGTAAAAGTCTGATTTAAGAATCAAAAACATCAATTTTGGGAAGATATAAAAGTGATAAAAAGAACAAAAATGTCTTTTTAGTGAAGGTGGAATGATGTCATTTTTTCCATTTTCTTATAAATCTTTGAAACAGTTAAGTGATGATTTTCTTCCATCCATCCATCCACCCATCCAACCACCATCCAGAAATCCACAAGCCATCCAGCCAAAACCATCCCATCCACCTATCCACCATCCATCCAGCCCACCATCCATCCACCATCCACCCATCCATCCATCCATCCATCCACCTATCCATCCATCCATCCATTTATCCATTCACCTATCCATCCATCCACCCATCCATCTGTCCATCCATCCATCCATCCATCCATCTATCCATACATCCATCCATCCACCCACCTATCCATCCATCCATCCATCCATCCATCCATCCATCCATCCACCTATCCATCCCTTCACCCACCTATTTAACCATCATCCTTCCATCGACCCATACATCCATCCATCATCCATCCATCCACCCAACTATCCATCCATGCATCCATCTGTCTGTCCATCCATTCATCCATCCATCCATCCATCCACCCACCTATCCATCCATCCACCCACCCACCTATCCATCCATCCATCCGTCCGTCCGTCCGTCCGTCCATCCATCCATCCACCCACCTATCCATCCATCTGTCCATCCCTCCATCCATCCATCCATCCCATCCATCATCCATCCATCCATCCATCCATCCACTCCATCCATCCATGTCCATCCATCCATCCATCCATCCATCCATCCATCCATCCATCCATCCATCCATCCATCCATCCATCCATCCATCCATCCACCCCCCATCCATCCATCCATCCATCCATCCGTCCATCCGTCCCATCCATCCCATCCATCATCCATCCATCCATCCATCCTTCCATCCATCCATCCACCCACCCACCTATCCATCCATCTGTCTGTCCCTCCATTCATCCATCCATCCGTCCATCCATCCATCCATCCAACCCATCCATCCATCCACCCACCTATCCATCCATCTGTCTGTCCCTCCATCCATCCGTCCGTCCATCCATCCATCCATCCATCCACCCACCTATCCATCCATCTGTCTGTCCCTCCATTTATCCATCCATCCATCCATCAATCCATCCATCCATCCATCCATCCATTCATCCATCCGTCCATCCATCCATCCATCCATCCATCCATCCATCCATCCATCCACACCCTGAACAGGGTAATCTCATTTCCATTTGATCGAATTTTTGATTCATAAACTGGATAAATAAACTTTCCTTAAAAACATAAGGCTGAAAACAGAAAATACTGAAGCAGAAAAATGAATTTCCTCACACACATGCCAACCTAACCTCAAACTGAACATTTATGTCCCCACATAACTGTCTTCCCAGATCTAAAAAGCGATCTCATCTTCAGGACCTTTGATTACGAGGAGGTCCATAAGCGAGTGACAAATTTGCTAAGTTCATCCCCTATTGACGGTTATACTGGGTCGTAACTCACATCTTGATTGGACATGTCCCAGTAAGGCCGCTCCCCATAGGACATGACCTCCCACATGACAATGCCATAACTCCACACGTCACTTGCAGAGGTGAATTTACGATACTGGATGGCTTCTGGTGCGGTCCATCGGACAGGTATTTTGCCACCCTGTTCAGTGAAATGCAGTTCAGTGGCTGGAGTAAAGATCACATTCATTACATCCTGCATCTTCCCCTAAAACATCAATTAGAGAGAGTTTTACAGTTATGCACAGAGCCAGACAGCATTAAACAGCAAATTATTCCAAAATACCTGAGCAGGAAGATAGAAAGATCCTTCTTTTTAATAGCCCACTCTTTATAAAGGCTTCGTGAGTTGTAACAGCTTTAATGGTTGATAAATCATGTATATGGAGCATCTTGTGAAAAATCCTTTGGCCGGCGTCGCTGTTTGGCTTCATAGACCCCTCACCAAAGCGCATTTAATAACTTCTCACCATTAACGGCAGCAGATTTGACAGGTTCTTGTAAATGAACGATTGCACATTTTATGGCTTCTTAAAAAACAAGGAAATATTAGTAAAGCTACAATCAATTATGTTCCTTATCGTCAGTGAATATGTCAGCCATTAAATATTTAAACATCGGAAATGAAAAAGGTGTAAAAAAAAAAAAAAAAGAAAAAAGATGAAAAACAAAAAATCAAGAAAGAAAAAAAAGTGAATCGTTGGATGGTTAATGACTGCTCTTTGCAGGAAAAATGGCGTCGTCGCTATAAACTGCACAGAAAACTGCATTTAAGGAAGCAATCAGGCTCCTGTTAGAAAAGTCCTGCAGAGATTCATATATTTCAGCTTTTCATTCATTAAAGAAGCATGCCAGAAGTGCCTGCTATGGTCGTAGAAAAGACATTTTTCTGTTTCAGATGACCCAAATTATTGGTCTGCATGAAACAAAGAGCTAAGGAGACTAATGAAACCTTATTAAAACCCGGAAGGAGGTGAAACATCATCTTCCAGGAAGAAACGTGGTCAGAAAAAAATGCTCAACGATCGTGATCAGAGATACCGCAAAAAAAAAAAATCAAAAGAGAATAATCCAAAGAAGTAAAGGCCGTCTTGAGCAATGGAATAAGGTCAGGTGGTCTGACGAGTCTGGATCGAATCTAATCCAGAGCGATGGGCACATCTGTATAAGAAGAACGGTGAAGTGATGCACCCATCATGGTCAGTGCCTGTGGTGGCGGTATGATGATATGGGGATGCTTCAGCTGCATCTACACCCCAATATAATATCTATTTTTCAGCTCCTAATATCGATTTTTTTACAGTGCTGTCAGTATGTTGTAATGGTTACTTAAATGTGCAAAAACACTAATAATAAACAATAAATAGGTTGTTTTGAAGTTTTGACTCAGTTTATCCTCTGAATGATCAATATCATCTGATGAACATATACAGCAACTTGATTTTTCATCTCTACTTTTAATTTTGATATTAACTGGGTAGAATATCGCAATATATCGTGATAGCGTATCGTAACCCAAGTATCATGATACATATCGTATTGTGAAGTCCTTGCCAATACTCACCCCTACAGGATAAGGCTTTACATGGCAGTCCGACTCGCCCATCAACAATACAAGAGCCAGGATGTTGCGCAACTTTGGGCGGAAATAAATGTGACGTTTCATGAGTCGATCAACGCGACGCCACAGCAAATGACTGCTGTCATAAAGGCTAAAGGCGTGCTGTGTTAACAGATATTCCGCAGGACTGTGAAGATACAGTGATCCCTTATTTTTCGCGGTTAATGGGGACTGGCGCCCCCCCCCACAAGATCAAAATCCGCGAACAGGAGCCAGAGCCCCCCGAGCCTAAATAATGTGTTTAAAATATGTTTTAAAACTGTAAAAAGTAGCGAGACACTGCAGCGAAACAAGACAAAGGCTCAACTGTGCTCTTTCTGTTACCTTCACAGCCTCTGGTCTCTGAACCGTAGTAAACAAACCGCTGGTATTGTGCTATTTTTGGCTCGTAATTAGCGGCTAACAAGCTAACAACAACAAAACAAAAGTCTGGTTTTCTCTGCATGGAACGAGCACTTTATTCTGGCACTGCAGGAACTTGTAACATCACACAGGTTGTATTGTTGGGCTCCTGTCGGTTAACAGAGAATGTAAATCTATACACGCTGGGCTGCTGTTGATGCTCACTACACTTTTCATCTAACCCCGTTTTCATCTGCCATCCCACGACACACACACTACATTACCCATAAGGCCACACCATTACCCATAAAGCCACCTTCTTAAAGGGGCCAGGCTGGCTCACAACATTTCTTCGCAGTGAGAGAACGTGCACAACATCCTGTGATGTTTCCGCAATTTTTTATTATATTATATATTTCTGAAAAATCCGCGAATAGCTAAAACCGTGGAACTTAAAGCGCGATGGCGAGGGATCACTGTACTTGCATATGAATTTTGAACCTGTTCCTGGACTTTGCCAATATAAAAGTTGCCAATAAAAGTTACACATTCTGCGCTTCGTCTCGACATCGGCTCCATTTGAACGAAGTTTTGCAAATATGAAAATCAGTCCTGGCGAAACCTGCCACCATAAAGGTTTTCTATAAATGACATCTTTTTTGGCCATTATTCAATGAGAAGGTACAACTCATAAAGCCTTTATGAAGTCAGCCTGAGCAGTAAAGGGTTTACACATTCGAACTGCAGACTACTTGGACATGCGCTGCTCTATTTTCATGCATCAGCAGCAACCTGATAAGAGAATTCAGACAGGGCTCTTTGGAGGGAGCGCGGGGACTTTAATTGACTCACAGTTGTTGTGTAGACAGCCTCGGGATCGTCGTCTATCACCCTTGACAGGCCGAAGTCAGACACTTTACATACAAGATTGCTGTTGACAAGGATGTTTCGCGCAGCCAGATCACGGTGGACGTATCCCATATCAGCGAGATATCTCATTCCCGCCGCGATGCCCCGCAGCATGCCCACCAACTGGATGACTGTGAACTGACCGTCGTGTTTCTGTGGAGAGAGAGAGAGATAGAGAGAGAGAGACACGGGCCCGGTCAGCCATCTTCACTGACCATCGGGAAAAATGTAGGTCACAGCACTGCAGCAGCTCCGGCACAAGATTTATGAGATTTATGCGGCGCGCAGATCCCTCTGCAGACTTCTGGCTCTCTGGGAAAGTTGCAAAAGATGCTGCACTCCGGAGGTGATACCCACCCTGAGGAAAGCATCTAATGAGCCGTTCTCCATGTACTCGATGACAATCATGACCGGTTTTCCTGAAGAAACACAAGATATCGAACAAAAAAAACAGGGGGAAATGATTAATGAGTATTTACCAACTGTCATTAATTAATACCAAGTGTCATTGCGTAACAGCGGAGGCCACAGAGGGAGCAATAAACGGCCTTTATTTATGAGAAAAAACAACAAACAGCAGGATTTCTAAAAAAAAAAACACAAATGCAAAATGCAGAAGTGAGCACACAACTGGAGATAATAATGAAGATAAGTAACTGGAGAGCAGGCCTGATCATGCTGACCGGATAACGAGAGCAGACTGATTGTTGCAAAAGGAAGGCTCTGTTGGTTAAACATCGATGGGAAATACAGCTATCCACTTCTCTCTAAAAATATCTAGGACAGACTGAAATCCAGTTGGGTTGAGTTATTCCCTCAGATGAAGACAACCTTCCAGCTGTTCGGGGAATTTGGAATAACTGATTGCAGAAAAAGGTGAATGCAGCCATGAGACTTGACTGATGACCCACGTCCAGTTAATTCTCATCTGAGGGGGCGGGTTCACTTACGACTCCACCCAAAAACTCTCCTGTGAATGAATGTCCTCCAACTGAAACTCCCCCCAACAATCCAGGAACCGCTTGGTGATGAGCCGAGCATGATGTTGCCCAGCTCTTAATCCCGTCAAGGATAGAGCTAAACTGTTTTATCGATGCTGCGATATATATCAATATTTTATCGAGTATCGATTTTTCAGCCGCGGGTATCGATATTCTAAGCTTCTTTCAAAACCCCCGTGTCCCACCTTTAAAAGCTTGCAAGCAACAGTTTTCACGGTTTAAATAAATTAAACTATTTTTTATTCATTTTGTCCAGCATTTGCAAGCTGCCTGTCAGCCATATAATGTGTAATTGATGCTTTCAGTTCAGTTAATTCAAACAAAGTCATTGGAACACTCACAAGATGTCACCAAAATCACTTTGTCCCTTTAAAATCTTTTGTAAAATTATGTATTGTAAGATGAATATCGATATACAGTGATCCCTCGCCAATTTGCGCTTTAAGTTCCACGATTTTAGTTATTCGTGGATTTTTGATAAATATATAATATAAAAACAAAATCAAGAAAAAAATTGCGGAAACATCAAAGGATGTTGTGCGCGTTCTCTCGCAGCAAAGAAATGCTGTAAGCCAGCCTGGCCCCTTTAAGAACGTGGCCTTATGAGTAATGGTGTGGCCTTATTGGTAATGTAGTGTGTGTGTCGTGGGACGGCAGAATGAAAACGAGGTTAGATGAAAGAGCGGTTTCTTTACTACGATTCAGAGACCAGAGGCTGTGAAGGAAACAGAAAGACCACAGTTGAGCCTTTGTCTTGTTTCCCTGCAGTACCTCGCAACTTTTTTGCAGTTTTTAAACATATTTTAAACACATTATTTAGGCTCGAGGGGCTCCGGCTCCAGTTCGTGGATTTTGATTTTCGCGGGGGAAAATAAGGAATCACTTTATATCGTATCGTGAGCCGAATATCGTGCATCACATCGTATCGTGAGATTAGTGTATCGCTACAGCCCTTGTCAAGAACCTTTGGTCAGTCCTCAAACGACTACGGCTGCCCTGATGAACTCAGGGCAGAAATACAACGAGGACGGAGCTCCATCAGCATGACGGTGTCAGAGCTGTAAATATCGACTCTCTAGCAAGATCTGACGCATTTGCCAATAAAAGCCTTTGAAACGTATAAAATGCTTATAAATGTTCAGTTTTCCACGGAGACACACGCCAGAACGCGATCTAAGAACGCTGAGGCGGCAAAATCTGCAAAAGCCCAAACTTTTGGCCGCGAATGTCTTTTATTTGCTTTCAAAATGCACTACAATACAACGGCCGGACCAAAAACGGCTCCAAGTTGGTTCTCGCTGCATGTTTTATTGGCATTTAATTAAAACTTACCATCTGCTCCTTTTATTAGCGTCCAAATGAGAAAATGTTAAACAGGGAGCGCGGTGCATTTACTCAGATGTAATGTCAGATTGCTCTTTACCTCTCGTCACAACTCCCTCCAGGTGAACGACATTGGGATGGTCAAACTGTCCCATGATGCTGGCCTCGCACAGGAAGTCCCGCCTCTGCTTCTCTGTGTAGCCCACTTTCAGGGTCTTGATGGCGACCGACACGTCCCGCTTTCCGGGCAGCTTCAGCCGGCCGCTGCACACCTCCCCGAATTCTCCTGCGGGGGTTGAAAAGCATTCATGAGTGAAGGGGGGCCAGCAGTAGGTTGGGGAGAGAGAGAAGAAAAAAAAAAAATCACAATGACAAATTTATCTGTGTATACTGAGACAAAGCAGCTGTGCAGTGCTGCAGTACAAATTGGAGTACGACATCTTGTTACTCTCAGGGGAGTGTAACCGAGGCTTATAATAAGACATGCTCGAGATGCATAGATACTGCCATTGACCGGCTCTCTAAAACTCATGCTGCAGCACTTTTTCAGCTTTGTGTATCTTTGCGACTGCCTTCTGCCAGACGCGCTGCACACACATTAATTGCAATGAACCTTTTCCCGCTCTTTGCAATTGCTTTATCAATACAAGATGCATAAAGCTGTGTCCTTATTCAAGGTGTAAATATTTAGCTGTCAGCATGATGTATGGGAGCCTGCGGTTACCCAACGGAAAGAGCTGAGCATCACAGGACGGGCTCACCTGCTCCAATAACGCGCTCGATCTTTATGCAGGAGGCATCCAACTCCTTGGCAAATTGATGGACAGCCCTGTTCGGGTCCTCGTAGGTTTCAGGGTCAATGTAGGTTTTGGTGCCTGGAAATTTAACTGTGGAAAGGTAAGAGGATTACTGTAATGATTAAATATGCACGCTGCGCACCAGCAGGCGTTTGACAGGCAATTGATTAGCGAGAGCGGCGGTTCAGAGGGGGGATTGCTGAGCGGTGGGCGCCCGGCGTCAGAAAGGCTTTTCGCTCGAGAAAAACTCAGCACAAAACAGGAAGCGAAGATTTGGGCGAGTCGTGCTGTCGGTCGCCTTTCACGCGGCTGCACCTGAGACCACCTCGCTGAGAAATAATGCGAGGAAGCAGCTGTGGGACTTCTCGCTGGGTAGTTTTACAGGCCGGTGCCTCTTCCCCTCACTCTGCTTCTGCTAAAATTAGCTTCATGGGAAGAAATCAGCCGATTGCACCTTTAGTTAAAGCTAAATCCCCAAATGAGCCTGCAGAAAACATCCGAGGTGCCCGAACGGCGGCCTGACGCCTGCAGGTCTGAACTGTGCTCTATAAATAAACCTGCCCGGCTCAAACTGATCAGAAATCTTTAAGCGGCTGGTTGTCGACTTGTGACGTGTTCAAGCCTTGAAGTGCTAACCGTCTGCATTTACGTGGTTTGAGATCTCACCTCGAGTTCTGCTGTTGCTCTTAATCGTAAAATAAATGTCAGTAGGAGACAGCGAGGGACTGACGGAGGAAATTCCAGATTTAGAAATGCCCTAAAATTAACCAGCCCAGCTTCAGCAACACGGTGAACCAGAGCGACTCCACCGATAGAGCTGAGCGATTTTATCGATTCTGCGATATATATATCGATATTTTATCGAGTATCGATTTTTAGGCTGCGGGTATCGATATTCTAAGCTTCTTCCAAAACCCCCGTGTCCCACCTTTAAAAGCTGGCAAGCAACAATTTGCACTGTTTAAGTAAATGAAACTATTGTTCTCAACAAATCTTTTATTCATTTTGTCCAGCATTTGCAAGCTGCCTGTCAGCCATATAATGTGTAATTGATGCTTTCAGTTCAATTAATTCAAACAAAGTCATTGGAACACTCACAAGATGTCACCAAAATCACTTTGTCCCTTTAAAATCTTTCAGAAAATGACGTAAATGTATTATAAGATGAATATCGGTATATATCGTATTGTGAGCTGTGTATTGTATCGCAAGATTAGTGTATCGCTACAGCCCTATCCACCAACCCTCATTTGATACCTAGACTACTCACATCAAGCTGATGTGCAGTCTCAACACTGAAGCAAAAACATCTACTGCATATGCACTGATACTTGGAGATGCTACCTTCAATGAATATATTCACAAACAGGGCTTGACACTGACACTGGCCAACCGGCCAAATGCTGGTAAAATTTGGCTGTGGCTAGTAACGATTTCTGTCTCACAAGCAACTTTGGCTGGTAACTTATTCTTTGATATGACACATCACAATAATTGCACCAATTGTTTGTATTTAAAATGTAAATGCAAGAATATTGTAAAGAAGAAAAAAACTGACAGCAAAACTGTGGCTAGCATAAAGACTAAATGGCTAATGACTGAAAAAAAACACTAGGCACAGTGGCTGGTGAGCCAAAAAGTTAGCGTCAAGCCCTGTTCACAAAGAATAATGATTGCTGGTTGCATTTAATTGTTGGAGATGATCCTCAATCTCTTCATATCTATATATATTTATATCGTGATTTAAAACTGAACCATCAAATGCACTGAAAATCATAACGCAGATGATAAAATGGCTCTGTACGATTAAAGCTGAGGAGAGAGGCTGGTCCAGGATCCTTTTGTTTGGCTGACGGGGGTTTGGGAGTTTCTACAAAATCAACTGTGAGCACAGCTCATGAATATCCATGAGGTGAGAGCAGTGTTTGTTACAGAATAGGAGAAAGGTCAGAGATGAGCTACGGGATAACTGTTTAGCATAGAGCCCCAAATTAACAATAAATTACAGTATTATGCATTATTAAGTTAACAAACTACTGCACGACGCATTTGAAATTCCACTGACGTCAATATAAACCCACAACTATAAAATCTAATAAGATGGAACAACAAAGCAGCGGATAAACTGGGTCAGAGCAACATGACTCAGCATAAATATGATGAATTTAAGTGAGATTCCCCTCAATAATTAGTTCATTTGGAACGTCAGCGGATCTCTTTTGAAACGTCTTAATGCGTCACTTCTGCATGGCAGGAAAAAAAAACAGGTCTGAACATCATCTACAGTCATGCAAAAGTTAGCAGCGCCTCTTTTAATGAAGCCAAAAACAATGCCAAGGAAATACCGCCATGATTCAGTCTTTAGAAGCAATAATGTGTCATTTCCTGTCTCAGTCAGTCTCTCATGTGGTTGTGGAGGAATTTAGGTCAATAAAAATAATAATAATAATAGCCAATGTTGAATGTCCAATTTATCTTGATTTTGACTTCGGGTCATGTTGCCTGGCGCAAGATTGATGCACAGCAATAACGGGGGAAACCTGAGTATGTTCCAGACTACGTTCCCGTCAGTTTGGCGACAGACGGATGAGTGTTAGCTGTGCGTCAGCTGTGAGACGGTCCGGTTTGCTTCGCCTGGAGTGACCGGAGGAAGCCGCAGCGGAGGGTGGTGGGGAGGGGGTCTGCAAAGCCCTGTTTTGACCGATGGCAAAATAATCCACAGTACCTGGGTAGCTACTTTTTTAAAACTACTGCTTATGTCATTCCCTTTTGGCATTGTGTTACCACGCACTCGAGTGCTCCAGACCAGCAAACTGACAAAACCTCTGCAGCAAATCCTGTTAAATCCCATCCTTGTTAAATAAATAATGGCACGATTAAAAAAAAAAAAAAAAAGGTTATATACAGTGATCCCTCGTCAAGTCACGCTTTAAGTTCCGGGGTTTTAGTTATTCGTGGATTTTTCATAAATATATAATATAAAAACAAAATCAAGAAAAAAATTGCGGAAACATCACAGGATGTTGTGCGCGTTCTCTCGCAACAAAGAAATGTTGTGAGCCATCCTGGCCCCTTTAAGAAGGTGGCCTTATGGGTAATGGTGTGGCCTTATGGGTAATGTAGTGTGAGTGTCGTGGGACGGCAGAATGAAAACGAAGTTAGATGAAAGATCGGTTTCTCTACTACGGTTCAGAGACCAGAGGCTGTGAAGGTAACAGAAAGTTGAGCCTTTGTCTTGTTTCGCTGCAGTGACTCGCTACTTTTTTTGCGGTTTTTAAACACATTATTTAGGCTCGGGGGACTCCGGCTCCAGTTTGTGGATTTTGATTCTCGCGGGGGTGCTCACTGTATATTGCTGTTTGAGACTGTATTTAAACCCAGATGATCTGTTTTTAATGTTTAAGTTGGTGACGCCGTCTCTCCATCAAGCTCGACCGTCTCATCTGTGTCCTCTTGCAGCAGGTGGGACTCGTGAGGCTCATCCGTCGGAGCGACCCAGCGCTCTGCGACACCCTGACCCTTTGTTTTTTAAATCTGCGGGACGACTACGGCTGCATCTGCAGCTGCATCTCCAGGGGCATCATTAGGGGCCGTGTACCAGCTACAAAAAGTCTGCGCAAACCAAAAAACTTTATCCCTCCCTGGAAGCACTAGACTTTCGGCAAGACATTTAAATAAGTGCCCTTCCTACCCCGCTCAGACATTAATTCCCTCCCTGGGTTGCCGTTTCTGACTTCTTTATCTCCCCAGAAGAAGTCGGCCCGGTGGATCCCGGCTGTGCCTCCGGTGAAACGGACCCAAACTGCCTCCGTAGCGGCGGGACGCTTCTGTTGATCTGTGTGCAAACTGAACGTGTTTGTGCTAATGAATGCAGGCACTTACACTGGAAGTAGAGCTCCTCGTCTCCCTCCTGATCCGCTTTGCTGTACCCGCAGTGCCTGCATGGGTGGGGGGAGAGAGGGAGAGAGCGGCAGAATCAACCGATTGTGCCGCGGAAATAAACACCCAAAAAGGCAAGAATGTTAATGCGGCGGCTCATGACGTGCAGAACAAATCTGTTTCGTGACCCGCCGGAGCTGCAGAGGCGACGGCCTGCACCTGCAGAGCGGCTAGTCTCTAACCATGCTCCACATCAAATAAAACATGCACTTCACTGTCCTGTAATATTCACGTGTTGAAGGTTCCGACATGGAGGTGATTTGCTGCACAGAGTCGCTCTTTGAGCGCAAATCGGGGGAAAAAACAGCGATGACATATGGAGGTGAAATGTACCCTGAGTGACGGACATGCACTTACTGCTGATGAAAGTGTCTCTGCTGTTAGCAACACGCTTCGCTGTTTCAGGACGTTACCGTCATACAAACGCTGGAGCACTTTGGCCCGGGAAAAACATTTTCCCACGGGGACAATAAAGCATAGTTTGATTTGATTAAATTTACTGGGACCTTCCTTCGTGGTTGAGTTCGAATGTTCTGCGAAGACTCCTGACGGGGCTGCAGCCTTCGAGTCTTTATAAAAACCACGATGACGTGACGCTCTGAGCCTTTCAGGCAGGATGCGGTTGGCGCGCAGCAGAGAGATTAGGCTGCAGGCTGACCGTCGAGCTTTCCAAGAACTGGTCAGCAGACATGAGCTGGTTTTTCAAGTTGTGGAGATGAGCACATGGCGAAGAGAGAAAAGAAGCTAAGATAAGGAGAAGGAGATGAGGAGCAGCAAAGGAGACGAGTGAGGGTTGATGAGCTCCTCAACCACAGACAGCAGCTGCATCTGTTTGCAGATGTGCTCCAGACTCCAGATGAGAGAAGCACCGATGCTACTGAAACTGTGAGCGACTCGAAGCGACCGGGACACCTGACCACTTCAAAACAAAACCACTTCTTCCTCTCTATAACTGTAATGTGTGACATCACCAGAACCAGCTTCTCCTTCACTGTCTTCCCCGTCAGGTTATCTGCACTCCACCGCCATCACAAAGCGTTGAGCCGACCGTGAACCTTTATTTCAGTTCAGCGCAGGGAGAAGCATTTCCTGCGCCGCACAAACGCAGAGATGACCGCGCTACAAAGCAGGGTTATAATAGTTTTGGATTTTCCATTAGTTTTAGTTTTTATTTAGTTTTTCAAATTCAGTTTCAGTTCAATGAATTCAAATTTGAATTCATTTTTAGAGCAGTTTTGCTAGTTTTTATTTGTTTTTTGTTTTTTTAAATACTTAGTTTTAATTTAGTTTTTATTAGTTTCAGTGTTAGTTTTAGTTTTATTTTGTAAATTAGGGTTGTAATTTTGGTTGGAGTGAAGCACTGAACTTTTTGAAGGCTATCGAATCACATAGTCGTGTTTACATTCTGGTCTCAATAAACATATTTATCAATGCATCTTCCCTCTTGTGGCGTTCCTGCATATTTACTGACCAGCAGCTATCTGGTCTCCATGGAAACAGTCCATTATAGTTGCAGTTTTCTCCTGTTCCTTCCCAACGCTGACTGGCCTGAAGCTGTAGCTTCTCTTTCCAGGGGGCTAGCTTAGCCTAGCTTATCCAGCTAGTCTTGGTTAGCCTTCTTGTGGGAGCTTTTCAAACGGACTTTCAAATTCGTGGGTTTTTTTCTCCTTCAGAAGTATTCCACACATTGTATCACCTGCTTCTACAACAAGGCACTTATTTTTTATCTTTAACACAGTCATAGTCAAAGAAACCCCAAATAGGACTGTGCCGCTTTCTCTCAACTTTTGGCGCAGCCATCACTGCTGATAACTTTTTTTAAATTTTTTTGTGGTTGTTCTTGTACGGCGGAGCGAACTTAATAGATTTCAAACGTTTATGAGAAAAAAAAATTACAAACATGAAAACAAAGGAAGTTCTTGACATTATTATAGTTAATTTTAGTTTGTTTTATAAACACATAATACAGTTTCAGTTAGTTATCGTTTTTTTTTATTTCAATTAACAAAAATGTTTTTTCAATTCTAGTTTTCGTTATTTCGTTCGTTTTTGTTAACGATAATAACCTTGCTACAAAGCGGATCACCGTGCCGCCGGTGCAATGTGCTGTTTCGAAACTCCCACAGTGAAGGCGTCGTCTCGTTTTTCTCTAAAAAAGCTCAAATGTACGAGCTTTATAATGATTCTCGTGTTAGCTGTAACTTTGGTTTGTTTGAACGTTCCAATCTAAAAAAAAAAAGAAGCTTGATTTAGATGAGTTAAAGATAGAGACTTATGATGATTTCCAGTTTGCCACATATCACTTGAGCTTCAGTGAAATTGAAATCCGTTTGGTAGGGCTGAACAATCTATCGTTTCAGACCGAAAAATCGCGAATCTCTGACAACGCGATTTTGGGATCGTCAAAACGCACGATTTTTCACATGGGGGGAGGGGGGTGTGTCAATTAAAAACCCACATATTCCCTGCATGCTCATAGAAAGGCTCTGTGCTGCCAGCTACCAATCACGAGTGTTTCTTGTTAGGATTATTTATTAACGTTGGAAATTTATTCTTGACTTCAGTTTTCATTCTTGCGTTTGCTTTATGGAATTCACTGCTTGAATGGTATAATGTAGGGTTCTGTGATGTTCGCAAATGTTAATTTTCACTGGAACTAATGCTTGAAAGGGGAAAAAAATCGTGAATGAAATTGAAATCGCAATATCTACCGGAAAAATCGCAATACAATTTTTTTCTCAAAATCGTTCGGCCCTACCGTTTGGGAGTGTTTGCACATCACAGCTGCAACCAGAACTCCTTTTTTCCTCCATATCTGACAGTAAAGTTGGGAAACCCGTCTTCTGTCAGGATGAACTACTGATCTTGTTTTTCCCCTTGATGATACTCTCCTGATCTCTGTTAATCTATTTTCAGACTGAGAGCTTTGGCTCGTATTCGGTCGAATTGCCTTGAAAGTGTTTAAATAGGTTCAAACATCTCAGGTCACATTCCACGTGTTCTTTGTGAATCTTCTTATCTAGACGCTTTTTCTGTGCTGGTGCTGGTGTAAGATCCAGGTCAGAGCTTGGTGATGGTCACTTCGCAACCAACTTGGAGATGTTTGGTGTCAAGTCCGTTTGAAAGACCCATCCATGTCGGAGCTGGACAGTTTCGGCTGATGTCATGAGATATTTTTTCAATAAGTCCAAATAATATTCCATCCTCATCATGGTGTCTCTTCTGTGAAGTGCACCAGTCCCTCTTGCAGCAAAGCAGCTCCACCACAGTTCAATCATCACACCACAAGGCCTTTATTTTTGGTTTTGGAGCAGCGTCTTTGTCTCGCTATGGACCTTTAGCTCATGCCAGAGTAGAACGTGTGTTACTGTGGTTCATGATTCAGCCGGCATCTTCACCAGGTCTCACATGCTGTTTGTACCGTTGGATTGTTGTTTGATGAGATGAATGTGGGACCTTCAGGTTTCGGAAAATGGTTCCCAAGGACGAACCAGACCTGTCAAGATCTAAAGGTCCTAGCTGACCTAAAACAGGAGAGCTTCTTCAACTTCACTGTCAGACATGGAGAAAATGAAGCTTGTATGCAAACCTCTTGTTGCATACGGGCCACATTTGGCCCGCGGGCCTTGTGTTTGACACATGTGGTTTACACGGTGGCCTGTTTCTTGAGCCGTATTTTGAATGTATTTTTTGACCGACACTGTTTTTGTTGTTGATGCATTTAAACTTTTTTGTTACGGTGCTTTGCAAACCAGTAAAATTATGTTTGATGTCTCGGAAAGAAAAGAGAATGTGGAGCTGCAGATGAATGAAATATTGATTAAACTTCAAGGATTTAATAAAAGGCGTTCTGATGGATTTATCGTGACAAATAGTTTCGGCGGCATTCCACTCATGCACAAGAAGTCTGAGCACGTGAACGGCGGCGACGACAATGAGATGAGTGGTTCGTGATGACTGGAAAAATCCACAGCGCGCCTCATCCTCCCGAGGTCACGCAGACACACGGGAATGCAGGAAGCCTGAGCTCCTGTAACTGGAAGATGGTGATGGGAGGGGCGGATGGAGGGATGAATCACGACCCATTAGCACGGCATGCCACAGGATGACGGGTGCACGTGTGCGCGTGCGTGAGGACCCCCCCAGACGTGGAGGCCCCCGTGAGTGACAGAAAGGCTAATTGACAAGCGCAGACTCACAGGAGCGGAGAGTCAATGGGGCCCGCGAGAGCGTACCTTCTCCCGATGATGAAGCCGAACACCATGAACACCAGGATGATGGTCCCCGCCACGGCCACCACCGCGATGATGATGACGGGGTTCTGCTCGCTGGAGACGATCGCGGCTGATGAGAGACACACACACACATGCAAGATTTTTTTTAAAAACTGTGCACTTGACAACATCAGGACAGACAGTAATTAAGTCGCGATGAGCAGGACAGAGATTGATAACTGCCCCCCCCTACTCCCCCCCAACCCCCGCCTCTGAGCGGGCGGGGGAGGGGCGCACTTCTATTTTTGCGGCGTCCTCATCCGCACGTCTCCACTGTTTCAGAAAGTGGGCTTAATAGTCCCAGACGGCGACGGCGATGCCCTTCATCTCAAACAAAGGCACATTCAGGTTGAACGGTCCTCCCCCCCTCCGTACGGAGCTCCGGCGCTGCTCCGACTGTATCGACAAATGTCTGATTGCTCTGAAGAGCAGCTCGCCCGGCGGCTGAGGACGGAGCCGAAGGTGTATGAGAGGGAAATTCATGCACTTGAAATAAAGTGCATCTGCAGTGTACAAACACAGGAACAGTGACAAGAATGGTTCCCGGCTCAGTACCATTCTTTTTTCTTTTCTGAGGCGGGAGAGGAAGAGCGCCCGACTGTCACATGACACACCTGCAGGGTTTTAGCTGGAGGCCGTCACAGAGGAGGCCTGTGACTCTGCTGATCAAGGACACATGGACTGGACTGCGAGCTCCTAACCTTGTTGCAGGACACACTCTGCATGTGGTAATTAATGTGTCCTCCTATGCAGGAACGCTGGCTGTGAGCTGTGTGTGTGTGAGCGGTCGAAACGGAAGAGACACGGATGAGCGGGCTGGGTTAAACGCTCGAATTATAAAAAAAAAACAATGCAGGTGCAATATTCAGAGAATGTCTTTCAGCATTTTTCTACCTAACAAAGCTCGTGGATAGGGGTGAGTATTGGCAAGGACCTTGCAATATGAAATGTATCGTGATACTTGGGTCACGATACGATATTATCTCGATGTCACAATACCACGATATACAGTGGTACCTCTATATACGAACGTCTCTACATACGAAATTTTCAGGTTACGAAACGCCTCAACAGGAAACCTTGCAATATGATATGTATCGTGATACTTGGGTCACGATACGATATTATCACGATGTCGCAATACCACGATATACAGTGGTACCTCTACATACTAACGTCTCTACGTATAAAATTTTCAGGTGACAAAACGCCTCAATGGGAAAATATTGCCTCTAGTTACGAAAGAAATTTCAGGATACGAAAGGCATAAATACAGTAGCGCTGCTACTCGCAGCTCCCAGAGTTTACCGAACATAAACATAGCTGTCGGCTCTGTATCTCTGTTTGAAAGCGGTGCGTCCGAGCTGCTCTGCCATTGGCTATCGCTTAGCATCTTTCTGGCATCCCATTGGCTAGGAGGGCCCCTTGTCTGTATGAGCGTATGTTTTTGCCTGCGTTTATCTGTCTGTCTGTGTTCAAGATAACTAAAAAAGTTATGGATGGATTTTAATGAAGTTTTCAGGAGTTGTCAGAAATGTAAAAAGAAAGAACTGATTTCATTTTTGGTGTGATCCGAAAGAAATCCTGGATCCTAAATCACTTTTTCAAATTTTCGATAATTGCTGCGCTTGGTGGAAGTCTGCGCTCTCCGAGTGCTTTTCTAGTTCTAACATGTATTTCTTGCAGGTTTTAATGTCATTTCATGTATTATTTATAATTTATAAAAAAAATTATGCTCGAATTTTGGGGGTCTTGAAACGAATTAGGGCATTTACATAGAAAATGCGTCTCTACTTACGAAAGTTTCAGGTTACGAAACTGCGAACCAATTAACTTATATGTAGAGGTACCACTGTTTTGCGATATTCTACCCAGTTAATATCAAAATTAAAAGTAGAGATGAAAAATCATATACAGCAAACTTGATTTTTCATCTCTACTTTTAATTTTGATATTGACTGGGTAGAATATCACAATATTTCGTGATATCATGATATCATGACAATATCGTATCATGACCCAAGTATCATGATACATACCGTATTGCGAGGTTCTTGCCAATACTCATCTGTAAAATGATCCATTTGTTTTTTTTTTGTTCCTTTTTCTTTTTTTTGGAAAGTGGTACAGGCTAAAATTATGCATATTAACAATGAAAGAAAAGAGAAACAGGACAAAGAAACATTAAATATCTTGGGTTCATACCATCTAAAAAGAAATAAAAATCTAATTTAATTGTGTTTTTTTTCTCATTTGAAGATGTATTATCAGTTTTACTCTCATCCATATCAGTTCTTTCATAAATGCCTCATTTACATTGTGAATGGCAGTAAGATGTTAATAATTTCCTCGAACAACTTCGGTGACTTTGTCTAAATTGATTGAGAGGGAAAAAAAAGGGAAGCCTCACTAGAAAGCTTGATGACAGAAAGGTTGTAAATGGATGCAGTCTTGTTTGTGCATGTTTAAAAGTTTGACCGAGATGTAAAAAGCCTAAACTCAAGTGTATCCGTGTGTAATAAGTCATAATGGGAGACGTTCCCATCCTCAGCACCGACACCTCCGAGCATCAGCCCGAATCTCACAATAACACACTGGGAGACTCCGGGCAGAGCTAATGTGACTGATTAGATTTAAATGACTTTATCCTCATGATACTACAGTCGCTTGTCCTTGTGCTTAGTGATCCCATAACGTGTTGTCAGCATAAAGTCAAAGCAATTTGTGTTTGCTTTGCTTCAAAGCAAATGATTTCCCTGGGCTCCTCCTGCGGCGGCTGGAAACATTAGCAGTTCGTGCACACGGAGCCGAGCTGGAAGTCACGTGCTCCAGGACGATGCGCTGATAGCAACCGAACCTCCGTCAGCTGCCGTTCACATGTCGCTTTAACACTCGCTAGATTGTGATCACGTGCTACGCAGCTGTCATTTACGTTACTAATTAAATACTGGCACAGACGTTGATGAAAGACGAGGTTTTACTCTGTTAATCTGAACTGGATAAGTAAAAGAGGTAGGTACAAACGAGCTACATTTACTTCTAAGAGTTGTTTTACTGGACCATACACAACTTTAGGATTATTATTCATTACATAACTCTAATGCTATGAGTAAAAGAGATCAGCTATCATGTAAACTGCTTCTGTTTCTGTTTAGATGCCGTCTGTTTGATATGATGAGGACAGAAAAGTCGAGCCGTTTTAAAAACAGAGAAACAGCAATCCTGCAGGAAAAAAAATTACAGGTTAAAATCTTGGACACAAATCTAAAAGAAAGATGATCAGGATCACACTAAAAGAAGAAACCTAGACATGGGGTACACCTTTTTTTTCAGAGTTCAGACTTTGCTCTGAGTTCTAGGATTAAAGACAGAATTAACTTTGAGACTAATCTCAGAATTCTGACAAAAAAGTCATCTTTTATACACACATTTATAAATATATATATATATATATATATATATATATATATATATATATATATATATATATATATATATATATATATATATATATAAATCTAATCTTCTGATATCTCAGAATTCTGACTTGTTGACTGTTGTGTGTTTGTTGTTTGTTCTCGTCGGTAGCATAGACTGTATAAAGAGAACTGGACAAACCCTCTTATGATGTCACCCAAAGCTTTCTGAAGAGTGATTTTGAAGCCCAGTTGTCTGAGATCTAGTGGTCACCATCTTCACCCCCCTGACCTTTAGGGTTTGGGTTAGACCCAACCCAGAACCAGTTGTGACGCTCTGTTGGTATAATTAGCAGTGCAACAAACCTTCCTTAAAAATAACATTGATTATGCTACGTTAGGTTTTTGTCACAGCTCAAAACATAGGCTCACTGAAACCACGAAGCTCCTTCAACGATGGCAGCTAGCTCTTTGAAACCAGATTAGAAAGTAGCGGCATTAAAAAAAAAAAAAACTATTACCCTAATTATACATAACTTTCTGTTTTAATATGTTTTCCTGATGAGGTAAATATAACCCCCCAACCCCCCCACCCCACCTCCCACCCCCACACACCCAAAAAAGTGGTAAGAGATGTAAAATCTACCTGTGGACAAAAAAAAAGTCTTTTTTACCAGATTGGGGGTCAACAGAAATGAACTCACTTTTGGAGCCAGACCCTGGTGGTTCTTCGGGGAACTGCACTTCTGCATTGGCTTCAAAAAGGAAAACTGGAGGTTACCCCTTTGGTCAGCACTCGCTTGTTTACGTGCGATCAACTCGGAGATGCATGAAAGAGGCTCACTGAGACACCGTCAAGCCATCTCCAACACGGGATGGATATCTAACATGCTAAATATCTAGAGATGTCGGCGATTTTGAGCTACAGCTGATGAGGGAGCAAGGCATGGGTGATGTCACTGTGAGGGAGGGAAATCGCTGGACAACAATTGATGAAGAAATGACGAGGAAGAAGCGGCAACATAGCAATGAGACATGACACAAACAGCTTGACATTCATAGGATTTTTTGCATATTGTGGAGTGTATGGCCTTCCCTGTGACTGAGCAGTCATGTGGTGTGAACGCCATAATGTCCTTAAGACTGATCCTACAAGACTCGTGTGTCAGACCACACAGTATAGGTAAGACATGCAATGGTGGGCTGTACCTGTGGCCTCCTCCTTGGTGGTGATCTCCAGACTGGGGCCGTAGGTGCCATACCCTGCTTCGGTGAAAGCCCTGATTTGGAACACGTAGGCGGTGCTGGGCTTCAGGTTGTTCACTGTGGCAGAGTTGGACTTGGACCTCACTGTGGAGTAGATCCGGTCCTTCTGATCCTGCACAAGTAAAATCAAACATTTTTTCTATTATTACCCCAAGTTTCAAAAGGGTTCAGGTTCAATCAGTCTGGAGTCTGCAGTCTGTGACGGACAGGTGACCTGTCAGGGCGCACTACGCCTGACGCTCAATAAAAGCTGGACTAAGGCTGTAGCAATACACTAATCTCGCGATACGATACACGATATTCGGTTCACAATATGATATATATCGATATTCATCTTACAATACATTTACATCATTTTCTGAAATTTTTTAAGGGGACAAAGTGATTTAGGTGACATCTTGTGAGTGTTCCAATGACTTAATGAATTAATTGAACTGAAAGCATCAATTACACATTATATGGCTGACAGGCAGCTTGCAAATGCTGGACAAAATGAATAAAAGATTTGTTGAGAAAAATTGTTTCATTTTCAGTGCAAATTGTTGCTTGCAAGCTTTTAAAGGTGGGACATGGGGGTTTTGAAAGAAGCTTAGAATATTGTTACTTGCGGCTGAAAAAAAATCGATACTCAATAAAATATCGATATATATCGCGGAATCGATAAAATCACTAAGCTGGACGTTCCACCCCTGTCGCTTTGACTGGAATAAATCCAGTATAAGGAGAAGTATAAATGATGAAATAAGAGAAAAAAGGGTGAACACATTGCATTGTGGGTTTTGTTTTTAAGTAGTTTGATAAAAGAAATGCCTTATAATTGATAGTCTTTGCTTTCAAAACCTAAAAAAAAAAATCAGAGGATTGATGAACCACTTTCTGAGAGGAAAACAATTACATTTAATAGTCATTTTCATATTATATAAATGAAGCTTCAAATGAAGCTTTCTTCAGAGACAGGCATCCATCAGCCTAGATTTAGTACAAGGCGCATTTCCACAACATTAATTCGTTAGTCGTTAGTCTCTGAATTGCTCTGAGTTTCGTCAAAAGCGAGTCAAACTTTTTCTCATCTAATTCTATTTGCTTATAGTTTGCTTTTGGTTTCACTGCTGTTACGCTCCTATCAGTAAAATGTCCTGCAGAGACTTCCTGTTCACACACTTCACATTAAAATCCTTAAAACAGGTCAACAGTTTATACTTCTGCAAAATTGCAGCAAAGCTAGATAATGATTAACTGAAATCATTATCTACCGAAATGAAGGCAATTTAATTTGAATACAATTCGATTGAATTGACCGTGTTTACTTTCTCTGAAACGTGTCTGAAACTGACTTCGCTTGTTGACCATGTCTGTATGAGCTGAAATGAACTGCTGCATAGGAAGTGTAAGCACATCTGGAATGATCTTCTCTATCAGGGAATGCATTTGGATGCATCAGCAGCATGCGTCCTGTACTCTGTTGCTGATCTTTAAGTGTTTTGGTCGGCAAAAACCTAAATGGAATGCCAGGGTCTGTTAGGGCTGTTGTCGCTGTTTCCAATTTTCTGCTTTTACAGTCAAGCAGAGCACAGCCGCCGTACGTGACACGGGAGGCTGATTCGCCGGTGCGGGCGAGAGTCGGCGGCCGGCATCAGAGCCCTGCTGCCCTGCCTTTGATTTGCTGGGTTAAATTTGCTCCATTAAACCTGGCGGTAAAAAAACAAAAAAAAAGCTAGGTTCAGACTGGCAACACGGGGAGCTATGTGAAAGAGAAAGAGAGATAACAGTAACCGACTGCTAATGTTGGCAGAGCGGCGGGCGAGGGCTGTGTGCTAACACGTGCGCGGGACTGGATGGGATGCTCTCCAGGGCTGATTAAAATCTCATGAGCATCTCATTCATTATTGCAATTATAAGACAAAGAAGGTGCCTGCAGAATCCCGTCCAGCATGCAGATGAAATAAGAAAGATAAGCACAAGTGAGGATTATGAGGCTCCAGGTAGATCTGCAGCAATAGCAACACGCAAAAAAATTGGTTGAATGACCTCAGTTTTTACTTTCACTTTTCAGTTTTTTTGAAAATGGCAAGGAAAACAAATGGGAAGGTTTAATTCTAGACTCAGGAAACCCTGCAAAGAATAACTTGTTTTACAGCCAGTACTACTCTTGAGATTAGGGGTGTGAAAAAAAATCGATTTGGCAAATATATTGCGATTTTTGGCCACCTGATATAATATCGATGTTTTAGGAAAATTCATGTATTAGACGCATTGTGAATACTGTACCACTTCCGCGCCTCCATTCCAGTAGATGGCGCCGTAGAGCCACTTTGCTGTGCGGCGCAGCGCCATTTCTGTAGTAGAGGCAGTCACAGAGGCTGAAGTGGACAGACTCTAATCCCAAACAACATGGCTAACAAAATAACGCCTCCACAGTAGAGGTCTTCGGAACAACCCGACAACCCGGGTCCCGACCCTACCCTAATCAGGTGTCGGGTCCATTCAAAAGACGTGACTCCGGGTTCGGGTCGGAATCGGTACTGTTAGTCTCGGGTCCGGTCGGTTCTCTCTGACAGGCTGGGTCCGCATTTACTCGAGAGAGTTAAAGATATTGGCGGTGGCAGCCAATGTCAGGACTCGGGGCAGTTAAATCAATTATTTACTAACCTGGCATATTTTGTCATGAAACAATCATGTTGCCGTAGCGTGTTAATAGCGGTTTGCCAGTCAGCTGTAAAGCACTAAGGATCGCCAACATGACAATGCTGGATGAGATAACATATTTATGACACGTCCTGACTGGTGTAGGCTATTAGCGTTAGCAGTTGCTACCAATAGCATCTGTATCCACAAAGAAAATAACGACATGGATTTATTGTTGTTTACATCACGTAGCCTATGTAGCAACTGAACAGGGTAGAAGAAGACAACTTTAGGTAAGAAAATCAAGTTTTATTCAACGCTAGACAACTTTTAACATGAGCAACTATGGGCTGGATTGTCTCAGTTCTATTCGGGTAACTCGGTTCGGTTCGTGGTCGGAAACTAAAGACTCGGGTCGGGTCGGTTCCGGGTCCAAATATTGCGGGTCCATTCGGCTTCGGACTCCCGAACTTATGATAATAGCTCGGGTCGGGTCGAATTTTCACAGGTCCATTCGGGTTCGGGTCCATGAAAATGGACCCCTGAAGACCTCTACTACACAGTACAAAGCTGACGTTTGGAAGTACTTTGGCTTCCACCTTAAAAGGAGTAAAAACGGGTTTCAAAATGATCAATATCATCTGATAAACATATACAGCAACTTGATTTTTCATCCCTACTTTTAATTTTGATATTAACTGGGTATTATATCGCAATATATCGTGATATATTGTGACAATATTGTATCGTGACCCAAGTATCATGATACATATCGTATTGCGAGGTCCTTGCCAATACTCACCCCTACTTGAGATATGTGCCGAAACATAAATGTTGGCGTCACAGCGCCACCGAGGCATCTGGCAGTGTATTTGTCATCATTATGGATTATATACCAGATTTGGTGTTTAGGAAAAGATGTGGCACGAACTCACCTTTTCGTAGTATTTAATTTCATACTCCGTGATGACGCCGTTGGGCTGCTGGGGCTCCTGCCAGGACAGCTGGATGCTGCGCTGCTGCACCTTCTCCTTGCTGACCTTGCTGACCTGCGACGGAGCTGTTTAGACAGGAAAAACATCGATGAACGCAGGGCAAACCCTGTCAACACACACACACACAAAATCCTCCGACAGCACTCAGCGGGCCCTCGTTAGCTGATGAATATTCACGGGGACACCTCTAACTGTTTACACCTCATGATCGAAATTTCAATTACAGAGCACACAGAAGAAGCTGGCGCTACCCCAGCCGGTGGAAAAACGTGCAACGTGTAAATTATGAATGACAATTCCCTTCAATTAATTCCAACATTTCCCGGGGAACAAGCAGGCGCTGACGATAGAGCCACTTAGAAAGTCTCTGAGAAGGAACGGGCTTGTGAATGCAACCCTCCAACACCAGTCTCGTGCATGCTAGTTATCTTGACGGCTTTGCATGAGTCATTCTACGTGTCTGGCTCTGTTTAATAAGTCCGTCACTTTAAAAAGGGCCCACATTGCAGACAGTAGCTCTATTTTTCGGTGGATGGAAGGTTAGCGAACTAAAAGTCATCATGATTTGCTTTTTCACTGTTTTCTGACTTAAATCCAGTGTTATGATGAACTATCATTCTTGACAGCCCATGAAGTACAATTAACAGCATGTACTACTAGGGATGGAATGGTTCCCGGTATTACGGTAAAGTGCGGTAAAATTTTACACGATGATGATTAGCGTTTATGTTTGACTTCATCTCATTATCACGGTCGATTACTGGGATATGTAATATCAGCCTCAATCAAGTCTGCGAGCGACTCGTGACTGTGTGTCACGTGAATATGTAGCTTGCAACATCGGCATCGTAAGGTGAGCATGGCGGAAAGTGGTGATAGCACGCAGGACATTTACCAACCCACTAAAAGGACAGAATCCGAGGTCTGGGAATTTTTTTTGTTGTTGTTGTTTTAAGACTGCAGAGGGACAACTGCTGGCAGTTAGCGCCACAGCGGTCAGAAACCTTTTGCCCTTCCGGGTTCAACACCTAACCAATAACAGGCAGCTACCTTTATACCTGACACCCAGGTAACAACACAGCGACACCCACAGACACACAGAGTGAACTACAATTCATAACACCATATTTGGCTCCTTTACAACTGTTTCTATATTTGCACATTTATACGTATTTAAGGTTCAGCTTAAAGTCCAAAGTTTATTTCATTTGAACTTGCACTATAATTTTTGTTCCTGATAATTATTTGCATATTTTGACCTTCTATGGTTGCTAAAGTGTTTATTTAAATTTGCAGCAGACAAATGAGCTCTGTTTCCGTAATTTATTTTGTTCATTTAAAATAAAACCTCTTTCTGTGCCAGCTGTTTGCCCTTTTAATGTGAAGGTTTCATTTTGATAATATTTTGGCTTCTGATGTTTTAGTATGACAAGAAAATCACAAGATTTTGTGAAATTATTCAAACGTATGTGTTTTTTTAGACATTTGTACAGAAATTAAGAATACAGAGATGATATCGTAAATAATTTGGTCACTATAATCGAGATATCAAATTTTCTATATCATTACAACTCTACTAATACACAGACGTCGAGTACCGCCTTCAAGATTACTGCGCTGCAGCAAAACCACATGAAGGTCCTGTAGCTGCCAGCTGTGACCGTCGTCGTTGAGGACGTCGTTCTGTTCACTTTCGTGCTCTGAATCAGGATTAGATGTGTCGCGTTCAGGACGTGTTGAAAATGTAGCGCCGATAATGCATTTGCATGCTTAAAAGGCATGCGCCCACCCGCTGTAGAGCCTCCAGGATGACGACCAATCAGGAGACACTCGGGACAAGTCTGCCTGTCTGCAGGAAGAGCATCTCCTCGTGATTCTCGGCTAACTGTTTCTTTTTTTTTTCTGCTCTGAAATAATTACAGGCTTTTTTGTGCAGGGTGCAAAGCTGCCGCCGGAGATTAAAATTAGGAAGCTGAACACGAGCACAACACGGCCACCTCAACAAACGCGTGTGACCAGAGCTGAAGCCGACATTTCTGCCCTATAAAATCCTCTTTAACTGCCCCAGAGGTCACTACGGCATCCACTGCTCCAGCACCTCCAGCAGCACATCTGCCATAATTACTGTACTACAGTCGTTCCCTCTGCGGTCTGTCCTGCAGGACCAACAAACGCTGCATGGCTTCTGCAGATGTGCTTTGAACACAAAAGGTCCCTTCGCCAAGTTCCCAAAGCCTATGTTTTCTCAGATGGGCATTTAAGGATTTATTTGACAATTGGAGACCATTTCTTTTATTTTTTATTTTTTGTGTGAAACATCATCTAACACATGGCACATGATCTTTACCAAAAATGGATGCTGCATCATCCTTTACATCATTATGACTCTCATCTCGATTATAACCACCGTCATTTTGCAGCACTTTCCTTCAAGACCCCAGTGAGGAGGGGAAAAAAAAAAAGATGACAAGCTCTTTGGATTACTAAACCTCACCCCAAGGAGAGGATGCTTTCAAGAAAAAAAAAAATCTTTTCTGCAAATCTGTACTCTTAACAGCCCTGAAATCCTTTCTGTAAACAGACTGTGAAGTCTTGACAACTTGTGCTGCTCTTGGGGGCAAAACTTATTAATTAAGACATCTTAGAAAGTTTGAAAAGCTGTCCTGGGGATGACTCGAACTGTAAGGTAAGAGCCACTTCTCCGAGAGCTTTCATTTGTTTCCTGGGCAGCTGTGCATTTAAAATGAAAAGAAAACTCGTGAATGTCACGAATCTCTCCTCAACGAGGAAATCACTGTCGATCACTTATTAGAGGTGAGTATTGGCAAGGACCTCGCGATATGATATGTATCGTGATACTTGGGTCACGATACGATTTTATCGTGAGACATTGCAATATTCTACCCAGTTAATATCAAAATTAAAAGTAGAGATGAAAATTCAAGTTGCTGTATATGTTCATCAGATGATATTGATCATTCAGAGGACAAATTGAGTCAAAACTATTTGCTTCAAAACAACCTATTTATTGTTTATTATTAGTGTTTTTGCACATTTAAGTGAATGAATGAATTTTCTAAAAAAATCGATATTCGGAGCTGAAAAATCGATTTTATATGAGGTGGCCGAAAATCGCGATATATCGCCAAATCAATTTATTTTCACACCCCTATCACTTATGATACAAATTCACGGGATTATTGAATCTTTTTGCAACTTTAGGCAATGAAAGTGCCATCTCACTGTTTCTCAGACCTGAAGCAGATGTCAGAGGTTTTATAGAAGAACAGCCCAACAAGAGACGCGTATTTTTCCGGAACAAAGCAGAAGCCACTGCAGTGTCTTAGCAGGAATAAACCTCTGGAGCCTTAATGCAGCCTGACCCCAGATTGTTTCTAGATGACCCGCCACTAATGACTCTGGCTGGATTAAAAGCTCATTACAACTCATTGGCATTCCCTGGCAGTGACGGCTACAGCAGCGGATGCTCAACACCTTGTAAAAAAGAAAGAAACAAACAAACACAAAAGAAAAACCCTGCTGTTGTGACACATCGCCTCATAATCCAACCAAACTCATCCCCTCCAGATTCCCTTTATCTGCCCTATTTCTGCAAAAAAGAAACTAACTTAGACAACCAGTTGTTTACAGCAACTCTTGTGAACAGAACAGCAGAAAAAAGTAATAATAAGTAATGAGTAACTTGCTTTAATCTCTCTAGTTGCTCTCTAGTTGTTTCGAGTCTTCTCAGGTTCTGCGTTGTAACTGACCGACCTTCAGAAAAATGTTTGAAATGTCAGGCACTTGGAAAATAAGGAGGATAAGGCCACTTTCATGGTTCATGTAGCAGTTGATGCAGCAGAGCCACTGAAATGCTCATTCCAGTTGTAGATCCCGTTATGCCGGATGCGTTGGCGGATCTAGCATCTCACAAACCCTTGCCTTCATCCACCTGAGCTCCAAAAACTGCCGATCCTGAAATATTTAAGACCCTGACCATTGTTCCGTGATTCGAAACGCTCCAACTCACTCTTTCCTTCATACAACCTGGAGCTTCTGACTCCTGACTTTTGTTTCTCCATGTTAAAATATCAGTTTCGGTTTCATTTGATGGAATATTTGGTTACTGGCGTCGTCCAGCTTTTGCCGTCTGCCGTACTAAACTCTAACGCTGATGAAAACCGGCCAAAGTAACTGGGGACTCCCGTCGTCTGTCGTCACTTTTACATCATAATGTCACCCACCAAACACTGATGACAGTGAACATCTGCAGTAACGTGCACACCTTCTTACTTTAAGTAATGACAAAAGAGAAAAGGAAAGACTGACAGTAAATTTTTACAATGTTGTAAAAGAGATCTGAGCTAAAAACTGCAGTTTAGAAAAAAGCCAACCTTATCCTAACAGGGTTATTGCAACAACTTAATGGTCTATAAGTTTGAAATAATAAAAGTTAATCAGTGCCTAAGTTTAGATCAGTGCCTTCATGCTGATCAGTAAATTATGCCAGCATCGGTCAGGGTTCAGTTTTGGCGTTTACCCGTAGTATCCGGTTACCTGGTTTCTGCAGCAGGCACACAACGTTCTAGACTTATTCAATAAGTCTAGAACGTGTATGTATGTAGAAATCCATCAAAGACGGACGAATTTCCGTCTTTGATGGATTTCTGCAGCAGGCACACAACGTTCTAGACTTATTCAATAAGTCTAGAACGTGTATGTATGTAGAAATCCATCAAAGACGGACGAATTTCCGTCTTTGATGGATTTCTGCAGCAGGCACACAACGTTCTAGACTTATTCAATAAGTCTAGAACGTGTATGTATGTAGAAATCCATCAAAGACGGACGAATTTCCGTCTTTGATGGATTTCTGCAGCAGGCACACAACGTTCTAGACTTATTCAATAAGTCTAGAATGTGTATGTATGTAGAAATCCATCAAAGACGGACGAATTTGTGCTGAGCCACAATCATTTTGTGGGATTTTGTTTGTAGACTTTTTTTATTTTTTCATAAAAACAGGATGACATTGATGCCCTGGCAGTGGCAATAAGCTTTATTTTATTTTACATTTTTTAAGATAAGATTTACACTAAATATGTGTTACTGACAAGTTCTGATGTAAAAAATGTTTGAACAACAAATGTCATGGCACTTTAGTTCATATGGCAGCAGAACATTTAAATTAAAGTCCATTTTACACTACTTTTGAATTCATTATTTGATTTCGCATATACAATGCGATTAATCGTGATTAATCAGGGAAATAATGCGATTAATCACGATTAAAAATTTTAATCGTTGTCCAGCCCTATATTTCTCTTTTTTTTTTTTTTTTTTACTCTGCAGCTGTGATGCTGTCAGAGAGGTAGTGGGTCGACGCTCTTCAGGTCCACAGCTGTTCTGGCAGCGATTCAGCCCCGACACACCTCCTCCTCCTTCACCCCCTGCTGCTGACTAAGAGCAGGGCCGTGTGTCTCCACGGAGACCGTGAGATCAGAGCGAGCGTTCGTGGGCTTGTTGCCGGACGCGTTTCAAAGGTGATCAATCCGGGCAGGTGATTTTCAGACTGGAAAAGCGGTCGTTTTCCATTTCTCAAGGCTGTAAATGAAGACCAGCTGAGCCTGAGCTCCAGGAAGAAAAAATAAAAAGGCTCTTTGGACTCTGACTCCCCTGCGAATCGCTCAGGCGGCACTTAGTGACAGCCATTAACGACTGACTTGATATCATGGAGCCCAGACCGCATCAGCCAGCCGCAGACCTCCAGCCTACCTGTGGGGCTCCGCGCAGCGGGAAACGCTATAATTGTCGTGCCAGTCTTAAAGAAGCTGTTAGCATGTGTGCATTCATTCTGCAATATTAAAAAATGTGTCAGTGACCCTGAACACCTTCTTCTGTAAAGCTAACTGATCCAGAAGCCAGTCACCACCGTGCTCGGCATGTGAATACCGCTTGCATGCATTAGACGGCGCGTTTTTAATATTCTCTCTTTTCTTTTCACACAGCTGGATGATTTCAGCTGAGGCAAAAGGCAGAACGGAGGTACAGTAGTTCATTACATCAGCGTCTTCCTCTGCCTTCGTCCTCGCCTCGCCAACCGTGCAGCTATGTAAACTCGTGCATTAATTACTGCTGTTTTCCAGATATGCTCGTATCTCAACTCCTACAGCACCATCTGTGTTGGAGTCGTTGGCGTTTAACAGTATTTAATGTTTTTCTCCTAATTTGAATAGGCGTGCCCTCCAGAACGTAACCTGAACTAATCCTCATGTGCTGAAAACAGCCTCATAAACAAATGAAGCATGCTCGCTCACGAACTAGAGGCACGACAAAGGAATGTGTTCGACAGGCATTAGCAGACGGGTTTGACTTTTCTTTTTTTCATTTTTAAACTCAATCTGAAGGAATTTCAGTGCACAAGTGTGGAAGCCTCAGATGGCAACCTGTTGACCACAGATCCCCTTAAAACTTGACGATGCTCATCTTTCCCAGAAGCGGTGTTGACATCTTTGGCCACGGGGGCATCTGGGATGTACTGTAATGTACAAATCTGTATTCCTGCTCTTTTTAGGGCAATGCGAGGACCATTCAGACCGTCACCAGCACTGAGTCCAAAAGCCAAGCTTTGTGATGCTGTGGTGTTTAGGGGTGCACGATAATTATCAGCCAGGAAATGATGACGTCATCCTGATAAGTCGGATATCATGACAACATATATATTTTTGTCAACATGGCAGTGGCTCGCTCCCTCTGAGCCTTGAATGACTGGCTGTGAATGTTATGTTCAAGTGAGGTCGGCATAATCAGAAAAACAATTTCTCAGTAAAGAAAATAAAGAATACCCTCTCATGCCAGAAAACAACTTGTTAACTCGGTCATAATTTGGGTAGTTGCTGATTTTAATTGATATTCGCAGTATTTTCCAACAAGTTGCACATAAAAAATACAAAAAAATAGAAAAGGCCAAAAGAACGACTAGCAAATGAGGGTATTTACGTTACACCTTGAAGGCAGAATTGCGGCACAGTGCACTGATAAAAATAAATAAATAAATAAATAAATAAATGGTGGTGATGGTATGGAACTTCGTTAAAGTTTCAGAAGAAGATAGTTCGCTGGTTATTTGTGACAAATGCTCCAAGCGAAAGAGAGAAAAACAGCACAAGCTTTAATATGTCAAACCTGATCAACCACCTGAAACAAACCATCGCTTCCATGGAGTTTTGATATCGCGCTAACGTGGGCTAACGTGGGCTAACATGAGCTTACGTGAGAAGGCCAGCACCAAGTCTCCCGTCTGCTCCCCTCTTCTCCCCTCCCTTTACCGCTCCTCACCATCATCTCTTTCATCTAAAGCTTCCATGAGATTAGAAAACCCCAAAGACTACCGAACCTCATTTACTTTAATTAAAGGCATTCATTTGAATGGAACCACAAGCCAAAATCATTCAAATGTAATTTCTTTGTTACTATGGAGTGAACTTTTTCAGTTTATTAACACAGACAAGTCTAACTTGTGTCAGTGCATTATGCACTGTGCATTTTTTATTGTCATTGAGGAATGCACTTTTTCAGTTTGTAATTCTGATCCATGTATTCCCATCAGTTCAAGGAGCCTTTATTTTTTATATCAGTCAGTAATGAATCTTATTTAAGTTGATGTGAGATATCAAATAGGTTTGTTTGATAGCTTTACAATTTTTTGAGAGGCTTGCCAATAGATTTTCATTGGAAAAAAGAAATATCTGTTCATTTAAAGAGTCTGTATATGGTTTTGTTCATAGTATTGATGTAATGATCTTAGGTATATGTGTGTGTTATTGGTTATTGGTGTCGGCCTTTAGGAGCTGAAAGTTATTGGTTATCGGTTTTAAAAAACAGTTATCATGCATCCCTAGTGGTGTTGCATCAGGATACTATATCAGGCTCTATAAGTTTCCTTTATTCAATAATCCATGTTAACATACTTAAAATCTTTATTTTCCAGCTGACCGCGCTCGCCGTCATATCAAATGCCTCAAACGCTGACAGCTATTGATGCATTTACTGCAGAGGTGCGTCCACCATCGTCGCTGCAGAGCCGTACTCTCCCCTTAATGGGAGCCTGCCAGCCAGACCGAAGCAGTTTAAAACATCATCTCCAGCAGTTCACGGAACAAAAAAAGAAAAAAGAGAAGAAAAAAAAAGCCCCAGTGACAGTTTGGTCCCTGGCTGGGCTGACACTAACAAAGTATGACATAATCAAGATTACTTCTACTCCATGTTGTGACTCCTTTAACTGTGCAGAAAGTGACTGCTGTTAAATGCTGTCAGCTCGGGAGAAAGGGACATTTAAGGAGTGATCACCGCACAATATCTGTACAATGCTGCCTGCTCGCCAGCAATCCCTCCATTTGCACTACGTGCTTCATCCCGCTCGGGGTTGCAGGGAGGCTGGAGCCTATCCCACCGCTGGGATAGGCCCTCTGTGCACCTCTGCTCATCTGTACTGACTAACAGGAAGCAAACAAACATGATCTGTCAGAACCAGAGACGCAGAGATTATAATGCAATATTATTCAATTCAGTTTTTGCATCAATAATCACTTTTTGTCACGAGCTATGTGTGGAGGAAGAGCAATGTTGTCCATATTCCCCTAACCCCGCCTACTTTATGCAGCCGTCTTCTTGCTAACAGCAACAAAAGAAACAGTCCGGTTTTCTCTGCATGGAACGAGCACTTTATTCTGGCACTGCAGGAACTTGAAACATCACACAGGTTGTATTGTTGGGCTCCTGTCGGTTAACAGAGAATGTAAATTTATACACGCTGGGCTGCTGTTGATGCTCACTACACTTTTCATCTAACCTCGTTTTCATTCTGCCGTCCCACGACACACACACTACATTACCCAGAAAGCCGTCTTTGATGGATTTCTACATACATGATACAGTTATTGAATAAGTCTAGAAGGTTGTGTGCCTGCTGCAGAAACCAGGTACCCGGATACTACGGGTAAACGCCAAAACTGAACCCTGAGCAATGCTGGCGTTATTTACTGATCAGACATCAGCATGACAGCACTGATCTAAACTTAGGCACTGATTAACTTTATTAAGACACGGTTTTAGGCATTTCTTCACTGTGAGAGAATGCGCACAACATCCTGCGATGTTTCTGCAATTTTTACTTGATTTTTTTTTTATATTATATATTTCTGAAAAATCTGCAAATAACTAAAACCGCGGAACCTATAGCGCGAATTGGCAAGGGATCACTGTACGACGCTGTCACAAAGTGAGAAAAAAATCAATCTTTGACGGGAAAAAACATTTTGCATTTACATGGGCGACCGAAAACAGGAGTGGATCTTTGATTTTCAGTCAACACCGTCTCCTCAGGTACCCTAGAAACTGAGATGACCTCGTCCCACCAGCATTTTCACAGACTGGACAACGCTTGACAAATGTCCACAGACTTGAGCGTATACCAGCTGAAACACTGCATTGCAGTCAAAGCAAATTTGGTTCACGGTGAAATAATCACCACTGATGTTGGAAAGAGTGACTTCCTGTACGAGCTGAGCATCTAAAAGGCTTCCTGGCTTCCCAGCAGACTCCTCCATCGTCGGGCTGCTGCGTCCTGGGAGGTCGTCTCACCCTTTCCTGCAGGGAGGACAGTCGCATCCTTTTTGTGGACGATCTCATTTGGAACTTAAGACAGAACCATCATTTTGCTAAATTTCATGCAACCGCAGTGGGTTTTTACAGTTGGATTGTTTGTGCACGAGTGCGTGGGCGTTCACTTGTCTACCGAATGAACCTGGTGCTGAGAGTCTGAGCGTGGGAGGATTTCATCCGCCCTCCACTGCTCTCCACTCGTCTGGCTGAGGAGCCGGGCAGAGCCGGCTACCTCGTAGCTGAGCCCCGATGGCGATTCATCTCAGTGGGTTTCGCTCTCTTAGCATGCTGAATTCCTTTAAGTACTCAGACCGTCCTCGCTGAGTCACACAGCATCGGACGGAGGATAATGATAGATCCCAGCTCTGATGGATGAGATGGGAACTGTCACATTTTTTTCGCCATGTTCTTTTCTCTCGGCGCCAGTGTGTACCCAGAGGCACCGAGGATCTGTATGGCGTTGCTCTTCATCAGCCGCTGCTTCCCTGAAAGGCCGGTCTTCTTTTGAACTCCTCACTTATTAAGCTCTTTCCATTAGCTGAGAGAAGTGTGATAAACCCAAAAACTCCACTGTGTGTCCTTACTTTTAAAACCAACCGACTGCTTTTTTTTTTTATACCAACTTCACTCCAAGCTCTCCAGAAGGGCTGCACATTATATACCGTACACTTATTGTCATTGTGATGTCAACGTGCACACCACTGTCATATTTCCAGGTACTACGCCTTCACACCTTGAACATGATAATATCCAATCAGAAAGACCTTCACTGCTCATATGAGCTGTCAACCACGCTGACGTAAATGTATTCTTTGTGCTGGTTCCTTTGACCAGGAACTTGGCGTGACGTCTACCTGTCTCCAGATGTAACTACAGATCTTGTCAATTAGGGCTGTAGCAATACACTAATCTCGTGATACGATACGATACACGATAGATACGATACGATATATATCAATATTCATCTTACAATACATTTACATCATTTTCTGAAAGATTTTAAAGGGACAAAGTGATTTTGGTTCCAATGACTTAGCTCTACTCGGCACTGCGAGCTACAGCGCTGCAGAAAATGACACGAACAATGATGCATGAGCATAAACAACGCAAAAGACGGCGTGCAGTCATCCTTGATGCAGTCAGTAAGCTGACATAAATGCCTCTACGCATGAAATGCGATACAAAATAATGTCAATAAACATCCGGTCAAATAAACTCTGTAATGTTCAACAATCAGCCTTAAGGTAACCTGCAACATGTCTACCCCAAAATGGCTAAGTCAGTCATTTTTATAAGCATTTTCAAAGCCAAATGATTCCAATTCAGTGCGAACACTTCAGGCAGAGGAGCATACCCTTGAACCAAGCATGTTTGAAAATAGAGTTTTAAAGAGGCCGGCAGAGGACAGAGTACTCGCTGCATAACAATGCCCGTCTAGGCGGGGACACTTTTAGTGACCATGCAGGGAGGTCAAAGGCGACTCTGTTTGAAAGCAATTAGCTGTCCTGATTTGAAGGGGGTCTTTCATGTTCTATAGGGCTGTCAGCTCCAGAGGTGACGGGATGATTATTAATACATGTCTGATGCATTCGCTGCTGACAGCTCAACACGGCCGTCATATCCCCACCTCATTATTTCCAAGTTCAAGGACTCAACACATCGGTTCTGTGCGTCAACAGAGACGCGTGGAGCGCAGTCCTTCATGCCTCGGAGTCGGTTTCGTTGCGTGCAACGCTGGGGTCGGACGGAGACGAGTCTATCGAGTGATTCATCTGAGAGCCTCAGATGTCAGCGAGAATTTCCTCCGTGAAATCTCCCTGCACTCAAGCAAGTAAATTTTTTTTTTTTTTTTTTTTTTTGGTGTTTGGATCTCTGAGCGCATCACCCACACCTAACAGCTTAAGTATAGCCTTGTGTGCTCCCGTGAAGCCTGGAATCAGAATCACAGTGGAAGGTCAGTGGGGGAAATTGCATTCATGCTACAGTGACATGCACACAAGGCACATTGTGCATGATTGCCCCTCCGATGCCCCCCTGACAGGGAGTTCATTTTAACCCTTGGTGGTATTCCAATCCGCTGCATTATGACACCAAAATGCTATTCGGTGGTGCAACTGATGCAGAAATTATTGGTCAGCTGTGTTACATAATAGTTAAATCAGCAGGGACACCACTTATTGGAGAAGCACTTAGCTTTCCTGTGTCTGCGTCCAAATTAGGCATGATAGGCTGGCAGCCTATCATCAGCACACTCCCTGATTTTCTTCATGTCAGCTAGAGCTGGCTCTGCAACAGCCATATTTATTCCTCCCCCCTCCCTTTCAAGCAGGAACGGATTCATATTGATGGCATTGTGGCACATCCTGAATTTACATAATGTAACAGTGGCCCTGTTAAAACCCCGTTCCAAAGTGGATCCCTTCCACTCGCGGACACGTCTGCACATAATGATGAGCCACGAGGCTGACAGATGTCCATTCTCTGGGACTTCTATCAATTTGGAAACACACCAGTTTGGAATCAATTGTGGTTTTATTCTGGAGAATAAGACAGGAAAAAAAAAAGCTTCTAATAGAAACACTAATGCAATTTCAGTTTTTTTAAACCTTACAGGACATTTGAGTTGTTTATTCAGCTATATATCTGCATTCTTTTTCTTATCTTACTCGACAGAACAATGCTGTGTATCTCATTGAATTCTAAACTGGAACGTTTTCTAAATTCTAGGGCTTTAGCGATACACTAATCTCGCGATAGGATACCCAATATATACGATACAATATATATCGATATTCATCTTACAATCAGGGATGTCAACAGGAAATTGGGAAAAACTCTGAAGTGGTTTGCGATGCGGCGGGGGGGGGGGTCATCAAAACTGGTCATCATGGTGCTGAACAGTTTCTCAGGTGGTACGCAGTATTAAAAGTTTGGGAACCACTGATATAAGTCATAGATTCATTATTACTGCTGGTAGTTCTTTCATTGCAACAATTTGATGGAAATTGAGCTGAAATCTTTTTGACAACCACGGGGCATGGTGAATCGCCGGTCGCAGTGTGATTTTTTTTAACCTCATTTCACATCAAAATTCTAGTGTTTTCATCGATCCAAACAAGAAAGAGAGAAGTAATATCTGAAAATATGTGCTTCGGGCTTACTTTGACCAGTTGATTCGGCTGTGATGGCAGCTGATGACCTGGATTTCATTGGATTCCCCGACGCTATGTCAACAAGTCAGATAGTGACGTCAGCCGGACCAAGGGCTCAGTGCACATGCCCTGGTCTCAATCAACCAATCGCAATCGAGAATTCACGTCAGAATTCACCACAGTCTCTACTGGGTCCGATCATCGGATCATCTCTCACTCGGCCGAGCCGGAGGTTCGTGGAGGGTAGCCCCCCGAAAATATTAAACTGGATTTACATGTATCTCAAAAATGATCCCCAGGATGAAAAAAAAACTCGGAAATCCACAGATCCACGGAAAAAAATTGACATCCCTGTACAATACATTTACATCATTTTCCGACAGATTTTAAAGGAACAAAGTGATTTTGGTGACATCATGTGAGTGTTCCAATGACTTTGTTTGAATTAATTGAACTGAAAGCATCAATTACACATTATATGGCTGACAGGCAGCTTGTAAATGCTGGACAAAATGAATAAAAGACTTGTTGAGAAAAATAGTTTAATTTATTTAAACAGTGCAAATTGTTGCTTGCAAGCTTTTAAAGGTGGGACACGGGGGTTTTGAAAGAAGCTTAGAATATTGACACCCGCGTCTGAAAAAACGATACTCTCCGGGGAAATAAAATATCGATAAAATCGCTCAGCTCTACTAAATTCCCAAGCTTAACTTCCCATGGAAAATTTCTGGGATGCTTCCGTAATTAACCGTGCGTTTGCAGCCCTGCTCCGAAGGCTGCATACGTATTACTACAATTTTAAATCATCTCTATACTATATTCATATATATTCATTGACTGAGTCAAACTGAGATTGGATATTTATGGCTCAAACCAATGCAACAATGCAATATACGACCGAAATATAAACTACAGCCTGAATTTTCTTTGGCTTTATTGCCAGCCACAAATGTGCATTTCCTCTTTCCCTCGTGTGACATAAAATGTAAAGCAGCGAAGCAAATACGATCACAAGAAATCATCTGAGACGTATTTTAATGAAGCCAGGTGTGAATCAAATCCTGTCTGGCAGGAACCAGGTCATGCTGCAGAAGGTCACGATAATTAGGTGGAAAGGACGGGAAACAGCGGTGTGACTGAGAGAACAATGACGTGGGACGTGGAAGAGCGGCGAGCTGCAGAGTGACTGTGCTCGCTGCAGAAAAAAAAATAAAAAAAATAAAAATGGAGCCCCTTTAGGTGCTCACGTTAGACACACAGGGAACGGCTGTTTGTCATGACCCGTCCACATCTGTTGACTCATCCTGCCGGTCATAATTATAGTCTTTGCTGGATGCGGTGCGATACGGCGGGAGGGAGACCGGCGCCGTGAACGCGGCGGCTCGTTTCCCGGAACGCAGTTTGTAAATAAGAACTTTTGCCTTGTTTATGGGCCACTTTCCATCTGAACTCACTCAATCAGAGTAAATCTCCAGGAAGTGCCGGGATGCATGATGTACAGTCTGGTATCCTCTTCTTTAATTGCTGAATTTCCTGAGATCTGCAGAATCTATGGCTCGGACGGCCTGATGAAGTCATAAAAATGCGCCACGCTTTCATCATTGCAGCCGCGCTGTAATGATGCCATCTAGGTCCGGTTCGGCACGCCGACTGTCGGAGGGAATACGCCGTGAGAGGAAAAGGCAGCGGATGAGAAATGAGAGCTCTGGCACTTGTTAGAACGCGCTTGGCTTTGCTTATCCGACGCCTCGCTGACCTTTCTAGCTACAAGTAGCCGCGAGGCACGGCGTTTCAGATACATGAGCGGGCTAAGCAGAGACACGCGTCCGCGGCTTTATCGTTTATCTTAATGAAACAAAGACTGCCGAGTGAAAAGACACGGGGCTGATTGCGGCGAGAGCCAGACGCGGTGGCCGCGGATATTTACAGGAGCTGCTAAGCAGCCATACGGCCTTCCACCTTTTTTTTCGCTTCCCTTAAATGTCAAAGCACAGCCTGAGGGCTCTGTGCTCCAATCTGAAACCCTGATTGGACATCTGAGCTCCGCGGGGATTGATAAGTGAGATAATTTCACAGAGCTGCAGACTGATGGCGCGCGCCGGGTCACAATCCTGAGGCGCCGCTATTATTTCGAGGTTGCAACCCTTATAGTCGCACTTATCTGCGGCTCCACATAGAGGCAGCGGCTTCCGACACCTCTTTCATTCCCTTATCACCGGCAAATAAATCTAATATTTGGCACCCAGCATAAGAACATTTCAAATTAAACCCACCGCTGCTGTTTTTGCAAAATACGGGGACGTATGATTGCTGAGGGGCTGCCATCGTAAACATCCATTTATTACTGAAATGCATCTGTCATGAGGAAGATGATCATATTAATCAGAGCTCATATGGTCTTTAATCACTGTCTTGGACGGGCTCCATCCTGGCGAAAATCACATCCAGGGCCTCTCCAGCCGCCTCTGTAATCTCCCACAAAGGATCTGGGTTGTGCCTGCAGTCCTCCAGGACAGCACGCCGTTAAATCTGATCAGAGTCCAATTCAAATCAGAGAAGCAGCGGATGTGACCCCGCTAATAACGCCGTGGACGTCTGTGGAAAATGTTCTCCCTCTGATGCTGCCGAGGACCTCGGGAGTGAACGTAGCACATTTAAGATTAGCATATTGCAACATTTAGTGCGTTTACATGGGAAGTTTAATTCCTCCTTAATTCAGAATTAAAATTAAATCCGATTTAAAATGATTAAAAATTACCTAATTCCGAATGAAAATGTCCATTCAGAATTAAACTTAATTCCGAAGTAAGTGGCTGGTTTATTCTGAGTTTAAATCTGAATAGAATAATTCCGCGGTCATGTATACACTCATTCCGCTTCAAATTAATTCCGGTCTTTCTGCGCATGCTCGTTCCCTTGCCCGTCTGACATGATGACGCTTATATTCTGCGCTGGGCTTGTTTCCGAAAGAAAATCATCGACATGATGTTGTTGTGCTGCTGCTTCAAAAATAAAATCAAAACAAATCCAAAAGTGATGCTAATAATGTAGTCCTCCATGTTGTTGCTAATCGAGTAAGTTTGTTTTCGTCCGGTAGACGTAAATACGTAAAGACGTCCGCCCCCCCACTATCCAATCAGAACCCTTCCCAACCCCCAGACCTTAAGCGGAATGGGATAAAGCCGATCAAACGTGTTTTTTCATGTAAACCTCAATTCGGAATTACTATTTCCATGTAAACTTGAAGGAAAATAGTTTAATTCTGAATTATTTAATTTGGAATAATTCATCCCAAATTAAAAAACATCACATAACTGTGGTCAGTGTGAAGCCATGTGGTGAAGTCTGGATAGTTTGCAAGAAGAGTGAAAATAATTCTGTAAACGACGAGAGGAACGAAGGTGCAAATGTGTGAAAGTTCTTCGTGACAGGGCAGGGGAGGGAGACCTTCTTTATTTTAACCCCGCAGCAACTACAGCTACGTCACATCAGCAACATGAAATTAACAGACATTAAGGCACTGAAATTAAGTCTTTTCATTGTGTTAAAGTCACCCTGTGGCCTCTTTTGGAGGGAAAAATTCAGACTAAATGTGAGAATTTCCCATTTCATGAACTTGGGGAAAAGTAGTGTGTCTTGAAGTAAAGACAGTCAAGCCCACGTATCGGAACCATCAGCAGCTACAGCAGGACCGTTCCCTCATGAGCACAGCGATTATGAAGAGCCAGACCGGTTTGACAAATGGCTGCATCACTCACTGCACTGTCTCTTCAAAGTCTGGATGCTGATGATAATGTTGTAATTTGAAGCGCATCCTCTCGTTGTTAAGTTCAGCTTCAGAGTATAATTCGATCAGTTCACTGAGTGCAGGCATTCTGCCTCAGATAAGTCTCTGTGCTCCGAAAAGGGTTTTCTCACAAATATGCAAGTTCATGAAGACGGGAATTTTACCTGAAAAACTCTTGTTCTGAGCTTTTACGGTCAAAGCCAGGATAAGATTTCAGTGCTGGCCTGGATCCGGTTTTAGGGGCCGGGGTGTTATCATAACACTTATACATATGCAATATAGTATCTGCTATCAGCCAACAACTACACTCACTACTTTATCAGGTCCACCTTACTAGTATCGGGTTGGACCCCCTTTTACCTTCAGAACTGCTTCAATCCTTCGTGTCAAAGATTCAACAAGGTTCTGCAAACATCCCTCAGAGAGTTTGGTCCATATTTTCATGACAGCATCACCAGTTGCTGCAGATTTGTCGGCTGCACATCCATGATGAGAATCTCCAGTTCCTCCACATCCCAAAGCTGCTCTACTGGACTGAGATCTGGAGACTGTGGAGGACATCTGAGTCCAGTGAACTCATCCTCATGTTCCAGAAACCAGTCTGACATGACTGGTACTTTATGACATGGAGCCTTATCCTGCTGGAAGTATCCATCAGAAGATGGTCCACTGTGGTCATGAAGAGATGGAGATGGTCAGCAACAATACTCAGGTAGGCTGTAGTGTTGACATCAGTTGGTACTTATGGACCCAAAGTGTGTCAGGAAAATATCCCCCCCACCATTACACTACCAGCAGCCTGAACCGTTGATACCAGGCAGGATGGATCCATGCTTTCATGTTGATGTTGAAATCCAGACTCATCAGACCAGACAACGTTCTCCAATCTTCTCTGGTCCAGTTCTGGTGAGTCTGTGTGAATTGTAGCCTCAGTTTCCTGTTCTTAGCTGACAGCAGTGACACCTGCTGTGGTCTTCTGCTGTTGTAGCCCATCCACCTCAAGGTTGGACGTGTTGTTCGTTCAGAGATGCTCTTCTGCAGACCTCGGTTGTAACGACTGGTTATTTCAGTTCCAGTTGTCTTTCTATCAGCTCCAACCAGTCTGGTCATCCTCCTCTGACCTCTGACATCAACAAGACCATTGTTCCCACAGAACTGCAGCTCACTGGATATTTTCTCTTCTCTGGACCATTCTCTGTAAACCCTGGAGATGGTTGTGGTGAAAATCCCAGTAGATCAGCAACCATGACACGTTCAAAGTCACCTAAATCACCTTTCTACTCCATTCTGATGCTGGTTTGAACTGCAGCAAATCGAGTTGCTGCCATGTGATTGGCTGACTAGAATTTGCATTAACGAGCAGTTGGACAGGTGGACCAAATGAAGTGGCAGGTGAGTGTATTTTAGTGAAAGAATAATCCATATATGGACTCAAACAAACTAAACCAGCCACTTGTTGTAGCGTCACAGTCCAATCGACTTCTACTTAGTGAATAGTTGACTGTACTGAACTAATGAAGCTGTAAGTAGTGAGTTCCTGTGACGTTGGGCGCGTTCATCTACAGGTAGGCAGGCTAGACGCACCTGGTGATTGGGGATGAGAAACCTGTAATCACAGGTATGGCCTGATGCTGGCAGCTGTGCCTGTGACGAGTAACAATACCGCCCAACCCCAACCCCCCCAGGCCAGGCAGACCTCCAGCCAGATGGCACGAAGGAGAAGAAAAAAATCAAGACTGCACAAAGGCCTGCTTAGTGGCTGACTGTAGTTTTAGGGTTTGGCTTTTTTGTGTCTGTCATCGGCAGTGAGCCGCTCCATCACTCAACTGTCTTCCGTGAGCTCACTTGATGTCTTCTTTATTTGCAGACAAAAAGCAAATGACAGGATGTTAGGGGAAGCAGACAGCAGCGCTCCAATGCTCACGGCTGGGTGTGTCGACTCACGCCCCGGCTGAAACACTCCGTAAGCACATTCGGCCCGGAGGAAGAGTTTACAGCGGTGACAGCTCGTGTGCATCGCGGCGTAAAAGAGGCTGATCCTTCAAACGACTGACCTCCAGAGCTGCAGCTTTTTTTTTTTTTTTAACATCCTGCTAAATAAGGAAGCAGCCGGCTGATGATGATTAATGACTGCTAAGCACAGAGAGAGACAAGCAGTGAGCGTGTGAACGCTGTGGAATTAAAGGGAGGAAAAAAAAACACAAAAAACATTTTATGCGACGAACAATTTCAGAGTTGGTTTGTCACAAGTCAATGCGTGCAACAATCTGCTTAGATCAAATTCATAACTATGATTTATTATTAAATGTCATTTAGGGGCTGTGCACCGCGCTAACGAGAGCCGATCGTTCCCGGATTTGCGAACCGTTTTTCAGCAGAAACTGTGCCGATCGGCGGCCGGTGGAGACAAAGTCACTCTGAGGCTGAACACAGAGCAACTCGGCCTCAGCTCTCCTCTTTGTGCCCTACAAAGGTAAGGCTACTGTCCTTGTTCTGAGCGAGTGCCCCCGGCCCCCAGAGGCCCCAGGAAGTTTTTCATATGCTCATTAATTGCAAACTCGTGGCCCTGTTTTATTGAGGGCACAATGGGATATTCAAAGTTTCCGTTATATTTTTTGTTGTTGTTGTTTTATCTTTTTCTGGCCAAATTCTTCTTGTCTTTTGACCCACATGCACATGTTGCTGTTGTCCTCGATCACAGCAAAACTATAAAGATATTCAGCAGTTTTACTGGCAAAGATGGTCAAGTATGTGATCTCACTAGAGGTCTTCACGGGTCCACTTTCATGGACCCAAACCCGAATGGACCCGTGAAAATTTGACCCAAAGCCGACCCAACTCAAGCTATTATCATAAGTTCGGGAGTCCAAACCCGAATGGACCTGCAATATTTGGACCCGGAACCGACTTGACCCGAGTCTTTAGTTTTCCGACCGCGAACCGAACCGAGTTACCCAAATGGAACCGAGACAATACAGCCCATAGTTGCTCATGTTAAAAGTTGTCTAGCGTTGAATAAAACTTTTTTCTTACCTAAAGTTGTCTTCTTCTACCCGGTTCAGTTGCTACATAGGCTACGTGATGTAAACAACAATAAATCCACGTCATTATTTTCTTTGTGGATACAGATGCTATTGGTAGCAACTGCTAAGGCTAATAGCCTACACCAGTCAGGACGTGTCGTGATTATGTTCTCTCATCCAGCATCGTCATGTTGGCGATCCGTTGTGCTTTACAGCTGCCGGGCAAACAGCTAATAACACGCTATGGCAACACGATTGTTTCATGACAAACACGCCACGTTAATGAATAATTAATTTAACAGCCTGAGTCCTGATATTGGCTGCCACCGCCAATATCTTTACCTCTCGAGTAAACATGGACCCAGCCTGTCAGAGAGCACCGACCGGACCCGAGACTAACTGTACTGATTCCGACCCGATTCGGGTCGGAACCTCAGGTTTTAGGGTTGTCGGGTTGTTCCGAAGACCTCTAGATCTCAGCCTTTCAGATAAGAATGTAAGGACCAGATCTCCTAAAGCTGCTATTTAGGGCTAGCGGGTAGCGGGAGGGGGGTTCCCCCACAAATAATGCAATCTTCCACCTTGCTAAACCCGCTATCCCACCTGCGCTACCCACTATATTATCCATAGGAGTGGTTAGGGCGTTCCACCTGTTAAACCAATCAGTGCGTCAGTAGCCATTGCCTTTAAGAGCAGGTTGCGCTACCAGCAAACCGCTATGGAGCGTCTTTTCATCCAGATCAGAGTAGCTCTCGTGTGCAGCTCATCTGGGACTCTGCTGTAGAGCTTCCTCCTCTTCCTTCCTCCTCCTCCTCTGCACTGATATATACATATAAATATTTTTACACAGACAATTCCTATTGACTACCTGAAAGTCCCAGATAGTTGGTGTCCTCCCAGTAAACACACTCTGGTTGTCTGTGGTTTAACTGGCGAGCAAGCCGTTTAAGACAATCTCTGCTATTTTCTCAGGGGTTTAACTGAGGTCAGATCATGCTTTTTATGCACAGGGCTTAAAGTAAAAAAAAATCCTGAGCCTGAACTTTTTTCCAGGGCTGCAGTGGATCCAACACATACATATTTTAGGCAATTTGGCAAACAACTTTTTGGCATTGTGCTTCATAATATACAAGATGACCTTCAATTTAAATGTGATTTTTAGAAAGTAAAGGTTATTAAGTTTTCAAGTTAAAACATGTGAAACTCAGTCAAGCCAATTAATCTAATACATTTAACAACCATTTAATTCAGTAAAGGGCAATTTGTACAAAAAAAAAAAAGAAAATTGCAACTTTTCTAATATTTTTATTCAAAACAATAGTAAATTAAGTTATACATTCCATTTGGTCTTGACTCCTCTCCTCTTTACCATATTTGCAGAGGCACTTATGTTATTAGATGTTATTACTCTGGATGCATCATCATCAAAAAAGTGAACCATTACATTCAGTATTTTTTCCATGTTTTGGGTGGTTGCTTCATCAACATTCAGAATAAACATACATCCTTGGAGCTGATCACAGACAAGGCAAGTTTATTTGTAGAGCACATTTTGTGTACAAGACAATTCAAGGTGCTTTATTTAAAACAGGGATAGTTTTTTGAACCCTGGTTCTATGTTATGTTTGTTCATATAATTGGTATGCTGATTGGAAATGGGCAGTTTTTTAAAGCGTTTTTATCAACCGCCACTTTTTTTTTTTTACACGGATGTAGAGCGGTTGAACGATCGTAAATGATAAATAATGAAATAATGTTCCGCAATAAACGAGCAAAACGTATTTTCAAGTCACAAACAGATCGGTCATCGGGGCCGCTACGACTGCTAAGTCCTGGTTAACGGCTTGTGTGTTGGAGCGCGCGGACTGCTGCTTTATGGCCGGTGACAAGTTTTTTTGCCGCTAGTTGCATAGACTAGCTTCTTAGAGCACAACACACAAAAACAGGTACCAGGCTCCCTTAGCTTCTGGCACCCAAACGGCTAACCGTCTCCACCCTTGTCCTCTATCTATGGTCAGAGACACTTGTTGCCTCTATTCAAATAACCACCGGCTTACCTCGGATGCTGCGTTCAAGACCACTCAGAGATAACGTGTTTATTTGTGTTATTTTCCTGAATCACAGTCAAACGCCGGAGATCCGGCACGGTGCCAGAGTACTTTAAGCCCTGTATACAAGAGTTAATTCGAGAGCTAGAGCCGTTTGTACACATCCACAGGTGAGCAGGTGGAAGCGCATTGATGCCATTTGGACGCACTCTTGTACGCGCCGACATGCGGGTTGCGGGGAGCAAACCCAAAACGCAAGAACGCAAGATACTAAGTTTGCGGAAAGGGCAAAAGGCACGCCCATTGCCACACCTACAAAGTGAGTAAGGGAGTCGGCATAACAGGTAGCGGCTTTAGCGAGCCAAAGATTGCATTAGCAGTAAGCGGGAGGTGTACGATCGGGGCTCAAGGCTTCAAAATAGGTCAAAACAGGTCTGTGTCCATTGACCATAACTTTTTGAGTTCCCGAAACAAAATAAGGACAACGATGACATTAACTGGAATCTGCAGATCAGTATGTTTAAATCCTCATCATCCGTACGATGTGGTTGTAGAGAACGTAAAGCCTTAACAGGGACATTTTAAAATGCCAATCTGTGATACAAGCCAACAGGATTAACTGCACTTGGAAATGTTAAAACAGTTTCAATTCAAAGATTATTCTTTTATCTGCTTTGAAGCTGACTGACCTCATCATTCATTTCCACTCGTGCTGTTTTAAAGTGTCTAATTTACATGTCAATTTGTTTGAGTTCGCTAACTGTGACATCACAGATCCAGATCTGTGATGTCACAGTCCTCCGAATACGTTTCTGCAGAGATGTTTTTTCTCAAACCAACAGAAGAAAAGGTTTCTGTTAAACTCGCTGGACGAAAAAAAGGAAATAATAATAGAAATGTGAGAAAAAAAGATGGATAGGAATGAGAAGTGAGATTTGATTTTGCTTTTCTTCACCCAAACATCCCAGTTAATGAGTTTACCAGCTCTCTGAGGCCACCAGTTACAAGCTTTTGAATGGCAGGACATCACTCATTCAATCTGATCTGAAGGAAACCGAGCATCAGAAAATCAAGTTTGAATTCTTCATCTAATAGAATATATTCACTATGTTGCTGCCTTCAGGTCCACGTCCAAACCCTCAGAAACCCTCAGAAACAAGTCGCGCCTGCAGCTTTATTAAAGCGTTATTATTCCTTTCATTCGTGCCTGCGACATTATTTGTACATGAGAGCGTGAGTGGTTGTTACGCGAACAAACATTAATTCTTTAACGGCGAGAGCCGGCTCACTAACGGTACACCGATGTCATTACTGCAAGATAATTAGCCTTGAAAATGTATTATGGGACACAGTTTCTCCTTCAAGCAAAGTGCCCCTGTTTTTGTTGCACGTTGGACTCGATGGCGACTCTTTTCTTCTTCGGCTGCTTACGGATATTTACCTCAGAATACGTGGGGCGATCTTTTAGCGAGGGGTAATGCAGGCCCTCTAATGAGATGTCAGGGATCATCAGTGAGCACTGCCACATAATACACCCGGTCTGCTGAAGGTGGCAATCCAGTCGGCACTTTTTTTGTTTTTTCCTTTTTCCCACAGCTCTATTAGACATATAGCGTTTTCATAATTTGACCTGTTTCATGGCTTTGCGGTGAGTTTATAGGGAGGCATTTATATCTACAAAAGCAGCACCGGTTACATAAAACCAAACGCCAAGGAAAATAATCACGTTCCTCGCTGGGTAAAAAGAAACCTGTGGCAAGTCCTTGAAATTCGGGGACTGATTAAAGTCTGGAGATAGGCCAGCTAAAAAAAGACCGGGAAAAAAAAGGTCAATCTGTACTTGACTGCTCTTTTCTTTTGCTGGAACACGTCCTGTATTTCTATTTTCTTTATGATGGGAAAAGGAGCAGGTTACGGTGTAAAGAGAAGCTGTCAAAGCGCTTTTATGCAGGGAAGAAATAAAATAAAAAAAGCCATTTCTCGGTTTATCCGCCGCTGCAACTGCAATGCCTCGGTCAAATAAATCCCCGGCCTCCACGTGGAAATCATCAGCAGTCAATGCCTCGGATACATTGTGGTGTCTCCCGAAGTGTTGCTGAAACGCAGTGGCAATTAAAAAAAAAAAAAAAAAAGAAAAGAATAAAATCTGCCTGTCCTTTAGTAAATCTGTCTGCACTGCTGTAATCCTTTAGGAATAATTAGCCTGACCATTCATGTTCACACCAGCAGACGGGCTGAGCTGTGTGGATTCGGGGACAGAGAGCGGGAGCAGGGGGGGGGGCGCGGCAGGGCGCTGGCTGTTTGTGATGCAGATTTTCTCCAAGAAGGAGGACCACCAGGAGAGCAGGAGCCACAATACAGAACACTGCTCATCAGTTGGGCTTCATGGCATCAGGCGGCGAGCGTTGGACTCCACCGCCGTGATGGATGGAGGGTCGGGATTTTTCCCTCGGCAGACTTCAAACGTGCCAACCTGCCACGGTCTGAATAAACAGAATTATGAAAGAGGTGAATTACGCCGTTGTAAATTAGGAGCGGGCACTGAAACTCAATCCTGCCGCGGCGCCGACTGGAACATGCGCCAGAAGTTGGTAATCAGTCTGTGGTCAGATGTTTCCTCTCCTCTCAGCTCCGGTAGCTCTTGATTTCTGGTTTCGGTTTGAACAGGTCCGGGGGATTTTTCTTTTTTTTTTAAGAAAAGAAGGAAAAAGTTCGGGAGGAAAGCCTCTCGGTTGATTGAACCGCCGGAGCTGAGGAGGTAAATAAAAACGCGCTCCAGGTCGCCAGGAACGCGTTAGTGGCCGTCTGCCACGTGCTTAAGGGAACACTTCCTGTTTCGTCCCAGACTCAAGGTCAACAGCGATTTGACAAAGAGGGTTGGGAGGGTGGCATGCACTTATAAAGGTATTGTCATGCAATAATTTACCCACTATCACTAGAAAATATTTCACCGAAAATCAATGCATTTATGGAGAATTCAACAACGTTAACTATAGGGGTGTGAAAAAAAATTGTGATTTTCCGCCGCCCAATATAATATTGATTTTTTAGGAAAATTCATTCAATCACTTAAATTTGCTAAGACACTAATAATAAACAATAAATAACTATTACAAATAACAAATAGAAACTATTTGTTTTGAAGCAAATAGTTTTGACTCAATTTGTCCTCTGAATGAACAATATCATCTGATGAACATACAGTGATCCCTCGCCATTTCGCGCTTTAAGTTCTACGGTTTTAGTTATTCGTGGATTTTTCAGAAATATTTAATATCATAAAAAAAATCAAGAAAAAATTGCAGAGGATTGACAGGATGTTGTGTGTGGTCTCACAGCGAAAAGATGTTGTGAGCCAGCCTGGCCCCTTTAAGAAGGTGGGCTTATGGGTAATGTAGTGTGTGTGTTGTGGGACGGCAGAATGAAAATGGGGTTAGATGAAAAGTAGCAGCCCAGCGTGTATAGATTTACATTCTCTGTTAACCGACAGGAGCCAAACAATACAACATGTGTGATGTTACAAGTTCCTGCAGTGCCAGAATAAAGTGCTCGTTCCATGCATAGAAAAATGGGCTTTTTCTTTTGTTGTTGTTGTTAGCGTGTTAGCCGCTAATTTTGAGCCAAAAAAGCACAATACCAGTTTCTATACATCGATTTAGAGACCAGAGGCTGTGAAGGTAACAGAAAGACCACAGTTGAGCTTTTGTCTTGTTTCGCTGCAGTGCCTCGCAACTTTTTGGCAGTTTTAAACATATTTTAAACACATTACTTAAGCTCGGGGGGCTCCGGCTCCAGTTCGCGGATTTTGATTCTCGCGGTGGGGCGCCGGTCCCCATTAACAGCTAAAAATAAGGGATCATTGTATCGATTTTTCAGCTCCTAATACCGATTTTTTTTAGGAAAATTCTACAATGCTGTCGGTATGTTGTAATAGTTACTTAAATGTGCAAAAACTCTAATAATAAACAATAAATAGGTTGTTTTGAAACAAATAGTTTTGACTCAATTTGTCCTCTGAATGATCAATATCATCTGATGAACATATACAGCAACTTGATTTTTCATCTCTACTTTTAATATTGATATTGACTAGGTAGAATATCGCAATATATCGTGATAACATTGTATCGTGACCCAAGTATCATGATACATATCATATTGCAAGGTCCTTGCCAATACTCAGCCATAGGTATTGTCATGCAATAATTTACCTGCTATCATGAGAAAATATTTAACTGAAAATAAATTTAACAATGTGAACTACGCAGCAGAGCATGCACTTCTATAACTGCATAGCGTTTAAAAATAATCATGTCAGTATTCGCCGCCACCCTGCACAAGAGTCCACTGGGCAAGCCAACATCCGGATGCATTAATGTCCGGGTCCAGGCCCAGCGAACATCTCAAAGCTTTCACAGTGATTTACTTCACCAATCCATCCCCTCTGACGTGATCTGGTTAACATCAAACGCGTCCATGTGGTCCTGACCACGTTTGTTAAGAGCCATGAAAGGAAAAAAAAAAAAAAAAAACCTACCCGGAAAAAGCCCAGAGTAAAACAATAGCTGGACGCAAATATGAAGAACTATTAAAAGCTGGAACGACGCGGCGCCATCTGGCACTTTAATCAAAACTCATACTGTATAATCATACACAATACCATATCAGCCCACTGTGACACACAGGCATCCACTTCCTGGAAACAGCACCGTGAGCAACGTCTCTTCAGTGAAATGGAGTCATTTATTAGAGGAAGGATGTGCTTTTTTTTGTGCCCCAGAGTTAGAAAGGACCCCACAATGAAGGAGACTGATCCAGGAGGGTCATAACGTCCCTCTGATCGATCAAACTGTCCAGCTTCACCAGCCAAAACATTAAAAAAAGAATAAAAGAGTAATTTGAAAGTTTTCATGTCAAACTTGTACAATCTGGTTAAACAGTGTTGATTAAACAGACATTTCCTCTCTTCACAAACAGGATAGCGTTGCTTTGTGGTGTTGGGACAAAGCGGCTTAAAGATGCGTACAGACGTAAGAAAGACGGGACTCTCAAATAGAGAGATGAAGGCCAACATCCTGATTAACGCTGCCAAGGTGTCACATCATTGTCAGCTTTTGTGTTCTGGCTGCAGGATTTGCCATTACTGTAATTGGTCATTTATGCCTGATGGGACGTGAGGGACGCGGGGCTTAAGACTTGGTGGGAGGGCTGGGGGAGAGTTTGTTTTTAGGAAGCTCAGCTTCTTCCAGACCCCATTCCCAATTACCTCCGAGACAATAGCGGACGGCAGCTTTTTGCCTCCTCGTGTCTTGACGTCCGGCGTGTTTACTTTGTGGATCTCCGGTTCACTTTGTCGCCAGTTAATTGGAGATTTGTTCTCATGTAAATGCGGGACGTGCTCACGCGGATTAAAGTCGGCCACCTTGAGTGGGTGAGGGGAGTCGTCGGGAGAAGTCCCCCGCTCCCTCAACACATCTACAACAGCTAAATCGGAAAAGGGGGCGAGAAAATGCATAAACTTCCCCGGGAAGAGGTGTGATCTCGAAGGCAGCATTTCTGCATTAATGCCATCGCAGTCGTGTAAATTAGCTCTGTCCTGGTACAACTCCATAACATCACAGAGCCTTTTCACTCGTTGCTGATTACAGTTTGGAGAAGGGCTGTAGCCATACACTAATCTCGCGATACGATACACGATATTCGGCTCATGATACGATATATATCAATATTCATCTTACAATATATTTACAGTGATCCCTCACCAATTCGCACTTTAAGTTCCGCGGTTTTAGTTATTCGCGGATTTTTCAGAAGTATATAATATAAAAAAAAGAAGGTGGCCTTATGGGTAATGGTGTGGCCTTATGGGTAATGTAGTGTGTGTGTCGTGGGACGGCAGAATGAAAACGGGGTTAGATGAAAAGTGTAGTGAGCATCAACAGCAGCCCAGTGTGTATAGATTTACATTCTCTGTTAACCGACAGGAGCCCAACAATACAACCTGTGTGATGTTACAAGTTCCTGCAGTGCCAGAATAAAGTGCTCGTTCCATGCAGAGAAAACCAGACTGTTTCTTTTGTTATTGTTAGCATGTTAGCCGCTAATTACGAGGCAAGAATAGCACAAGACCAGCAGTTTCTTTACTACGGTTCAGAGACCAGAGGCTGTAAAGGTAACAGAAAGACCACAGTTGAGCCTTTGTCTTGTTTCGCTACTTTTTTGGGGTTTTTAAACATATTTTAAACACATTAATTAGGCTCGGGGGGCTTCAGCTCCAGTTCACAGATTTTGAGTTTCGCAGGGGAGCGCCGGTCCCCATTAACCGCAAAAAAATAAGGGATCACTGTACATCATTTTCCGAAATATTTTAAAGGGACAAAGTGATTTTGGTTATATCTTGTGAGTGTTCCAATGACTTTGTTTGAATTAATTGAACTGAAAGTATCAATTACACATTATATGGCTGACAGGCAGCTTGCAAATGCTGAACAAAATGAATAAAAGATGTGTTGTGAAAAATGGTTTCATTTATTTAAAGGTAAGGGCACAATGGAGAGTTAAAGTACAGCAAGTGGCCTTCTTTGGCAGCTTTTTTGGCTTGATACTGAACATATGAGGTACCTACTAGCCATTCTAGCCACCAGGTTAAGTAAAAATGAACCATGGCAGCCAATAATTCAAGTCCAATGGTGCAACATTTAAGCCACCTTAAAACTGCACCCATCTCAGCAAAGCAGCTGGAGGACTGCAAAGTGCAGGAAGAGCACCCCTGCAAGGACACGGGGGTTTTGACAGGAGCTTAGAATATCGATACCCACGGCTGAAAAATCAATACTCTCTGGGGAAATAAAATATCGATATATATATCGCTGAATCGATAAAATTGCTCAGCTCTAGTCGTACATTAACAAACAGAATGAAGTTTGAGAGAAAAAGAACGTGAAATATCTTAATTTCACAGTCTGCAAAAAATTAAAAAAATTATAAGCAAATGCAAAGAGAATCTGAATGTGAAATACTGACTCCCCTTCGTCTCGGATCAGCTGCTGCTCACTTCAGACTTTCAGAATGAATTCGTCTGGCGTTATCAATCCAGATTTAATTTTAGCCAGAAAGCCGAGGATGTTTTCAGCAACATGTCAGACTAACAAACCCACACGGCTGAAACACATCCAGTTAAAACATCAAGTCACCGAATCTCACAAGCTTGATGCAATTTAATCTTCCGAGGCAGACAAAATCAAATAACACCACGACATTAATAAGTGATTATCTTGCTAGCGCTGCAGGAGTGTATTTTTATTTTATTTTTTTATAAAAGCCAAACCTGCAGAAAACACCGGGGTCTCTGCTGCCCTTTACTTTCATCCTCCATCCACGCCTGGTGCCAAACTATACTGGTCTTAACACATTGTGACACATTTTTTTGGCAGCATCCGATATCCGAGTCACGAGCGAGATGGGGAGACGATTTGGGAGGAATTTACAAATTTAATTAGCTCGGTCTCCGAGGATGCGGGCTCTTCCAGCTTTCATTTAGATGTAATCTTTCTTCTGAGAATACGTTTTAGCACACACTCCTCCTCTCCATCTCACAAGATGGGAAGTTTGGCTCCAGAAAAGTGCATTAGCAGCATAAATAATGAAATAACACATATCAGCAACATTCGACATTGTTCTTGAGAAATAACTTGACGACAGTTTGTCAATTAGGGCGTACAACTCATTGCCCACTTATTTTCTGTTAATTGACTAATCAGTTCAATAACCAGTCGCTGTAGCTCCGGTCTGCTCCACGTGCAAACTGGTGCAAAGACGGTGAAACTAATTAGAGTGTATTGGGCTAACTCGCTAGTAATTATTTGCTTCAAAGGACGTAGCGAGCGCACACTGTCTAATGGCCTTACACAACAAAGGAAAAGTTCATTAGAGGGAAAATATGCTCTAAAAGGTTTGATGAAGGCTTCATGGCGTCAGCTTCGCTGGTATCTCTTTTGGTAAGCTTCCAATGAGACTAAAACTTAAATAAAACAAAATATCAGTTAAAAAATATATATGATAAAATGAAAATCTGAATCTTCACATTTAGTGCGTTTACATGGGAAGTTTAATTCCTCTTTAATTCAGAATTAAAATTAAATCTGATTTAAAATGATTGAACTTAATTCCAAAGTAAGTGGCAGGTTTATTCTGATTTTAAATCCAAATAGAATAATTCCGCGGTCATGTATACACTCATTCCGCTTTAAATCAGTTCCGGTCTTTCTGCACATGTTCGTTCCCTTGCTCGTCTGTCGCGATGACGCTTATATTCTGCGCTGGGCTTGTTTTTGAAAACAAAACAACATCGACATGATGTCAAAACAAATCCAAAAAGAATGCTAATAATGTAGTCCTCCATGTTGTTGCTAATCGAGTAAGTTTGTTTTCGTCCGGTAGACGTAAATACGTAAAGACGTCCGCCCCCCCCCCCCCCCCCCCCCCCCCCCACCCAATCAGAACCCTTCCCAACCCCCAGACCTTAAGAAGAATTGGATAAAGCCGATCAAACGTGTTTTCCATGTAAACCTCAATTCAGAATTACTATTTCCATGTAAACTCAAAGGAAAATAGTTTAATTCTGAATTATTTAATTCGGAATAATTATTTCTGAATTAAAAAACATCACGTAACTGTGGCCACTGAGGTTTAAAGGAATAGAGAGAGACAGAAGGGTTATAGTTTTAACTAGGGCTATAGCGATACACTAATCTCGCGATACGATACGATACGATACACGATATTCAGCTCACGATACGATATATATCGATATTCATCCTACAATACATTTACATCATTTTCCGAAAGATTTTAAAGGGACAAAGTGATTTTGCTGACATCTTGTGAGAGTTCCAATGACTTTGTTTGAATAAATTGAACTGAAAGCATCAATTACACATTACATGGCTGACAGGCAGCTTGCAAATGCTGGACAAAATGAATAAGATTTTTTGAGAAATATAGTTCCATTTATTCAAACAGTGCAAATTGTTGCTTTCAAGCTTTTAAAGGTGGGACACGGGGGTTTTGAAAGAAGCATAGAATATCGATACCCGCGGCTGAAAAATCGATTTTCAATAAAATATCGATATATATCACAGAATCGATAAAATCGCTCAGCTGTAGTTCTAACATCCTGCAACAGCATTCCTTTAAAAGTGGAAAACCATCAGTTCCTCCACTAATAACAGATAGATCATAGATCATTAAGAAAGACCACAAACTTACTCGGGACTCAAAGACAATCAGGGATGCAAGAAGCAATGGGTGAAAAAGGTAAAAGCGAAAACGTTGCTATGAATAAAATAAAGAAACTTACAAGCAGCAGTGATACAACCTTGGAAAAGCGTCCAAAGTGTGTCTGTTTAGTTTCTTTTTTTTTTTTAAAGTAAAGTAAGCAAAGCTTGTGCTTCTTTAAAATCCTGCCACAACCACCTGCCTGCGAGCTGCTCCTCTCAGAGCAACTTATCTCTTTCCAGCTGAAATGTGTCGTTCTCTCGCATTTTGTCAACAATCTCAGGATCCGCAAGGTTAAACGGGCAATTATTTTCTCCCGGCAGGAGAGTCGGACACAAACGAGTCCCGCGAAGGCGCCGTCCCGGCAGCCCGAGGACACAGCCCGTAGAGCGGGGAGAACGGATGGGCGAGGGAGGACGGATGGGTGAGAGAGGATGGAAGGGCAAGGGAGACCGTCCACGGCGATGGGACTCGAAGCTCGTCACGGCACCACTCTTGCCCTCACTAACTTCCTCCGGTCCAGATGTGAAGCCCATCTGTTCCACCGCCAGCACCAGGAACTTTTTCTTTTTCTTCTCGGATCCTCAGCTGCCATAATCTTTTTACTGTTGTTTCATACCAAATCATTAAAAGCAGCCCACCAGATGGCTGTCATCCAGCCCCTCTTCTTTGATATCAGAAATGTTTGGGTGCAGCTCTGCTCTAAAGCGGCAGAGGTGCAGACGAGGAAGCTAGCAGGTGTGCGGGACTAAACTATTTCTCTCTCAGGCCCTGAAAGAATTCGAGGCGACAGCTTTTGAGGGTCAAAAGGTTGCCTGTAATTGCCAGCGGCCTGTTTGAGTGAAGGAAATGGACTTTTCTGATTTTTTTTTCCCCTCCCCCTTTCCTTTCTCCACAGCCAAAGTGGTCTGCCACAAACTCATTATGATTTCCAAGTGTGATGATCTGTATAAAAGGGGTGGGGGGGTGAAGCAGTGGGTTGAAGACATAATTAGTTTTCCTCACTGCAGGAGACAGTATGCTGATGAGACAATGAAAGACGGGAAAAAAGCCGAGCTGTCAATCTTCCCTGATTCTTTTTAATCTCACAAAAGCACCAGTGAGTAATGCTCACAGACCCCAAAAATCCCTGCACGCCCTGCAACTGCTGTGCTCGACTGTGTTATACAACACGGGCCTCTGCCAACGCCACGGCCGTAAAGCATTTCATAGACCTCCGGTCGGGAGAGAAATCAAACGCTCTGAGAGCTCCGGCAAAATACCACCGAGGTTTTGTTCAGCCCGTCGGATGACAAATAAATAAAAACTGTTCAACGGTGCAAACAGATTTAAAGTGTTTCTAATTAGCAGCACTTGTTAAAGGTCTAGTAACCCCCAGCCCTCGCTCGGGACCTGCCCCAACATGTCCAACAAATATCTCAGGATCACAGATCTGATGTTCATGTGACCTAATTCCGGTTTAAAAGATTCAAATGGGTTTTTTTGGGGGGGAAATTTGCCTGGCTGAATGGCAGCATAAATACACGGGGTGCATTGTTATGATTTAATCTTGCAGAAGAGTTTTGGAGTTGTGGTTATTCAAAAAAAAAAAAAGCTCCATGTCAGTTAGAGATGAGCGATTTTATCGATTCTGCGATATATATCGATATTTTATTTCCCAGAGAGCATCGATTTTTATGTATAAATATCGAGTATCGATATTCTAAGCTTCTTTCAAAACCCCCATGTCCCACCTTTAAAAGCTTGCAAGCAACAATTTGCTCTGTTTAAATAAATGAAACTATTTTTCTCAACAAATCTTTTATTCATTTTGTCCAGCATTTGCAAGCTGCCTGTCACCCATATAATGGCCACAGTTACATGATGTTTTTCAATTCAGAATTATTTATTCCGAATTAAATAATTCAGAATTAAACTATTTTCCTTCGAGTTTACATGGAAATAGTAATTCCGAATTGAGGTTTACATGGAAAACACGTTTGATCGGCTTTATCCAATTCCGCTTAAGGTCAGGGGGTTGGGAAGGGTTCTGATTGGATGGGGGGGCGGATGTCTTAACATATTTACGTCTACCGGAAGTAAACAAACTTACCCGATTAGCAACAACATGGAGGACTAATTTCTTAGCATTTTGTTTGGATTTGTTTTGATTTTATTTTTGAAGCAGCAGCACAACAACATCATGTCGATGATTTTCTTTCTAAAACAAGCCCAGCGTGGCATATAAGCGTCATCGCGAGAGACGGGCAAGAGAACGAGCTTGCGCAGAAAGACCGGAATTAATTTAAAGCGGAATGAGTGTAAAATCAGAATAAACCAGCCACTTATTTTCGGAATTAAGTTTAATTTGGACTGGACATTTTCATTCGGAATTAGGTGTTTACATGGTAATTTTTAATCATTTTAAATTAGATTTCATTTTAATTCTGAATTAAAGAGGAATTAAACTTCCCATGTAAACACACTAAATGTGTAATTGATGCTTTCAGTTCAATTCATTCAAACAAAGTCATTGGAACACTTACAAGATGTCACCAAGATGTCCCTTTAAAATCTTTCAGAAAAATATGTTAATGTATTGTAAGATGAATATCGATATATATTGTATCATGAGCCGAATATCATGTATCGTGAGATGAGATTAGTGTATCGCTACAACCCTAATGTCATTACTAAAATATTCAGTCTTTTTTTCTGCATCACGCTGCAGTCAAACTAGTTTTGGCTTAAGCGGAGATTTCTAAATTACACACACATTTCGGTGGGTATTTTCCAGCTTTGGACTGGTCTCCAGTCACCTTTTCACCAGCTTTTGAGCCGACTGAGTAGTGCACCGGGGCTCCGTCAGAGGTTTTCCACCAACGAACTGACGCGGGCTCAATGGAGCTGAAATACCCTGTGGGGTGTGTTATTTAAAAATCTCCGCTCCGGTCTTCTTTATGTCAAAATACACAATAAACAGTTCTACGTTTTAGCGACAACAGTTAAGCAGATGCAAGTGAAAGGCAGATGTTGCTACCATCCAGTGCAAACGATGAAATACACCCTCCGTGGCTTACAGGCGAGCACTCCCCGCACTGCTAACAGTTGCTGCTCGCCACTAGAAAAATACCCTAGCCTGCAGGAAAGAGCAATCAAAGTTTGGCTATTGACCGTAGATTGCTGTGTGTGTGTGTGTGTGTGTGTGTGTATGTTTTTGTCCCGAACTGGGATTGCTCTGTTTTGGGGAATCCATGGCATGCAACCCTGCTTGGCTTTTATTACCCGTGGAAGTCCTTTTAACTCCTCAGGCAGGAAATGAAACACTCCAATGACTCTATTGCAAAGTAGCCGAGCCATTTGCAGCCAGGGCCGTGACATTCCCGAGCATGTGTTCCATATAAAGAGAGGCTCGCGGAGGCACAGGTGCATGCTGACTGGGTGCATGTGTGTGTGTGTGGTATGCCCGCACGTTTGCATGAATGTATATAAGCGAGCAGACAGAGTGCAAAGCGAGCAGATAAAGAAAGGCAGAAGGAGGGAGTATTTCTGTGTTTGCTGAGGCCTTACAGTCGGCCGCGGGCGGTAAATGCAGAGCCGGTGCATTCCAGACTGGAGGCCAGCTGCCTTTTCTGACCGGCCAAAGCCCAAAACAAGCCCAACTCTGACTTTTTTGATCTAAATGTTTCAAGAAACACTGAGACATTTTGAAAACAAGAAAACCTGTGATTTATGGTGGGTTGTAGCACTGCAAATAAATGTTTGGGTTTTCTTTAATTATCATTAATTATCCATTTAGTCTAAGTCATTTATCCGTTAATGACTTTGAGAGTCTCATAAAGGATGCAGTGAGGGAGAAATGTTGTTGTCTTCCTTGAGAGGCCACTGCGCTTGAATAGCTGATGTTCTGTTTTACAGCTCATTTGTGTATTTAATGTATTTCGTATGTGTTGATTTTCTACGCCTGCTACCTCAGCCAGGTCTCCCTTTCAAAGGTCATCTCTGATCTGTACAGGACCTCCTGGTTGAGGCGCTTATAATTTCTCTTATCTCCGTAACTCCTCAATTCGACATTAAGTTATTTAGAGCAAGTGAACAAAACATATGCAGATAAATGCGTCTGCTCTGTCTTCTTCCCCCTGTGTCGCTGTCACACATGTCAGATGCGAGGAAAACATTTTTTGCCCCTCTTACTGCTCAATTACATCCAAGGGAGAATATGACAGGCTAGAAAAAAATTATTTTTTGGGGGTATCTTCAAACTAGGTCTTATTATAACGATCAGACAAAACCATTACAGGAAAGTGAGACCAACTTAATCAACATATTTATAGACAGGACGATAGGAAACTTGTTTCAAAACTGTACTCCCGTATTCAATCTAATATGAAACACTCAACAGATAAGATTAGATAGATTAGATCAGATATTTCATAACCCCTAAGCCAAAATGTGCGCAAACAGGGGAGACCGCCAGGGGACTATGTTGGAGGAACTGTGGGGAACAGCTAGCGGACCATTTTCATATATTTTGGGGCTGCCCAGCTATTCAGCCATATTGGCAAAAGATCACGCAAGTAATACAAAATATTTTTGGTGATGAAATTAACAGCTCTTTCTCCACAATTTACCTGGGTAATATCGCTCCCCATGTCTTGGGGCGAGACAAATATCTCTTAAAAATATTATTAGCAGCCAGTAAGAAAACTGTAAGCCGAAGCTGGCTGCAGACCACACCTCCGGCAGAGTCTGACTGGATCAATATGGTGAGCAATATCCAAAACATGGAAAGAACGACCTTTTTTTTAAACTGATAACTGATAAATATTTGCACTTTTGGGAAAAATGAATTGTGTACATGTCCTTAAGAGAAGCTCATTGAGCCATCATTGTATTTGTAACTACACCAGTATAATGTCTGAATAAATGTATAGGTGACCAACTGTTCTGTAAGTCTCTGTAAGTCATGCAACCCTGCTTGGCTTTTATTACCCGTGGAAGTAAAAATAGAGTACAATATATATATATATATATATATATATATATATATATATATATATATATATATATATATATATATATATATATATATATATATATATATATATACATATATATTTTTTTTTTTTTTTTTTTTTGCCTACCCCAGGAGGTGGAAAACAGGGGCTATCTGAACTTTGGCCTCTCCAGAAACTGGCAGTTGAATACACACGCACACACACAAATATTCCACAAAGAAAAGTTAGCATGTAAGGAGCTACTGAGTCACTTTACAGGAGTTTAAAACAGAAACCACAGTGAGCAACTTAAAATGCAGAGTTTTCTGATAACTGGTTAACCCTCATTCTACCGACATATTTCGCATACATGGATTACCGACTGGGGTCCGTGCGGACCCCAAGAATAAATATTGTAATAAACAACCATCAAAGAAAAAATACAACTTTTTTCTTCTCAGAATATTATTACTGATGTATTAAATGTCATCTGAGGAAAAAAACAACAACAGATTATTATTATTTAAGAAAGTTATAGTTAATTTGCATATTTTATAAAAACAAAAATATACTTTTCTTTAACCCAAAAATGTCAACAGTGGAATTTTATGATCTCCTTTACAGCAATTAAGATCCTATCCTAGCTAAGCACAAATCCATTGAAATTTTTCAAATCAGTTAAAGAATGAGGCTACAGCGCAGCTTTTCCCTCTCTATTACCATCTCTATGGTAGTCACGTTAGACTTGATTCTGATATAATTTAGTGTTCAGTAATTTCAAGTAAACATTATTTGTGTTGTATTTATATGGTGAAACCAACCAAGGTCATTATGAACCCAATATACAGTCATGAAAAAAATGATTAGACCACCATTTTTTCTTCACTTTCTTGTTCATTTTAATACCCGGTACCACTAAACGTCATCATGTGACTAAAACAGACAGAAAAGAAAACACTGAATGCATAAAAGCAGTGTTTTTGGCAGTACAACGCCATAGCTATTGATGTAAAAACTTAAGTGATTTAGGTTATAATCAAGAAAACCATGGAAAATGGTAAGATATCAGCTCTTAAATAAAACTCTTATGAGCAATCTTTGTGGTTATCGTTATGTTTGTCCAAACAAATGTACCTTTAGTTGTACCAGGCATTAAAATGAACAAGAAACTGAAGAAAACAAGGGTGGTCTAATAATTTTTTCCATGACTGTATATAAAAAACTTAAATAAACCCACAATCATTTAAATGTCATTACATTTTAATTTTATTTGAATTTTAATACAAAAGTCGATATTCAAAACAAAGGTTGAATAAATGCAATTCAAATTGAGATTTTTCAATTTGTTTATAATGTAAAAGGAACGCACATTATGTCAAATGCAGTTGCCGTCTCCAAGAACTATGAAGTGGACATTACGTCAAATGCAGGAAAAAGTGCTGATTGTTATCCCCAAGAACTTAAAACTGGTGGCAGCACTGTTGTTTGAACTCTGAACTATAGACACTGATGGCACACAATTTGTCTCCTGCTATGGTCAGGACATACTAGCATGTGGCAGAAGGAGCAAGTACTTGCTACTTTTCTATCTGTGCTTCGGGAGCAAAGGCAACACCTTTTTTTGCAAGTAGGTTTTTCAGCCAAGTGTTGGACGTCAGCAGGTGGAGTTTTACCTACTCCCATGATGGTCATTGCTGCACGGATTGGGGCTTGCAGTGTGGCAATCAAATGCACTACAAACTATTTTACAGTCTTATCTTGTAAAATAGAACTTAAACATTCCATTTTATAGTCATATACATTTTTAGGATGGAATTATGTATTTTATTCCTGACTTTGAAAGTCGTCTTACCTTAGGAGGAGCAGTATTTTGTGTTGTTGACAGAGCACATGACTGAATCTGTCTGCTGCTTTTGTGTCTATCTCCCTCAAAATGACTGACAAAGTGCCCCCACACCCCCTGAGAGTGTGATACTTTAAATTAGGACCCATGGCAAACATTGACTCAATAAATGGTTCCATCTATTAAAAATACATAGGCGGAATTAGAGATTTTGACTGGACCCCAATAGGCTTGGGCGGTATCCAAATTTTGATACCGTCAAACTTCCCTCACATTTTACCGGGGTATACGGTATTCCCGCGACTATTAAGGCGAACACACACCGCCGGCGGACGCCGCGCGTCAAAACAGCCGCCCCCATTATGTGCGCCGCCGCGGGGCTTAACGCCTGAAAAAAAGGCGAATTTACCTCGAAACAGCAGTTCAGTGCTTCAATATAAAGTTGGCTCAACTACAGTTGTTATTTATCTGTGTATTTTTTGCTTTTCGCTGTAGTTTTAACTGTTCCTGCCAAGGAAATGCTGCCGAAGTGTGTGTTTGCTGAAACGCGCTTTATAGTAAAGTGTCTGATGCCGGACGTTTCACTTCCTATAAATTCTTCAACATAAAAGTCCAACATTATTAGTTTCATTACAAGCTTTTATTTTGAAGCAGCAAACTCAGGAAGTGTTGTTTTCATCGTCAGTACCTTAACAGGACGAGTCAAACCAAGATGAGCTGCGAGCGAACACGAATAAACGGTAAAATAAAGCGGAACACACAGCGATACAGGAGAGAAACTAAACTTTAAACCACAGAAATCATTCATTGGATTTTTTTATGACGGTATTGAAACTGATACCGCCGCTATATTTAATTACCGGAAGTATACGGTATTACCGTAATACCGCCCAAGCCTAGACCCCAATGCATTGGAATTTTTAAAAAGCACAGATAAAGAAAGAAACAGAAAAAAATTATATGACATCATTAGGAACAAATTGATTGACAAAGTCAAAAATTGGAATTATAGAATAAAGCACCTCTGAGATATGACAAAAAGTACACCTCTGGGGTCCGAGAGGACCCCAGTCGGCGGTATGAGGGTTAATATCACACCTGAAAGTCTGGTCGGAGTTCACTCACAGCTAGCTTTGGCTAAAGCTAACTGTTTATTTCTTAAGTAACATATTCAACGTCACCACTATACGTCAAAACTGACGGTGGCCAACGCCACCGACGTTTCAGTGTTGAGCTAACGTACGTCTAAGCTGCCATTCACATCTGACTGACTGAAAACTGAAGCAGCTAAAGCTATTAGCATTTTGAAATAAAAACGGAACAGTTTTATGATTTACTGCCAATGATTTCAATGTGTAAACGTGTGCAGACGAAGGAATTTGGCCACTTTCTTAGACACGTATTCTTAGCTGCCTAAATTAGCAATTTAAAAGAGCACACCACAGAAATTGAGATAATAGTTACAGAGTCCAGTTGGAGTTTATTTACCAGCTAGCATTCCCTAAAGCTTCTCGTTAAATTCTTATCCAGCTGATGGATGTCTTACTTCCAGAACTTGCACTTACGGTGACCAAAATTACTGATGTTACTGCTGTTTTAGTCTTATGCTACATTAGCCGCCAAAAAATAATGCTCACGTCAGAAAATCAGAAAACTGCAGCAGCAAAACCCTTGAGCATATTGAAACAAAAAAAAGGGGGCATAATTTTATGACTAATAATTCAGAGTTTCCGCATGTAAAATGAAAAATGTGGCCTTTTTACAAACCACATAGTTTGTACATTCATCATTAGCCTGCCATCATAAATGTGGTACAATTTATCGTATTTTTAAGTTATTCGCTTAATATACTGAGAACTGCATTTTGTCTTGTAAGCAGGGTAAAAAAAAAGAAATACGTGAACATGTAAGGAATTAAGATAAATAATAGAGCGCCTTGCTCTTCCACAGGGAGAGCTTTGCTGCTCAACAGAGTGCACCGGATGCTTCATCTCACTGCTAAATATGTATATTCTAATCGCTGTTCTTTTGTTCTCAGGTCACAGTTATTTGTCCCACGCTTCATTTGCCTCACTAGACTGACTACCTTAATTAGCAGCACTCACTGGGAGACATTAATAAGTGTCCAAAAAACCTGAGATGGAATATATTAGAGTTCCATTTTTGTCGACAGTGACATTTCTCATCAACTGCCCCTCAGGTCTGTAATTTCACCGAGCGAATATTCTCTGCTCGTGATCTGTCACCCTGTGGTGGAGGTATGGAGAGGGCTCAGGCAATGGAAAAATTCACACTGAGACGTGCACTGTCTGTATCTGTTGCTCTTATATTAATGCGGGATAATAAATCTTCATACGGCAAGTTCATTTAAATGCATTACAGGATTTGTTCTCATTAATTACTTATTTGTAAGTCCTAATTTTATTTGTCTTGTTAATGAGATAGATTTCTTTCTGCATCCCGGCACAATAATGGAATTTTAGTCGGTTTGTTTGAAAAACGTTTAATCATTCTCAGCTCTTCGAGAGTCCTTCAAGACTCCGCTCAAGTGGACGTGCCCCCGCCTCTGTGACCGGCGTTCACAACGGCGTTCCACTCATGTCATTGCCCGTGTCATGCTTGCACTCGCAGCAAAAAAATGTGAACCGAATCTCAATGATGCACTCTACAGCCGGCTTTACAGCCGAGTGCAACTTCACACTGGAGCAGCTTTTATTTGTTGTGATGCGCAGGCCCAAAAGGACGCTCATGCATTCATGGCCATATCTATAAAGCTGCCTGAGAGGGGAGTCTTGACCTTAGATTTTGCCTGGAACACGGTGGCGTTGATGGTGTTTGTCTGCAGGAACACCACGCAGCGGACAACAGTTAAAAAGCAGTTTTCAGGCTTTTTCATAGGTCTGAATGGTTTTGCTCCACTTTACTGGACATAAGGGAGTCAGGTCACACTCATTCAACGCATTGATGCACTGAGTGGATTAAATTCCATTTAAAAAATTGATTTTTTTTTTTCTTTGATTGTATTTATTCTGCAGCTGAAACTAGTGGTGCACGATAACTATCGGGCTGATAACAGGAAATTATGACGTCATCCCGATAACTCTGATATCACGACGAATAGCCCTGATAACATATATATTTTTGTCAACGCGGCAGTGCCTCGCTCCCTCTGAGCCTTGAATGACCGGCAGTGAATGTTATGTTCAAGTGACGTCGGCAATCAGAAAAATGATTACTCAGTAAGGAAAATCAAGAATACCCCCTCATGCCAGGAAACAACTCGTTAACTCGGTCATAATTTTTGTAGTTGCTGACTTGAATTGATATTCACAGTATTTTCCCACATTACACACAACTAGCAAACGAGGGAACGTGGGAATATACGTTACACTTTAAAATGCAGCCTGCAGCACAGCTCCTGATCACAACAAACATGGCGGCTTGGAACTTCCTTAAAGTTTCAGAAGAAGATAGTTTGGTGGTTATTTGTGATGAATCCTCCGAGTGAATTCTACGAGGAGGGAAGCACAAGCTTTAATACGTAAAACCTGATTGGCCACCTACAACATAACAATCGTTTCCATGGAGTTTTGAAATCACGCTAACATGAGCTAACGGAAGCTAATGCTAACGTGCGCAAGCCAGCAGCAGTCTCCCCTCCCCTCTCCCTCATTCCTCTCATCTAAAGCTTCCATGAGAATAAAAAATAAAAACTACTAAACCTCATTTACCTTAATTTAAGGTCATAATTTAACCTGATAAACCCTGACCCCCTTTTTTTAGCAAAACGCCTAAAATGACATACCCAAATTAAAATGATTGTAACTTCTAAACTGTTCTATCCACATGGATGCATTAAAGTGTTCCATAAAGAAGACACTCTGTAGTTTCTTATAAAACCGTCAGGAACACTCTAGGTGATACAGAGACAGAGTAATGGAACTCTGAAGTCAGTAAAAAATTTAAAATTTTGTTCCGCCTGAAATAAAAAATGACTTTCAGGATGAATAATAGTCTGAATATTCATCTGAAATAGTAAATGGCAGTATGAGGCTGTAGGCACACTATAACTGAACATGTGTTTCAAATTTGAAGAAGATAGCACAACATATGACCATTTTACAATGGTCTTTTCATTAAAAAATCTAGGCGCAGCTCCAAAAAGGCCTTTGGAGACTCCAAATGAACACATGGTAACCAAAATGATATTCTGAGACAATAGGTACTTTTTCCTTTACATTTTGGTATTTTTCATCATTTTTAGTTAAAATAGTCACAAATTTGCCATTTTTAAATTTACAACTAGTTTTTGTGGTTTATGTGGTTTACCATAAACCACATACTAACATACATAACTGTGTAAAAACCACCAATTCATAATATATTTGATGACTACAAATATATATGACTACATGTGGAGCATATATACTTTTTAAAATATATGTTACAGTTAAGGTACTGAGGTTATGAGGGCTCAGTTGCATGAAGGTCAAGCAGGGAGGAGGCAGGAATAATGTTCACTCTCTGAAGAGTCCTCAAAAATCTTCTCCAAAAAGTGCTTTAGTTATAAGTAATAACATTTATTGACACAAAATCTCAATAAATGATCACGAGAATTCAACCGTACATGAAGAACCAAGCTTGTTCAGGGCTTGTTCTCAGCAACCAAAAATCGCTCGAGTGAGCATCTTTCTGTTTATAGACAAGCTAAGCCTCTGTCAACAAACAGGGACCAGATTCAAACCGTTTCTCCGCGTTTTCTGGGACTTTTACCGACGAAAACCGGTAAGTGCTGACTTTCACGACTTTCGGCTTTTATGTCTTTGGGCACCTCTTGTGCAAGATATATAAGAGATGGAAGAAAAACGGTATTATCTTTGCAAAGAGGAGACTCTGCAGAGTTCAATGATACCAAACACAGCTATGACAGATGAAGTGATCGTTGTGTATGAGTCATTTTTAGACAAAATTATTACACAATGAGGACGCCGGCGTCCTCGTCGGGCACATCAGGTTAAATGGACCCACAAGCCAAAATCCTTTAAATGTTAATCTTTTCCAGTTTGTAATTTTGATGCATGTATTTCCATCAGTTCAAGGAGCCTTTATTTTTTATATCAGTCAGTAATGAACCTTATTTAAGTTGATGTGAGATATCAAATAGGTTTGTTTGATAGCTTTACGAAAATGTTTGAGAAGCTTGCCAATAGTTTTTCATTGGAAAAATAAATATCTGTTCATTTAAAAAGTCAAAACTATTTTTGATTTTGTTAATAGTATTTATGTAATGATCTTAGGTATATGTGTGTGTTATCGGTTATCGGTTATCAGCATCAATTTTAAAAAACAGTTGTGCATCCCTAGCTGAAACACTTTTAGCGGGTCATCACTGATCATAATAGATAATAATAATCATGAAATAATAGACAGACAGACAGACAGACAGACAGACAGACAGACAGACAGATAGACAGATAGATAGATAGATAGATAGATAGATAGATAGATAGATAGATAGATAGATAGATAGATAGATAGATAGATAGATAGATAGATAGATAGATAGATAGATAGATAGATAGATAGATAGATAGATAGATAGATGGATGTACTTTGTTGATCCCAAACTAGGAAATAGTAGAAATGGTAGTGTACACAACGGTAAACTTACTCACAAATATAATTGTGAAAAGAACTGAGCATCATTTTTCATGTCCTTAAAAAATAAACAAACAAACAAAAAAAAAATCCACTTCAATTGAGTAATTCATGCATGAAAGGACTAATATCAAAGGAAAGAAAGCATTGAAGAAAAGTTTTGGAACTAAGGATTATCCAGCATCTGTCATTGTTGCAAAAATGTTCAATCAATTCTAATTTGTCTTTGCAGTGCATAAATTAAAGATGAAAACGGGGCTGCACAACTCTGCTGTGAGGACACCAGACAGAAGTGCATCATACACGTACGACCAAAACTATTTTTACGGCGCGCGTGGACACATGGCCGGGAGTCAGTTGTAGGAAAGCAGCCTTCCAATTACGTGAAGAGAAAAAAATCTTTATTACGGACCCCTGGAGAGCAGTCGCCGTCCTTGAAGTCGCTCAAAGTCATGAGGGGGCAGGGCTAAACAGAACTGGATGCATCTGCATTTTCACTACTGTACAAAGCATTACAATGCTGACTGTCGGCTGGAAGGAAAATGAAAAAGCATTTAAAAATGAAATACTCGGGTTTCTCCTGGGGGGGTTTCTGTTTCCTTGTCGGTGCAGATGCTGGGATACGCCTGTTTGCTTTCATATTCCTCGGACCTGCACAGCTATCACCAGTTTTTTCAGTTGGCAAAAGCCCCAAACTGTCTCAAATCTCAGCAAAAAAAAGAAGAAAAAACCGCCGTGTCTCTAGAGAGAAACACACCGTCGTACACTTCTAGCGGGTCATGTATTTTTTTTTCTTTTTGAATAAGTATCATGCTCAGTCTGCCTTTAACAGTTAAGTATCTTGCTTAAGGGACCTCAGCGAATGTCAAAGAAGAGAAGTCACAACCTTCTGCAGCAGTATTTCACACAATCTACTCAGCCAACCTGTCACCTACATGTGAACATGCTTTCGAAAAAAAGAAAAAAAAGCTGGCCTGCTATGTGGTAGGTAAACAGCTCACTGATTGAAGCTATATATATATATATTGCTTCAATCTCTTTCTGCAGCCTTGCAGAGGTCTAAATAATTAAAGCAGTGCCTGTGTCTGCTTCGGGGGAACACAGCCTATAGGATGAGGCTGAATGTGAATCAGTGCTCCCTTTTCAACTTCCACATATTCCCACCTGAGCCAGAAGTCATGAGAATATTGCAGTATTAAAAAAAAATGAAATAATATCTCTCTCTAAAAATGCTCAATTACTCACTGCATCAAAACAGTTCCAAATTCTGTGCAAATGAAGTAATCTGAAGAAAATAGGAGCGTTTCAGCCATTACAGGTGTAAATATTTTAACAATAACACGCTTATTAGAAGTAAATCTGCAGAAGTAGATAATCAATAAGACTGAATGTAAGCTTTTAATGTCAAGCTCTGCTTTAACCCTTTAGCCGCTTCACATAAAATATACAGTCATGGAAAAATTTATTAGACCACCATTTTTTCTTCACTTTCTTGTTCATTTTAATACCTGGTACCACTAAACGTCATCATGTGACTAAAACAGACAGAAAAGAAAACACTGAATGCATAAAAGCAGTGTTTTTGGCAGTACAACACCATAGCTATTGATGTAAAAACTTAAGTGATTTAGGTTATAATCAAGAAAACCATGGAAAATGGTAAGATATCAGCTCTTAAATAAAACTCTTATGAGCAATCTTTGTGGTTATCGTTATGTTTGTCCAAACAAATGTACCTTTAGTTGTATCAGGCATTAAAATGAACAAGAAACTGAAGAAAACAAGGGTGGTCTAATAATTTTTTCCATGACTGTATATATATATATATATATATATATATATATATATATATATATATATATATATATATATATATATATATATATATATAAGAAAAGGTTAGGGTTAACCCCTATCCCTTACCCTAACCCTTACATAACCTGAAAGGGGAGGCCTACGTGGCCACTGACGCCGATCCCTGCCACCCAAGACAATGCTCAGCTTCCACCAGACCCATCAGAGCACCTTTCTGACGCATCCCAGAGCTGTCTCCGCTCTGCTCAGCTAAAAATACTCCCTCAGCCTGTTATTGACAGGCGCTGCTTCAGGCTGCTCGGAGCAGATCATGTGGACAGGAAGTCAGACACGCCGACAGCAGACGGACATAAGACCCCGGCGACACAGAGACATAAGTCAACCGCTCCAAGGACCTTCGCCGCAGACAAAACGATATTTGCTTTTTTTAATTAAATCGCAGCAGTTACAGCAAACAATGAGCGATGTTGCGAGTAGCTACAACGGAAAATTAGCAGTTCTTGCGAGGCCGAGTGAATGTTGCGTCTTGTACGGTGAAGGTAGTTGGAGCCAGACATTTAAAGTTATCTGCATCTGAGATGCTTCCGGTTTGGTTTGCAGCCCTGGACACAACTGACCCCGTCACAGATGAGGTACAATGGAGTCCTGGGGGTGTGGGATTGTTTGGGCTATGCATCTACAGTCTTGGTTTACTTTGGCTCACAGACGGAGCTGCAGTCTCTCGCCCAGGTCTTCCTTGAAAAAGATTTTGATTGCACTGTGTGTTTGTTTACTAGGCTTCTATATACTTTATCGCACACAATAAAAGAAAACGTTGAAAGTACCATACTGTAACTCGCCAGTAATCGACTGTTTGGATCTGCGGGGAAGGGTGATGTCACCGAACCAGATTAGAGGAGAATCATCCAGTCTCTCCAAGTTTATTTCTACCCACAATCCCTCATTGTGCTGCATTTACTGGACTTGGAAGTTTACAGTTAGTTTTGGCCACCATCAAGGGTTATGAACATTAGGCCAACATGGCAACATTTTCAAAAAAAAGGTGCAAAAAAAAAAAAGAGCCCCGCCAGCCATGAGAGGGACTAAATCAGGAGTGGCCAAAGTCGGTCCTGGAGGTTTTGCATGTTTCCCTGCTTTAACACACCTGATCCTAATTAAGGGCCGTGATCATCTTGTCAACAAGGTCAGCACGATACCCTAATCTCACGATACGATACACGATATTCAGCTCACGATACGATATATATATTGATATTAGTCTTACAATACATTTACATAATTTTCCGAAATATTTTAAAGGAACAAAGTGATTTTGGTGACATCTTGTGAGTGTTCCAATGACTTTGTTTGAATTAATTGAACTGAAAGCATCAATTACACATTATATGTCTGACAGGCAGCTTGCAAATGCTGGACAAAATGAATAAAAGATGTGTTGAGAAAAATAGTTTCATTTATTTAAACAGTGCAAATTGTTGCTCTTAAGCTTTTAAAGGTGGGACATGGAGGTTTTGAAAGAAGCTTAGAATATCGATACCCACGGCTGAAAAATCGATACTCTCTGGGAAATAAAATATTGATATATATCGTAGAATCGATAAAATCGCTCAGCTCTAATGACAGAGTCACTGGTATCAGGGTGTGTAGAAGGAGGGAAGCGTCTAAAACCTGCAAGACACCGGCCACCCCGAGACTAAACCCTCTCATTGCTTCCCCAACACCTCAAATGCCTCTTTGCTCTTTTGCAGATCTATTCAAGTGGACCATATATAGTGTTTTATTAGAAAAAGAAAAGGAAAAACCACCTCACTCGTGCTGTGAAACAGCTGTGTGGGAGGAGTTTTTAATCAGATACACACACAGACACACGGCAGATGATGGGTCCATATTTTGTGTTCCTGTGAGCTTTTTCTGGCAAAATGCATGTTAGACTGCAGTGTTTATTAGTGGTGCCCTATAACTATCGGACCGATAACAGGAACTTATGACGTCACCCCGATAAGTCCAATATCCACGACAAATAGTCCCTATAACATATATATTTTTGTCAACATGGCAGTGCCTCGCTCCCTCTGAACCTTGAATGACCAGCAGTGAATGTTATGGTCAAGTAACTTCAGCGAAATCAGAAAAACTATTTCTCAATCAGGAAAATCAAGAATACCCCCTCATGCCAGAAAACAACTTGTTAACTCGGTCATAATTTTGGTAGTTGCTAACTTGAATTGATATTCGCAGTATTTTCCCACATGTTACACATAAAAAAGAAAAAAAATAGAAAAGGCTGAAAGAACTACGAGCAAATGAGGGAACGTCGGAATTTACATTACACCTTGAATGCAGCATTGTGGCACAGTGTGCTGATGACAACAAACATGGCGGCGTGAAACTTCATTGAAGTTTCAGAATAAGATAGTTTGGTGGTTATTTGTGACAAATGCTCCAAACGAAGGAGGTAAAAATAGCACAAGCTTTGATACGTCAAACCTGATCAGCCAGCTACAGTATAACAATCGCTTCCATGGAGTTTTGAAATCGTGCTAACGTGAGCTAATGCTAACGTGCGCAAGCCAGCAGCAGTTTCCTCTCCCTCATCCCTCTCATCTAAAGCTTCCATGAGATAAAAAAAAAAAAAAAAAACTATGGAACCTCATTTACTTTAATTAAAGGTATTAATTTAAATGGAACCACAAGCTAAAAATCCTTTAAATGTTAATCTTTTTCAGTTTGTAATTCTGATGCATGTATTTCCATCAGTTCAAGGAGCCTTTATTTTTTTATATCAGTCAGTAATGAACCTTATTTAAGTTGATGTGAGATATCAAATAGGTTTGTTTGATAGCTTTACAAAAATGTTTGAGAGGCTTGCCAATAGTTTTTCAATGGAAAAAATAAATATCTGTTCATTTAAAGAGTCAAAACTATTTTTGATTTTGTTCATAGTATTGATGTAATGATCTTAGGTATATGTGTGTGTTATCGGTTATTGGTATCGGCCTTTAGGAGCTGAAAGTTATCGGTATCTGTTTAAAAAAAAAACAGTTATCGTGCATCGCTAGTGTTTATTAATGTTATTGAAGTAACATGTCAGGAAGTGCAACTGCCAGCTCACTGATGTGTTAAAGAGTTGCAGAAGACAAGAGAACTGGGCAGCCGGTAGGAGAGCATCCCCTGTTGGGTCTTTTTCATTTCAAAGCACAGCTCCCATATACCAGCAGAACCTATGGAAGGCTTCTGTACTGGCCGAGGCCCGCTATCGCCCACTCCTCAGCATGGACCTGCCTGCTCGCGTCCCTTTCCCAGGCGGCGAAACAGCCGGTTGCCCTGACAGGCTGCCTGTACCAGAAGAGAGGACTGTCCGACGGCTGCAATAGAGACCAAGCGAAGGGGAAAGATGCGACGGCAGCCTCTGCGAGGGAGGACTCATTCAAGCACGGCAGATTCGGGGGGATTTAGGGAGCTCGTCTGCCAGCAATAAAAGCCTGAAACAGGATACTTGGCGAGATTAATTACCTAGATAGGCCACGATAATGCCATTTAAATGGGAAAGTAATTAAAGTGCACCTTCCATGAAAATTATTCATTGCTGACGGATTGGGTGACAGACAAATCAGGAGCCATTTACAGAAAAGCTACAGGTTAAGTGCTCCGAGCTGCTGCTCTGAGACCACCACAGTTTTATTGCAGCTGTTGACTCTTACTGCTTCGCCCAGCTCTCATCAAATTACAGCGAGCATGTGGAGGTGGGGCGGAGGGGGGGGTGGAGAGAATGGGCTCCCAGGTAACGTAAACCCGGGGACAAATGCTACAAAGGAGGATCCGCTTAACTAGAAAATTACACTGGCTGGCAGCGGTCAGCGGGGACTCCTCAGTATCAATCAATCCTTCTGTTTAAGGCCACCATGAAAGACGAGAGCGCAGAACGTGATAAGTCAATGGCATCATCGTTCTCCGAGTGTTACTTTCACATGCGCACGGAGCAACGTCCATTAAGTGATGATAAAGTGTCAGTAAAGTGGACATGCATGTTCTCGTTGAGGAGCTGGGTATCAGCTGACACCTCTTTAATAAAGGGGCCTCGCTCGTAATTAGACCCCCCGAATCAGAAAAACTGTCTCCTGGACTTTTTATTTCCTCACAGTAGGGATATAACGATATGGAAAATTTGATATGTCGATTATAGTGACCAAATTATCACGGTTTACGATATTATCGCGGTATTCTTAATTGCTGTACAAATGTCCAAAAAACACATACATTTAAATAATTTCACAAAATCTTGTGATTTTCTTGTCATACTAAAAAATCAGAACCCAGAATTTTATCAAAATGAAACTTTCACATTAAAAGGTAAAACAACTGGCACAGAAAGAGGTTTTATTTCAAATGAACCAAATAAATACCAGGAACAAAGCTTATTTGTCTGCTGCAAATTTAAATAAACACTTTAACAACCATAGTAGGTCAAAATATGCAAACAATTATAGTGCAAATTCAAATTAAATAAACTTTGTACTTTAAGCTGAACCTTAAATAAGTATAAATGTGTAAATAAAGAAACAGTTGTAAAGGAGCCAAATATGTTGTTCTGAATTGTAGTTCACTCTGTGTGTCTGTGGGTGTCGCTGTGTTGTTACCTGAGGGTCAGGTATAAAGGTAGCTGCCTGTTATTGGTTAGGTGTTTTTACCTCTGTGGCGCTAACTGCCAGCTTTATGGTTGTTGGATCAGTTAATGGAATAAATTAATATTTTAACTGCATCAGAAGAACATCGTTCCGGTCCTTTTTCGATCAACACGCAATGGTAACGTTTACGAAATGCGAGTTAGCGAAGTGCGTCGACCGGGTTACTCTTGGTCAAACATCTTAGTAGCTTAAAGCTTTAGGTTTAGCTCCTTCAAGTTGCTTCTACAAATTACAATAAAATGTAAACAAGTGCTCTGCAGACAGGATCATTGTCCTCCACCAGTTGTCCCTCTGCATTTAAAAAAAAATATATATGCCCAGACCTCAGATTTCATCATTTTAGTGGGTTGGTAAATGTCCTGCGTGCTATCACCAGTTTCCGCCATGCTAACGTTACGATACCGATGTTACAAGCTACATATTCACACGAGACACAGTCACGAGTCACTCGCAGACTTGAATGAGGCTGATATTACATATCCTGGTAATCGACCGTGATAATGAGATGAAGTCAAACAGAAACGGTAACCGTTATTGCGTCAAATTTTACCGCGTTTTACCGTAATACCGGTAACTGTTCCATCCCTACTTCACAGACAGTATACATCCAAGATTTGCCATCATTTTTTCTTCATCAGATTGCTAAAGTTTATTTTCTTAATAATATACAAGACAGGGACCTGGATACTAACAGAGCCTGACTTTTGGACTTCCTGCTGTTAACAGCCTGCTCCAGAGCACATGGCGCCCATTTCTTCTTGAACACTGCTCCTTCCGACCACAGGTGCTTCCTCTGTCTGGGATGCTCCATCCTGGATACCTCTGAGATGCTTCAACATCCCCCTTGGTCTTCTTTTTTTTTGAAAAGGAGAGTTGAAGTGGCATTTGTGAACGCAGCTCCGTATTGTCGCGGTGGTTTCACCCAGTAAACGCTTGTTTCGAGCGGTTATATCAGCTATTGCTGAATGATGGTTCTTGACGTGGCGCCACCTGACAGATCAGAGACCGCAGGTGTCCACTTTAGGTCTTTATGCCCTGAAACTGCTCCAGATTTCTAAAATTTATGGTTTTATATCATGCACTGAAGAAAGGGAAATACGATGCTCTTTGAGGAATTTCCTTTAAAAATAGTTTCATGATCGCAGATGTGCTGACGAAGCAGAGCCCCTTCGGCCATTTTTGCTAATCAAAAACTCAGCTTTTCACAGATGCTGCTTTTGTACCAAATAATCGTTCACATCAACTGTTTGAAATAGCTGCACCTTTTTTTTTACCATCCTTAATAGCACTCAATTGTGCTATTAGCCACTTTTCTTTTATTAAAAAAAAGTCTTGTACATGTGAAATGCAAAAAACGATTTATTTTTTCTTCTCAAAAGGGGCAAAAACTTGATGTTTTTTAAATAAATGAAAGTATTTTTCCAAACGATCTAAACGATTCGGGGCTGCATCAATCGAACCACGCTTCAAACTCTGATGTCTTCCTCTGTGAACTGCGGACCCGAGACCGCTGGAGGACAGCGAGTAAGACTTTGAAACAGACAAAGTAAATGGGAATATTTGCTTCTCAACGAACGCAGAGGCGCAGAGGCTCTTCAGATCAAAGAACAATGCTTCGCTCACTTCCTCGTGCGCCACTGAGCTTCCCTCCTCCCCGCGCTCTCAGAGATTGCTCTGAAGGGAATAGCCCGTTGTTCTCTCTGAATGTTTAAGCAGGATTGTTTTGAGGAGGATTATAACATCATCCCACGTTCACACAGTGTTGCACAACAAATGAAGCAAAGGATGGTTATAAATAAAAGCGGAGATGGCTCGCCTTCTGGTGCCAAGCGAAAGGTGAGCGCCGCGTCTTGCATAACGGCCGATTAAAAATCCCAACGATCTGAGTCGGAGCTGTCGGATATTTTGAACGGGAACAACTGGCACAGACTCATCAATCTGATGCAGTGATCGGCTCTGGAGTTGGAAACACCACTGACGTTTTAAGCAGTTTTCGGTGAGTCAGAGGTGCCAGTCCAACCAGTCTGGAGAAGTAAAAGCTCGTTGGTGGTTGCTCGGCACTAGGGCCGAACAATCCATCGTTTCAGACCGAAAATCGCGATCTCCGACAGCACGATTTTTGGATCGTCAAAACGCACTATTTTCAGCTCCCTCAAGTCATACACTGACCTTGCACTACTTTTAAGGTAAGACCTTTATTTTGCACTACATTGGTGTACTTAAGCCATGGATGCTTTAGTTCTTCACTGTTTTTGTTATTTATAATATCTTGCTATTTGTACATTCTTTTACAGAAGTGCCCTATTTTAGTGCTTCTGAGCCATTTATGATCAGCCTATTTACATGTCTGATTTTGATGATGAGAAAAGTTCAACTTTACTGAAGATAGATGGCTCCCTGTGTTTATTTCTAGGTTTATTTTTAGTTATTATAATTGACCTGGCTCAATGTTGCCCATGTTTCCTCTTAATAAATATTCCTAACGTTTGAAATCTATTCTTGACTTTAGTTTTCATTCTTCCGTTGGCTTCATGGAATTAACTGTTTGAATGGTATGACAGAGGGTTATGTGATGTTCGCAAATGTTAATTTTCACTGGAACTTGATTTGACAGGGGAAAAATCGTGAATGAAATCAAAACTGTTATGGAATTTTAAAACCGATGCCCTCAGCCGATGACCGATTATGGACTGCGATATACGTGGCCGATACTGCTTTTGCTCCCTCAATTTACATTTAAAAAAAATGACACATTGCTAACAAATTTAAACAAACATTTATTGAAAAGTAAAAATTTAACAACTTTAACATCAACTTTACCACACATACTTTCAAATAAAAATGTCTGCATGTGCTGCAGGATCTTCTGGCAACAAAGTTACCCGTGGATGCCTGTCGGTAAATCATGGTACAGGAAAATACATCGGCGAACGCATGCGCAAATCGGCCGATGCCGATTCAAATAAATAATGCAAATATCGGGCCGATATATCGGCCGCTTGATATATCGGCCGCTTGATATATCGGCATGATATATTGGCCGCCCGATGTATCCGTCTATCCTTACTTCAGTTATCTTCCAGCTCAGTCACATTCATTGCAATTCAATTAATCCAGTTTATTCCAACAGTAACCAAATAAAAAGTTCTTATAACCCCAACAGCCAACAGTCTGCATTAAATCTCCACTTCAGGGCAGTTTCCCAACCTGATCAAGCACAACGCAACAGTGGGGAGGGAAAAAAGTACCTGATAAACAGCCTGTAACTGTGTAAAACCTGCATTTATTGCACATCATCGGAGAATGTTGATTAGATGTTTCTCATTTTGTTTTGTTAATGATTCCGACTGCGACGACGTCTGTCTCTAAAAGCGCAGCAATGCCTTCATCCTCCTGCTGTTCCCTTCGGCGCCGGGAACACGTGTAGGCAAATGTAATTTTAAAGCTGTCCCACCACATTATTAATGAAAGGTATTTGAAGGAAATAAATCACGGGTCATTAAAGAGACTTTCCTTTGAAAGCACCCAGTTATCAAACAATGAGTCCTGAACAAGAAAAAAAAACATGCATCAGGATGCGTTGATAATTACATCTCATCCCTCAGAGTCGCAATCAAACTCTCAGCTTTATAAAAGGCAGAAAAGAAGCAGAACAATTTGTTGTTTGTTGTGTAGCAACTGCTCTTATTGGAAAACAAAGAGGGAGAGAGAGAGATTATAAAAGAGCACCCGAAAAACAAAATCCTTAAAACAACCACAGTCTTGTAAGGTATTTCTGTGACAGTCAAGCTTCGAAAGTTACTTTCTTAATGGCGCGACGCAAAGCTGGAGCAAACATCTATAAACGATGTCTCCTTTTTATGCTGCCAGGGTGAGAAGCTGGTAAAAACAACTTCCATAAATGCTTCCGTTCAGTCAGTATTATTCTTTTTGCTGGCCGATGACTCATAAACCTCGTTTCTCTGAATGCACTCTCAACACGTGGACGCAAACACACCCTTCTGATGTCGTCCCCCTGGTGCGGACCTCCGCTGAATAAATATTAATGTTAATTCTACGAGCCACGGCCACTCTCAAGTGTGCCGAAAGGACAAAGGGCGCTGTTTACATGTGCGCCCGAGGAAGGTGAAGGCAGGAAGGACGCGCGGGGGCCTTCGAGGTTGGCCCGGCGACGCTGTTGACTCACAATGGAGCGCTGATTGAAACCAAGCCGGCACATGTCAGCCTGCAAAGATGGCAGCAAATCCTCAACATCGAAGAACTTACATTCGATCCCTGCAAAGACCGAGCTGGAAAAAAGAAAAATCAAGCTTACGAACTTGGAGACTCCACTTAAAGTCATTTACGACGGCACTGAGAGGTAATTAGGTTTCTGGGAACAATAAGCGCACAGCACCTTCTGGAGCTCCAGCCTCACTCAAGACATTGCCTCTGCTGTAATTAGGGGAGGTGTGAATTCCTCATCAGATGTATCAGCAACTGCATTGACGCGCCACTTTTTCACTCCCTCGGTTTCTAGCACGAGCCCATGAGCACGCTAATTATCCTTCAGCAGGTGGAGGTGGGAGCTAAAAGGGAGCGGGTTCGACAGCGAGCCTCAAGTGCCTCGCCATCATGAGGTTAATCAATGCTGAATGATGAACCGTAAAGGCTTTAATAACGCAGTTATTCTCTAATGAGTGACCCCATGCGTCGGCCTTGGACCGGCTGACTGGTTTAGGAAGCTCGGATGTCCCGATGACTAAGCCTTTGAGTTGTCCACTACAGTCCAGACAGCGCTAAGCCCACTGAGGGTCCACAGAGCGGGACGGAAACACAGATGCCTGTCAGCATCAACCTGGAGGACAAACAGCAGCTGAAACACTGAATCAGTTCCCAGAAACAACCCGAGAAAGTGGCCCTCCTTCACCACGGAGCACATTACAGATCTACCATCTGAACCGTTTCAGAAAACGAAATGGAAACAACCGTCCTGGACATTGCTCAACACTGTAAAGGCTGAAAGTTCCTCTTTCACAAGGAGATCGCTACAACAAAGTCAACCTCACACAAATCACCGTAGAGTTAACGGCAGCCGCAGTCGGGGGCGCTAGAGTTAGGGTTGGGGTTAGGGTTTGCAACAAATCAAACCAAAAGAGAAGGGGGGATCTGAGGACAGGCCATTAAAGGTCCATCAGAGGCTGTTGACCAAAGCAGTATCTGGACTTGGAGGAAGAGGAGCATCGCCACAGAAGAATCCCACGAAATCTGCGCTGGTTACTGAACGGGGTCGTAATGAGAAATCCCACTAACAAATCAAACTAATCCATATTAGGGGTGTGAAAAAAAATCAATTTGGCAATATATCGCTATTTTCGGCCGCCCAATATAATATCACATAATATCGATTTCGTCAGTATGTTGTAATTGTTACTTAAATGTGCAAAAACACTAATAATAAACAATGAATAGGTTGTTTTGAAGCAAATAGTTTTGACTCAATATGTCCACTGAATGATCAATATCTTCTGATAAAGATATACAGCAACTTGATTTTTCATCTCTACTTTTAATTTAATATTAACTGGGTAGAAATTCACAATATATCGTGATATCGTGATATCACGATATCAATAACCAACAGTATCGTATCATGAACCAAGTCTCATGATACATATCGTATTGCGAGGACCTTGCCAATATTCACCCCTAACTCTCATTTACTCACAGTATTTTCCTGCCACCAGTTCACCTCATTTATGGACTTTTTTTTCCAAATTTGAACGTTTTTTTCACTGAGCCTCGAGTACGAACGTTAATACGGTTAGTCGTAGCAGTTCTGCATTACCAGGCAACAATGAAACGGTTGTTGGAAGACTGAAAAAAAAAATCAGTTTCGAGGAAAAGAAAAGAATAGAGAAGCAGAACGGAGAGGGAGCAAGAAGAAGCAAGAATTATTGTGCGTGCAGTCACACAGGAGGTTGTTATCGTCGAGTCATCGGGGGTCTTGATAAGTGCCGGATGAATATTGACATCTCATTAAACATCTCATCTCATTCAGTTATGCAGAGTCATATTGGAGGTGCGCTGCCTTTCTATTTGCACGTTTAATGTATTCTTTTCAGCGCGCTCGTCTGTTATTCCAGCCTTCGTTTTAAAGGTATTATTCTGTTCTGTTGTCGGAGCAGATGGAGAGGGTCGACTGGCCTTGGAGAGCTGTTAACCCTGAAGGAATCTGATTAGTCCGGGTTTCAGAGAGCACTTTCAGTGTCGCGTCGCCATCCAGCCATTCAGAGGCAGTTTCCCAAAGAAACATACAGAAAATTAAGGAATATCTGTGGTGATATAATTAGATAAACCGTGAAAAACAAAAAAACAAAAAAGCTAAAGTTACTGGGCTTGAACGAGAGCATCGCCTATCTGATCCACTTCAGCCAAATCCATTACGGGTCTCGCATCACCCTAAATGGTCCCACTTACTCAAAATGAAAAACATGACACCATCTTGGCCCGGCAACTCTCTTCCGCCAAAGCTAATGGTTTAATATTCCGGCAGGTTTCGGGGTAATTGTGCGCTGTCAACACACCGCCTATAATTATAACTGACTCTTTCAGAGCACGTGTTAATTGTTCTGCTTCTGTTTTCGTTCTGCAGGTCATATTCCTCCCGACACCGCCGCGTCCTTGGCCACGCGACCCCGTGGCACAATCCAGCTCGCGTCTCTGTCACGAGCCAAGCTGGGGAAAATGCATCATCCGCTGAAGCGGACAGCGGCGGCGGGTGCCCACCCCCTCGGTGCCGTTTTATGGGCTCGGAGCTTCGGCTTGGGTGAAGCTAACCCTAACCCTAACCCTAACCCTAACTCCTAACCCTAACCCCTAACCCCTAGCCCTATCCCCTAACCCTAACCCTAACCCCTAACCCTGCGCATGACAGCCGGAAAGCTTCGACTTCGAGAAGAACAAATGCACTGAAAAAAAGGATGTGAGCTGCAGCAGGTACCTCTGGTCCTGGCGGACCTGGACTCCACAGCGCTGCCACTGTCTTAAATCAACAAAATTAACATCAAGCTCCGGTTTTAGTGAGCTGGAAGCCAGATGGACATCTGTCTGAACACATGTCCGCTGTTTCTCTCAGCCTCCACAACAAATGCATCTCCTACGTTTCTGCTAAGCTGTGACGTTTGATGACCGCGTGATGACTTCACGCTCATGTATCCAGAGTTACTGCACGGTTACAGATCCAGCTCAGGTCTCGGTGATCTGCTGTCTTTTTACCGCCACAGCAAGTCTTCTGGGCCAACTGTGTTTCATGGATGCTCAAGCATGAAAGAGGAATCTTGTTTGGTGGATCCATAGAAATAATGAATAAAAAGTCTTTAGAGTTTGTCACCACAAAACACAGCATTTTAATTACAGTCAGTCACCTCGAGACCAAGTTGCAAACACAGCACCGGCTCTTTAGGCGCCGCTGAGAGTCTGCATCGTCGCTGATGTACATACTGCTAATATCTACGGCAGGAATATTATGGATCATATTAGACTGCGCCCATTAATGTTAATGGGGAATCATTACTGTGGTTTTGCATATGAGAGGTTTTCAAAATTAAACTGTCAATCGCCGCGGTGCAAATGTCTGACGCTCCCTCAGCCGGAGCGAAGAGCCGGCTTCTCGTTACCGTGCATCTTCTCCCTCCAGCCGTGCAAAGATGCATGAGCCGCTCTCCAACTTCCGCTTCAAGGAAACGGATCAAAAAATGTGAGGATTTACTTTTTCGAGATAAGGCTCGAGTGAATGCAAAACATCAGCGAGGCCGGAGTCACCTCGGTGTCTTCCACATCGACGTAATCCGCTCGTCAAATCGATACCCAGACATGTGCACGAGACAGGCTGGGTTTTTAGCAGGACTTCGCCAAGAATTATTTCTCAATCGAGAATAGGGGTGTGAAAAAAAATGGATTAGGCAATATATCGTGATTTTCTGCCGCCCAATATAATATGGATTTTTCAATTCCTAATATTGATATTTTTTAAAAATGCTAATACTAAACAATAAATAGGTTGTTTTGAAGCAAATATTTTTGACATAATTTGTCCTCTGAATGATCAGTATCATCTGATGAACATATACAGCAACTTAATTTTTCATCCCTACTTTTAATTTTAATATTAACTGGGTAGAATATCGCAATATATTGCGATAATATCATACCGTGACTCAAATATCATGATATATATCGTATTGCTTTTAGAAGTGTTGATGAAAAGACGTGGGCTCGTACTTCCACATCCATATCAATTCAGCTCTCAGACTAGGGGTGAGTATTGGCAAGGACCTCACAATACGATATGTATCATGATACTTAGGTCGCGATACGATATTATCACGATATCACAATAACGCAATATCACAATATATTGAGATATTCTACCCAGTCAAAACTATTTGCTTCAAAACAACCTATTTATTGTTTATTATTAGTGCTTTTGCACATTTAATAAATAAAAAAATAATAAAATAAATAGAATAACATTTTCCTAAAAAATTGATATTAGGAGCTAAAAAAATCGATATTATATTGGGTGGCCGAAAATCGCGATATATTGCCAAATCGATATTTTTTTCACACCCCATCTCAGACACAGAGGGAATAAATTTGTAATATTTTCCACAATGTCACAGTGAGAGTTGACTTCGAGACCCGCTGCAGTTGGACTACACATCACATTTCAGTTCTGCCTCACAGGAGCACCCCTCACGACTGTCCAAGAGCAAACCGATGAGCTGCAGCGCGTCGGAAAGCTTACCTGCTTGGCCCGTGGCGATGCTGACCGCCGCAAACAGCCTCTGTGTGCGGCTCAGGTCCGACACGCCGTTGACGGCCTCCACCTCGAACGTGTAGTTGGCATGGGCGAGCAGGTCCACGACGGTCACGTACGTGTCCACTAATCCCGACTGGGCCGGCGAGTATCCCACATTGGGGCCGCATGGCACGCATTCCTCGGGCTCCCAGCTGCAGCGCCGGCACATGATCCTGTAGGTGACGTCGTTGCGGCCGCCGGTGTCGGCCGGCGGGCTCCACTCCAGGCTGACGATGGTCTGGTTGATGTTATAGACCAGGTTCTGTGGCGCGGAGGGAGGTCCTGTTGGGGGTGGGGGGACAGAGGGAGTCAGAATTAGATAACGCAGTGCTGAGAAAAATGACAGTGGAGTATGCAGACTGGATTTGAGCTTTACCAGTTCTCTGAGGAGACACGGCGGTTCCAGCCCCAGAGCCTAACAATGAGACTCAATTATACCGAGGCTCAGAGCCAGAAAAGAAATGGTCCAGGTGCTTTGAAAGAGAGTCAGCTATGACAGGCACCGAGGTCAGAGTTAGAGGGCTGAGAGACCACGCAGCCGAGCCCGTATTTCCTGTTCGTTTTTTTTTCTTTTTATAGGTTCACCAGGGAACCACGAGGCCCCCCCCCCCACTTCCCTGTCATCATCATTTCTTTCAATGATGTTTCACAGTCAAACAGAAACGTGTGAAGTGCATGATGGGATTGCAGACTGTAAGGATTCGAATTCAAGTTACACTGAATTGGAAAAGTTCTCACATTCTCAACAATTTAGAAGCAAATGATCTGCACCGATGCAGAACTGTTCAATCTTCAACAGGGCGCTACATACTCTCACCGCCCGGTTATCACAATTTATACCTCCCCCATACTGTGCTTTTACAACTTCTGCATAAACTCAGCTTGATTCCCGTACCCTGAGCTAAAAGGAAACACGTAAGATGAAAGCGTCTTTGCGTGAGACAACCCGTCTGAGTCAGCTGACCGGCAAGCCTACTTTAAAACTGCATCGTGTGAAGTGGCCTTGAAGCTATCCTCTAATGTTTCATATGATTATGAGACTCATATAGTCTCATATGAGACCATATGAGACTAGGGATGCAACGGTACTCCGTAAAATACCGAACCGTTCGGTACGACCTGCACGGGACAATACGCTTTTATGTCCCGCGGTATTTATGTTCCAATAACTTTGCATTGGACTTGCACATAAGCGTGCATGCCTTTTAGGCAACAGGCATGTCACCTGCATGTCAATATGCACTCACCGTGACCAGCCGATCACACCTTGGCCGGTTGGCTGCAGCTCATAGACGCAGGAAAAAAAATCAAAAACAAGCAGGCATGGCCAGCGGTAGCGGAGGAGTTGGGATAAAACTTATTTAAATCGCCTGTTAAATACACCGGCGAGGGAGTGAAAGCAGTTAACAGAAACTTTACAGTCTGTAAACGCTGCTTGAGATGAGTACGAGATGTCCCATACTCAAACGGAAACACAAGCCGCATCTCTGGCGTAACATGCTGATATTACGCTTTCTGTACACGCCGGAAAGGTAACGGCAGCAAAACAATAACTGTGCAAAAACTCAACAAAACTCATGAAATCATGAAACAATCTATCAAATTTCAAAGGCTGATCTGGATCTGATGCAGGATGTGGATTTTATCGCAATCTGTAAATCGCTATATGGGGGAACTGTTGCGCTTGGCGGAGGCTCTCCGAGTGCTTTTCTAGTTCAACACTGAAATTGTTTGGAACTTGTTCTGAAAGGCAAAATAAATAAATCATTTTAGAGAAATGAATTGTCACTTTATGCACAAAACACATATCGTAACCGTACCGAATCCGTACCGGCTCCAGCATCTGACTACTGCGGGACTTGCAAGGGAGGTGCCCGCGGAGGACGGACGGACAGCAGAATTGGTTCTCATCCATAAGGACCCGTTTTCTTTTTTTTGTTTGTTTGTTTCTTCCTACTGTTTGCCACGAGCACTTTCTTTGTTTTTCTACGGCTTTATTTGAAACTTGTGGAGATCGGAGCAATGCTGACTGGCTGCCTTTAGGCTAGCCGTTCTCTGCGGAGGAGCACAGGCGGCCTCCCGGTGCTTTATGAACAGTTAGTGGACCTCACCGGAGGTAGGGGGCCCTACAAAGGATGACTGCCAGTCTCATCAAGGAGATCATGAGCAGGAATAAGAGGCGGTATCAGGAGGACAGCTTCGACCTGGACCTGACTTAAATGGAAACGCAGGTTTTCATCTTTATGGAGATATACTGGTTTTAACGTCTGTTAACTGAAGTTAGCACTCGGACCACAGGACCGGGACATGAAAAGGAGCGCTGGACGCGGGCAGCTCCTCAAGTACACCAGACTGGACAGTACTGAAACCTGAATTTCACCCTTGGGGGATCAATAAAGTATATTTGAATTTGAATTTGAAACCTTGACCCAAAAACTGAGGTACGGACCGTACCGTGAGCCACCTGTACTAGGGATGCATATGGTTAACCGTTTAACCGTTAACCGATAACAGTAACTCTAACAGATTAATACTAACGGTCAATTTTGTTTTTAAGCTACGTAATTCAATCAACTCATGGGGGCGTGTCGACAGGTGCAACGGGCCTCTAATTGGTCAATTATACATCCGCGTAGAAAAGAGTGCGTCATCGAAGAAGTGAGGAAGTACCCACATCTGTACGATTCTTGTTCTCCACACTACAAAGACAGCACATTCTAGTAATTCATGGAGGAAGATAGCGATGAATGTGGGTCTGGATACAGCCGAGTGAGGGTGAGGAAGTGGAAAAACGCAAGAGATATGTTTAGTAAGTTTAGCTAGTTCGTGATTTTTGCTCTTGCAATGTAGCGTGGAATAACATAGCGGAGACTACGCTAGTATAAATCAAAAGTGACAGCGGCATCTTTGCGACAAGCTGACGATGACACATTGCCGCGAAAGTATACATGGGGAAGTGTCCGCATGCGTCCACGACAACGCGCGCAACATCGCGGCAGCCAACTTTCCCGGACTTATTGGTTAACGGTTATGAATCGTTAAAGGGCGTCAGTTAACAGTCATAAAAAAAATCCAAAATTTGCATCCCTAACCTGTACCTTTGCACCCCTAGTAAAGACATGTTGGGGGGTAAAAAAAAAAAAGGAGCTGTTGTTCTACATCAGTGTGGCATTTAGAGCCAAGTATGTTACAGACATTTCAATCAAAGTCTTGTTTTTTCCCTCCTTTTCTTGCACAGAGCGTGCAAACGCGGTTGAGATGCCACCAGCACGGGCGTGATGGGGCCTCTCACCTTCACATTTCATTTTGTTCTCCCACAGGAACGATCCCTCCCTGGAATTACACCCTCAAAATCTGTTCACCAGACTCTTGCTAACGTCTGAGGCCCTGTGTTCAGACAGCGTGCACTTTTACTTGTGCAGACAAGGCTTAGGGTTAAGGGTTAGGGGTTTGGGTTAGGGTTAGGGGTTAGGTAGGGAAGCTTTTATCTGTCCAGCGCTGCTTCCAGAAATATTTGGATATAATATAAGGTCTGTTAATGCATGTATTATACATTTAGTGTGTATGATTTTTACTACAAGTGACCTTTTTCCAGATGTTTTGCAGGACGATGTGACAGCAGCGTGTCCTGAAACTGTCCTGAAACAAGCCTAATGCTGTTTTATGTCGTACTCATGTACGTGAGCGGACCGGAGACTTAAATTCAGCCGTTAACGTCACACACTTTACAAATGTTACCTGCCACAAACAGTCACTTAGAGACAAACTCCCCATTTCTCAAAAGCAGTTTATCGCCTCCACAGACAGCGGCTTTACCGAGATTCCCTGGAAATCTAAATTACGTCGACAGCAGCCGTGCTTAAAGTTAATGTCTTCCAAAAAAAGAAAAGACTTTCAAGCTTGTCTCTCTCTCAGGATTTATGGACACAATCCAACCTGGATTATCACCAGCCTTTTACTGCCGCATACAAATTCCCTCGACACGCAACGACAACTGGCTCCACGACATCAAACGTGCGCAGGACCGCAGACCATTTGCCTGTAAATGCTCACATAATGACAAAGAGATTAGCTCATCTCGTAAAACAATGAATAACAAATTGCTGCTTTCATCTTTCACGTTCACGGCTGTTGGCTTTTAAGGCCCAGATGTTAGAATAAATAAACTCCACCAAACGCTGTTATGATTATATGACTTGCACTCTTTGTTTATGATTTTTGTTTTTTGAAGAACATCTTCATTTTCTTCTCTAGGGGTTCGCTTTTCTCAGGAAACATTTCGTTCGAGGGAAATCTTCAGAAAGGGCTTTGCAAGTCATTAAATTTGTCACATTAACTAACAAAATAAATCATGCATATGCATAACGGCGCAGAAACGGCGATCGGAATATTCCGGCTCATTAATACGGCGCACGGTTGTTTTTTTTTTTCCGCCGTTTGGAACCAAGGGCAAAAACAGACACATGCATATTCATGACGGCGGGGTGAGATAAGAGAGCGGCTGCAGATGAAAGGGCCACCTGTGGCAGGTGAGGTGCAGGGGAGGGGCCGCCAATCGCGGCGCTCGACTTCACCCACACTCCACGCACGCTCCTCGTACCCCCATCCGTACAAAGGACACGTGCTCGGCGGTGCCGTGAAGAAACGATAGCATCTCGTTTTGCCCGGGTAGCGCTCACTCAGGTCTGAGAAGACGCAGATCAGATTCGGCGTGAAGCCAAATACAACCTCGAATCGGAAAACACACAAGCACATGAATGGTACATAATCCACGCTAATAAAGATATTTCAAAGAGTTGATATAATAACATTTTATTTTGTGAAAGGGTGAGTCTCTAAAGGGGAAAGATGGCCAGAAGATCTCTCACCTTTGTCCACAAAAGAACTGAAACACTTAAAAACAATGTTCCTCCATGAAACAACGGAGGAAATCTGCATCCAGTGTTTCTCTTCTTATGATTTTGCACTTTTGTGGAGTCTGAAGCTGGACGACCACGAGCTCTGATCCCTCAGATGTCTCTGCAGCAGGAACCATCACTTATCAGCAGCTGATGTGACCATGTGGACCAGGGATCACTCTGTCTGGAGCTACGACAGAGAGATACGCCCACTTCAAACTCTGCAGAAATGAAGCCCGGTGTTAACTTTACCCAGACGTGTTCTGGACATTTCTGAGGATAGACCGGGTTCACGGCCGCAGGTGCAAAAGCGCGGCTTTGTGATGATGTCACTCACACTGTAGCGATACACTAATCTCACGATACGATATATTTGGCTCACGATACGATATATATCAATATTCATCTTAAAATACATTTACATCATTTTCCGAAAGATTTTAAAGGGACAAAGTGATTTTGGTGACATCTTGTGAGTGTTCCAATGACTTTGTTTAAATTTATTGAACTGAAAGCATCAATTACACATTATATGGCTGACAGGCAGCTTACAAATGCTGGACAAAATGAATAAAAGACAATAGGATAGCGGGGCTCCATCGTGTTCACCATGCGCCTAAAGCCGGCGTTTTCCACCACTGAATACGGTCTCAAACCCTGACAAATAAAGTAGGCAATGGACTCCGTAATTTTCTGCGATACAGGTAAAGTAGATGAAAACTGGTGGCAACAACCGCCGTCACTGTCCAGCGTGGTTTGTTTCAGATCACGGGGCCATTTCTTAGGCTAGCTCTCAGTTAGCATTACCTTGTCCGGGTGGTGACATTTCAGGTGGGCTTGTAGGTTGGTGGTATTTCCAGAGTACTTCACATTTGTGTGACACAGCTTGCAAACCGCCATACTTGTCAAAATCTTCGCTTTCCTTTTTCTTTTAAAACCAAACTGCTCCCACACATCTGCTTTTAAGCACGCAGGTGCTGCGTTTATACTCGCCGCCATCCTCCTGACTGGCTCAGCTCTAGCTGGAAGAGAAAGAAGCTGCTTCTGGATACCCTGTTAGAAACGCTCTACAGCGACACTAGCGGCTGGAGGACTAAATGCACTTTGCAGGAAGAGCACCCGTGTGGGACACGGGGGTTTTGAAGGGAGCTGCTTGTGATGTCATGCAGAAAAGTACGCATATACTTCAGAGGCCTTTTCAGATGATCTGAAACTCTGATGGCACAACTGGGGCTGGTTCGGTCACTTAACCACCACAACAGGCAAGTCATACAGGGTTTTGCAAACCTTTGAAGGTGGCCACACACACCCTGACATGGTAAGCCGACACGTCACATGACCCAGTTTGTTTGAAAGCCTCGACTCTTCTTCCTCCTCCCTCCTCCTCCTCCTCTGCCTTTGGCATCCCTTTGTTGCTCTGAATATGCTGCATCTGGACTCTGGAATACAAAACCCCGACTTCACCTGCAGCACAGATTTGCATCACATCCCCAGCCGTCCGTCTGCCTGTCTGCTCTCACTTCTAGCTCAGGGGCTTCTTCTTTCTGCTTTTTTTTTTTTCCCCGGCCTCTCACTCCCCCACTCTGTCTTATCTTCCCGTGTCCTCCCCTCTCACCGCTCCTCCCAGTCAAGTTTCATTTCACGGATTAGCCTGCCAGAGCCCCCACAGCCTGGAACGTCTCAATCACTAGCTTCCTCCCAGCTCCAGCCTCTGCTAGCGAGCGTGGCTGGGCATGAGCGTGTCGGGGTATTTTTGTCAGCATGCATACAAATAGAATCTGCGCAACGCACAGTTCTCGTTCCCTGTTGCAGCATTTGCATGCTAACGCGGCACAGATTTCAGAGCGGAACCCGTCCGTCTCTGCAGAATGAAAGACTCGCAGGTGTTGCGCAGACGGCACCAACCGCAACGCGGAATCTGGCACACGGGAAACATGGCAGCGGATCATTTTTAGGTCATGTTTCAAAGCCCATCACGGTTCTGTGTGGAGGTTGTAAGGCCCGAGTAAATCCAGGCTTAGGAAGGAAGAATCTGCTGCTTATCAGCCTTGAGAGGTGCTCAGGGCTAACGTAACCCTCCACAGCCTATTAGCTGCCCCCGCTCTAATTGGGGAGAGGTGGGGGAGAGGGGGCAGCAGGGGTGAGCGGTATTCAAATCGCCCATGAGGTAATCCTCGCTCTACAAATGTGTGTTGCGACCCCGCGACCTCGCCGCTAATGATGTGGCTGCAGCAGGACCCATAAAAAGGGAAGACACGCAGAAGAGGAAAAGAGCTTAGAGAGGAGGGTTTTTGTTGTTTTTTTTTTTTTTTCTTTTTCAGCTGAAGTGCCTCCAGCTGCTGTTACCATAACAGCCAAAAACTTCTGCGTTACCTCAGCACCGCGCCGCATTCAATGTCGGGATTAGCTTCTCATACACAATATGTACCACGAATCCATTTCAGCCTCCCTCTCCGGAGAGCATGCGCTGGCACACGGGGAGAGGAAAACAACATTTCAACATGCACAGCGCTGCTGAGGCTGTGGAGCCGAACAATAAAGACATTTCTTTTTGGTTTACTTGGAAACTTTTCTCTGGCGCAAGTGCTAAGATGTTTGCCAAAAAAAAAAAAAAGCTGAAACCGCTGAAAGCAGTGACGGCCAGAGGCGTCTGATGGAAGCTCCGTGCAGCTGCGCCGCGCTGCATCTGGGAAACCGCAGAGAGCCGCATGTCTTTACATGCGCTCGTATTCATGAATCTGGCTTTGAGGGGAACCGGCTGCGTTTGCATGGCCTCATCCGATTACAGTTTGGATACAAACAGATGCAGTGATTTACATTGATTTTACATGTGCATGACCAGGACGGAGGGAATACGCTTCATCATCATATCCATAGAGAGCTCCATGGAAATATGCACTGAAAGATTTACAAAGCAAAAACAAAAAAGATAAGACATTAAAGCATCAAGCTCCCTGAAGCAAATCGCTTTTCATTTGATATTTTTACTTATTTGTTTAGATCAGTTTAACTTTTTTTTTTTTTTTGTGGGAGTGTGAAGGGTGAATGTGTCCTTCACCAGTCCTCTCTGGCAGTAAATTCTAACATCCTTTATTGACATCCTAAATCCTGATTTCGTCAGAGAGGACTAGAAAAACACCAGCAGTAAAACATTTAAAGACAAGACAGTTAAAGAGACACGACATTGAGGGTGTGGTGTGTGCTGGGTTGTGAAGTGTGAGGGGTGTTGTGTAGGGGACTGTGTTGCGACAGCGAAAAAACTTAAAAGATAATATGCAGTTTAACATAATTTACACTCAAAAGGACAGGCTTTCTTTCATGAGAACTAGTTTTTGTCACGCTTTTGAAATCACGACTCGTCTCCTCCGCATGACCTTTAAATTTCTCCTTTCTATTAAAAACCTCAATGCCCCAAAAATGATCCGGTTTCCAAATACAGAATGAATGACGAAGTCAAATTCTAACCAGAAAAGGGTCCTGCAGCTAATTTGACCTTTTACGGTGATTAACCCAGTTCTGAGTGGAACTGAACCATTTGGAAAAGTTATCAAACTGCATTAAAAAAAAAAAGAAAAATACAAATATGATGGTTTATGAAGTTCCTTATCATCTGTGTTTTTCAACCAGCACAATATTAGATCCATTAAACAAACTAAAGGCCATATGCTGTGATGAAATCAGTTGATGCAAGAACCGATATAAATGCCTGGTCCGTGCGTGAACTGGCTGCCATCACCGTGTTTGATGCGCATCGTCACGCAGGCACGGCTCTCAGTGGGGGAACGTCACCGCTCGTGTAGTCGACTGGGACGTGGACAGTTTGAAATCTGAGGTCAAAGTTTTTTTTGTCTATAAAGTTTACCGTGAAACTCTAGCAGAGCTGCACCGCGTGGCTCGACCACATGTGACGATGCTTTCAGCTCTGCGGCCTCCGTTAGCTCAGGGGTTCTGACTGACCAAATGCAGGGGGAAGGTTTTACATGCATGCGACGTTTAAATTAAAGTTGTAGACTCAGGGTTGGTAGGAGGCATCGTATTGATCCTAATTTCCCCCCTAGTAAAGTAAATGAGCTTTCGCGGGTGTCGGGCGTTGCTTACCTGACGGTGGTGTTTTAGCTATGCATGTAGCTAGCATGTAGGGCTTCGGTGCTGATATTTTAACCCAGCAGCGTTGCTCCACGAGGCAGCGTTGGCCTGACGCTGTGCAGCAACACAACCGATCCACCGCTCCTGAGACAATAACCTCCAGACCAACTCCCCACATTACTGCTTTTTCTTTTTATTTCCTTTGGTTTGTCAGTCACGTGAACCAGATTCAGGACTGGAAGATATGACCTCAAATTAGGGATGCGTTACCGTTAACCGATAACAGTAACTCTAACCAATGAATACTAACGGTCAATTTTGTTTTTAAGCTACGTAATTCAATCAACTCATGGGGGCGTGTCGACAGGTGCAACAGGCCTCTGATTGGTCAATTCTACATCCGCGTAGAAAAGAGCGCGTCATCGAAAAAATGAGGAAGTACCCACATCTGTACGATTCTCGTTCTCCGCACTACAAGGACAGCACATATTCTAGTAATTCATGGAGGGAGATAGTGATGAATGTGGGTCTGGATACGGCCGAGACGGTGAGGAAGTGGAAAAACGTAAGAGATACGTTTAGTAAGTTTAGCTAGTTCGTGATTGTCGCTCTTGCGTTGTGGCATGGAATAACATAGTGGAGACCGCGAGAGTATAAATCAAAAGTGATGGCGGCATCTCTGCAACAAGCTAACGGCGACACATTACCGCGAGAGTATACACGGGGAAGTGTCCACATGCGTCCATGACAACGCGGCAGCCAACCCTCCCGGACTTATCGGTTAACGGTTATTAATCGTTAAAGGGCGTCGGTTAACGGTCATAAAAAAAATCCAAAATGTGCATTCCTAATGGGAACAGAATTAACAGGGACAGAAACACCATAGGGCGCATTTTCAACGAGCGTCCATTTTTTTCTGAAATATTTCTAATATTTAAAAGTAAATGCGCTTGAAGACAGCAAAACTGCTCCTCAGCTTCCTTCAGGAGAAGGATTAGGTTTTGTTATGCGAGATATTCAGACCAACATTAGCCCGACCTTCTTGCACTCTGGCTGTAATCACATTGATTTGGATTAAGCAAGACTAAAACGGGCTCTATGACTTGAAATGATGTCTCGATCCCACCTCCACAAAAAACAGAACCATGCTGGAACCCGGCAGCAACGTCGGCGCCAATCGGCTGCTCATTCGCAGCCGTCGTGACTCCAGGCAGGATGTACCCTCAGACGGGCGTCAACTTGTTGAGGTGGCACATTTCTGAGGGGTGCGGTGGTGGCAGCGGGGGGAGGGGGGGAGGCTCCACGGAGCAGATGACTGCTCACAAATGCCCCTTTCAGCCCTGAGCTCGGGGCAGCACCGCTCACAGCTGTCCCATGATTGATGTCCGGCTCCCCGACCTGTCAACGACTTCAGTCTGCTGACTTTCCTCTGAGGAAAAAGCTTCCTAATGGCCGTCCACTCCACATGCATCTAATCTTCCCGCAGCTTTGCATATGAATAGCATGGACAAACATTCAGCAAACAAAAGCATTTCTTCCCTCCGCCCACTCCAAGCGCGTAACACGCGGGAAACAATACCTCCGGAGCTGCGTTTTCCAGAACGCTTTGCTCATCTTTATTCAGAGTGGATTTGCCTTTTTATGTCTCCACATTACATCTTCATCTAATTTAATCTGCGCTCGTAGACACATCCTTAATCTCAGTGTGCCAGAGATCCCGCTCGCTCTTTTGCTAAGGCCTGTGATATGGCAGCTTTTGCAAACCTCTGTAAAATAAAAATAAAAAAAACTCTGCCAGTCAGGCTCTTTCATCGGGTGGTGCAAATTCATTTTCAATTACCACTCACTCTTCGGATGGATCAGGCATGAAAAAAGGGAATCGCAGGGACAAGCGATCACGCCGACTTAATCCAGCGACGAGTCGAGACATGCACGTACACAGAAAGTAAAGCAGAATCTGTGCCGGGTGAATGATGAGGAAGTTAAAAATACATATTTACTTATGATGGTATGGGGTCATCAAATGTAGCCCCAAAGTTAATGAAAATGAATAATGGAAAGTATGCATTAGGCAACTTCAGTAATTACTGTGCGACTTGGCCAAGGTGATTACCCAGGAGGGAACAGCCAGAGGACACTGCCAGAGTGGGGAACTTTCTGCTGTTTTCATCCATGCATGCGCACGCCGCCCTTGATCAGCGGGAGACATTAGAGCGAAGCGCTAACATCCGATTAGGATGGTTAAAGAAGTGAGTAATGGACCTGTCTCTGAGAGCGAGATCTGTGTGGTTGCCACTGCGCTTCGCTGAGAGATTGGTGGTTTGTTGTCACTGGCTGGCTTCAAATCTGCTGAGCCTGAGTTATGTCCTTGTCTGCTCCGACGCTGAAAGGAGCTCAGGGAAGCAAACGAGAGCTTGGAGAAGCATCTTTAATGTGCTCAAACTACAAATTCGCTCAAAACACACCGGACAAACAAGCAACACGTGAACAGGCCTGAATCTGTTTGTTTCAAGATATTTTAATAGTTAATATTAGGGGTGAGTATTGGCAAGGACCTCGCAATACGATATATATCATGGTACTTGGGTCATGATGCAATATTATCACAATATATTGCGATATTCTACCCAGTTAATATCTAAATTAAAAGTAGAGATGAAAAATCAAGTTGCTGTATATGTTCATCAGATGATATTGATCATTCAGAGGACAAATTGAGTCAAAACTATTTGCTTCAAAACAACCTATTTATTGTTTATTATTAGTGTTTTTGCACGTTTAATAAATAAATAAAATAAAATAAATAGAATAACATTTTCCTAAAAAATTGATATTAGGAGCTGAAAAATCGATATTATATTGGGCGGCCGAAGATCATGATATATTGCCAAATCGATTTTTTTTCACACCCCTAGTTAATATAATAGTTAATAATAGTTGGATGTTGCAGCAGGTAACGACGGTCTGATTTAACATATTTGATTGACACCTGACAGAGAGGACCAACATCTCCAACGGTGAAGCGCGAGAGGACGGACAGAGACTCGGGACGCTGACGGATGCGTCGTCTGATGGTGCATGTGGCGTTTGTGTGGCGCATGTAAACGAATGTGCGGTGGTTGGTTGGCCATGTGGAGTTGCAAGCGGATTTTTTAAATAAACCATGTGAGCGAGTTCGAGCGTGCATAACTGTCCGCCTCATTTGTCTTTTTATGGACTGTTGACAATTAATGCCAGAAAAAAGAAAAATTCCAAAAAAGGTTCACATACTTTCTCTTGCCACATACTGCTTATGAGCTAAAGTTTCAACTTTGGGACCCGTGAGGATGTGCAGCTTTTAAGCCCAAATGATGAGTGATGATGATACATTAAAGCCGTTTGAGGGAAGACTAAGTTGAGGTGTGTCTCACACGTTATCATTACTGCTATACGCCAGCGTGTAGTGAATCATTTTACACTGTAATGTGTGAAATTACTGTTTAAATGAACATCTGGGCAGCGCTGAGTCAGCCATAATTCACAGGCAGCACGTCACAGTGTTTCTTTGCTCTCCGGTGGATGTCTCGGGAGATTCAGATCAGTTCAAATCCTTTAATTGCTATAATGTCATTTCACAGCAAATGTCATCTTAGAACACTCTTGAGACAAAATGCCCAAGTTAAATTCACCCATAATCCAACTCAGTCCTGTCATAATCCACTGCAGTCCAGTTCGTTTCAAGTGATGTTGATCTATTACAGTTCAATTCGGTCCAAACTGGGTCACCGGGGCCACTGCAACTAAAAATCCCTTGGACCTGAGATTAAAGTCTTATCAAGAAGCTTCTAACTGCAAATAAGGTTTGCCTCTGTGGTGAAACATCCGTACACTTCAGGTGCTGGACTAGTTACTAGATGCTGTTTATTTAAGTATTTACATGTGAAACAGCTCCAAGGGAAAGCCAGCTTTTTTCTTTTTTTTTAATCTTCTCTCATAGCGAACTGCCAGCGTCTGGGAGAGAAGCTGAACGAGCAGCACAAGGCTCCTCTGCACCCGAGGCCAAGCTGAGACGTTACATATTGATACACTCTAAAAGTAAAACTAGAAATGAAGATCTAAATCAAAAACGTAAAAAGGCACCAGCTCAGAGAGAGAGCAGACATCTTAACAGACAAACAGTGGAGTTTTTGTATCTTTGAAGCAGGGCCATTTCAAACAAACTCGGGTCAAGTTTCCCAGTCGGGGCAATGTGATTTTTTTTTTAACACAATTATGAGACCAAACCCCAGCCCCACCCTAAAAAAAAAAAAAAAAAAAAAAAAAAAAAGAAGAGGCGGTGGCGTGGTCCTACTGGGTTTGGGATGCTGGTTAACTTCCAATTCTGCAGGATCAACACTGAACTGAAGCACATAGCTCAGTTCCTGTTCCAGTTCCAGTAGGGGTGCACGATAATTATCGGCCCGATAATTATCGTGCCGATTGTTATAACAGGAAGTTATGATGTCATCCCGATAAGTCCGATATCATGACGAATAACCCCGATAATATATACATTTTTGTCAACACGGCAGTGCCTCGCTCCCTCTGAAAACCTGAATGACCGGCAGTGAATGTTACGTTCAAGTGATGTCAGCATAATCAGAAAAACAATTTCTCAATAAGGAAAACCGTGAGCAAGCTAGCAGTAAGTCCCACCTCCGCCACCTCCCTTCTTTCTCATCTAAAGCTTCCATGAGATAAAAAAAAACAAAACTACTGAACCTCATTTATTTTAATTAAAGGTATTAATTTGAATGGAACGGCAAACCTAAATCCTTTAAACATAATTTTTTTGTTACTATGGGGTGTACTTTTTCAGTTTGTTTAGATAGAAATTTGAATCTAACTTCTGTCAGTGCATTAATTTTCTATGTATATATATATTTTTTTTTGTAAACTTCTAGAATGCACTTTTTCAGTTTGAAATTCTGATGCATGTATTTCCATCAGTTCAAGGAGCCTTTATTTTTATATCAGTCAGTAATGCACCTTATTTAAGTTGATGTGAGATATCAAATAGGTTTGTTTGATAGCTTTATGAAAATGTTTGAGCCAATAGTTTTTTTGTTGGAAAAAAAATAAATATCTGTTCATTTAAAGAGTCAAAACTGTTTTTAGTTTCGTTAATGGTACTGATGTAATGATCTTAGGTATATGTGTGTGTTAACGGTTATCGTTATCGGTCTTTAGGAGGTGATAGTTATCAGTTATCGTAACGGTTTTAAAAAACAGTTATCGTGCATCCATAAGTTCCAGTTACTGCGTTCCTCCTGCAACCTCCTCTGCAGCAACTCCACTGCATCGAAATGTTCCTCTGTTGCTCTCAACCGAAACTGCGCTTCACCTGAGCTAAATCATTACCATTTCCCTGGGCTTCGGAGGTGGTCGTTGTGCCGCTGCGGTAAACCGCACTGCAATCGCAGATTTGGCAGATTGCCTTTGTCTTGTCATCTCTCAGTTTAAAGTGTTGCCACACCGCTGAGGTTTTCTGCATGTTGTCTTCCTGTCAACAACCAATGTGGATGATGTTCACAGCCGCCAGTGGGTGAGAGTAATATCTGCTTCTGGCAATGCTTTAACTGACAATAAAAAAAAAAAAGGGAATATCCAGATACCGGAACGGATATCCAGATTATTTAGGCCCAGCCTTAATTTGCTGAGAATGATGAGCAGTAAGAGTCACCAGGATGGCCACCAGTCCAAGCCTGTATATACCAGCGTGCTACGAAACACTGGATCTATTTCCTGACACATCTGACCATTAACTGGTAAGGACGTTCTCACATCGTCTGAAGTGACACATTTCCCTGTGAAAAAAGAAACCAAACCGTGGGGAAAACACTGCAATTTTAACAAACTCATCGAGCGATTCAATCAAACTGAGGTGAGAAAGCTCCCTTTTAGATCCATGAAGCATCAACTTTGATTTTTCTTCTCATGTTTAAGTCATATGGAGCCCCCTCACTCCTTCTTTTCACTGCAGTACAACAGCATCCATCTCTTCCTTTTTTTTTTCTTTGATTTTGTTCAGCATGTTAGCTTTCATGTGGGTTTCAGTCAATTTCAGTGCGTGCTCAGAAAAATGCTCTTCACACTTTTATATTTAGTGTGTAGTGGCACATTACCAAAGGATTCCGTGTGCCCTGGGAACGTAAAAGCGCCCTGATCGGTGAGGGACGAAAAGGAGACGCCTGACTCTCTGCAGCAGCTAGTCCACTCGGGGAGACCTCCGAGGGATATCCAAAGACCGCTGAACGAAACTGCTCAGCAACGTGGGGCTCAACACAGCAGCTAAAATGGCCCAACGGGCCCCAACTTTCACTGCAACCATTTTAATCATAATATTTATTTACCTGTAACACGACTTCTCTCCATAAAGACAAGAAAAGAAGACTTGAGAAACCTTAAAAAATCCCCCCCAACTACAGTTCCTCTGGCAATGTAAACACACAGATGCCAAAACTATGTGAAATCAATGGAAAAAGTTTTTTCGGGCAGGCAGAAACAAGACATGCTGCTTAATGAGCTGCTTCACAAATGCTCATAAATAACAAAGAATCCTTCACATGAAATTTACAGCATCCACTCCAAACTTCGATCCCCTAAATCCTTCCTTTGATTCTCTGATTTAGTGCACAGACGAGCCGGAGCGATGCCACAAAGCGCACAGACATGTTCGAATTACGACAACGTGGCGCCACTCATAACGTCATTTTTCTGGACACTAACACATGCAACAGATGCAAAATACGATCTGAAAATGTTCGGACGCCGCGTAGCATGTAAGCAAAGTCGTTCGCAATGATTTACAAATATCATTAACCGATATTTTATTCACTGTCGATCATAGAAAGCATATCAAAGATTAAAGTGACTTTGAATTCGCTGACAGCAGCAGGTCTCAGTGGTGTACATTTATGTCTCTTGGGAGAGGAAGGCTGCCCCCATTCCTCTCCAGTACTGGATTAAATCTGCCTCGAGTCTTCTCTGTCGTGGTTTTCATTTCTCGATGCACCAAGTGTATTCAGCTGCTGAAACATCTTGAGTCCAGTCAGGCCGGTTCAGCACCCAGACTCTACTATTATGGAGTCCTGCTTATGTCATGGATGAATGGGAGCATCTTCAACTGTATTTACCTTTCAGCACCTTTCACCGATGCGCCCCAACGTCGAGAGACATGCAGGTATCTGAGCTGAGAACCAGTAACAACCAAGATGGTCCATCTCTCTTCACTGATACTGAGGATACGGAGGATACGGAGAATACAGGGGATCCGGAGGATCTGGAGGATACGGGGGATATGGAGAATATGGAGGATACGGAGGATACGTAGAATACAGAGGATTCTGAGGATCCGGAGGATATGGAAGATACGGGGGATACGGAGGATACGGAGAATCCGGAGGATACGGAGGATCTGGAGGGTATGGGAGATAAGGAGGATCCGGAGGATACGGGGGATACGTAGGATACGGAGGATACGGGGGATACGGAGGATACAGAGAATAAGGAGGATACGGAGATGATGGAGAATACGGAGGATCCGGAGGATACGGAGAATTAGGAGGATACAGAGAATACGGAGAATAGGAGGATACAGAGAACACGTAGGATCCGGAGGATACTGAGGATACAGACGATACGGCGTCCAAAGCGTCAAAGAGAACTTTTACATTTTAGTGTCTCTGACCAAAGATCAGTTTCCCACTTTGTCTCAGTCCATTTTAAATGATCCTTGGCCCAGAGAAGACATTTGTGAGATGTTCCTGGCCTGCTGTCAGTTAACCTGATTAGCTGCCAGACGTCCTTGCAGTTGTTTCTTCTCGGCACCGCTTAAGGGTTCCAGCCTTTTGTTTTACCGCGTTTTGTCGCTGCTATCAAATTCATAAAGAGCTAAAATTTTTCACAAAGCTGTAAAATGTGTCGCTTTCAACATCTGACATGCTTTCTTTGTTCCAGCATGAATAAAATGCTGTTTTTATTAATTTTTTATTTAGCCAGATCTCTCGGACCCAAGGTCTGAAATGTATAACGGCAGTGACAGATGTTGGCCCACAGGCTGCCAGCGGCCGCGTATTTGTGTCCTGTGATACATTATCGGCAGAGATAAGGGGCACAGATTTTGTTTAGGGGGGTCTTGTTTGCTGACAGAGATAAAGCAGAGCGCGAACAACGTCCCACTGGTGAGTGCAGCGCCCGAATCCACAGAAGCTGACAGCAAAGTGATAAAGAGAAAAGACAAAAAAAAGGCAGCAGCGCTTTGGAATAAACAAGTTTGAGAGTGGGAGCAAACGAGCCCCACCCTTTCAGAGTGTCCCCCCCCCAGCCAGCCAGCCAGCCAGCCAGCCTGTCCTGTGTAAACAAACCATCAATGGCTGTCACAGATCTGCGACACTGGCCAGGACAAAGGAAGGCTGCTGCCGCTGCTCACTGTAATTGCAATCTTTTAGACGGGAAATGGCAATTTGCTCCCCTCGTCATTAGCAACCGGCTAAGACGGAAAACAGACACCCGAGCCTGCAAACGTAATTATGATGACACACTGGGAGGCAGAGGAGCTGCTACGGAGCACATCTGGGGCTTTCACAAGACCACTGGTGCCTGGCTAAAGCGCTCTGGAGACACCCCCCCTCCACCATCACATGTGGCTCTGTGCTGTGTTTACCCAGAAACCAGAGCGGCAGACTTACTTGTGCAGGCCACAGACGGAGGGTCGGAGAGCGCCCGGTAGTAGCCGTCCTCGCAGTCGCAGCGCCACGAGCCCTCGCGGTCGTTGAAGCTGTGCGTCGGACAGCGGGAGCACTGGAGGTCCTGGGATGAGGACTTATAGAAACCACGGCCGCATGCTGCAAAAAGAACCAGAGAAACAAAACACGCTCAGTTAAAATTTATTCCATTCTCATTTAAAAAGCACTGAACTATCTTTATGTTTCATCTTTTAAACAGCGAGGTGATTACCTTCATTTGAGGACTTAATTGGTCCAATCGACAGTAAAACCAGAGAAAAGCAACAACATTTAGGTTGGAAGCAAAAAATAAATGGAAAGGAACCAGTCTAAACAGCTGCCAAGTACTTTAGTGGACCTAATTGATTATTGCAGATGTGACACTTCAACTTCATTTAAAATGGGTTTTGAACCGACTTCATATCCAAACTCAATGTTTCTGAGAACACAGAGACTCCTAAACGTGCACTGAAACTGTCGAACTTCCCATTCAGCTCCTTGCAGGAAACACGAACGAGTCGACAAAGCGATGCGGTTGAACCTTGAACAAAACTGGCAGCACAGTCGCACGGCAGGAACACATTTTTGAGATTCTGTCAGATCCCAAGCCATCCCTGTCATCCAGGACTGTGGTTCTGGGGAGGTTTGAGCACCTCCCAGCAGCCAAAATAGATACGTTCAGTCAGATGGAAAAGGCTACTTAACATTGCTGACTGTCAAAGCCGTGAAAGTGATGTCACTCTGACAGGGATGACTTTCGTTTCCTCCACAGCTTTGTTTAGACATACCAGAGCATTACAGAGACTGGCCACAGTAAGTGTGAAATGTGAATTAATATGCAAAAAATAAAAACACAGAACGTTATTTATGAGACTTGAGTTTGCACCCAAGAATGACCTCGTCTGTGGGGTGAGGCCTGGTGCTTTTTATTTCAAGTATCACCTCCAAGTCGCTCCTGATCGTAAAAGTCCAACGTCCAACCACACAAGAACACTCCAGTTTGTCTGGCAGCAGTCTAAATGTTTGCATATGTCAATTTGAGCAGTGGAAAACCTCTGGATGGTCATAATCTCTGGATATGCCCAATATGCCACGAAGAATTTCTCTCTACTCTGGTCAAAAGAAGTATTGAAAGAGGTAGCAGAGCCGGTCGAGAGGTGGCGTCTCTGTGAATAATCTGACCATGGTGTCTTCGACCGTCTAATCTGAAATTCATCGTTTACTCAGGCATGACAACAGTCGTAATGATTCGGACACTTGAATCGCATCATTGAGGGGCTCATCCATCTACAGAGATCAAGACGGTGACTTATCATCTTACATGTGACCAGAAGCTCCAAAGGAAAAAAAAAGAGAGATCTCTATGCTGGAGTAGAGTCTGTTTACAGAATACAGAGAAATTCAATTCAATTCATTTTTATTTGTATAGTGTCTGTTACAATGTCAATTATCTCTAGGTGCTTTACAGAGACCCAGAGCATGACCCCGAGCAAATATCATTAACTAAAAATATAATATCACATCCAAATCAAGAATAATGGCAGGTAAAAAACTCCCACAGAGTGAGAAAACCCCTTTAAGCCAAACAGTGGCAAGGAAAAACTCCACTATAAGAGGAAGAAACCTTGAGCAGGACCTGGATCATATGGGGGAACCTTCTTGATGAAGACCAGCCAGGTGAAGAAAGAAAAGAGGGGAGACAGGACAGAGAGAGGATGGAGGACAGAGAGAGGAGAGCACACAAATGACTGAATGAAATGACTACATAAACAGATGCAGGTAGCAGCACTGAGGTGAGATGGTCAGAGGACTAGGAAAACAGGAAGTACCGCCAACACTTGATTGAGGGGACTTTGCGAAATCAGAGAGCGAACTTTTCTTTTAAGGTCTTCAGGTAGTCTTCAGGTGGTGTTGGTCGGCTGATGGAGCTGAAGCTAACTGACTGAGTCCTCTTGTTTTCTGGAGTATGTCTCCATGTAATTGTCAATCTTTGTCAGTCTGAAACATGTCTAGTGTTCTGGAGTTAAGCTACCTGCAGAGTTACTCCAGAGGTACCAAAAAACCTAAAATAAGTTTGCAGGGAAATTAGCATAAACTTGCCACTTTAAAAAGAGCAAGACTGAACAATGTCACGTGTGAATTCAGAAGCACTTTCATCCCCTTCATTCCAGCTGAGCCAGGTTCACACAGGATCGTATTCTCTGATGATCCCAGCAGTCGTTACAAATCACTGAATGTCTCGAGGAGATATTAGTCTTGTGCAAACACAGCCTGAAAGAGTTCCCACCATACAGAGGGCAAGACTGAACAAAGCACCGTGCTCACATCTCAATACAGCCCGCCCTCCAAGGCCGAGGCACTCGCCCAGGGAGAAGCTACAACCTGGGAGGAGAATAACAGGACTGTTTTTAATCTGATGAACCGTCCGGTCAGCGAAAGGCTCTGACTCGGTATAAACAAGTCCTATCTCCAAAAGGAAGCATTCTCCACGCACAGATAAGCACACGGAGGATTCAGGGTTTTACCTGCGACCAAGCAGCAAAACAAACTCAGGACTCCTGATATGACTAATCACAGTCGATTCATCGCCGCTCAGACGGGAGATGGCAATTTAAGAATTACGTTCTTGAACCGCAGACATTCAAACACCTTCTTTTTTTTTTTTTCTCCTTACATTGACACGTCAGATAAGGATGACGGAAGAACAGCTCGGGGTGCAGCTCACAGTGAATAATCCGGTTAACGGTTACGACACAAGCAAAGAGAGGGGATGTCCTCAAGGGTGTGACGCGTTCAGCCTTGATGTGTGAATCACACCAGAGAGGACCCGGAGAGGACCGGCGGTCCGGGCCGAGTGGTTTCTGGGACGACCTCCACAAACCACCGACCGGGACTGAAACTGCGTTTTTCATGAGTCACTGGGGGCGGCGAGATGTGATTTTCAGATCCCACTTTTGTTTTTCTTTCTTATTTCCTGAACCCCCCCCCCCATCACCACAACCACCAGCTTGAGTGACAGGTCTGGAACAAGGAGCAACGAAGTATTCTGGCTTTAACACTTCCAGAGCGGCAACAAGACGAGGCTGAGGCTCGGGGTATTTCCATTCCAGTGACATGAGAAGCTCTGTCAGTCTCCATCCATCGCACGGCCGCAGCCTTGTGAAACAACTACCCCAACCCCCCCCACGCCCACCCCCCACCCCAGCAGGAGGAACCACGTGATTTTCTTTATCTTTAATCTGTTTTTACCTTTACAAGCCCATAATTGAAAACAGATCCGCGAGGAGGCTGCGATCCTGAACGCTGACTGTGCAGAACATCGTCACAAAGCCCTCTGGTGCTGACTCATCATATTTAGCTGTGTTTTTTTTTCCTTTTTTTTTTATCATGTGTGCTCCTCTGATGAGAAACGACACTCGTTAAACAGCAGCCATGCCCAATGACGGCGTCTGATGCCACGCGACAGCGCTCCCTCCCGCAGCTCCTCCTGCCACGCCAGGCATTTTAACATCCTGATAAGCTGCCGTGTCTGTTTGCTGATCTGCTGGGGGGGCCGACGTGTAACGGGTGAGGGGATGGGGGGGTTGTCTCCCACCAAGAACACAAGAGGCTCAACAGAGCAGTTTGAAATTAGTGCTCAGAGCTCAGCTTGTACTCTGTTCTTGTGAGAGTTTGGGATGCGCTGGTCCCTGGTCCCCTCTTAGTGCTGATTTCAACACGCTACAATACGATCACCAATCATTTTTCACACGTGTAATATCCTAGATTGGTTCAAAAGCTTCACAGCAGACGCTGGATGGATGAACAGGTGAGGGCTCCTGAATCAGCGGGATAAATCAGAGCACTCGACTTTCTGCTACGATAAAGGACCTTCGCAGTTAAAACGTCTGGAAGCAGGGACAAAGCTGAAGTTAGCTTTCCATTTACTGACTGAAAAAACAGAAGCTGCAAACTGGATTTGAAGACATCACCTTTGGTTGGTTTGATTTGTTTTGGGTTTGTTTTTTTTGAATAAAATGCTTAAAGAGCTCATTGCATTTATTTGTCAGGAGACATTAATATAAAGATATTCATAGATATTTAGTAAATGGCCTCATTTTGCTTTCATATCCCAGTGCACACCCACTCAACCTGCGTGAAACTGTCTGAAATGGATATTAAAGCTTCTCCCAGCTCTCCAAGTTTGAGACACCGCTTAACTTTCTCTTTTTCATTCAAGCTCACAAACAAAACTCACACGTAGGGGTGAGTATTGGCAAGGACCTCGCAATACGATATGTGTCGAATACGATAGAGATGAAAAATCAAGTTGCTGTATATTGTTATCAAATGATATTGATCATTCAAAGGACAAATTGAGTAAAAACTATTTGCTTCAAAACAACCTATTTATAGTGTTTTTGAAAAAATCGATATTAGGAGCTGAAAAATCGATATTATATTGGACGGCCGAAAATCGCGATATATTGCCAAATCGATTTTTTTTCATACCCCTACTTACGCGCTCTTTTTTTGTTTTCTTTCTTTTTTTCTTTCTGTCCGCCGGTTTGGCACCCGGAAATGTTGACAGAACCGCCAGCACTGCACCGAGTGACACCCGTCCCGGTCCGGCGTCCCGGTCCCAGCAGTGCTCTGACTCACCGAGGCCTCCTCTCCTGGCACCAGACGCCAGAAGAGACATTCTCAGACAAGACAGGACAATGGTCTGCGAGAGGCGTCACAGCAACACTTTGTTTCTGCCGAGAAATATCTGCAAAGCAATTAGAACAAGCAGGTTCCCTCGGCGGCCCTCTTAACCGACAAGATGAACGACACCTTACTGGACAAACAGCGACACACCGGCGTGTTAAAACGCCGCACAAAGACCGCTACTCCTCACTTCTTCCAGTGACTTTGACAAGAGGACTTACAGTCCGGCATGTAATTACATTTGTAAGGATGAAGTGTTTCGCAGAGACTCTGGGAAAGGCCCGTTTCTGTAAGTCTGGTCCTCCTCTCGTGCAGATAAAGGCCGACGGCAGGCTTGTGCCCGTTGACAAGGGGCCCTTTAAAGAAGCTCAGCAGCAGACACAACAACAGGCTTATTTATGACACTGAAAAATGTGTCGGCCCTTCGAGAAGCAGGCTGAGGTTCAGCAGAGGGAGAGAGAGGGAAAAAAAAAATCCAAAGTTACATTCCAGGCCATTCCTCGGCAGGCGAAAGAGAAAGCATGTGTAATTTTCCTTCCAGTGGTCAAGCGCATTCGTTCAGCAGTGTCGCAAGGCGAGCCGCAGTCAGCAGTTTTCGCACAAAGAGAGAACGAGGAGCCTGAGAAAGGAAGAGGTCTTCGTTCTGGTGTCTTTATCGCGGCCCGGAGAGGAAAACTAAATCTCCTTATCTCACACAGACACTCATACACAAATAAAGAGGGAAAACGGATTTCTGTGTTTTTCTAAGATCTCTGTTTATTTCCTTTTTCCTCCAAAGCAGAGCATCTTAACATTCCTGAACCGCGTCCAGCTTTTCAAGCGCTCTGGCAGTGTCGTGACACTCCTCGGGAGCGAGGAGAGCAGGGGTCTCTCCCGACGTCTGCGTCCCCGATCAGACTAGGAAACAAATCCCTTTCACTTTCACCTTCTCCTTATCAGACGTCTTCATGGAGGATTTTAGGCTACTGAACTGCCCTTTTAGTTTTCCTGTGTATTCAAGGGGCTGGACGGTTAAAGGTCGACGCAATCAAGACTCAAACACTGGTCAGAAAATGCTTTTTTCAGACCTGACACGTTTATGTGCTGGCTACATGGCAGCGACATGGTTTCCGTATGAAACAGGGTAAAATATAAGAAACTTTTGACTTGGATTAGTCCTGGACAGTCCAGGAGCCACAGGTAGACTCAGATTCTGAGAGCAGACAGTTTTTGTCCATTAATGAGGAACAATTAGAGGATGAAGATGAGGACCACCTTGGCCTTGAAGGGCTTTGAGGGTCACAAGAACGATTTTAAACTGTAAATATCGCAGGAAGCTAATGTGGAGAAGACCTCCTTTGGCCGTACCAGTCAGGACTTTGGATCATCTAAGGGATGTCAAGGAATTATCTGGACATCAGGATAAAATATGCTGATTTTGGTCAGATTTGCTTTACGTTTGAACCATATGACTGTTTTTAGAAGCCTGCGGACGTCGTTGAACAGTAGGGCTGTAGCGATACACTAATCTCGCAATACGATATGATACACGATATTCGGCTCACGATACAATATATATCGATATTCATCTTAAGATACATTTACATCATTTTCCGAAAGATTTTAAAGGGACAAAGTGATTTTGGTGACATCTTGTGAGTGTTCCAATGACTTTGTTTGAATTAATTGAACTGAAAGCATCAATTCCACATTATATGGCTGACAGGCAGCTTGCAAATGCTGGACAAAATGAATAAAAGATTTGTTGAGAAAAATAGTTTCATTTATTTAAACAGTGCAAATTGTTGCTTTCAAGCTTTTAAAGGTGGGACACGGGGGTTTTGAAAGAAGCTTAGAATATCGATACCCGGTTAGGGTTAGGGTTAGGGGTTAGCAAAAAAACGATACTCTCCGGGGAAATAAAATATCGATATATCGCAGAATCGATAAAATCGCTCAGCTCTATTGAACAGTTTCGTGTCGGTGGAGCCAGCGTTCAGACTCCGTGAGCAAATTTCAGAATATCTGCAAAGCTACTGGTACAAAACCGCTGCAGATGAGTCCAGAATGAGAACATCTGGCTTCAGGACTCAGATATGTAGAGTGGAGTTTGACATTTTGCTATTAGAAATTAACTGGGTACCAAAACTGGAGCGTCGGCACCAGCATTTAGCATTTAGCAAAAACAAACTTTCTCTCGGAGGAACAGGAAACTTAACTTTCCTCCTTTGCTTACGACCCACTAATCCAATCCAAATTTGAAATCCCTTTTGTCCAGCTGAGCGGGGAACGGGTCCGAGCAGGGCAGGTGTGGTGTTGAATTTCTCGTCGTCTGTCTTAATATCGCCGCTGAGGGGGATGAAAGGGAGCCGCGGTGTGGGAATGTGGGAATGTGGGAGATTCCCTGTGTTTTCTGCAGGCTGCCAAAGCCAGAGCGAGAACGACTGGAGCGGGTCTTTCTGTCTCCTCGGTCCTCACATGATGAGCCCTGTCAGCCCCCCGCCCGCCCTTCCTCCCGTGGCTGCCCTCCCGTCCGCCATGATTAGGTGTTAAATCCGCCCCCGCGTCGGGATGGATGTGGAAAGAATGCGCGCTGAAGGGGAGCCGAGCCGGGCTGCAGAGACCTGGAGAGAGCGGCCGGGAGATAGCACCCCATTAGAGTGATAAAAGAGGCAGAGGGAGGAGAGCGGCCGACAGGACCGACATGCTGATGAATGCCAGGTGGACCGGGTCATGCATGATAACAGAAACTGTTTATTCTCCTTCTCCGAAGAGGCACGGCTCCGATCGGCCCATCTGAGCGTCAGCTGGACACAGGCGTGGCTCGGCATCACCTGCGGTTGACGGGTGCGCCCCCCTGCGACTCTCTTCTGTTTGGACGGTTTCTAAACGGTCGCCGCATTCGCTCAAGCTCGCTCGAGCATCGTTTCAGATGATCCCGTTCCTCTGGCTGAGTGATTTCAGAGGGGGGACCGCGGCGCTCAAGCAACATCCCGGCCCAGTGACACTTGATTCTGAGATATTTTATTACAGATGTTTCTCATTTACCAGAGAAACAGAACTGCTCAGATGCTGACTGAATTATCGACCGTGAAGGGAAGGAAACTACCCTGAAAGTCAAGAACTCCGGAAACTCCGAGAGCTTGACTGAGTTTGCACTAATTTGGGAAACGGTACACAGTCCCAAATCAGGAAAAAGTTCAGACAATAAAGAGTTATTCTGACATTTATTTTGGATTTGATTCCTTTGCAGACATTTTGGACCCATTTTACTCCGTGGTTTTCTCATCAGCCTCTTCTTACTTGTTAATACACATCGATTTTTGCATTTCAGCCTGAAACACGTTCCAGAAAAAGCCGATCCACTTCCCCAGTCACGCCTCTGTAAAGTATGCGGAGTGTGGCTTCGCGTCGTCTTCCTGAGAAGCTGCATGGACATTCCTGGAAGAGATACGGTCTAAGAGGCAGCAGATGTGGCACTGAATCTACGGGTGCTTTTTTTAAATTAACGCCGCCGTCGGAGAAGTGTACGCAGCCTTTGACAAGGGCACTGACGCCATCCAGTACGATCTCTCAGTTCACGTTTCCGCTGCGTGGCACTCCGTCGCAGACGCCTCCGAGCCCAGAGAAGTCGCCGTCAACCTCCAGACGAGGTAAATTTGCTTTCTCCATGTTGTCCAGAGTTTCTTCTTCTGATTCGGGCCCTTCGTTAAACCTAGTTTCAAAATGTGCTCAGGTATTCTGCTGCTATTTAGTCGGTCATGGAGTCTCCCAGCACCCGAGCCGTCACTGGGAACAGACTGGGGGTTAACGGCGGCACGGCCAAATTAGCTCTTTCTTTGCCTCGGCTGGTCAATCTCCTGTCTGCAATAGGGTAAAGCGCGGTAAAATTTACGCGATAATGGTTACCGTTTGTTTGATTTCATCTCATTATCGCGGTCGATTACGGGGATATGTCATATCAGCTTCATTCAAGTCTAAGAGCGACTCACGACTGTGTCTCGCGTGAATATGTAGCTTGTAACATTGGCATCGTAACGTAAACATGGCGGAAACTGGTGATAGCACGCAGGACATTTACCAACCCACTAAAAGGACGAAATCCAAGGTCTGAGCATATTTTTTTTTGTTTTGTTTTTTTTAAGAATGCAGAGGGACAGCTGGTGGAGGACAATTATCTTGTCTGCAGAGTACTAGTTTCTATTTTATTGTAATTTGTAGAAACAACTTGAAGGAGCTAAGGCTAAGGGTTCAAGCTACTGAGATGTTTGACCAAGAGTAACCTGGTCGACGCGCTTCGCTAACTCGCATTTTGTAAACTTTATCATTCCATGTTGATCGAAAAATGACAGGAACTATGGTCTTCTGATGCAGTTAAAATATTAATTTATTCCATTAACTGATCCAACAACCATAACACCGGCAGTTAGCGCCACAGCCGTCAAAAACCTTTTGCCCTTCTGGGTCCAACAGCTAACCAATAACAAGCAGCTACCTTTATACCTGACCCTCAGGTAACAACACAGCGACACCCACAGACACACAGAGTGAACTACAATTCATAACAATATATTTGGCTCCTATAAAACTGTTTCTTTATTTGCACATTTATACGTATCTAAGTCCAAAGTTTATTTCATTTGAATTTGCATTATAATTGTTTGCATATTTTGACCTACTATGGTTGTAAAGTGTTTATTTAAATTTGCAGCAGACAAATAAGCTTTGTTCCTGTTATTTATTTTGTTCATTTAAAATAAAATCTCTTTCTGTGCCAGTTGTTTGCCCTTTTAATGTGAAAGTTCCATTGCGATAAGATTTTGGCTTCTGATGTTTTAGTATGACAAGAAAGATTTTGTGAAATAATTTTAATGTATGTGTTAAGTAAATTAAGAATACTGCGATAATATCGTAAACCGTGATAATTTGGTCACCATAATCGAGATATCAAATTTTCCATATCGTTACATCCCTAGTCTGCACAAAAGCAGCTGTGCAAGACATTTGCCAGAGTAAAACCAAATTAAATCATCAACCCACTGTGGGAAAAAAAACAAAAAAATCTCCTTTGAACATGTCTGATTGCTTCAATCATAGTCCAATCCAGCGTTAACAGTGTCATAAACATCCTCTGTCAGCTGTTGTAAAACCCCCCGTGTCTAGCGAGATGCCCTGACACGCATGAAACGCTATTTAAAAGCCCAACTCCCACTTTATGTTTTTCAGATTTACTTTCAGGGCACACGATTAGGACCATGACCGTGTGCTACGACTATAAGAGAGGGATGTCAATAGCTCACACTGAGCCTATTTCTTATGCATTAATGTTGCCCAGGGCCTGCATACATTGGTCTGATTAGATGTGACTTATGTTCTTTGCCTCAATAAATAGTGGGCCTCGGTGTGAACATTCATCAGGCTCTGTTTACTGGCTTTTTATGCATGCTGAACTATGGCTGCATCTCTTTTATGGAGTAAAGCCTCGTGGTGCTTTCCCCTGCAATGGAAGAGGCAGTACATCTCATGAGTAATTTCAGAGCGACACAGACAGGCGGACCTGAGAGAAATCCTCGCCAAGTGTATTTCTTCTGCCTTAAAAGCAGCTCAATTGATCTCATCTTGAGAGTGATGGGTGGACTTTCATAGCTGCACGGGGGCTGGGAGAAGCTGAGTGGAGCTTGAAGAAAGACACGAGTTATTCATCAGGCTGGACTGCACTGCTGGACCGAGATATTCAACCGTCCCGATGTCCATCTGTCAGGCGGACGTAACCGAGCCAGTGTTGCTGTAGTCCCAAACCCGGATGAATGGAGACGGTTGTCTCTGACGTAAAGCCGACGACAAATCAATAATTAACCACATGTTTCAACTAGAAAAGCAGTCGGAGAGCACAGCCCTCCGCCAAGCGCAACAATTCCCCCATATAGCGATTTACAGATGGCGATAAAATCTGCCTTCTGGATAGGGGTGAGTATTGGCAAAGACCTCGCAATACGATATGTATCATGATAATTGGGTCATGATATGATGTTATCGTGATATCGGGATAGCACAATATCACGATATTGCGATTAAATCTGCCTTCTGGATAGGGGTGAGTATTGGCAAGGACCTTGCAGTACGATATGTATCATGATACTTGGGTCAAGATATGATATTATTGCGATATCGGGATATCACGATATATTATCGCTAACCAGTTAATATCAAAATTAAAAGTAGAGATGAAAAATCAAGTTGCTGTGTATGTTCATCAGATGATATTGATCATTCAGAGGACAAATTGAGTCAAAACTATTTGCTTCAAAACAACCGATTTATTGTTTATTATGAGTGTTTTTGAACATTTAATAAATAAATAAAATAAAATAAATAGAATAAAATTTTCCTACAAAATCGATATTAGGAGCTAAAAAAAAAAATCAATATTATATTGGGTGGCCAAAAATTGTGATATATTGCCAAATCGATTTTTTTTTCACACCCCTACTTTTGGATCAGATCCGGATCAGCCTTTGAAATTTGATAGAGGTTCCCATTGTCTATCCCTGAATGAAATTTCATGAGTTTTGGGCAATAATTAACAGAGATATTGAGAAACAAAATTTTCGGCCCCATTGACCGCTATGTTATCAAAAATTTGAAAGTGATCTAGAATCCAGGATTTCTTCTGGATCACACCCAAAATGAAATCAGTTCTTCCTTTTCACATTTCTGACAACTCCTGAAAATTTCATGAAAATCCATCAATAACTTTTTGAGTTATCTTGAACACAGACAGACAGACAGATATACGCCAGCAAAAACATAACCTCCTTGGTGGAGGTAATAAAGGGGCATCCAGTTTTCAATTGAGATTATCAGATTTATTTTTAACTTGTGTTATCATATAATGAGGGTTATATGTTCATATTACCACCACCCTCCACCCCCTGAAATCTCGTAATCTTCCATCAAAGGAGCTCAGAACAGTGTAGCCAGCCCCGCCGTATCGCTGGCTGCTCTTCTTTCTGTTATCTAAACTACATTCAAACTGCTCTGTTATTACGCCGCAGGACTCCTCTGGTTTAAATGTCTCCTACTGCATCTGTGAGCGACTGCAGGTGTACACAAAATACGCAACAGGTGTTTTTTGATTTTGTTATTTCTCATGCGAGCCTCTGGCAGCCCAGAAACAAGTTGTTGGCAGCCGTTTTTTTCTTTTTTTTCTACCCGCAGACATGCTAATCTCCTACCTGCGAGAGGCGAGGCGCCTCCCCGGCTCTCAGGAACAGTAGCAGAGCGCAGAAAGAAAAAGACTCGAGTGTGTGTTGAAAAGTCGGTCCATGGGACCGAGATAGAGTTTCAACATCCAACCCATAACAGCGACACCTCCCCGGGGGCTTCGGAAGAGCGAGGGAAGGACACGGAAACAATAAGGCCAAGAAAAAAAAAAAAAGCAGGAATAAAAGGAGCCACTGAAACGTGCATTAAACGGTTTAAGACTCCGATGTCACATTATGCTGGATCCTCTCCCCACCCCACGCATACTTGGAATGGCTCAGTCTCACTGCTGCCGCTGCTCCACACATCCACACAACCGAGCCATTCATCCAAGGTACCTGTGCTTAGCGGGAGATAAGTAGCTTTCCACGAGAAACAAAGAGAAGATTAGCATTCCCTTACACCGTGATGCAGGGCATGCAGCTTTGCCCTCTAAGCAGGGAAAACCCAGAGGAAGTGCCTGCTTGGTTGTACACACCAAAGATCAAAGCCAGACTCTGATTGAGTTATATAAAAAAATTAAGCTAATACTCTTGCGGGTAAAACTAAGGCTATAGCCAGCCCTTAAAACTGGGACAATCTGGAATTACACTGCAAAGAGCACTTGATCAGGTCCCGGTTAATATCACTGTCATTTGCTTTAATCTCCACTTGAATTTGTTTCGGATTTTCCGTCACCGTTGCAAGGGGCGGAGTAAAGGAAGAAAGAAAAAAAAAAGATTATCTATGTCTAAAAATATGTCGGTAAGGAGCGTTTCAGATTCGTGGGCCACTGTGACATCACAGACCAGGATCAGGGTAGAATTATCCAGCTCCTGTATCTTGAGCTCCAGATTTCACGAAGCTTGTTTCAAAGGAGGCGTGGTTCACGGAGAAGGGGGCGTACATTCAAGACATTAGCCCCACCCCCTTTAAAACAGCTGCTTATAATTAACAGACATATTGAGAAACAAAATTTTTGCCCCCATTGACCACGTTATCGAAAATTTGAAAATGATCCAGAATCCCGGATTTCTTCCAGATCACACCCAAAATGAAATCAGTTCTTCCTTTTCACATTTTTGACAACTCCTGAAAATTTCATCCAAATCCATCCATAACTTTTTGAGTTATATGTACACAGACAGACAAATAAACGCCAGCAAAAATATAACCTCCTTGGTGGAGGTAATAAAATTAAATTGAATTTAATTTGATCAAACTGTCTGTCTGAAGACGAGTTGTCGATTCTTGTTAAATGGGTCTGAGACCATAAAGCCAAGACGCTTAAACAAATGTTACGTGCTCGAGATAAGTCTGAAATATGAAGGAAAAAGAAACATAATCCCACAAAAACACGACCGCTGCAGCTGCATTAGTCACTGCTGACATCAGTACAAACGCCAAACAACAAACTTAAACACTGGTCTTCTCTTTCAGCGCTCCAGCTGATTTATTGCACGGATTTGAGGGTGGAAAATGAAGAACAGCTTTAGATTAAACACATTGCAGCGGTAAAATTATGGCCTCTCAGCCCGCCTCAGCTGTGTCATGAATCTGTGGCGCAATCCTCCTCAGAAGTCCGGGCCTTCTTTAAGCTGTCGCGCCGAGTGAGCTTTCTTGAAATGGATTCTCAGTGACATGGAAAATGTCCCTGCCTAATCGTCTTTTGTTTAGTTCATTTAACTCACATGGAAACGGGAGAGTGGGCCCTGAAGCCCGGCCAGGCAGATACCTTTTAATGGATGGGACGACGGGGCTCTGAAAGAGCGCTGTGCTATAAGACACCGCTACGAGGAGAAACTCTGCATTCAGAGGATGAAAGCGCAGGGGTCTAAAGGTCTGGGCCGATGCAAAGCCCCCCTGCAGCCGAAGCAAAATCACTGCTGAAAATGTCCCCAGTCAGCAACTGAGCACCCGTTCCTGGACTGCGCCACTGCCCGGCAGCCCTCCTGATCCAGCCCATCCCAGTCCACCCTCCCCACTCGCCCTCTGCAGAACAATGACAAACCGGCTCGACGCTGCGATAGTTAGTTCCCCCCTGAGACACACATGGACTGCTGTTAAACTGGCTGTTTATTCAGGTTATCTGCACATTTCCCCCCCCGTGCCTGAGAAGCTGTGACATATTTTATCAATGCACATGGGTAAACCGAGAAGTCCCACAGCAGATAATTCAGCAACGGGTATAATAATCAGCCCCATGCTCTCATTAGCAAACGCTGGCTGTTTGTGTGGGTGGGTTTTATTTTAAGAAAAAAATTTCTAAACAGAAAGAAAACAGTAGGGGTGAGTATTGGCAAGGACCTCGAAATACGATATGTATCATGATTCTTGGGTCACGATACGATATTATCACGATATCGCAATATCATGATATATTGCGATATTCTACTCAGTTAATATCAAAATTAAAAGTAGAGATGAAAAATCAAGTTGCTGTACAGTGATCCCTTATTTTTCGCGGTTAATGGGGAACCGCGCCCCCCCACGTAAATCAAAATCCGTAAACTGGAGCCAGAGCCCCCCCGAGCCTAAATAATGTGTTTAAAATATGTTTAAAAACCCCAAAAAAGTAGCGAGGCACTGCAGCGAAACAAGACAAAGGCTCAACTGTGGTCTTTCTGTTACCTTCACAGCCTCTGGTCTCTGAACCGTAGTAAAGAAACTGCTGGTATTGTGCTATTTTTGGCTCGTAATTAGCGGCTAACACGCTAACAACAAAAAAACAAAAAGTCTGGTTTTCTCTGCGTGGAACGGGCACTTTATCAAAACTATTTGCTTCAAAACAACCTATTTTGTTTATTATTAGTGTTTTTGAAAAAAATCGATAATAGGAGCTAAAAAATCAATATTATATCGGGCGGCCGAAAATCACGATATATTGCCAAATCGATTTTTTTTTTTCACACCTCTAGAAAACAGCTGAATTTTCTGCAACAGAGCCATCCAGAGCACGTTTTAAGCTCTACTTCCTCTTCCCAGAACGCGAGCGGGGGGGAGGGGGACTGTGCGGTTATGTAATAAGTTATTGATTTTCCTCTTAAAGGAAGATTGAAACACAGAGCCGGGGGTCTGAGGCCTCCCTGAGGAGCAACACCACCACCACCGCCACCGCCACCGCCGCCAGGCAGCGAGACCCCCGGGCCCCGGTCACATATCACTTTCACCTTCATGCCACTGGGACACAACGGCGAGCGCCGCAGACGCCACCTTCTGACACGCAGTTCGGCTGTCTGATCGCATCCCTCCCTCGCAGTCAGCGAGCAGGTGATAACAAAAAAAAAGAGACATCTGCGCCAGTTTGGATAGCTGAAAAGGGCAAAAGCTTAGAATTGCAAGGAGTTTGAGAGCAGGGATCGATGGAGATGTCTGAACCCGTTAGTGCAAGTGAAGATGAGAGCCGCCCTTGCTGCGGGGAGGGCTCTTTTGTCACGCGGGGGGGGCGGGGGACGGAGAGGTGACTCCTCTGGCGATCAGGGGTCAACTGCTGCGATCATCCATCTTCTTCTTGGCAGTGTCCTGTCAGCCCGGGTGCTCACGTTACCAAACACAACAGGCAGGCCTCCATTGTGTCCCCGCACCGGCCTTCAGCCATGTGTAAATGAAGTTAATATTCACCGACCCCCGTGCGCGGCCGAACGCGCACCTCCGTGTCACTCTGGGAATAACGCTATCTGACGTGAAGTCACAGAGGTCTCCCAGTCTGGGGCTCGCCGAGTCTTCAACCAACATATGGCTTTGTTTGCGTGAGAACGAGGAATGTTTGCTTGGATTCTGTCCATTCATGTGTTGCAACACGGGGTCTTAAATTGGTGCTGGCGGGTCAGATTCCAGGACCTCAAACGCAGACGAGTCGTTGCGCTTCTTCTTGCTAAACTGAAAAAGCTTGTTGGAATTTGCATTAAAAAAAAAGAAACCTTTCTTCACAACCCAGAGAGAGTAAAGCAGCGGCTTGTGTCCCACCAGCGGTGGACTTCTGAAACCGTCACGCTAACAGGAGAATATGGCTCTGCAGGGCTGCGGTTTCAGCTTTCAGGCAGTCCCGCCGCACACGGGGAGCCAAGACTTACCTTTTAACCCACATGATATTGTCACTTGCACTCATGTCTTGCAAAGCATACAAAAATAAATATCCTGAACCGTCCTCGGCAGGTATCGTGTTGCAGGAACGGTGCACAGCTTTGCAAACCTAACCCTAACCCTAGCCCTAACCTGTGTGGAAGTGAACAGGAACATGTGGGAATGAACGTGGATGATGCGCTTGTTTTAAATGCAGTTATAAGAAAAAACACCTGCAACTGCAGGCTTTCTGAAAACAAAAGCATATTTGGCGTAAAATCATTTCTATTTTTACCCCGTCGCCTGCACGGATAATTCGTTCATTGCCAGTTTAACTGTGGACGGAAAGTTTCGAGAGCATCCCCCGTCCCTTTTCCAGCCCCACGCCAGACGGCGACTCTGGTGGTGGACGTCTAAAGATCCTTCGGCTGAGCGGTGAAGCTGGAATCCGTCACGCTCAGGGGTGAGTATTGGCAAGGACTTCGCAATACGATATGTATCATGATACTTGGGTCACGATGCGATATTAACACAATATCACGATATCACGATATATTGTGATATTCTACTCAGTTAATATCAAAATTAAAAGTAGAGATGAAAAATCAAGTTGCTGTATATGTTCATCAGATGATATTGATCATTCAGAGGACAAACTGAGTCAAAACTATTTGCTTCAAAACAACCTATTTATTGTTTATTATTAGTGTTTTTGCACATTTAAATTTTAAACAATTTAAATGTGAAAATTAAACAATTTTCCTAAAAAATCGATATTAGGAGCTGAGAAATTGATATTATATTAGGCGGCCGAAAATCGTGATATACAGTGCCAATTTGCGCTTTAAGTTCCGCGGTTTTAGTTATTCGTGGATTTTTCAGAAATATATAATATAATAAAAAAACAAGAAAAATTGCGGAAACATCACAGGATGTTGTGCGCGTTCTCTCACAGTGAAGAAATGCTGTGAGCCAGCCTGGCCCCTTTAAGAAGGTAGCCTTATGGGTAATGGTGCGGCCTTATGGGTAATGTAGTGTATGTGTCATGGGACGGCAGAACAAAAAACAAGGTTAGATAAAAAGTGTAGTGAGCATCAACAGCAGCCCAGCGTGTATAGATTTACATTCTCTGTTAACCGACAGGAGCCCAACAATACAACCTGTGTGATGTTACAAGTTCCTGCAGTACCAGAATAAAGTTCCCATTCCATGCAGAGAAAACCGGACTTTTTCTTTTGTTGTTGTTAGCATGTTAGCCGCTAATTATGAGCCAAAAATAGCACAATACCAGCGGTTTAATTACTACGGCTCAGAGACCAGAGGCTGTGAAGGTAACAGAAAAACCACAGTTGAGCCTTTGTCTTGTTTCGCTGCAGTGCCTCGATACTTTCTACGGTTTTTAAACATATTTTAAACACATTATTTAGGTTCGGGGGGCTCCAGCTCCCGTTGGCGGATTTTGATCTTCGCGGGGGGGCGCCAGTCCCCATGAACTGCGAAAAATAAGGGATCACTGTATTGCCAAATCGATTTTTTTTCACACCCCTTGTCACACTGAGATTTATTTGCTACTTCAGATGGAGACGCGATACCTGCTGCATGACTACCTCGGGATGTGGATACTCGCTGCACTCCCAGCCTCCGCACGTCGGCGTTTGAAGGACTGAAACGAAACCACATCGGCTCAAGTCATCAAGTCATTTCCTCTGCTCTTTAGCTCATTTGTCACCGTTCTCCGTCCGCTCGTATACAGCCGCTCGTCACCAATGACAAACGTTTCCATCCCTGCGTAAGCTTCATTTTTCAAGCGAGAGCGTCGAGTTTGACGACGGCGAGTACGTGACCGCGGGGAGTGATGACTGAGAGAGAAGAAGCGAAGAAAGTCAGGAAACAAGGTAGCTACGGCTTCAAAAGCTTGTTTTTCACAGCCACAAAGCTGCGCTCTGAATACGCTTTCAAAGTTTCAACGGATTGAGTTTTTCCATCAGCTGCAGACTCATTACACCAGCTGCCTCCTGCCCTTGTATGAATTTAATTCTCATTACCCAGATTGTGTGTTTTCGATCTGTCTCTACCTCGGTGCACAATAAAAGGCTTTTTTTTCTTTTCTTTTTTAAACCAGATATATCTTGGAGACAAATATTTACTAAGCTCCGCTGCCTCAGACTGAAATGTAAAATGAGGCATTTGTGTTTAATTTGATGTGTTGACAGGGCGGCCCAGATTCCACAGAAAGCAGAGCTGGCACGAGCCCAAGTCTATGTACCCGAGAAGTATCCCCATCCTGCTTTTACTGCTCATTTGGAAATGTATATTTAGAAGATGGTGAGCGTGGAAGTAAAATAAATACATTTTGTCACTGGACAAAACCACAATCTGCCTAATTCTGCTGCCTCCTTCCTCCGAGGACAGAGCTGCGTTTTAGTCTCCTAACGAGGAGGAATGAGGGCAGAACAACTGCACAGGAAGCCAGAGACACGGTCAAGACGCGAATCCACCATCAGCAGCACCAGCTGAAATTAAATGAACATCATTTCATCTTTTCTCATCAGCCCCCTGCTAACCGGGTCTCCTGTTTACAGAAACCTGCAGCTTTTGGCTTCATTCAGAACATCGTGCAAAGCCAAAAAAAAAAAAAAAAAACATTAACAAGGTTTAAGCGGTTCAAACGACCTTCAGGACTGTGTTCTGGATTACAAAATACAGCATCAAATGCAACTGTGGTTAGAAAGCAGTTGGTCAGTTTTTCAAATACCTGCTGCTCACATTTGCATTTCAACAACCTTCAACGGCCTCTCGATCGATTAGCTGTGAGGTTAGATTGATTCCAAAAATGTTGAGCGTTACTCAGTTATGAACATGCGCTGCTACTGGTCCTTGAGCGATACTAAACTGTGTTCTGGAAGTTGGTCGGTTCTGATTAAAGCTGAGCGATTTCATCGATTCTGCGATATATATCAATATTTTATTTCCCAAGAGTATTGATTTTTCAGATTTTTGGATATTTCAAAACCCCCGTGTCCCACTTTTAAAGCTTCCAAGCAACAATTTGCACTGTTTAAATAAATGAAACAACAGATCTTTTATTCATTTTGTCCAGCATTTGCAAGCTGCCTATCAGCCATATAATGTGGAATTGATGCTTTCAGTTTAATCAGTTCAAACAAAGTCATTGGAACACTCACAAGATGTCACCAAAATCACTTTGTCCCTTTAAAATCTTTCGGAAAATGATGTAAATGTATTATAAGATGAATATCGATATTTCCGTACAGTGAGCCGAATATCGTGTATCGTATCGCAAGATTAGTGTATCGCTACAGCCCTAGTTCTGATGATGGTCTGATGGTTCCTGGGTTAGCGTTAGCGTTAGCTTTAGGCTTAGGGTTAGCGTTAACCCTTCCTGCATGCATTAAGAGGGGTAAAGTCTTAAAAAGTCAAGACTCCAGCAACACATGCAACATACAGAACAACTCCAGTATTTGACTAGTTCATTCATGATAACGATCACAAAACATTAAGTAACCAGACAAGCATGAAACAGAGACATCAATATGGTATCCAAGGTAAACGTAAAGCATTGGCTCGGTTTCCATGGTTCAAGACAGGTTTTTTTTTTGGGGGGTGTATTTCAAAATAAAACCCAAGATGCACCCATGGCTGATCAACCCTCTGAATACTTTAAATTAAATCAATTTGCATTTTTAAAAAGATCTCTACAGGTCTTATGGCTTTTGTAATACGTTCCTCTCCATTTGATTAACTCCGACCCAAAGTTATCGATTTTGAGACGCTGGTACCAGTAGAAGCATCCTACCTGCCCGGGCCGAAGCAACGAGGAGGAAGAGCCCGGAGGGGGGGGGGGGGGGGGGGGGGGGGGCTGCGGAACAATGCCACCATTCACACGGACAGGACAACAGCTCTGACAGGGTGAGACCCCATCCATCAGCAATTTATCTCAGTCTTGAGTAATTTAGATACATTGGGGTCTGCCGTTTGTATTGAGCGCACACCTGCCATTTGCATAATCAAGCTCTGGAAGAGTTGTAAAAAGGCAGTGTTGAATTCACACCTTATCAATCAGGGGAGCATCAGGAGGTATGAGGAGCTCCTGACATGTGGCTTCCTGGCTTCATTTGAAATGCTAAATGCGCCTGGAGATGGGCCTGGCCGCTCGCGCTGCCTGGCGTCCTCCATGCATGTTCGCTGTCGCGGTCAGACAGGGCTCAGCCATTAGCCTCGGGGGTGGGGGGGCCCGATCATCAATCAGTCTCCAACTAACTTCTGTCCGAGTCCCTGACAGTTGAGATGGATGGAGGCGGCGTCTGCAGGATGCCGTATCCTCTCATTAATGCTCTCGTTAGCATGCACCGATAACTTCAAGATACGGTTTGTTTTATCTGTTTTCCACCAGCCCGAGGCCTCTCCCTCGTCGGGACGAGGATCAACGGTTAATCATTTCTCAGGCACTGGTTACTTAGAGCCACAATGGCGCGATGTGTCAAAAATTGGACAACATACATTCCCGGCATTGAGCGAAACAAAGGAAGCAGTGTCTTCCCACAAGGGCCCGCTCTGTCCCGACGACCCATCGGCTCCTTCTGCAACCAGTAGACAGCGCTAAACAGAACCAGCAGATGAATGGGCGCTATTTTCACAGCGCGCACTTCTTCGCAAAATGAAGCCCCTCGCAGGCGGCGAGGACACTTCAACTGGCCCCCTTTTTCTTTTTTTTTCACCCTCATGGCACCGAAACCGCCGAATGAACGCAGCGGGCGCAGAAGAAGAGTGACATTTACTGCCTCACAAAGAGTTAAAGACAGACGGGGGAGGAGGGGGGGGGGGTGGCTGCGAGTGAAAGACAAGGGGTCCCTCTTTGCTGACTGTGATGAATGAGTGGATCACAACAAGTTCTGGAGAAGGCCTTTTGCTTCCACACAGGGGGTTTCTCAAATGACGTGACTGACAGCTCGACGCACTTACTCCACCTGCACCCACACCGCCGGCGAATATCTCAGCAGCGCTTACGTTACAATCAAGGGTCCACGTCTGAAAAACAGCAATCAGACTGCGCCGAGAAAAGTAAAATAAAATATATCTATATGAGCTCCTCACATGAATAACCTGCGTCAGAGATCCGGGTATGTTTTTCCATTTAAATATGAAAAAGGGGTGACTCATCCAGTGAAACCTGGTCCATAAACGTCGTAACTGTCTTGGACCTGCTGAACGGCGTCCCATCGAATGAGAATTTGTGGGTTTAAAAAAAAAAAATCAAACAGCTATAAAATCAGCCCACATCCCTTTTCCACCTGGACAACTAAGCCCGGTTGAGCTTTAAAACCTCCTAAAAGCCAGTTTTGTTGTTCCCATTCGCAGAGTTGCATCACCACTATATTTAAAAGGCGCCATTTAAATCTCCTTTTAATACGTTCTACTAGGGGTGCACGTATACCGATACCAATAACCGATAACTTTCAGCTTCCTAAAGGCCGATACCAATAACCGATAACACACACATATACCTAAGATCATTACATCAATACTATGAACAAAACCAAAAATAGTTTTGACTTTTTAAATCAACAGGTATTTATTTTTTCCAAAGAAAAACTATTGACAAGCCTCTCAAACATTTTTGTAAAGCTATCAAACAAACCTATTTGACATCTCACAATAACCTTAAATTAGGTTAATTACTGACTGATATAAAAAATAAAGGCTCCTTGAACTGATGGAAATACATGCATCAAAATTACAAACTGAAAAAGATTAACATTTAAAGGATTTTGGCTTGTGGTTCGATTTAAATTAATGAGGTTCAGTAGTTTTTATTTTTTTATTTTTTAATCTCACGGAAGCTTTAGATGAGAGGAATGAGGGAGAGGAGAGGAGAGGGGAGACTGCTGCTGGCTTGCGCACGTTAGCATTAGCTTCCATTAGCTCACGTTAGCGCAATTTCAAAACTCAATGGAAGTGATTGTTATGTTGTAGGTGGCCGATCGGGTTTTACATATTAAAGCTTGTGCTTGTGTTTCCCTCCTCGTTGAATCCGCTCGGATGATTCATCCACCAAACTATCTTCTTCTGAAACTTTAACGAAGTTCCACGCCGCCATGTTTGTTGTGATCAGTACGCTGTGCTGCAGGCTGCATTTAAGGTGTAAAGTAAATTCCCATGTTCCCTCGTTTGCTAGTCGTTCTTTCATCCTTTTCTACTTTTTATGTGAAACGTGTGAAAATACTGCAAATATCAATTAAAGTCAGCAACTACTATAATTATGATCGAGTTAACAAGTTGTTTTCTGGCATGAAGGAGTATTCTTGATTTTCCTTATTGAGTAATTGTTTTTCTGATTATACCGATGTCACTTGAACATAACATTCACTGCCAGTCATTCAAGACTCAGAGGGAGCGAGGCACTGCCGTGTTGACAAAAATATATATGTTATCAGGGCTATTAGTCATGATATCGGAGTTACCGGGATGACGTCATAATTTCCTGTTATCGGCCCAATAGTTGTCATGCACCCCTACGTTCTACATTTCTGCACTGTTTTCTTAAGACGCCTACTCAGAAACGAGGCGCTACGTAACATACCTTTCAGTTGCATCTACTTTCTCTATCTGATCCACAGATACGTCATCAGTGCATCACAAAGAGATGACGCACTTGTTGTCAGTCAACCCAGCACGCGTGCTGTTGGACTGGAGGAAGTCGGAGAACCTGCAGAAGAGCCACCCAGTTGCGGGGAGAAAGTGCAAACGCCCACATGAAAAAGATCCAAAAGAGCCTCCAACTCATCTGTGTTCATAAAGGATGCATTCGTCAACGCTTTTGGGACGTGACTGTGCATGTCACAGTTCCAGTTCTGACATATAAACGTCATGATAACAGATATGATATCAGAGGGCTGCACCTGCTAGGCTTCTATCACAAACACACACGTAAATATAATTAAAGAAAAAAACTACAGAGAAAAAAACAAATGACTACAGACTAGCAGCTAATTGTTCTTGTTTTCCCCGATCGGGGAAGTCGTTCTGATAACCGATCAATAAGTTACATCATTATCAGTTCTGCAGACGCTGCTTAAAAATCCAGTTGCGAATGCTGACTGTGAACACTGCGCAGTCAGTCGCATCCACAAATGTTGACTGGTGATAATAAATCATTAAACAATAGGAAACGAGAGGAACAAAAAAAATAAAATAATAAAAACCTGCCTCTGCTTCTACTGCTGCATCTGCTTTATTCTCCACTGAAGCAGATCTCCTGGACTTGTTTTTTTGTCTTTTTTTCTTTTTTTTAAACACAGCGGTCACGGTAAATTAGTTGGACGTTAGCTGTCCTGCAATAATACCTGCTATATTATATCATATTATATTATACTCACACTAGAGGTCTTCAGAACAACCCGACTACTCAAAACCTTGAGGTTCCGACCCTACCCAAATCGGGTCTCATTCAAAAGACGAGACTCCGGGTTCGGGTCAGAATCGGTACAATTAGTCTCGGGTCCGGTCGGTGCTCTCTGACAGGCTGGGTCCACGTTTACTCTAGAGAGGTAAAGATATTGGCGGTGGCAGCCAATGTCAGGACTCGGGGCAGTTAAATGATTATTAATTAACGTGGCGTGTTTGTCATGAAACAATCGTGTTGCCGTAGCGTGTTATTAGCGGTTTACCCGGCAGCTGTAAAGCACAACGGATCGCCAACATGACAACGCTGGATGAGAGAACATGTTCACGACACGTCCTGACCGGTGTAGGCTATTAGCATTAGCAGTTGCTACCAATAGCATCTGTATCCACAAAGAAAATAACAACATGGATTTATTGTTGTTTACATCACGTAGCCTATGTAGCAACTGAACCGGGTAGAAGAAGACAACTTTAGGGAAGAAAATCAAGTTTTACTCAACGCTAGACAACTTTAACATGAGCAGCTATGGGCTGGATTGTCTCGGTTCTATTCGGATCACTTGGTTCGGTTCGTGGTCGGAAACTAAAGACTCGGGTCGGGTCGGTTCCGGGTCCAGATATTGCGGTCCATTCGGGTTCGGACCCCCAGACTTAGGATAATAGCTCAGGTCAGGTCGGTTTCGGGTTGAATTTTCACAGGTCCATTCGGGTTTGGGTCCATGAAAGTGGACCCGTGAAGACCTCTAACTCACACACATATCTACATGACTGCGACATTAGCCCATCGTCCAACCAGATACCTGCTTGGTTGCTCATTGGTACAGAAAAATTTACATCTGGAAACCCCACTGTCAACCTACTGGACACCTAATGGACACCTACTGTCCACCAACTGGACACCTACTGGACACCTACTGAACACCTACTGGACAAACATCCAGATATCCAAATATCTGGGTCTATACGACCAGCGTCTGCAGAGGGGAAGCAGTCTAACTGATGATCCTGTGAGTGAGATACCAGAACTGAAAGTCCTCGAAGAGCTAGCTGGAACTTGTCCACGTGCAGCGGTGTCTTCACAGTAAAACAGCAGCGTGCACCCGTCAGGTATCGCTGCAGCTGAAAGACGACGTGCTACCTGGCCTGGAGACGGGACCTTGCATTGTTTTAGCATTCACGGACACTCGCTGCTCTGGAGGAACAAACCGAAGGGACGACTCGGTGTCCGTGGAGCCGCCGGAGGAAGTGCTGATGGTGCACCCTGATTCTCATTTTATTTAGATTAAGTATCCCTTAATGCAGAAAGCTCCTCACGCCTCAGTGGAGATGAAGCTCATAAAGGTGCGGTGTCAAGACTGGAGTTTGATCCGCATAAAGCAATCTGAGGGTTGTGACTCACTGAGCTGCAGCTCGCGCTCGTTTGAGACGACCCGGGAACAGGTTCATTAATTAACAGAGATGTGCAACAGCCTCCAGTTCGGAGGGGTTTTTTGTAGGGGCGCGGTATGAAAAGGCGACTCAAACCGCCGGCTGTTACGTTGCCTGCCCCCTCTCTCTCTCTCCTCTCTCTCTCTGCGGAAATAAATTGCGGGCTTGTTTTTAAACCTAATGGCACAACTGGATCTTATGCATATTAAAACAACAAGAACAATAAGACGGAGCTCCGTGGGGCTGAATCACTGATAGCCTGCTAATATTAGAGGCACAACACAACTGGAGGCAGGCTGTGTTGCTCTAAATTACATGGCCTAATATATTTCATTAACAAACCTCCCTCAGAGGGGTCCCTAATGGATGACAGCGTGGCATAAAAGCCTGTCTGCCAGCGACGCTAATTTGTTCTTAGGTGCATTTCGTTCACTTATTACAGGCTGCTGCTCTTTATAAGCTGCTTAGATTGAAGTTGCCCACTTTGAGGAAAAAAAAAAGAAAGAAAGAAAAGAGAAAAAGAGTTTGGCTGATGAGGCACACCACCTAAGTTCTGTGACCTAAATCGCCCCCATTTAATCCACTTTGATTTCTATCATTCAACCTAGGGGGCGGCTGAATATAGTCATGTTCGCGTTTAGGGGGAGAGGAAACATATGTTATTTTTTAACTGTAATTCTGCCGGCGCAGCAGCACAAAAACCAGGTCTCCTGCACAGGATCTCTTTTAGATCACAGGTCTGTCAGGGGCAGCCCTGAAAAACAGCCCTGAGCTCTGGCGGCGATCGTCCCGGCGAGAGCGAGGGAGAGCGACGGAGCCGGGGAGCTAAACTGGAGTTGGTAACTAATCCCAGCGTCAACAGAATCATGCCGAGAAATTGAGAGCCTCACAATCAATTAACACACAATCCAATTATTACGCTGCAGATGTCTGGATTCAATTTTTTTTTCCTTTTACCCAAATTTACTGCAGACAGAACCAGCTGCATTAACGCCTTTTACCAACCCAACTATTCAGCTGCAGCGCCTCAACTGTCATTTACATGTTTAATTCCGGTTTACTGCCGACTTTTCTCCCCTTTGTTAAAAAAACAAAGAATTCTGACTTTATTTCTTAGAATTCTGAGATTAACTTCTCAGTTTGAGTCGTATCGTAATTAGGGGTGAGTATTGGCAAGGACCTCGCAATACGATATGTATCATGATACTTGGGTCACAATATTACGATATCATGATATATTGCAATATTCTACCCAGTTAACATCAAAATTAAAAGTAGAGATGAAAAATCAAGTTGCTGTATATGTTCATCAGATGATATTGATCATTCAGAGGACAAATTGAGTCAAACTATTTGCTTCAAAACAACCTATTTATTGTTTATTATGAGTGTTTTTGCACTTTTAAGTATTTTCTTAAAAAAATCGATATTAGGAGCTGAAAAATTGATATTAAATTGGGTGGCTGAAAATCGTGATATATTGCCAAATCGATTTTTTTTTCACACCCCTAATCTTAATTCTGACGTTCAACTGAGAATTTAGACTTTCATGTCACAAGTCAGAATTATTTTTTAATTGCTTTTCAGAGCCATGATATTAGAGTCAGTTCTAACTTTGATCTAAAAATTGTGATTTAAATATCAAAAGTCAGAATTCTGACCTGAATCTCAGAACAGTGAGAACAACAACACCAAAAAATAAATAGATAAATAGATAAATAAATAATTTTTTTTCCAAAAATCCTCTCCTGTGACTTACTGATTGGGGAAACAGAACGAGACAGAGACGAGCACTCACGTTCACACGCGTCGCCCTTCTGATGAAATCCAGCTTTGCATATACATTTCCCAATGGGCACGAGCCACTCCCCCTCGGCGCTGCAGTGCATCTTGGGAGCATTGTCGGCCTCCTCCTCGGCGTCGTTCACGCACATGCCCTCCACCTCCACCAGCGAGGAGAACTCCGAGCCCGTCACCGTGTCCGGGAACGTGGCCAGGTTCTCGATGATGGACCAGCACTTCTTGTAGTAGACCTTGACGGAGACCAGGGCGATGCAGGCCCCCACGTCCTGGAAGGCCAGGTAGAAGCCCCTCCTGGACAGGGGGCCGATGATGCGCACCTCCGTGTTCAGCTTCATCTTCCTCTCGCCCAGGTCGCCCTGGGTGAAGCTCTCGTCGGCGGCGATGGTGTCGATCTTCACGTACTGGTTCTCCCTCAGGCCCCGGCCCACTTCCGAGTCCGTCTCCTGGTAGTACAGGTTGAACGTCTCCTTGCAGGTGCCCACGACGCCGGGCAGGCTGTTACAATCCCTCAGGGTGAACTTCAGCTCCACAAAAATCCTCTGGGCATCGCCCTTCTCTACCCAGTTAGTCCGAAGCCAGTTGTTCTGATTGGGCTCCATGACTTGGCAAACCTGGTAGGTGCGGATGGGCGTGTAATTCTCATCCAAGCCGCTGATCTCTTCCCACTGAAAGAAGGAATAAATGTGACGGGCGTTAAACGGAGAAATACTGGTAAACACACTTTAATTTGAGATACATGGATTATAGTCATTAGAAGTTTTGGTTTGTCTCGTGCTGTATTACTGATCCAAAAAGTTCCCCGCTGCTTCTTTAAACAAACAAGAGCTGAGCGGTTCACTCAAGGCCTTTGTGCTCTGAATGTTAAAAACCAGCAGAGTTTGGATGCAGAAACCTCTAGCATGCTGAGCCGCTCCGCATCCTTTATATGTCATTATCTCCTATCGCAGATGTGGAAACGTGAAGCAGAAGGCGCATCCGCATGCAGGCGGCGCGGCGGCTCCGCGGACTTACCCCGTTGGGAGGATAGGAGATCCACTCCAGTTCTGTCTGCTGTGCCTTCGAGTCCAGCAGAATCACTGGTGACAAGGAAACCAAAGAGGCAGGTGGTTAAATCTCACAGGGGCCTCGCTTTCTTGCGGACGGGCCACACATCTATAGCGCCTATCTATAGCGCCTATAGCCGTGACCTCATTTTCTAAAACAGACACATGTAAGGAAGACGCACACACTGCAGCAGACAGCTCCTCACTTCTGCGGGAAACTTTTTCTTTTTTTTTTTTTTTTTCCACCCTCGGGGCAAAATTGCGAGTCTCGGAATGCGATGGCAATCATTCCGCGCGTTTACGCACATCCCGACTTTAATCTGACCTTCATTTAATCTCGCGTTTAGTTACCTGTCGGTCCTGTAGCTGAAAGACTGACATTTATGCCACATAAACTGCTCTGAAAACCAACTGCAACACGCGCCTTGTTTTCGTTTCTTCGCGGATCAGAAATGTGTCTTTTTTTTTTTTTTTTTTACGCTCTTGACGCGCGAGACAGCGCGCCGCGTCGCCGCGACGGCTGCTATAAATGTGTGCATTTTCTGATTATTATCATATAGCTACAGTCTTTATTGTTGTTGTATTTGATATTCGTTGGCAGTAATATTGTGGGAATGACAGGACGCACCGGCGGAAAATAACAGCATCAACCCCTCCAAAAAAAAAAAACAAAAAAAAAAAATCATCTGATTTTTTTCTTTTTTTTTTTCAGATCTGATTTGGAGATCCGAAAAAAAAAATCCCCGCATATCCATCATTTACAATTCAATATCCACGCCAGGTGAAAACAGGCACCTCTTGGAGACGTGTCATTACGCGTTCATTAATTTTCTAAATTCAACCCGAATCTGGCCAATTAAAAACGTGCCAGTCGGAGTTATTTAAATCCTCTTTTGTCCTGATTCTGGCCAACCTGTGCGTCAGGAGCCGATTACGGCACCGCAACAGCCTGCTGGTATTTTCTGTCCGAGAAACAAGAGCAGAGCAGAGCAGACGGGACCGACGGAGCCGAGGCCACTTAGGAGGAACCGAGGCTCCGGAGCTGCGCCTCTGACGGGCGGCGCGCAGGTCTCCAGCCCCATCGATCCGCTCACAGTACCGGTTAGCGCTGATTGATTGTTTATCTGGGGGGGTGGGGGTCAGTTCCGCACAGCCCCGCTTCATAAAGTCAAAGCTGGAGCCTCCGCTTGTAAATGCGCCTCGTGCGTAAAAACACCGCGAGGTCGTCCGTTAAACAAGCCCGCGAGCAGACAGACGGCGCTGTCATCCGCGCACGCCGGACCCCGTCTCACATTCACGGTGAGAGAAAAAATAAAAATAATAAAAAAAAGGAAATAGAGAGAAAATAGGAGAAAAAGTCAGGACGCTGTCTGCTGGTTCGGGAAACATCCCCGGTAACGGCGGAGGACGTCTTCAAATGGACCGACGGCAAAACTCCAAACTTTACCAACTTACCTTCCTTCGCGTTCTGTGCGTCCCCGCTGTCCACATGACAGCTGAAATGAAGGCAAAATGTAATCCACAGAGCCGGGAGAGACCTGGAGAGCATGGTGCCGCTGCGGAATTCAAACCAGACCGTAACTCGCTTCGCCACCGGCTCGCGTGCTTCCCATTGACGGTACTAAAACGGATCTCTGTACAACAATCTGCTGGTGCCCACTCAAATAGCGTCTGCTGCCGCTGGGTGGAGACTGGCGCTGCGGGGACGTCAGTCACGGAGACGGACGGGCGCGCCGTCCAATGGCAGCGCCGGAGACGGAACGTCATGGAGGCGGACAGCCAATAGGCGCGCGGATGCGTTTCATTATTTCTCTCACCCTCTTTATAGGTATTTTTTTTCTTCTGGTGAGGGGGTGCACTGAGGAAACGTCTCTTTCTTTATTTTTTTTTCTTTTTTTTTTCTTAAAGAAAACAGTGAGGGATTCTCCAGCACAGTTTCAGACTCACAAAAACACAAAGTCTCCTGCGAAAAACCACAGAGCTTCATTTACAGCAGTGAAGTTAGTTTCTGTCCTGGCAGTTTGGGAAGTTTCCTTTCACTGCTGCTTTCATGCTTTGTGAAACCCGAGGCCAAGTCCACAGAGTTATGTATCTTACATTACTTTATCTAGTCCAGATTTCAAAAGTAGCGTAAAATGCACTTTTATTTAAATGTTCTGCTGCCATATGAACTAAAGTGCCATAACATTTGTTGTTCAAACACTTTTAATATCAGCACTTGTCAGTAACACATATTTAGTGTAAATCTCATCTTAAAAAATCTAAAATAAAATAAAGCTTATTGCCACTGCCAGGGCATTAATGTCATCCTGTTTTTACAAAAAGTCTACAAACAAAATCCAACAAAATTATTGTGGCTCAGCACAATCAGAACATTAAAACAGGTAATTTCTGAGGTAACACCAGAAACTTTTAACGGGGAGTTCAACTAGTGAGTGGTTAAAAATAACCTTGTTTCTATTGAATCCTCCGTCTGGGAGAACTTTAAAATGAAAATGTCCATGTTAAAGTTCAGTAACTTTACCAATCCGTGTATCATTCATTCTTTCCATTTTCAATTGTCAATCAAAAATTTTAAAAAATCAAAATAAACAAATTTATTATGTTTTTTGTTTTTAAATCTAACTCAAAGAAACGAAAAAATGCCTGTTTTTTTATATTTCAATTTTAGACTTGGATCAAAAATACGAAATGAAAAAACGGGCCACAGAACTGAATTTGTTTTTTAATCGAAGACTGGACTTTCTGTTGTCATTACACATCTGTGCCACTAGATGGAGCTGCACTGCAGTAACCAGCTAGAGAACAGCAGGACAGTGAACACATGGAGCAGATCTGATGGAACATGGAGGAATGACGCCAAAGTTTTGTTGCAGTCCAGAATTTTTGTTTCCAGACAGAATTGTTAATATTGCCACCTGAGTTGCTACCTGAACTGTAAATTCACAGATTTTTACCGTTCTCCATGTCTGTTTTAGCTTTTCCTTATGTTTACTGTTTTTCGGTTCAGCAGCAGCCAGTAACAGACTTTTCAAAACAAAAGCACGTGAGTAACATGCGTTAACGCGCGATAAAATAAATGTCGGCGTTAATAAATTAATGTGTTAACGTGATAATAACGCGTTAACTTGCCCAGCCCTATTTAAAAGCTTTATTTCTCTTAGAAGTCGTAGGCTGTTCTTCTTTCTCCTCACTGTGCATTTTCCTCTTCACAAGGAAACTTTCCAAAGACGTTTCTCACTCATTTTGCTAGCTGGGTTAAATTTTGGTGCTCAAGTGCCCGAGTTGTAACAGAGAGAATCTGGTGATTTTTCAAAATAAAAGCTCGTTCAGACTCATATAATAATAAAATTTAAATAGCTATTTTTTTTCTTGTGCGGCCCGGTGCCAATTGATCCACGGCCAGGTACCGGTCCACGACCCGGGGGGTGGGGACCACTGTGTTGGGCAGTAAACCTTCACCTACAGATTTGTGAAACCATCAGGGGCGCCGCTAGGGATTTTGGGCCCCATGAAAAGAATCTTTACCAGGCCCCCCAACACAGCGGCGAAATTTGTTGATGCTATTTTTGATCATCATTAGGGGCCTCTCTGGGCCCCCCTCAATCATGGGCCCCTATAATCCGTATCCTTTACCCCCCCTTTTTGGCACCCCAGGAAACCATTATTTGTTTTCTAGCTCACATTCGTCTGTCCTCATCTTCATTTGTTCTTAGAGTTTCACCATCTCATGACAACAACAACAAAAAGAACAAATAAAACTGTATTCTTTTTGTCGTTGTTGCTGTTAGGAGTCCATGCTTCCTTACGTTAATCTTATTTTTTTCCTTACTTTAATCTCCCAGAAGAACAGAAACTTTTTCCCCCTAATTTGATTGACATATTTAATTTCGCAGCTTCTTTTTCTTTTATCAGAGGCACAAGGCCTCCAGACTGTTTTCTGGGGTTGGTGTATTGCTCTTGTTTTTGTTTTAAATTATGTGATTTTTCAGGTTTAAAGAAAACATATATAACTAGATAATTGAATAATTAAAAATCAAGATTTCCCCCGTTTTATTAAAAAAGAGATAAATAAATCAGTGGTTTTTTTTTTCAAAACAGTGTATATATGGAGCTATTTTCCAAATCGTTCTATTAATTATCCATACCTGCTTATTCCTCTGCTGGAGTCCGTCCCATATAAATGAATTATAGAGTAATCTTAAAACTATTTCTTTGAACTATGTACCAACAATGAAGTGTGACATGTAAAAAAGTTTGTTTTAAAACTTTTTGTTTTATCAGGTCCTTTATCACTGATACATATCTGGAACTGGCTGCACAGCGATGACGTCAGAAGAAACAAACTTTACAACTCGTTTAATGTTAATTCAGAAAAAGAAGTGAAGCGTGTAATTAGCCATCGAGTTCTTCAGAAAGCTAAACAGGAGAGGTGAACAAAGACGTGGAGGGGGGGGGCGCCGTGTTAACTGGGACTGGTTCCTGGTCGTTTAAAACTGTTTCACCTGCAGCTGGTACCAGAGCTGGTTCTGGATGGGATGCTCTTCCACATGAGGAACATGTTTAAATGGAGGAAAAAAATAGAGATACAATGTGACCTCAGATGATCATTCTGACTTCACATCAACATCCAGTGATAAAGCTTTAACGAAGTAAAGCAGGTCTTTTTGACTTCACAGCTTTCAGATTCAGTCGACACAAGAGCAGCGTTTGAGCGAACCTGGTCCATTTTAGTGATATTCCACCACTGTTGGCATTATTAACAGGGGGGCATGTTGTGGCTGCCCTCCCCTTTAAAAGCAAAGTAACAAAAAAAAGAAAAGAAAGGAAATCAATGGAAGTGCAGACCAATGAAATTAAAATTTAACTTGCCCAAATTCAGCATTTAAACCTATCAAGAAATACTTTCTCTCAGCTACTCACCTGGAAAAACAAACAGCTTCCACTGAGTCGACTCTCAAATCAAAAATAAATTTCTTCTGAGACATCATGGAAACAAAAGCAAAATGCTTCGTAAGAAATACTGCGACTGCTGGCAGCTTGAGCGGGATGGAAACCACGCTCAGTCCTCGGTGTGACTGCTCTTCCTCCTGCAGATGACCACGACTGTACTGTGATGTCATCAACAGCCGACGTTGGAGACAAAACTGCACCTTGAAACCCAACAATTAGTCGGTTGGGATTTTACTTGTTTGTCACGATGCAAATAAGTCAGAAAACACACACACACAAAAAAAAGCAATTAAAAAGTTTGGGAGGGTTAGGGGTTAGGGTTAGGGATAGGGATAGGGGTTAGGGGTTAGGGTTAGGGGATAGGGTTAGGGGTTAGGGGTTAGGGTTAGGGGTTAGGGTAGGGTTAGGCTGAGTGTGAAACCTTGTCAGTCCTCGGTGTGACTGCTGAGGCGCTTCCTCCTGCAGATGACCACGTTCGTACTGTGATGTCATGGACAGACGACATTAGAGACAAAACTGCACCTTGAAACCCAGCAATTAGTCGGTTGAGATTTTACTTGTTTGTCACAATGCAGATAAGTCAGAAAACACACACACACAAAAAAAGCAATTAAAAAGTTTGGGAGCCTCAGTTACGGGGTTTCTTTCCCGGTGCCGCTGTCTTTAAGCTTCCTGCCACGTGTAGCGACTGATGGAGACTGAAGGTCACCTTAAGTGACAAAAAAGTCCCACAGAGACGGACCACACGACGGAAACCGATTCATTACCGCTCTGCTGCATCAGAGACTTTCCCCACAAAGATGGACCCGCCGGGGGTCTGTAGGTACAAAGAAGAAGAAGAAGAAAAAAAAACACAATTAAAAAGTTTGAAGGTAATTTTCCACTTTCTCAGATGACTTGGCATATCGCTTAAAAATTAAAGCACAGAGCAGAGCTCATTATCTCTTTATACATCCCGTGTTTTTTCAGGTCACTAATTAATCTCCATTACTTCCAACAAGCAAAGCATCTGTAATTATGGCTCACAAATATTGATTAATAAACTGTACATAAAAATGGACGGAGGCAGACAAGGACTCCCTTCAAGGTTTGTTTACCTTTGCTTTTTTTCTTCTCTTTTTGCCTTATTTATTATGCTAATTGCAGCTTATCCGATTTGCCCTCGGTGCACGGCGCCGTCCTGCATGGATGTGTTTTAGTCGCGACTGGTGAAATTAATCTGGATTAGTGTTACCTTTATCATAAACTGTTTGCGTGTCAGCATTGTCGCATTCGTACTCGGGTCTCTCCGATTCTGCTCTGAGGTTTTTGTGGCCGGCTTTGCTTCCCGGCGCCAGACGCAGGCTCTATATGAAAGTATTCAAGGAATAATGAACTCCCAAAAAAAACACGAGTGCCTTTATCTGTAATTCTGCTGTATTGTCATAGTTCTGCTTGTCTGTTCTGCCAGTGATAACACTGCAACTGCTCACAATAAAGAGACCAAAACCATGTAATCGGGATGGTTACGTGACTTTCTTTTGGGTGTTTAAGAGCTCGACTGCAAATGTTCTGTCATCACAGTTGCAAATAGTGACTTTTAAGGCTTTGTATCACAAAGCGATTGTGAATTTTCCGTCACCCCGAGTGTCTTCTCTGCAGTGTCAGTACATGCAGAGATATTAGAGTCACAGACAGCCGGAGTCAAAAGTAATTATGAAAGTTGAAGATATTTTTAGGGATCAAATGTGCAGCACTCAAGCTGTTGAAACCCAGACACCCTACGGCCTGATGCCGCCTGTACTCATGCGATGATCAGGAGGTAGGGGTGCACGATAACTATCGGGCCGATAACAGGAAATTATGACGTCATCCCGGTAAGTCCGATATCACGACGAATAGCCCCGATAACATATATATTTTTGTCAACACGGCAGTGCCTCGCTCCCTCTGAGCCTTGAATGAGCGGCAGTGAATGTTATGTTCAAGTAATGTCGGCATAATCAGAAAAATGATTTCTCAATCAGGAAAATCAAGAATACCCCCTCATGCCAGAAAACAACTAGTTAACTCGGTCATAATTTTAGTAGTTGCTGACTTGAATTGATATTTGCAGTATTTTCCCGCATGTTACACATGAAAAAAGAAAAAAATAGAAAAGGCAGAAAGAACGACGAGGGAACGTGGGAATTTACGTTACACCTTGAATGCAGCCTGCAGCACAGCGCTGATCACAACAAACATGGCGGCGATGGGATGGAACTTGGTTAAAGTTTCAGAAGAAGATAGTTTGGTGGTTATTTGTGACGAATCCTCCGAGCGAATTCTACGAGGAGGGAAGCACAAGCTTTAATACGTCAAACCTGATCAGCCACCTACAACATAACAATCACTTCCATGGAGTTTTGAAATCGTGCTACATGAGCTAACGGAAACTAATGCTAACTAGCGCAAGGCAGCAGCAGTCTCCCCTCCCCTCTCCCTCACTCCTCTCATCTAAAGCTTCCATAAGATAAAAAAAAAAACTACTGAACCTCATTTACTTTAATTAAAGGTATTAATTTAAATGGAACCACAAGCCAAAATCCTTTAAATGTTAATATTTTTCAGTTTGTAATTCTAATGCATGTATTTCCATCAGTTCAAGGAGCCTTTATTTTTTATATCAGTCAGTAATTAACCTTATTTAAGTTAATGTGAGTTATCAAATAGGTTTGTTTGATAGCTTTAAGAAAATGTTTGAGAGGCTTGCCAGTAGTTTTTCTTTGGAAAAAAAAAAAAAATCTGTTGATATAAAAAGTCAAAACTATTTTTGATTTTGTTCATAGTATTGATATAATGACCTTAAGTATATGTGTGTGTTATCGGTATCGGTTTTAACAAACAGTTTTCATGCATCTCTACCAGGAGGCTGCATTAATGTGCGCGTAATTACCAGGCAGCTTCTTTCAGGTGCTTAAAAACAAAGAAGCACCCGCAAATTCAATTCAATCTAAATCATCATTAAAAAAAAATCACGGGGAAGACGAAGCGATAAGACCTGAGGACCATCGGGGACTTCACGGGGAAGACGTTTATGCAGGATTCAGCCGTCACCTTGCAGGGCCGCGGGATTATTTTGAGGAGAAAATCTGTGCGAGCTTCCCTCTGTTTAATGTGTATATTGAAGCTGCACCTTGCTCTGTCGCATCATTTTCCTCCATCAGACCAAATATTTGCCTAATACTTTTTTTCCCAACTCCCCCCCACCTCCCCCGACGTTGAGGAAACTTACTTCGGGTCCGTGACATTTTGAATTGACTGAGAGCGTCGTGTTTATTCAGCTATGATATGAACCCTGCATGATTGTGAACGCCGTGCATGTGCACATGTGTTGGTGTGTGTGTGATAGCTGATGGATATAACTGATGGATCTTTGCAACCCATGTACGCCCCTGACTGTGCAATGATTTGGAGGTTTTAAAGTGTTCTGACAAGTCACAGGAAAAAGTTAGTCACCCGTCTTTCATTGTTGTTACTACGATTGACTTATTTCCTTTGACAAAAACAAAGTCATGAAGAAAAGATCCCGTGGCCTGTGATGAGTACCCTCTTCACTCGTCAGGGCACAGTGATACAAGGTGTCAGTTGTACTGCAGTTACACAAAACAAACCCACATCATCACCCCTCTACCACCATGCTCTACAATGGTACAGCATGTCTTTACTGAAACGCTCTGGCATTGACTCTGATTCATTCATTTCAATTCAATTTTATTTGTATAGCGTCTGTTATAATGTCAATTGTCTCTAGGCGCTTTACAAGACCCAGATTATGACCCCGAGCAAATATCATTATGTCTTCTCCTTTTGGCATTGTGTTAACCAAACCGTCGGCTTTTACAGAGCTACACACCTGCTGATGATGCAGCCATCAAAGGCTGGTGATCAGCGGCGCCTGGCTGCAACTTACCCTTTTAAATCCCTCTGGAGCAGCAAAGGAGAAAAAAACAAGACAAAAACGAAAGCACACAATCAAAAGAGGGAGTACCAACTTTTGCACATGAATGCATTCTTTCACGGTCTTTCCTTTCACCCTATCTGCACTCTGTGACGTTTGATCGTGGCACATCTCCATGCTCCCCCGCTTGCGTCATTGAATTCTCGGGGAAACGGAGCTGAGATTCACGGCGGGCGTCGGCGTTCATGACCTCAGCGCAGTGGAAGTATTTTTGGCAACGAGAGCCGGTGGCAACTTCAACCTCGAAGGTTGAAGAATGGAGCCAACAAAGAAGTGCCAGGAGCTGCTGATGCCCTTATAGCCGCCTGAGGATAGCACCAAAGATGAGTCAAACGTGTCAAGGTTTACAGGAAAAACAAATATATTTGTATCCTCACACATTTCCAGAACTGTAAAGCTCATTACTGACTCTCCTTCCACTCTATTAAACTGATAGTTGTGCTGTATGTTAGAGCTGAGCAGATCGATCCAGATATCGATAATATCGATACCAACGCTGCTATTGATATCGAATGATACTCGTGTAAAAAGATCGATACTCTAGCTTTTTTTCCTCTCCCACAAGCACTGACTGCTGCAAAGTGAAAATTCATTGAAATCTGTTTCTGACACGCTGTCGCTGTGTCCTCCTTCAGTCCAACAGAGTATCCAGGTAGATCAGAGTGGTCATCTTCAGCATCAATTCATATTAACTTTCAAAGTGCATGTTACTGAAGTCATATGTTACTGGAGCCAACTCAAAAAAAAAACATAATTAAGACCTTGAAATAACCCAATACATGTCATGTATCTCATTGAAAGGTGTTATCTAAGATAAAATATCATTACATAATCCTTTATTTATCCCACAACGGGGAAATTTATAGTTAAAGCAACAGGAAAGTTCACACAGTGCAAACAAAATTACGCAAGTATTGAAAGATAAAATACAAGAGGTGGACTAGAAAAAACATGATGAGCAGAACAATTCAACTCCAAAGAATATTTACAGAAAAAATGTGATAATAAAGTATTTTGCTGTCACTAGAGGTGTGAAAAAAAATCGATTCGGCAATATATCACAATTTTCGGCCGCCCAATATAATATCGATTTTTCAGCTCCTAATATCGATTTTTTAGGAAAATACTTAAATGTGCAAAAACACTAATGATAAACAATAAATAGGTTGTTTTGAAGCAAATAGTTTTGAATCAATTTGTCCTCTGAATGGTCAATATCATCTGATGAACTTATACAGCAACTTGATTTTTCATCTCTACTTTTAATTTTGATATTAACTGGATAGAATATCGCAATATATCGTGATATCGCAATATCGTGATAACATTATATCGTGACCCAAGTATCATGATACATATCGTATTGCGAGGTCCTTGCCAATACTCACCCCTAGCTGTCACCTATAAAGTTTGCTGAAATTGTATTCTAAGTTTTAACAAAATAATCTGTAGACAAAAATCACAAAAACACCAAAAGGCCAGAAAAATTTCATGATAGATTAAGCTTAATATGAAAAAGTATCGGTATCAGTATCGGTATTAGTGATAATGGCCCTGTACTTACTTGGTATCAGATCGATACTAAAATTCCCAGTATTGCCCACCTCCACTCTATGTAAGTCAGGGGTTCGAGCTGTGTGAGCGTTAAAGCAGACATTAGTGGGCGGAGTCAGGTGTCTAGCTTGACTCCACCCCTAACTTTCAAGGGTCGTGCATCATTTGAAATCTGCTCGTTACCCACTTCAGAGCCTGAAACTGAACGGAGGCTGGAGAAGCTGGATAGTTCTACTCTGATCTGCGTCTGTGATGTCACAGAGCCCTGCAAGTCTTAACATCTCACTGAATTAGACATCTTCAGTCGTAGAGGAGGCTCACTCAACGTGACAAGGCTGCATCCCCTCAAAGCCTTTGAGCTTAACATGTTCCCTTTAGCCAGAGCCACCGCGGTAATTCCCGAATAATCACTGCCTCCCCTGCACTTCTTTCAGGAGTTTTAATCTGTAATGATTTATTTTAAATAGTTCTCCTCCCTCCCCTTTGGTTCAGTTTTGACAGATGTTGGTTCAGTGATCGGCAGCCGGCGATGACATGATTGTTTGACATCAAGAACAAGACACACCTGGAAAACATCCTTGCTAGTTCCTTAATGCCCTGGCGACGGCAACAAGAACCTCTTGACTGCTAAATTGGAAACAGCCTCACTTAATTGTCACTAACCTAAACATGTTCACGGTTGCCATGGTGTCGTCTAATTAGAGCGTTCCCGTTGTCCTCGTGCGGGAGTGACACTCAGCATCAGCGGTATTATGTTGAGCGCTGACAGTAATGAAGCTGCCATCGTCTCGTCTTGCTGCTGCCAAATTTAATGGCTAATGGAGAAACGTGAGAGCGTGCGGCGCGTCCAAAGGTTACTCACAGACAGTCAGAGCCGTGAGACACTGCTTATGTGCCGGTTCTAACAAGCCACTGCGGCTCCAGCTCGCGGTCTGTCGGCGAGGGAAACGATGACTCGCTGGAGGGAGCAGCGGCGAGGAGTCACAGCTGCTGTAACACAATGCACTGCTGCAGATCGCCGACTGACACATATGACGGACCCGGCAAATGTTTTCAGGAGGGTTGTGACAATTCTAACGACAATCCCGCAGATGGCATCACATGTGTTTCGGTTTTACCATCTGAGGGGGCCGGATCCGTCACCGGCTTGTTTTTATTTGTTTTCCGTTTGTTTGTTTTCTCCGTCTCCTCTGTTTAAGTCTTTTCATTTGAAAGGAAAACGTCCAGGGATTGTTACATTTACTTTGACTTTTATTCATTCAAATACTGAATTTTCCTGCCTCAGCCGTGCCTTTTGAAATTATCTTGTTGAAAAATGCATGGACTTCCTTGGAGAAGATATAGGGCCTGATCTTCCGCCAAACCTCCTAAAGCCACTATTAAGGGATAGAGGGTAGCGGGAGGGGCGTTTCCCCGCAAAGAACGCAATCTTCCACCTCCCTAAACCCGCGATCTTACCTTCGCTAACCACTATATTATTCATATATTATGCATATATTATGCATAGGAGTGGTTAAGGCGTTCCACCTGTTTAACCAATCAGTGCGTCAGTAGCCATTGCCTTTAAGAGCAGGTTGTGCTACCCGCTACCCGCTATCCTAAACCTGCGATTGCAAGATACTGAGTTTGTGTAAAGCGCAAATGACACGCCCATTGCCGCACCTACAATGTGAGTAAGGGAGTCGGCAACGCGGGTAGTGGCTTTAGGGAAGCGGAAGATTGCATTAGCGGTTAGCGGTGGTTCCTAAACCCGCAATTTGCGGTTAGCGGGTAGCAGGAGGTGTACGATCGGGGCCGTGGTCTTGAAGGGAACATACACTATACTGCCAAAAGTATTTCTCCCCTGCCTTGACTCACATATGAGCTTTAGCTCCTACCATTCATAATCAATATGACGTGGCTTCACCCTTTGCTGCTAGAACAGCTTCAACTCTTCTGGGAAGGCTGTCCACAAGGTTTAGGAGTGTGTTTATGGGGATTTTGGACCATTCTTCCAGAAGAACATTTGTGAGGTCAAACACTGATGTTGGACCAGAAGGTCTGGTTCTCAGTCTCTGCTCTAATTCATCCCAAAGGTCTTCTATCAGGTTGAGGTCAGGACTCTGAGCAGGCCAGTCAAGTTCATCCACCAGACTCTTCCATCCATGTGTTTATGGACCTGCTTTGTGCACTGGTGCACAGTCATGTTGAAGAGGATGGTTCCAGCTCCAAACTGGTCCCACAAAGTTGAGAGGATGGAATTGTCCAAAATGTCTTGGTCTGCTGAAGCATTCAGAGTTCCTTTCACTGGAACTAAGGGGCCAAGCCCAGCTCCCGAAAAACAACCCCACACCATAATCCCCCCCCCACCAAACTTTACACTTGGATCAATGCAGTCAGACCAGTGCCGTTCTACTGGAAACCACCAAACCCAGACTCTTCCATCAGATCACCAGATGGAGAAGTGTGATTCTTCCCTCCAGAGAACGTTCCTCCACTGCTCTAGAGTCCAGTGGTTCCCAACCTCTGGTCCGCACTCTCCTCAGGGGGGCGCCAGAGATCACAAGGGGTGCGCGAGGCTTTGTCTGCTTGGAAGTTGTGAGGTTGCCAAAATTATATTTTTGCATGTTAAATTTAAAATCATAATAGCACACCTACTGGGATAATCAAAAGCCTGTATATTCAATCAATTCTTTTTGGTCCGCATTTAAAAATATCAAGCTATTTAGTAGGCCACACCTCTTTGAAGTTTGAACCTCTGTGACCTGGCGGCATAAGCAACATCAGACAGTCGTCAGGTTAGCTAGCCTCTAGTTGGCTAGTGCTTCTCCAACTGCTTACTCCTTCCAGAGGTTAGCCTTATGAATGAAACATGTCTCAGAAACGTAAAAGTATCTCGAGAGTTACCTTAGTTTTGGTTTTATTGAAGGACGAGAATGTGTGATTTGTAGTGAAAATCATATTCATCCATACAGGTGCTGATATGTCATAACGATATATGATTATCATGATATATTCATTTGTGAGGAGGTAGGCCTACTCTGTTGGGTTGTTAAAGGAAAAATGTTAAGCTTATGTTTAAATGTTTAGCTCTTGAGAAGAGACAGAAATAGTTTAATGTACTCGCAGCTGTAATTTTTTTGTGTATTCTTATACACTTGGTGACACAAAAAGGAGGAAAAAATATACATCCATATACAATGTAAACCAAAGAGAATCAGAAAGGTTCAAACAGATGTTTTTTTTTTGTTTTTTTTAAAATAAATATTTGTAATGAATCACTCAATTCCTTTGGTGCATGAGTGCAGGTGGGGGGGTGGGGTTCTGGCTTTTCTTAGACACAAGTAGGGGGGGCTCCAGAGAAAAAAGGTTGGGAACCACTGCTCTAGAGTCCAGTGGTGGCTGCTTTACACCACTACATCTGACTCTTTCCATTGTTCTTGGTGATGTCTGGCTTGGATGCAGCTGCTCCACCATGGAAACCCATTCATGAAGCTCTCTGCACTGTTGTTGAGCTAATCTGAAGGACACATGAAGTTTGTCGTGACTGACTCTGCAGAAAGTTGACTATGTTCTTCAGCATCCTCTGACCACGCTCCCTCAGTTTACGTGTCCTACCACTTCATGGCTGAGTTGCTGTCGTTCCCAAACACTTTCATTTCCTGATAAATGACAGTTGACTGTGGAATATTTAAGAGAGAGGAAATTTAACCACTAGATTTCTTTCACAGGTGTCATCCTATCACAGTTCCATGCTGGAATTCACTGAGCTCCTGAGAGAGACCCATTCTTTCAGAGATGTTTCTAGACACAGTCTGCATGTCTAGGTGATTAATTTATACACCTGTGGACATAGAAGTGACTGGAACACCTGATTCTGATAATCTGGATGGGTTAGCAAATACCTTTAATACCTAAAATCTCAGTATAGTTGTCTGCATTAATCACAGAAGTGTTTAAGAAGCTTTGTCAAAGGCACTGACAGACGTTTATACAGTCACAGGACCAGGCGGTTGGAGTCTGGACGGTCCGGTTCATCTTCGGTGTGAAGCACACAGTCCACGTTTTTTCCAAAACACACCTGGACGTGTGTTTTGGCTAACGTGGCCCATCCTAAATGACTCCACCACCTCTGGACAGAGTTAAGATGAGGCCTGTTTTTTGCACCATAAATGTTTAAGCGGACTTTAATGTAGCAGCAAAGCAGGTTTCCAATAATAATCCTTTTGTCCTTGTCGCTGCATCAGGACTTGATGACCGGCGGTTCTTGATGCAATGAGGGACACTGGGTGTCCAGATGTGACTGACATCCTTGCCTTTTATTCCTCATTTCCTCCAGGTTTCTTAGACGGTTCAATGATAGTGATATCAGTTCTAGAAATAGTTCTTTAAACGTGGAAGTTTTTGTACCAAATCATGATTACAACCATGAAATAACGCTGCACACAGAACTGAGTGCTCTGCATGCTGACTGTAAACTACTTCAACTTCTGTGTCTTTTTCAAAGAGATCTGGACTTAATAGCATTTATGTTTTCCTTCCTCCTAATGCTGAGCTTTGATTGAAAGCCTAAGCAAACAGCGACTCAGAGAGAGAAAACAAAGTCGGAGTTTTAAACTGGAATGAAGTCAGAAAGTGCGCGAGGTCGCACAGGAAGTTGTGGGCGTAACTCCTGCAACAAAGCCCTTCCAGCCTCCAGGCGCTCACTTCTTCACCTGTCAGACCTGATCAGCGCTCCTTTCATGACACTCTCATGAAACGCCGAGAGACTGTGCTGGACGTTGATCTGTGACCTTTGGTCTCGCTTCCTCAGAGAGGCAGCGAGCTCCCATATTAGGAGAAAACCACTTTTATGTTGTGCCTCCGAAGGCTTCATTTTTAGCATGGAAATACAGTCCAGGCAAGAAAATACTTTCCCACAAGTTTCAACAGATTATCAATTTTGTGCCATGAAAAGGGGCTTTTTTCTTTTTCCAGCAGTGGTGCTTTAGATGCAGTGGGATTTGCTCTCCTGGCACAAGAGTTTATGAAATCTCCTTGATCCCTCACACTGTACCAGTGGTCCCTCCTCCATGTGAGCTGGTGTTACAAAGCCACCTAAAAGAGCTGCTGCTTCTGAACGCCTTCTCATTATTTAATTCTCTACTTAATTCCATTAGGTACACTGTAAAAAAAATCCCGTCAAAAAACGGTAAATGACTGGCAGCCAAACAAAAACTGCAAAAATAAAGTAAATATCCTCCTCCAAATTAAGTACAAATACATTACATTTACTGAAATTTTCATTAAGAGCTTTGCAGAAAAATACCATTATTTCACAGATGTTTTTTCCAAATTATTATGATCAAACACTTTTATAAAACTGATAATGCAAAAAGTTCTGCAAAAAAATACTGTTTTTTTTAAGTCACTAGTGGCCTTTATTTGACAGTGAAGGAGAGACAGGAAACAGGATGGAAAGAATGGGGAAGACACACGGCAATGGGTCATCCAGGCTGGAAGTCATACCCACGACCAGCCACACGAGGACTGTAGCCTCTGTAGGTTGACCACCTGTCCTAACCGCTGTGCCACTGTGTGGCCCATCACTGGCATTTCTGCAGTCCTGAAGTCTTTGATGAAGATTTTAATACTATGTCTTGGCTAAATGTCATACAGCAAAATAAATTCTACTATTGAGATTGAAAATTTAAATTATGTTGCTTCTTTAAAGCACTTAAAGATCACCATTCTTAAATATACTACTTACTGCCTGGGCTATTGGAATGCAGTGTTTTCTAACTTTTCTCATTTGACATTTATCAGATTCTGTAGCATGTAAGTACTTCTACACAATGTGACATCACTTAGTGACTGGCCAGAGGCGCAACATCTCTGTAACTTTCAACCTCAACAGATAGCAGATTTGGGCATACACTTTATTATTATTTTAATTGCATAGTGTTTGAAGTGATAGAAAACATCCATCCATCCATTTTCTATACCCGTTTCATCCTTGAAGGGTCACGGGGATCCTGCTGGAGCCTATCCCAGCTGTCTACGGGCGAAAGGCAGGGGTACACCCTGGACAGGTCGCCAGTCCATCGCAGGGTGATAGAAAACAAGTTTGTGAAATTTGTTTACACAATTAGTTTGAACATAAAAGTACACATTAATGTGAAACTAGTGAGATTTTCCTTAAAATGACACAGAAAGACATGAGATTGTTAATATGGACATAAACCTTGAATTAACAAGCTTCATATTTACTTACAGATAATTATTGTAATTTTATGAAGATTTGACTGTAATTTAAGCGAGCAGGAAAGATCATGTATAACAGTACAGTCATTTTTACATTAAAAAAAGAGAAATGAACATAGTTTGTCATTACAGTGATCCCTTACCAATTCGCGCTTTAACTTCAGCGGTTTTAGTTATTTGCGGATTTTTCAGAAATATATAATATAATAAAAAAATTAAGAAAAAATCACGGAAACATCACAGGGTGTTGTGCGCGTTCTCTCACAGCGAAGAAATGTTGTGAGCCAGCCTGGCCCCTTTAAGAAGGTGGCCTTATGGGTAATGGTGTGGCCTTATGGGTAATGTAGTGTGTGTGTCGTGGGACGGCAGAATGAAAACGAGGTTAGATGAAAAGTGGAGTGAGCATCAACAGCAGCCCAGCGTGTATAGATTTACATTCTCTGTTAACAGACAGGAGCCCAACAATACAACCTGTGTGATGTTACAAGTTCCTGCAGTGCCAGAATAAAGTTCCCATTCCATGCAGAAAAAAACGGACTTTTTCTTTTGTTTTTGTTAGCGTGTTACCGCTAATTACGAGCCAAAAATAGCACAATACCAGCGGTTTGTTTACTACGGTTCAGAGACCAGAGGCTGTGAAGGTAACATCAAGACCATTTGAGCCTTTGTCTTGATTCACTGCAGTGCCTCGCTACTTTTTTACGGTTATTTAAACATATTGTAAACACATTATTTAGGCTCGGGGGGCTTCAGCTCCTGTTTGCGGATTTTGATCTTCGCGGGGGGATGCCGGTCCCCATTAACCGTGAAAAATAAGTTATCACTGTTCTGGTATAATACTTTAAAAAAACAACTGTGTTGTCAAATTTACAAGAAATGTCTTATTTTACAGTTTTTAGAGACTATTTTTAGAAAACAGTAAAACTACTGTAAAAATTATTTACCATAAAATTTAGAATTTTTTTTTTACAGTGTAGGGTGACATGGGTGAAGAACATGATGACGATGTGTTCTTCCCTGCAAAAGTCTGTTAAATATTCACTGAGCGTCCTCATCAGCAGGCACCACTTAGCTCCTCTGCCTGGGCTCCCTCCCTCCAGGCTCGAATTACACATCTTAAACAGAGTCCCACAGGCGGCTGAGAAGTGTAAAGAAGTTGGAAATGCCTCTGCACACACTCCTGCCTCGCTCCCATGTGCCGCTCGGGCCGCGTCTGCGCGCGGCGAACGCGCCACCCTCGGCTGGCACCCGGCGGGCTGGGCGGAGCCAGTCTGGAGCCTGGCTGTCAGGGCCCGGGAGGAAAACACCAGCGCCGGCTTTAATAGCGACCACGAGAAGCCAGCCCAGAGGCCCCGTCAAATGGCAGCTTGGGTTTGCAAGCGGGCAATTTGCTTCTTTTTATAGATTGGTAATATGGAATGGCGGTCCCAGAGGAAATCTCAAGTGTTGGAGATTTCAGCTGGTATTGTTGTGGGGCAGCTCAAAGCCATTTGCACCTGACACCGTTTTGTTGATATGATCACATTCCTGCCGGAGTCTGTCAGCAACGGCCATGAAGTTTTTTTAAAATGCAAAGCAACGGAGGAAAAGTAATCATCGCGCTCAGACTTTCCCCGGCCCTCATGATGCATCTGCCCTGGGTTGCAATTATGAAAACTGGTTCATCAGGAAACAGGAAAGTGTTGCAGAAAATACGCAGTTTTTTTTGTGATCCAATTAGGAGATTAAAAGAGGGGAGTTTGCGCTTGTGTTCACAAGGCACATTTGTCTGATGCGCTGCTCCGGGTTAGAGTGATGCAGGAGAAACCAGGATGTGTACGAGGGAATTTAGGGGTCAGAGCAAAGCTCCTGTTTTTGTTGTAAGGATTATTGTTTTTATTATTATATTTATTATCATTATTTTCTGGGCGGCAAAATCAAGACATGGCCCGGACACAAAAGCTGGAATACAGATTCAAGCCTCTCTGAATATTATGATTACCCTGGCAGGCCCCTGATAAAGAGATTTATGCTCTGGCTCAGGTCATATTTCCAAGGAAATATTCTACACGGGCCAGAAAACAGACATTTTCCACAGATTCCTTTCAGGATCCAAAGCCATTTACAGCAACTCCCATCACTAAAAGTGTCCCATCATTTATCTAAAAGAAAAAAAATAAAAATGTAAAGTAAGAGTAAAGCAAACTTGACCGAGGCTGTTAATCCGATTTTCACAAAATTTGGATTATGTTACATGCTAACCGTGCTAATTAACAGTTAGCATAAATGACCATCTCACCTCAGTGCTGCTACCTGCATCTGTTTATGTAGTCATTTCATTCAGTCATTTGTGTCTCTCCTCTCTCTGTCCTCCATCCTCTCTCTGTCCTCCATCCTCTCTGTCCTCCATCCTCTCTCTGTCCTGTCTCTCCCCTCTTTTCTTTCTTTACCTGGCTGGTCTTCATCAGGAAGGTCCCCCCATATGATCCAGGTCCTGCTCAAGGTTTCTTCCTCTTAAAGTGGAGTTTTTCCTTGCCACTGTTTGGCTTAAAGGTTTTTTCTCCCTCTGTGGGAGTTTTTTACCTGCCATTATCCTTGTTTAGGATTTAATATAATAATTTTAGTTAATGATATTTCCTCGGGGGTCATGATCTGGGTCTCTGTAAAGCATCTAGAGACAATTGACATTGTAACAGACGCTATACAAATAAAACTGAATTGAATTGAATTAAAAGTTCGTGATGGAATTTTGATGGCACAATTTTCAAAGTTATAAACCAACCACGCATGTGGGTGCGGCCCAAATATCATTTACGGCGTGTGTCTCGCGATGTAAGATCCAAAGTTGAATGAAACACTTGGCATTTTGAGACGTTTCATCCATATGGGAGCCGACAACAAACAACGCATGTCAAACTAGAAAAGCACTCGGAAAGTGCAGACAAGTGCAACAATTCCCCCATATAGCGATTTACAGACTATGATAAAAACCGCCTTCTGGATCAGATCCAGATCAGCCTTTAAAATTTGATAGAGGTTCTCATTGTCAATCCCTGAGTCAAATTTCATGAGTTTGGGGCAATAATTAGCGGAGATATTGAGAAACAAAATTTTTGGCCCTATTTACCATAATGTTATCAAAAATTTGAAAGTGATCCAGAATCCAGCATTTCTTCTGGATCACACCCAAAATGAAATCAGTTCTTCCTTTTCACATTTCTGACAACTCCTGAAAATTTCATTAAAACCCACCCTTAACTTTTTAAGTTATCTTGAACACAGACAGACAGATAAACGCTGGCAAAAACATAACCTCCTTGGCGGAGGGAATAATGAAGACATGAATAAAGAAAATGTGATTTATCACACATATACAAGGCTTCAGCTGCTGTCACGACCTAAAGGGCCGACTGGCTATGATGAAAGGCCTGACCCGGCAACAAACTGACCATCCTGACATGTGATTTCTGCCATATTTGGTAAAATTGTCTCGATGGGCCGCCTCTGGTGTCAGTCTGCTTGGACCCAGATGGTTGCCACTCGCTGTCCTAAAAAATATATCCATTCTTGTAGCTTTGTTTCATTTTGATGACAGGAATAACATATGACTCTCAGTCGAGCGGGTCACGGTATCGCTGTGTGGATGAATGGACGACTGCTGGCTGTTCGGCCTCTCAGGATCACAGGAAGAGCAACGGCCAGGACGGAGACTGATGGAGCCTCGAATGACTCAACTGATCGTAAAACACAGACGCGGTAACTGATGCTCTCCACATTAAGAGCTGCCATCTGTGAGGACAATCCTTTTTAAGGACTAAAGAACTAATTCATGTTTTTTTTTAGGGCTGGGCAAATTAACGTGTTATCGCATTAACTCATTAATTTATTAACGCCAACATTTATTTAATAGTGCGTTAACACATGTTGCTCACATGCTTTTGTTTTGAAAAGTCTTTTACTAGCTGCTATGGAACCGGAAAATAATTGGCAGGTAAACAAGGAAAAGCTAAAACAGACATGGAGAACGGTAAAAATTTGTGTACTTTACAGTTCAGGTAGCAACTCAGGTAGCAATATTAACAATTCTGTCTGAAAGAAAAATTCTGGACTGCAACAAAACTTTGCCGTCATTCCTCCATGTAACATCAGATCTGCTCCATGTGTTCACTGTCCTGCTGTTCTCTAGCTGGTTACTGCAGTGCGGCTCCATCTTGTGGCACAGATGTGTAATGACAACAGAAAGTCCAGTCCTCAATTATAAAACAAATTCAGTTCTGTGGGCCATTTTTTCATTTCGTATTTTTGATCCAAGTCTAAAATTGAAATATAAAAAAACAGGCATTTTTTTGTTTTTTGTGTTAGATTAAAAAAACGTAATAAAATGTCACTTTTTAATTTTTTTTTTGTATTTGTAATTTTGTTGACAGTTGAAAATGGAAAGAATGAATGATACACAGATTGGTAAAGTTACTGAACTTTAACATGGACATTTTTATTTTAAAGTTCTCCCAAATGGAGGATTCAACAGAAACAAGGTTATTTGTAACAACTGACAAGTTGAACTCCCCGTTAAAAGTTTCTGCTGTTACCTCAGAAATGACCTGTTTTAATGTTCTGATTTTGCTGAACCACAGTTATTTTGTTGGATTTTGTTTGTAGACTTTTTTTTATTTTTTATAAATAAATATAAATTTTTAAATAAAGACATTAATGCCCTGGCAGTGGCAATAAGCTTTATTTTATTTTAGATTTCTTAAAATGAGATTTATACTAAATATGTGTTACTGACAAGTGCTGATGTTAAAAGTGTTTGAACAACAAATGTTATGGCACACTTTTAACTTTTATGGCAGCAGAACATTTAAATGAAAATGCATTTTACACTACTATTGAATTCATTATTTAATTTTGCGTATACAATGCAATTAATCGTGTTTAATCAGGGAAATCGTGCGATTAATCGCGATTAAAAATTTTAATTGTTGCCCTAGTTTTTTTTTATTTTATTTTATTTTTCAATTTATTTTCAAATGATGCCAGAATCACGGCTCCTTTTTTGCTTTTCACCACAGTGGCATCAGCTAAGATTCACTTTCAGTGGTTTAGATGTCACCACCCGGCTCAGACGGGCCGCCTCGTGTTCTCGTTTCCTCTGTCAGGGCTCTTTTTTCACGATGACGGTGGGATCGTTGAAATCAGTGTTGACAAATGAAGATATCCAGACACCTACACTTATGAGAAGCATGTGGTCAGTTTCACTCCACATCATTCATGCAAGGGTGACGGGACCGGCTCTTCCTGTTGTTTGTTTACGCGGGAGTGATTAAAATGGTTCCCCTCCGGCCGGCCCAGAATACCGCACTCCAGACGCTCGAAAAAAGGAAAAAAAAAGAAACAGAAAACAAGCCCTCAGAGCAGTCACGGTGAAATCTGAGCAGCCAACGAGGCGAGCAGCTCCTGTTTTAATGCACATCCAGCTGCATCAAAGATGACCAACAACACATTTTACATGCTGTCAATATTTATATGAATATATAATAAAACCACAGTTTTTCTCTGTAACATTGCCCAGTCTCTCATATGTGTTTTGGGGTTTCCAGATGTTTGTACATGAACAGCTCTCTTCATTAAAAGCCAGTTTGTCGTAGATTTGCTGGTGTGCTGTGGATCATAGTTTCAGCCAAGCTTCAGTCGTCAGACAGCAGGTCATCACTTGTCTCTGAAACAAACTGGAATATTCAGAGAAGATGATGGTGCCCGAATCATCATCCCTCCACTACCGTGCTTGACAGTGGGAACGGGACATTTCTGCTGAAATGCTGTCTGGTTTTCTGGGCATGAAGGTTGAACAAGTCCACTTTGGTCTCATGTGTCCAAACAACATCTGCTCCAGAAGTCTTGTTCTGCTCCACTGCCATGTATTTTTATTTATTTGTTTGTTTGTCTTTCTCCTGGCAACCCTTCTGAATCACTCGTACCCGTCTTTTTCTGCTTGGACTGCCATGAACTGAGGCCTGTTGTCTGGGACCTTGGTGGTCCTTCGCAGTTTTTCTGAGCATTGCAGCGTCTGACCTTGGGGTGACCTTGCTTGGACAACACTCAAAGGCAGATTGGCAACTACCTTAAGTATTTCCCACTTTTTAAAATTTGATTAGCAGAACATGACTGCTAATTACTATCCTAATTACATTCCAGTAGAGGCAGTGGGGGTGCACTTTCTTTCACAAAAACAAAACTTGTTGTTCATCAGAGATTGGATTATTTTTTATTTCTTACACCTAGATAATGTCCTAGCCTTTAAAAAAAAACTTAAATCAGTCCAACAGTGCTTTACAGCCTTCTAATTAAAATAAATGAATGAATCAATGAATGAACAAATTAAAAAACTGGAGATCAGAAAAACAAAAACTATGATTTTGGACTCTTCATAACAATAATTAGAATAATCACAACAATAATTACAAATACAGTGATCCCCTTATTTTTCACGGTTAATGGGGACCGGAGCCCCCCCCTGCGACAATCATAATCCGCAATCTGGAGCCGGAGCCCCCCGAGCCTCAATAATGTGTTTAAAATGTTTAAAAACCCCAAAAAAGTAGCGAGGCACTGCAGTGAAACAAGATAAAGGCTCAACTGTGGTCTTTCTGTTTCCTTCACAGCCTCTGGTCTCTGAACCGTAGTAAAGCAAACCGCTGGTATTGTGCTATTTTTGGCTCATAATTAGCGGCTAACATGCTAACAACAACAAAAGAAAAAGTTTTCTCTGCATGGAAAGGCCACATCATTACCCAGAAGGCCACCTTCTTAAAGGGGCCAGGCTGGCTCACAGCATTTCTTCACTGTAAGAGAACGCGCACAACATCCTGTGATGTTTCCACGATTTTTAAATTTTTTTTTAATTTTATTATATATTTCTGAAAAATCCACGAATAACTAAAACCGCGGAACTTAAACCGCGAAGTGGCAAGGGATCACTGTAACCCACATCTACTGAAAGAGCCTTGGAGCGTCACCTGTCTCTGCAGAGCTCTTCAGACGTCTCGGACGGCAGCGTTTTTGAAGATCAGTCTCAAACGTAACGGTCATCATGTGCATCCAAAGCTGCAGAGCTGCTAAAGCGCTGCGGTTTCGTTGAAAGGATTGTTCAGCTGTTTCGCTGCGCTACAAATCTCTGTTTATGATGTGAAACAGGATTAGCCGGGCTCCTGTCGCTCTGCTCAGGTACTGGACACATCGGGCTGCCGGGAGGACTTAAATCACCGCGGTCCAAATGCAGCAGCGGTGTTGAGTTACCGAGCTGCCTCCTGTAAACGAAGCTGGGTGTCAGGGTGCGGGGGCGAAGGTGTCATTGAGGGTTTCTATAGCATGAAAGAGAAGAAGGTGGCCCCCTGGAATCTGCGAGATGCTCAGCAGAAAAGGTATTTTATTTCACGGTTTGCCTGCGCCGCAGCGCCGACGGCATCCAGCTGAAGCGGCCTGTTCCCGCGTCTCACAGGGCGGGTTGTCCGGCGTCTGACGCCGCCTTCAGCCACAGAGGCCGTCGGGCCCCTGAGAAAAAAACGTCCTCCTTTTTTTTTTTTTAATTGCACTTTAATCATCTGCCCACACAATGGGCTCACTATTTTACCATGCTGCTGAAGCTTTTTTTTTTTTTGTGGCTACGAGAAAATGCGATTTTGCGTCCAGGTCCAACTGTGTTTCAGTCGCAATATTCCTCCGAAGAGCAAGTTATATTTAGTCTCTCTCTCCAAACAGCGTCCAAAATTCAAAAAGCATTTTAAAAACCACTTCTCTGTTTGGCAAAATTTGCATATCTGATGATGTGCAGCTGTAAAAAACATACAAAAAACCCACGTCCTTGTTTGCTTTCTGAGAAATTCACCAATTCAATGAAAAAAAGAGCATGTCAACCTCTTGGTTTTTTTTTCTTTGATGAATTTGCCATAAAATGTGATCTGATCTTCATCTGAGTCACAAAAACAAATAAATGCAATATGCTCGAGCTGATAACGCGTCAACAATTTTATTATCTTTATTCAACACGCCTATTAAATACTCTTAGTGCCAGCGCGAGACGTCAGTGAGCCCGCAGACTGATTACCTCCACAAAAACTAATTGGAGTTAGTCATTTGCATACCTGCCGTTCAGTTAATGCAGCGATTATGCTGGCGTAGTTTGGAACTGCTTTTTCATTAATAAAAAAATAATCAACATTTTAAGTTGGCTGTTCATAGGAAGCGTTTACTCATGTGAATCACACTAACTAAAAATGAGATATCTGAATACATACGATCGAGAGCAGTTGATCTGGAGGAACCCAGAAAAGGATGCAAAGGCATCTCAAAGGCCTAACCCTAACACTAGCCCTAACCCTAGCCTAACCCTAACCCCCAATCCTATCCCCTAACCGTAACCCTAACCCTAACCCTACTCTAACCCTAGCCTAACCCTAACCCCCAATCCTATCCTCTCACCCTAACCCTCACCCCAATCCTATCCCCTAACCCTAACCCTAACCCCAATCCTATCCCCTAACCCCATCCGATCCCCTAACCCTAGCCTAACCCTAACCCCAATCCTATCCTCTCACCCTATCCCTCACCCCAATCCTATCCCCTAACTGTAACCCTAACCCTACTCTAACCCTAGCCTAACCCTAACCCCCAATCCTATCCCCTAACCGTAACCCTAACCCTAACCCTAACCCCAATCCTAATTCCTAACCCTAACCCCCCCTCCTAACCCCAATCCAATTCCCAACCCCAGTCTCTAACCCTAACATTAGCCTGGGTCTAAAAAAGCTTATTGGGCATCTAAATTAATTGATAAAAATTAAATGAATACATATCTATGAAAAACGCATATAGTAGATTCTAGATTTGAAACTTCAGAATTTTAGCTTAAAAATTACATGTTCTATTGTATTTTTTCTAAATTTCATAAAAAGCGACTGGAAGCGCAAAATTGGAATCGCGTAAAATCATTCGGGTTTAAAAGCCACAGAGGGGCGGGTATAAATAGGACTGTGAAATTCTAGTTCATTCATTCTTGCTCAAGCCAGGAAACTTGTTGGAACTCAAACCTGAAGACCAAGTCATTTTTTTTGATAATTTAGAGTGTGCCAGGCCTGAAGAAGACCTTTTTAGGTCGAAACGTTGCTGCGGCAAACTTCTTTCTCTAAGTTCAGATTAAAATTCATTTAATTCATTAAATTTTTTATTTCATTTTATTTATGTATTTAAATAAAATCATTTAATTTCATTTCATTTTTTGGAAAAAGGATAAAACCTGTCCATGCCCACCTCGGTAATTCACAACACTACTTGGAAAGTGCTTTGTGGGCTGATGAGACAAAAGTTGAGTCGTTCAGAAGGAATAAAATGGGCACGGCGTACCACCGTTAAAACATCCCAACGGAGAGGTACGGCAGAGGGAGCATCAGGATTTGGGCTTGAGGTTTGGACCACTTGTCGTTACTGATAGGAAAATTAATTAAAAGCTTTACCAAAATGTCCCATAGATGATATCTGGGAAGGCGTCACTTTGTACATGTTGGTGTTGATGCAGCAGGACAATGGTCCGGAGAGGATGCTGCATGCTAGGTACCATGCACAGATGCAGGAAGTGGTAAAAGGTTTTTTTTTTTCATTTTTGTTTCTTAATTGCAAGGATCAATACCCAGCTGCATCTTTGTACTTGCTGTAAAAGAAAGCTCTGATTCAGACGCACTGATGATGCGGAGGAGATGAGCAGCAGCGAAGGGGATGAGCTCAAGTGCGTTGATGCCATCCTCAAACATTAGACGGGAGTTGGGAGAGCATTTGGCTCATCCATCGTTGGAGATTTCCTCCTACACTCAACCATTCCTCTTTATGTCTTAAAATGTCTTAAGCTTGTATTGAAAAGCTCCAAATCAGCCAAACCAGCTTCTCCTTCACTGTCTTTGTGCTCTGTTAGATGATCTGTGCGGTCAAAGTAAACTGTCCTCGAGTTAAAATACATCGCTCTAAACAGCTCAGACTATGTAGGAATTACAGGGATCATCTGGTCCGCCCCCATCCGCTCCTTTTCATCATTTGATTGGGATAATTGTTGGCACAAGAACTTAGAACTGTTCGTGTTTTATCAGCTTGCGAGCAAATGCGTTGTGCTTGTCTGATCACATTTTTACGGCAAATTAATGCTGAAAACCAGTTAATTCCAAAAGCTTGACAGTGTGAGACATATATCATGTTGTCAGATGTAGTATGTTGAAGCTTGATTTCACTTGAAATTGATGGAATACTGCAACCCAGCAAGCTTTCTCATGCAGGTTTCCCCAGTTTGAGTGAGTTAGCCGTCTCCGTCGTCTGGTGAGACGGTGAAAATGGGCCCGGCCTTCAGCAGACTGCAGTAGGTGCAGAGCTTTGTGGAGCGAGGCAGCAGCCCGGGGAAGAAAACCTGCCATCATTATAACATCAATCGCCACCCGCCTCTTAAACTCCCTCGTCATCACCCCTCGTTCCAGCCGCAGTACATTAGCGCCGACATTGGTGGAGTATGGGAGCAGGTCGCCATCCTTTGACGCATGCATGTGTATGCTAATGAGACGCCGCTGGTGAGCTGCAAACTTTACAGCTCATCCTCTGTCATTAAACACACCCCATGTGCACTTTTGGCTTCACATTCAGTTCTTTTTGCCCTTTAGGGAAATAAAAAGGGATTATGTAAGAATTATAGGGATCATCTGGTCTTGGCCTCTACGTTTTTCTTTTCATCATCTGATTGGGATAATTGTTGGCCAAAGAGGGAGCCAGGAGTGCTGTGGCTTTGAAGCAGGAGCTTCATATTCTGCTTACCCCTGCATTACATCTGGCGATCTGCTTTTATCACGCGCAGGTTTGTAGCCCACTTTTGCGCAACGTGTCAAGAATTATGACGAGAATAGTTAAAGGAGACCTATTCTGCCTTTTTTTTTTTAAATTTCCACCGGTAGACATGATTTCCCAAGGTTGGAGTGAAATGTGCTTAGGTCAAAATACAAGAGGTTCACATCTACATTACGTTGCTCACTTACAGGGAGAAGGGATTTGTGCATGTTAAGACTGAGGCAGCATACAGACAATGATAGACTTGTCATATGTATAATACTGACATATGGATTCACCAACGACCTCCTCATGGATCTCAGAGAATGGATAAGTGTCCATACTAGTTCTGCTGGACCTCAGAGCTGCCTTTGATACCGTTGATCACAGCATTTTGCTGCACAGGTTACAGCACATTATTGGGATTAAAGGGACAGCACTAGGCTGGTTAAAATCATATCTGACAGGTTCCTGTTCCTTCATGTTAATGACGTTTCTTCCTCACAGACGAGAATCTGCTCTGGCGTCCCACAGAGTTCAGTGTTAGGACCGATCCTCTTCATTCTATACATGCTGCGCCTGGGAAATACCATCCAGAGCCACGACATAAATGATACGCAGCTGTAGTTATCCATGAAACCAGAGAAATCGGAACCATTGGTCAAAATTCAGACATGCCTTAAGGGCCGTGTATACTCTCGCGGCAATGTTTCGCCGTCAGCTTGTCGCAGAGATGCCACTGTCACTTTTGATTTATACTTGCACGGTCTCCACTATGTTATTCCACGCCACAACGTAAGAGGGACGATCACGAACTTACTTACTAACTTACTAAATTTATCTCTTCCATTTTTCCACTTCCACCATCTCGGCCGTATCCAGACCCACATTCATCGCAATCTCCCTCCATGAATTACTAGAATATGTGCTGTCTTTGTAGTGTGGAGAACAAGAATCGTACAGATGTGGGTACTTCCTCATTTCTTTAATGACGGGCTCTTTTCTACATGGATGTAGAATTGACCAATCAGAGGCCTCCTTTCTCTCCCCCTGCAACACTCTCTGCGGCACTTTCTGCGTGGACCTACAATTTTGGGGAGGTGCACTGGACTGTCTGCGTAGGGTGGGGGGGCATCTCTGCATCGTCTGCGTCACCTGACGTTGGAGTATAAATCAGGCTTTAAGGACATTAAGACCTGGATATCCTCTAATATTTTGCTTTGAAATTTTGATAAATCAGAGGTTATTGTCTTTGGTCCCAAACACCTGAGGAATGAATTAGTTGATATTATGTTGGCCTCCAGTACAGCTGTGAGAAACCTCAGAGTCATTTTTGATCAGGATATGTCATTTAAACAGCATATTAATCAAGTTTGTAAGACAGCATTTTTTTTATGTCCATAATATCTCCAAGATCAGGAGCATCCCTTCCCAGGGTGATGCTAAAAAACCAGTCCTAGCATTTGTCAGTTCTAGACTGGGTTATGTAATGCGTTATTAGCAGGATGTCCGAAAAAGTGTGGTAAAACAACTTAACCTCGTTGCCTGTAGAGGGACCCTCTGAGCTAAAAATTATAAAAGTTCCGTTGTTGCACTTTAAGGAAATGAACTCCAACATAAACCCGGAAACACTGGTGACATTATAAACTGGAGTTGTTTGACCACGTTTCTAGTGCTGCTCTGCAGTTGGGATTTTAAAGTGTGATAGTTTGTTTTTAAATATATTGATAGAGGAGTTTTGTTGAAATTATATAATTAATAAATCACTCTGAATTCCAATGGGATCCATTGTCTTTGTCTATATAGACGACCTTTTACAAACCGACCTTCCAGAAGCACAGTTATACTACATTTCTGTAGTAGAATTAAAGTGAATTGTGGTACAACAGAAGTTAAATGGAGATACTTGTAATATAAAGAAGAAGACAAGAAACAGATTTCTATAAACGGTTAATTAAATAATCTGGACTGAATAAGTGAAGAAGAAAAAAAATCACTTTAATTCCTTCAGTAATTACATCAACCTGAAATAAAAAGGTGAAAGAAGAAACATGTGATGAATAACCGACATTACTGTGAAGCCGTTGCTTTTCTTTGCTTTGCGTGTATTTGACAGAGGGGCAGGGATAAAACCACAAGGTTGTAATTATACGAAATCAGTCTGAGCTTAGAATAAAAGTCTGTTCATCTTCCAAGACATGCAGCTGGGTCACCCCCTAAAAGAACGGGCGAACATGTTTTATTACTTCTCTATAGTAAATCCATATGGATTTGCACCTTTCAATCCATTAGAGCTTGCTGTCACCAAACATATCCAGTGTGAAATAGTGTGAAGCCCACAGCCTTCCATGTTTCATGCATAAATCCTTCCACTATGCCAGGAAGGATTTCAAAGAGGGAACTGTGATAAGTTTATTACGGGCTGTTGAGGAGGGGAGTTTGAGATGACAGCCCAACAAGGAAAATAATACTCTGAGTCTAAAATGAAATAAATCCATGTCTCGAACATCACTTTGTTTAATCCTAAATAAGTTAAGTTCAGTCTCTTTTCAGCTTAGAATGAGAATGAAGAAAGTAGAACATCAAATCAGAAAATGGACAATATATATATATTCCTTCTTTGATTCCAGGCATGCAAAAAAATCCCCAAAAAATGTTGGTGTGGGGTCAATGTAGTGCTATTAAGAAGGTGAAAAAAAGTTATTACTTCATTTACCTTTTGAGAAGTTGCAATGATCACATATTACAAAAGCAATATCAATGAAAAGGTGAGTCTTTAGGAGCAAAGACGGGCAAACAAATGCGTGGAAAAGTTTCCAAAAACACAAAAATACAGAGCTACATTTACAACTGTGCAGCAAAAAAAAGGAAGTTCAATGTCACTGTTGTCCAGAGGCAGCATCTAAGAAAACAAAGACCAGCAACTGCATCGTCATAAAAAAGCTCAATATCATAAGAGCATGTTATGAGCTCAAGGTTAACATTAACAACATAGTTTAAGGTAACAGGCAGACTGTTCCCAGACCAGTTTGCCGAAATCTGTTTTACTGGCAAATTTCAAGATCATGAATCCGCCCGACATGGCGGAGATTTGTGAGAGGACGCTAACGGTTGGTGGTTTGACTGAGACCGACCAGACGGTGTCAATCAAAGGAAAATGAGATCATGCACCCGAAAATCACGTAGCAGACATTTCTGTCCAGCAACCGTGCTCACCACGTGAAACTCACAATTTTGTCAAGTGTCTTCACAGAAGAAGAAGCCCAAAGAGCAGAGTTGGCTAGTACATGATGGCTACCTTCCTTTGAGTTTTGAGTCCTTGTCTTGCGCATATTGGCTCATTTATGGGTTACAGTGATCCTTAGTGGATTTCTAAAAATCTACTGGGAATCAGGTCTTATAGCTGTGTAGAAGCTGTGGGTCCCATATAGGTTTTTTTTTATTTTTTTGCTTGGGCTACTTAAATGATTAAAATCCTTATTTATATCGTTAATAAGTGGAAGTGGCAAACTCTCAATAAACCATTTTGAATAGAAAAAAGAAACAAAAAACAGCAGGACCTCACCTTAAACAACGCACAACGCAAGTTAACGCGTTATCACTTTAACTCATTAATTTATTAACGCCAACATTTATTTTATCGCGCGTTAACTCATGTTGCTCACATGCTTTTGTTTTGAAAAGTCTGTTTCTGGCTGCTGCAGAACCGGAAGAGGATTTGCAGGTAAACAAGGAAAAGCTAAAACAGACATGGAGAACGGTAAAAATCTGTGAACTTTACAGTTCAGATAGCAACTCAGGTAGCAATATTAACAATTCTGTCTAAAAAAAAATTCTGGACTGTAACAAAACTTTGGCGTCATTCCTCCATGTTCCATCAGATCTGCTCCATGTGTTCACTGTCCTGCTGTTCTCTAGCTGGTTACTGCAGTGCGGCTCCATCTAGTGGCACAGATGTGTAATGACAACAGAAAGTCCAGCCCTCCATTATAAAACAAATTCAGTCCTGTGGCCTGTTTTTTAATTTCATATTTTTGGTCCAAGTCTAAAATTGAAATATGAAAAAAAAAACAGGCATTTTTTTTTCGTTTTTTGTGTTAGATTAAAAAACTAATATAATATCACTTTTTTTAATTTTTTTTAAATTTTTGATTGACAATTGAAAATGAAAAGAAAGAATGATACACGGATTGGTAAAGTTACTGAACTTTAACATGGACATTTTCATTTTAAAGTTCTCCCAGACGGAGGATTCAACAGAAACAAGGTTATTTGTAACAACTGACAAGTTGAACTCCCCGTTAAAAGTTTCTGCTGTTACCTCAGAAATTACCTGTTTTAATGTTCTGATTGTGCTGAGACACAATCATTTTGTTGGATTTTGTTTGTAGACTTTTTTTTGTTTTTATAAAAACAGGATGACATTAATTCCCTGGCAGTGGCAATAAGCTTTATTTTATTTTACATTTTTTAAGATGAGATTTACACTAAATATGTGTTACTGACAAGTGCTGATGTTGAAAGTGTTTAATCAACAAATGTTATGACACTTTAGTTCATATGGCAGCAGAACATTTAAATAAAAGTGATCTTTACACTACTTTTGAATTCATCATTTGATTTTGCGTATAGTGCGATTAATCGTGATTAATCAGGGAAATAATGCGATTAATCGCAATTAAAAATTTTAATTGTTGCCCAGCCCTAGTGTTTTTGCATCCAGCCAGTTTATTTTTTAATAGTACATGAAGAACCTTAGTTTGCACCTGAAATCACACACTTTTGTCCTATTTCAAAGATTGAAGAGAGGGAAGGAGATAATATGGAATCTCAAGATAGAAGCAATAAAGAGATGGCAGCGTGATTTGTGACTAAGAGGATAAGTGTGAGAATGCAATTAGGAGGCGCGGGGGGGAGACGGAGATATGGATCAGTTTATGATCCAAGAGATGCTCAGGAAAATCCCGATCAGGGTCAGGATTGACAAGGCACAATTTACAATAATTGGAAAAGCCACACTTCACACAATAGTATCAGATAATTGAATCTCAGAACGATTGTTCTTCACATCTAACATGTCAAATTCAACATGTGAAATCGAAGCTGCCAGTCCCACGCACAAAAGACCGAGAGGAGACTTTATTTCCAGGCATATCGCAGCATCAAAGGATTACCAAGAACAAGAAGGGCAGTCGTCCTCATTTCAAGAGACTTGCTTACTAATAGCCACCGTATAACAAAGTGTGTGAAAGGCACACTTTTATGGGCTGGAGACGCTGTAAAGTTATATTTGCCGTTAAATTGAAATCCTTTTCCCTTGACATAACAGATAAGGAGTCTGAAATCATAATACATCCCCCTTAACAGCTCATCAGTTTTACAGTAGCTGCAAGCGATGATGCTGCTCAGTGTTTCTGTGGCGTGAGGGATAACGCTCGCCCTCCTCCAAAGCCTGCCCGAAATGTGATTGACGTCTGCAGCGGCTTTTGAAATGCTCTGGCGCTTTTCGCCACACAGGTTTATTAAAATGAATGGAGAGAAAATGCCTCCTCTTTTCCCCTCGGTGGTTTTGCACAATAATTGTTTTTCCACACCCTTGGGCAAGTCATCAGTGCAGCTCCCACCCGGCCACACGATATTCATGATAATACCATTAGTATCTTGGCTGCAGAGTCCAGACCTCTGATACAGAATGTGATATGTGCTGGTTTTAATGTGCTGATTGCCTCCTTAGGTTCTTGTCGGGGCTTGATGATCTTTCTGCATTTACAACTTTTTTTTTTTCTTCTCTCTGCATCTGATGACTTGAGGCAACAGTTGAGCAAGATTCAAGTCCTGTACAGACAAGCACATCGTACTATCATTCCTACCTCTGTGGTGAAGGCATGTCTTCAGACTGCATGCATACAGGTCACATACAGTACATCTGCACGGCCCTCAGTGGTCCACAGTAGTTTTACAGCGAGAAAAGGGACAGTGTCCCCGCTGAAAGAGAAAACGTCTTTCCTGTGCACATGCAGGCAACGGGGGAGGCGCCGCTTTAGTTCATTAGTTTTGCAGATAAAGTCTCAGCGCTGACCGCCGCTGGAGGGTACAGTCTGCTCTGAAATCTAAGATTTTTTTTCATAATCTTATGCGGTATACTGTATTACTCACAAACATTTGAATAAGATCTTTTTCTAAAAAGTAATCATCTCACTCTGCAACCCTTCACTGCCACCACAGAAAAAAAGGCAAATGTGCTTTTACAGCTCTGGGGCCGAATCGACCATCCAGGACCGAGCAAGCAGACCGAGACCGAGCTCAGACGGAGGGTCGGGGGCGTTCTGACCAACTGCTGTCGAATAGCTAACGTGAACACCGAATAAATGAGCACTTTCTACGGGCAAACTAAGGTCGTTTTCACACATGTAGGTGGGGGTCCTGCTGCGGTCTCTGTGGTTTTTTAACTTGGCTCAGTTCGTGTTCACTAGAGCTGAGCGATTTTATCGATTTTTCAGCCACGGGTATCGATATTCTAAGCTTCTTTCAAAACCCCCGTGTCCCACCTTTAAAAGCTTGCAAGCAACAATTTGCACTGTTTAAATAAATGAAACTATTTTTCTCAACAAATCTTTTATTCATTTTGTCCAGCATTTGAAAGCTGCCTGTCAGCCATATAATGTGTAATTGATGCTTTCAGTTCAATTAGTTCAAACAAAGTCATTGGAACACTCACAAGATGTCACCAAAATCACTTTGTCCCTTTAAAGTCTTTCAGAAAATGATGTAAATGTACTCTAAGATGAATATCGATATATATCGTATCGTGGGCCGAATATCGTCTATCGTATCGTGAGATTAGTGTATCACTACAGCCATGGGCGAGGCTAGCCCTAAATTGAAATTCAGCACCCCAAAAACCTGGAGTAAGAAATGTTGTTATTCTAAAATTTTAGTTCGCATTTGACAGGCTTAGATAATGTCCAAAACTTAATCCATAGTTTGTGGTTTAAGTTTATATTTTAAGAATGAAAATGAAAACGACCCCACCTAATGGTATCGTCGTCTTCTCACTAACGTTACTTCTCCTCTTCAAAGTTACCTGCAGCGCTCTGTAGGACCACAGCCCGGCGTCCAACATAATACACACACACTGAGAATCTGCAAAGTTGTTGTGAACCAAGTAAATTGTTCCAAAGCTGTCTCACCCTTATTTCTGTTTAGAGTTGTTCAGATTCCGATACCAAATCGGCGAGTAACGTTACGAGAGTCCAGGCACCGTTTACCAGTTAGCTAGTAGTTAGTTAATAGTTAGTTTTGTAAGATTTGCATGTCTTTCCAGTCAGTTTTTCCCAAAAGATGATGCTCTTCTCATAAATGTCATAATGATTATCCAAAATTATTTTTCAATAAACGTTTTTGGTTTTGTGTGAAAAAAGGTGGGGTTGTGGGTTGTGGTGGGGCTCATTGGGTGCTCAGCACCCCTAAAGCTCTGACCCTAGAATCGCCCCTGGCTACAGCCCTAGTGTTCACATAATGTTCTTTTCATTCTTGTCCAAACAAGTCACATGACAACAGTCAGAGCTGTCATTGGTTGATGACAGTCCTGGCAGAGCGTCATGTTCCCATGATAACCAGCCTGAAGTAAACAGCTGAAAAGCATGACATGACTCAAGAACGACTCATCGTTGACTCAGATTTAACCATTTTTCTATTTGATTTGTTTTTCCACTGTAGATCAGTGATCCCCAACCCCAGGTCGCACAAGAAAAAATTAGTTCTTTTAAGTTTTATTTATAATATATAAGTCTGAACGAGCTTTTATTTTGAAAAATCTTTTAATTTGAAAACTCACCGGATTCTCTCGGTTACATCTTGGTCACTTGAGCGCCAAATTTTAATCCAGCTAGCAAAATGAGTAAGAAACAGACGTCTTTTGAAAGTTTCCTTGTGAAGAGGAGAATGCACAGTGAAGAGAAAGAAGAACAGCCGACGACTTCCAAGAAAAAGAAAGCTTTTAACAGACAATACCAGGAGTCCTACTGAAATATGGATTTATTTCAAGAGGTGATTCCCACGTACCAAGCCCGCTTTGTGTGAGGTTTTTTTTTTTTTTTTTTTGTTACTTATTTAATGGGTACAGAGGATGTTACCAGATACTTTGATGTTATACTCATATACTCATGTTACTGGCGTAATGTAACAAGGAAGTCCGGTCCGCAGTTACAAAAAGGTTGGGGACCACTGCTGTAGATGATGTCACTTTCTTTTGCCATGTTCAGTGCTCTTTCATATCCAAGGATGCTTTGTCCAGCAGACTACGGAAGCCTGTGTCGCTCAATCGGAGTTGTACACCCTGTAGTTGGGTCGGTCCCAGCTCCTGGAGCTTTCACACCACAAACGAACTGCTCCAGAAGTCGTCGAGAACCGTGCATAGACCACCTCTTCAGAGCGCTCTTGGTACGGTCGTTCTGGTGAGCACCAGAGCGCGTTTGTTGTGTTCACACTGACCCGAGTGAACCGTACGCATGACCGAAACTCCTTTGGGCCGACGTAAATAGGGGCAGGGCCAGTTTTACAGTCGGTCAGCCCAGCATCTGCACCCCGATGTGCACTAAAATGGTCACACCGAGACCTCTCAGAAGAGCTTTGATGTGGTCCATTTGTGGTGTCAAAGCTCCACGAACTGGATTGGACTTAACCAACCGGTGTAGAACACATAAACAAATGTGGTAGTCACAAAAACAGTAACGGAAACATGACACTCTGCCATGACTGATACTGAACAGTGACCAGTGACGCAGCGTAATCTGGTGTTGTCAACATATATGTGACAATGAGAAAAACTAACAATGTCATGATGATAGGGATTACCTTGATAGGTCAAATTTTACAAGACACAACATGTCCATGAGAAGGATGGCTTCCAGCTATGTGTCATGAAGTCCACCAGCCCATCCATCCATCATCTATACCCGCTTAATCCTATACAGGGTCACGGGGAGTCTATCCCAGCTCTCTTCAGGTGAAAGGCAGCTGTCCACTTGGACAGGTCTTCAGTCCATTGCTTGTGGGCCACGTGTAGACGAACAATCATTCACTCTCACAATTAACTCAGAACCACCATTTAACCCAGTGCTTCTCAATTATTTTCTCCTGTGCAACCCCCTCCAAGAAGAATAAACGATTCCACCCCCCCCCTTAGTCTGTAAAGATTTAAAGTGCATCAATCCCACCGTAGTCACAGTGAAGTGAAGCGCTACATCAGCATCGTCATATTTCCTCGTCTTAACTTCCTGCTGATTTTCATTTGTCTCATTATCTCCGTCTCTCTCCTCCTTTTTCATCCGTGCTAAATATTTTTCCGTGGTGTCTCTTGAGGGTTTGTTAACTTCATATCTCCTGCTCTGTGCTGTGTGCGCGAATGTCCGTGCAAACAAAAACTCAATATAGCTAATACTCCCTGAACACACTGGGACAATGAGAGTGCCACTGCCCCCTACTGGAGTATATGTGCAATTACACTTTATTCTAAAAAAAATAGTCGCACCCCACTATTTGAGAAGAACTGAATTAACCTGACATGCATGTCTTTGGACTGTGGGAGGAAACCAGAGAACCTGGAGAAAACCCACGCAAGCTTGGAGAGAACATGCAAACTCCACACAGAAAGACCCCTGCTGAGGTTTGGACCAGGAACCTTCTAGCTGTGTTGACCACCAAGCCACTGTGCTGCCATCTCCAACAGCCCAGCCAATGGGAAATGGGAATATAGCCCATGTAGAGTACATTTGTAAGGAAGGTTTTTGTTTCTGTGACGTCTTGGAAGAAACTTGTATTTAGTTGTGAGGGAACAATAAACATTTTCCAGTCCAGCTTCAGTTCAGCCACCTGGGACAGAATCTTCGTTGACGCGGTTCCTCCGGGCGACAACATTCACGCTCCAGCTCCAGTTCCGGCTCGGACACGTATGGCTGGATTTCTGGGCCTTCGGAAAACGCAAGCGACCTCTCAGAGTTTTGTTTATCGTGGCTTGATTTGGAGCTCTGCGTTGCATCCCTGAACGAGACAGCAACATCTCATATTTCAAGGACGCTGAATGCTTGTGATATTTTTATTCAACGTTCCAAGATAACTACAAACTGTTGGGAGGTATGATGAGTGTGACGCTCGAGATAAGACAAAAATGTCTGGAAACGGTGCTACCTTCATCAAACCTGTTGTTTCTCTTCTCCTCCCCTTGTTGTCCTCGCTGCTGTTGTCGTTCCTGAACCTTTGGATCCTGATGAATATCTCTGTCAGCATTCTTTCCTTTCATGAGCTGTCACTGTGACTTGAAACTGGTAGCTGTGAGAGCATGATTAGTGTTTTTCTGCTGCCTCTGTCCTCGGTGTGAACTGTGCTCACTTTTTTTTTTTTAGAGCCACACTGACACCTGCCAAAAACAACGGTTCGACTTTTTTTTGATGTCGCTCATTATTGAAGATTTCAGACGCCAAATTCCTGCCGACTTCACTTCCACCTGCAGCTTGTCATCGCAAAAATTAGAATTCACACTGATGCAGCTGCAATTTTGGAGATTTCCTCTGACTTACTTTCAGGTTGTTAATTGTTATCTCAATATATGAATAAAATAATAAAAATAGATTTATACTGATTCCAGAAGACAGACTGCTGGTCTGTCCAGGGTGATTCTCTGCCTTTCACCCAGAAAGAGCTGTGATTGGCTGCACAGGAATAAGCGGGTGTAGATGATGGATGGGTGGATGGACATTTATATGTTTTTTATGACCTTAACTAAAGTGCTTATGACTGGTCCAGGCAACTGGTGACCTTCTCTGAGACTGGTACTGGGAGCTCTCATCTCCACTGTTGCTTTATACTTGCCTAGAATGGAGGGACTGCTCATGAGGAAAGTTTTAAAGCGATCTTTTTATTGTTATTACTTTGAATTTGGACTCAGAACAAATTGGATCATAAATGAATCATATTAAACTGGAATACAGCATATTGAATTTGATTTAATTTAACTGGACTGGATTTAACTGTTTTGGTTTCTGTGCAAAGTACCTTGAGATCACTTCTGTTGTAGTTTGGTGCAATACAAGTGAAGTAAACTGGAACCAACTACCAGTTTGGGTTCAGGAGGCCGACACCACCTCCATCTTTAACACTAAACTGAAAACATTTCTGTTCAGTAAAGCCTACAGTTAGTCTAAACTATAGCGTGTAGGGGCTAACAGTTATAGCTGTACGGTTTTATTAGACCAACTCCTTTAGTCCAATAACTCCCACCGTAAAGGGTGTTTTGATCTGGTGAAAACAGTGTCGCACTCAAGCTCGGACACCTGGATACTGTCTTCAACGTCTTTATTTTTTGCATAAGCACTCCTCCACATGCTATGCCAACTAGCATTTAAACAGTAACCGTGCCTTTTTAGCCAGGTAATCAACTGAAAGAAAACAAATAAAGTCACAATATCAATAACACAGGCATACAACCCACTGTATAACCTACATATACATTAACATAAATATAATTTCCAACATAAATTGACATAACATGCTGTAACTCTCTCAACTCACCAGCTCAGCTTCACCAGTCAAAAACAATAACGACTACTCGAAAGAAGATCCGGCAGATTATTACTTCCGCCCAAAACCGACGGTGAATTTCCACCACTAGAGGTCGTTATAAACATAAAAGATGTGGAATAACTTTACACCTCCCACTTGGGCTACTTGTCTTTGACCAAGTAGGCCACAATAACATTTCACGGAACATGCAAAACCTCTCAAGTGACAAAATAGAACAACACATAACTCAGTGAAACAGATTTAGTATAAGTCTCACATTTAAGTGTCCACAGTTCTAGCACCTCTTAGGTACCCAGAGGAGCAGGTGAAACCCCCTCCTGCTCTTCCACTGGTAGTAACACCACTAGCCTCCTAACATCCCTGCGCAGAATTGTGGAAGAACACGGGTCCTTGTCCTTCTTCGCTTGGAACAGGCTAATGGGGCGAGCATGACAAATCTTCACCATAACATCTCGGACAGCCCCCTTGTCATCTGGACATGACTCCTCAACACGACCTAGCCTGAAACGACCCCGAAGGGCATTTTGGTCCGCGACCCAAACCAGGTCCCCGACAGTGACATTTCTGGCTGGGGCATGCCACTTCTGCCGAACGAACAGGTGAGGTCCAGCCAGCTGGCTCCAACTTCTCCAGAATTTATTCACCTCCACCTGGACCGCTCGCAGACGGCTGAATGGGTAGGTAGGGAATTCAAAACCCCGGGTGTCACCTCTAGGCCCAGCTCGTCCCAACAGCAACGAGTTCGGTGTCACAACGTCCACAGTCTCCTCTTGAACCTGAACTCTGGCACCAATTGGCCTCTCATTGGAAAGATTAGCAGCTAAGTAGAGGAGGGTTTGGAACTCCAGGATGGTCAAGTCACCCTCCACACCAACGCTGCTCAACGACCTCTTCAATACACGAACAGCTGCCTCTGCCGCCCCATTCTGATGTGGTGAGTCCGCTGGACTTAACTCCCACACCCAATCGGTCCCAGCAGCAACTGCTCTCCTTTGGACTTCCTCCTTATCGATGTCTGCCAGAAAGCAGTAGAGATCCTCCAGCGCAGGCTTGGCCCCCACGAAGTTGGTACCCTGGTCGGACCAGAGTCTTTTGGGATGACCCCTTAGGGCAGTAAATCGCTGATATGTTCTGAGAAAGCCCTCAGTCGACAGGTCCTCAACCAAATCTGCATGGATCGCTCTTGAGGCCATGCAACTGAAGACCACACCCCATACTTTCCTTTTCGTGCGACGCCTCACAATATCCCTAACTGTATACGGACCGAACAGGTCCAGCGTTGTATACTCAAAGGGAGCTGCCGGCCCAGTGCGTACAGAGGGGAGATTGCCCATTACTTGTGAGCATAACTTGGCTCTGCGCTTCCGGCAATGCATACATGAGTCCACGACTTTGCGAGCGACCCTGGGACCTTGCACCACCCAGGCTCTTTTCCTCATCCGAAGGAGGGTACCAGCGATGCCTTCATGGTTGACACGGTGGGCTTCCTCAGCGAGGAGGGTACTGATTCGTTCCTTGTAGGGAATTAGCGGGACTCCAGATCCTCCCTCGTCATCGGATTGGATCCGGCCGTAACATAGCAAAAGACCGGTTGCACTGTCCTTGTTCACAACCAAACGGTTGAGCATCGTTGTGGGGAAGGTTACACCTGTCTGGGCAGCGAGACATAAATCTTTGAAAGCTTCCTCCCGCTCCTGGACTGTAAGTACCACCTCCCACTGTTCTCGTATGCCAGTTTGGTTTCTACCAAGTAACCAGGAGTGTATAGCTCTGCGGATGTAGCCCACAACCCCACAGAGCTTGGTTAGGCTGGAAAACCTTGAAAGGTTCATCTGTCCTACAAGAGCCGAACCCCACAACCTCTCTGTCCTACAGGTGCTGGATACTGCTGATGGTGACCGTTTGAATGCTACGTCCCCAACCGTGTCGTCCACACCAGCAGGGCCGTCTGAAGCAGACAACCCTTTAGCCCGCGCCCTTGTCATGACAGCTGAGAAAGCTTTCCTCTGGAGCTTACTCACGACCTCCCTGGTACCGGAGGCCACCTCTGCAGCAGACTTCATGGGCCACTCCTCCACTGCTTTGGCTAAGAACTTAGGACCCCTCTGCCACAAGGAGTCACCATCAAGCTCAGGGGGACACCCTCTTGTGACAATATCAGCCACGTTATACTGACCAGGGACCCACCACCAATCTGTCACAGGTCCAGCCTTTTGGATCTCACCAACACGGTTAGCGAAGAAAGTTTGAAACCCATAACTCTCCCGCTGGATAGCTCCCAACACAGTCTGGCTGTCGATGAAGTGGTACCACCTATCCACTTTTAAACGCCCATGCTTCAGTATGTAGCTTTTCAATCGTGCAGCAAAGACAGCTCCACAGATCTCCGCTTTAACTGCATCACCCTTCTGGTCCAGGGGAGTCAATTTAGCCTTTGACTCCACAAGACGGGTCACTATACCCCCAGAAGTCTCCCAGCGCAGATAGAGAACCGCCCCATAAGAGTCACAGCTACCATCAGAAAAAGTGATCCCCCATGGTTTACCCAACCAGCCGGAAGGTGTAATGCTCCTGGGGAAGGTAATGGTGCTCAACCGGGCGTACTCTTTAAAGAACTCGATCGCCCTCCCACGCAGCTCACGAGACAGCGGTTTGTCCCATGTGTCCTTGGTCAATGATCCAGCCTCTTGAAAGGCCTTCCTAACAAGAATGACGCCCTTTTGTTTCAGGGGTGTCGCCAGACCAAGAGGGTCGTAAAGCCCAGCCACCTGACTTAACAACATACGACGGGTAAGGGGGTCTGGTGTCTTTTCCTCTATATCTTCTACGGTGAGGTCAAGCTCAGTACGCATTTTTTTCTTTCTTGCAGAGAAGTTAATGGCCACCATGAGGAAAAGGTTATCCTCCCCCGCATGGTAACCCACTCCCAGGGCCTTGTTGTCCTCATCTCGTAACTGGTTGGGCAACACAATAGTCTCAATTTTGGTGAGAACACCACCCTGCCTCCCACTTTGGCCAGACCGCACCCACGGCTTAATATAAAATCCCCCAGTCTCTAAAATGGCCTCAACCCCTGTAAGGATCTCGCTCAGTCTCTGGGGGTCATTGTGGGACACTAGAATGTCATCTACGTAGGTGTTATCTGTGATGACATGCCTTTCTTCGACTTTATCAGCAAACTGTGGCAGGTTGGCGGTCTCCCTCATGGCCACCTGGGCGATACAACCAGCCGGCTTATCACCCATATTCACCCGTACCACGGCGTAGTCCTCGATGTCATCCGCTGGGGAGTTTTTCCATAGGAAGCGATGTACGTGCACTTCCTGATCTTCCAACCACACGGAGTTGTACATCTTGGACACATCCCCAACCGCTGCATACTCCCCCTCACGGAAACGGAGCAGAACCGCCCGGATGGGGTTCAAAACGTCTGGGCCCTTCAGAAGGATGCCATTCAGGCTAACACCCCTGAATTCACGACTGCTGTCCCAGACTAGTCTTACTGGCGTGGAGACAGAGTGTGGGTTGGGTGCCGTTAGGTGATTCACCCACCACACAGCTCCAGTCCAACTATCCGTCGCGGCCTTGGAAAGCTTGACCGCGGCCCCCCTGGCTACCATGTCATGCACTTGCCTTGCATAAGCCTCTTTCCACTTCGGATCCTTTTCAAGGCGCTTCTCTGATTTTAGAAATGCTGCTTTGACCGCTTCACGGTTGTTTGGCAGGGTAGCAGGATTCTCCTTCCAGGGGTACCTGGCGTCCCAGTGGGGCTTGTCGCTGTGGTTATCATGGATCTTGAAGGTCAGTCCCCCTTTGATGATCTCTAACTCACGCTCATCAGCGAGTGACATCTCCTTTCCCCCAGGGGCGCACCTGCCACAACGACATCCACCACACATGGGGTCACAGGCGGCCCCAATGCTATCCCACTGCAACCATTTAATGATGTCAGCACTGCATGTAGCCGTGGTTGCAACTTCCACACGACTCTTTGTCTCAGGGCAGTACTCATGAAGAACCTCAACCCTCCTAAACTCAGCCCTCATAGTGCATGCAAAATGGGTTAACGAGTGGCGCGCGGTCACCTCAATGTCCTCAAAAAGATCCGGGTGCATGCCGCTGACAGTCTTTCCGAGTGGACCATCCCACAGTACCAGATCACCACATCTCATCATCCACTGGGGGGCAAGACGACCTTCCCGGGTACTAATAAGTAACTCAACTTTCTCCGGGCGGGTCAGTTCTCCCGGTTCAACGACACCAGGGAAGAATTTCTCCAGGCGCCCTGAGTCCACTGCATGGTCCACTCTGGCGATCTCCTTTAGTCCATAGCAGAGTAACTCGTGGAGCCGCCATGTCCCCCTATTTGTGGCTACTTTTATACTAACAGCGTACCTCTTCGTCTCAACCCTTGCCTCCATACCACCTACACCGTGGACAATCAGTGTGACTGGCTCACCTACCAATCCAAGTCTCTCTGCTGCCTGGTGGGTGATATAGTTAGTATCAGAGGCTAGGTCGATTAAGGTTCCGACCCAGTCTCCCCTCTTGGTCGTGACCTCCAACAACATCATGAGAACTGGGTGCTCTTTTGGTCCACTGACATCCACCCAGTCTTTACCAGCACATACCGTTGATGACACCTTATTTGTGCAGGCCTTACGAACTGCTTCCAACTGCTCCGAGGTTAGACCTAAACTTGCAAATAAAGCCTCCTGTTCTTCGGTCGGACCACGGGGCTCTCTCTTCTTTTCCCCCTTGGTCTCCCCCCTAGCTGTTACTCTTTTGGCCGGAGATTTGAGGCACAGGAAGAAATGGTGATCTGGAGGGGTGTCACCTCTCTTACATTCATCATTGCGACACAGAAAGTTTTTATTGCAAGGACTGTCCCTCCCATGTAGATCTAGGCATTTGGGGCAGGCTTTGGTCTTTTTTACTTGGGCCCTCCGCTCTGCCGGGTTAGCCCTTTTAAATACCTTGCAGTGGTATAAACGTCCAGTATGCCCCCCTTCGCCACACACACTGCAGGGGTCTCGTGATGATTCCTCTCTAGCCTCGCTTGCTGTGGCCTTGGTAAACGAACGCCTCTCTGGTCTTCGATCCCCTGGTCTTTCTTTCGGTCTGGAACGAGGACTTAGTTCACCTGCTCTGGAAGGGTTTGGTCTTCGGGTGATCTGTAACTGCTCCAACTGCACTAGAACAGTCTTTTGATCTCTCAGGAACTCCCATAGCTTATCAAACCGGTTACGTGGGTTGACATTACTGGCTACATCACAGCGGTACAAAAGCCACCTTTCCTTCATACCATCTGGCAGCTTACTTTCAAGCGACCGGATCACCAATTGGTTTTTTATTGCGTCCTCACAACCTAAGTCTATAAGGTCCAACAGCGCCCTTTCCACCGCTTGGATCAGCTGTAAGGCCTCTCTCGGTTGGTTATTACGAACAGCTGGTAAATCCTGTAGCTCCAGTACGATGTCGTCTGCTATCTGCGACACGTCCCCATAACAGTCCTCCAAAACCCGGAAGACCTCCTCTGCAGAACGGCAATGGGATAGTCTGAGTTCGCGTTTCACTGCATCAGTGATACTGTCCAGCAGGTGGAAGAGCCTACACTCTGGGGAACCTGTGGGCTCAGCTAATGCCTGGAGAGTTCTCCAATTACTCTTCCATCTCCAATAGTTTCTCCTGTCCCCAGAGAACTTCGGTAGGCTTAGGGGTGCGAGTGCAATCCTGGGCCCGGCTGACAATTGAGGGATGGCAGACATGCTCTGTCCTACCACAACACTATTTTGCTGCTGCTGCGGCGTACTAGAGAAGTTGGGGTCAAATGTTGGGTTTATGGACCACCGTGGTGGATGTCTCTGTGGTGGCGTTTGGGGTGATCTCAATGGGGGGCCCGTGCTTTGTGACCCACCATCCTGCACCATGCTGCTGTCTTTACCACCGGCTGAAGGCCCACTTGGTTCACCAGCGGTTACCGTTTCTCCATCGCCTCGACTATTGTAACCGATGTCAACATCCCCCTCATTCTTTTTACCTCTTGCCAGGACACCAAGGTCGCCATGCGTTGACCTGTTGCTTTGGTGCATGTGGTTAGTTAGTGCAAATGTAGTCATCCTTTTTTTCTCCTTATAGTTCTTTAGGCAAACACACATGTCATCTACGTCCTTGTCCAGGACGTAGCGGTTCCAGCCTCGCACAAACTCCTCCAGTGCTTCAAATCTGCTTTCCAATTCTGCGTGCATCATATCAACCTGCTCCTGGGTTACGTGACTCGTCATGAGCGCTTCAGCCTGATCAAATGTCTCTTTAAGGTCTGCCCTCAGACCGCCAAATTGACTTGATGCAAACCGGGACCACAATGTCTTTTTTACTTTCAGCTCGGTGTCTTGGTACTTTGTGCGGCAATCGTGTAGCCTTTTCCTTACATCAGCTACATCCTCTTCATATCCACTTGCTTGTCCCTCCTCCACAACAGCAATGTAATCAAAACTGCTATTACAGATCTCTTCATAGCTGTCCTTGAGTCCCTTTAGTTCACGCTTGAGGTCATGTTCGTTTAAAAGTTCCATGTTAAAATCAATGGCATTTGCCCTCCTATTAAAAGCTCCCTGTGCATAGGAACGCTTTTTCTTCAGTTCTCCACAGTCCGCCATGCTTTTACTGCGGCACACCTTTATTTTGATTGCGAACTTCCGGCCGGCGTAAGATGGCGGCGACCCACTTCCGCGCACTTCCGGCCGGCGTAAGATGGCGGCGACCAACTTCCGGCCGGCTAAAGATGGCGGTGACCCACTTCCGGTATCTCCGTGGGTAGCTTTGCGGCTAAAGTTTCAGCGATCGGCTTATCCTATGCCGTCGCTCTAAACAGTCACAATGAAAGTCACTTAAGCACAGTTACAGACCTAGCGACACTTTTCACTGTAGGCTTGATTTGAGTCCGACGCGTTGTAGGTCGGCCGGGACGCTCCGGCGGGTTTCGTCCGCGCGTTATCCTCCTGCGGCCCGCTGTTGTTGACACTGTCCGAGCTCCGCTTCTCCGTCACGGGCCGGCTTAGTGTTGATTACTGTACGGTTTTATTAGACCAACTCCTTTAGTCCAATAACTCCCACCGTAAAGGGTGTTTTGATCTGGTGAAAACAGTGTCGCACTCAAGCTCGGACACCTGGATACTGTCTTCAACGTCTTTATTTTTGCATAAGCACTCCTCCACATGCTATGCCAACTAGCATTTAAACAGTAACCGTGCCTTTTTAGCCAGGTAATCAACTGAAAGAAAACAAATAAAGTCACAATATCAATAACACAGGCATACAACCCACTGTATAACCTACATATACATTAACATAAATATAATTTCCAACATAAATTGACATAACATGCTGTAACTCTCTCAACTCACCAGCTCAGCTTCACCAGTCAAAAACAATAACGACTACTCGAAAGAAGATCCGGCAGATTATTACTTCCGCCCAAAACCGACGGTGAATTTCCACCACTAGAGGTCGTTATAAACATAAAAGATGTGGAATAACTTTACAATAGCCATAGTTGTAGGAGCTCAGACTAGAGTAGCTCGTCTTAATCACAGCTTCGTCATAGCTATGCTGCTATAGGCCTACGCTGCAGGGGGACGCCAACATGATCTGCTGAGCGGTGTCTCCACTGCTCTTCTCCCTTTCCTTCCCTTTACTCCTCCGTTCTTCCTCCTCCAGCTCAATCCATAGTTAATTAACAGCACCTCATAACTGTGCTCCATTTTCTTTCCTGTAGTCTGTTGTGCTGTTTTCCCTCCTTTTTTTCTTTTTTCCTTCTGTATGTTTTCAGGCCAGGGTTTCCTGAGTTTCATGCTGACTTGCAGTTCCCTCCTCTGTCCATCCCAGCGTTTACCTCCACCTGTGTGTGTAGGTGTGTTCAGGGTGTCTGCTGGCGTGGTGACCGGTGATCTAGTCCTCTGACCATCTCACCTCAGTGCTGCTAGCTGCATCTGTTTATGTAGTCATTTCATTCTCTGTCCTGTCTCTCCTCTCTTTTTCTTTCTTTACCTGGCTGGTCTTCATCAGGAAGGTCCCCCCATATGCTCCAGGTCCTGATCAAGGTTTCTTCCTCTTAAAGTGGAGTTTTTCCTTGCCACTGTTTGGCTTAAAGGTTTTTTTCTCCCTCTGTGGGAGTTTTTTACCTGCCATTATCCTTGTTTAGGATTCAGTATTATATTTTTAATGATATTTGCTCGGGGGGTCATGCTCTGGGTCTCTGTAAAGCGCCTAGAGTAACAGACCATATATGAATAAAAATGAATTAAATTAAATTAAACTGAATGGATCTGAATTATAATGCAGGGCTTATTATTAAAAAAAAAAGAAAAAAACATAACTTTCAGCACTTGAGGTCATATATTTAGATGTTTGAAGCTGCTACCAAATTAAACAAACCCTCCACCGCTGTGCAACCCTGTCACTTTGGGATGACAGATGTCTGAAAATGTGCCGTTCAGCTGTTCAGGTTAGCGGCGTACTGTTAGCGCTGAGTAAAATGGGATTATCCAGCCATTATCCAGTTTGGAGTCTACTTCCAGACTCTAAACCCAGTACCCTGACTGTGTGTGTGTGCACAGAGCTCTGTATGAGGATGTGAGTGAATGTGTTATTGAGCAACCCATTCTCAAGAACTCTGTAGACGCTAGATGAGGTTAAAAGGAAATAAAGAAGGATATAGAGATTTATGAGAGGAGGCACTGATCTCGGATCTCTACTGGGTGTAGTCGTACTCTCTGCTCAACATCCAGCTGGAACTGAGGACAACGACCGGCCAGACCGCTGTGAAATGCGATATTAGTTTGAAGAGTCCCCGGAGGACAATTGTGAATAATGTCACTGAGGCCTCACCCCCATCCCTGCAGACCCTCCGTGTGGCATCATTATCGTGTAGAGTTTCAAAGTTTTAAGGTCGCTCCAAAAACAAATGACTACATTTATGAACACATTTACGCTCTCTTGAAAATCAACCCAGAAATCTTTCTTTTTTTGAGGTTCAGGTTGACCATAAAGCTTATACTGATGTTTCTAACCCCTGAGTCTGAGTCACAAAACCACCAGAATGTTTTATTCAACTGCATAAAAACACTATGTGCTGCACAAACAATAAATCCTCACGGCTGGGCATTAACATCCCTTGTTTTGTATTAATTAAACCAACATTTTGGCCTGCAAAATACTCTCTATTTATCACGCTCATTCTTCAAGCGCTGACAGTGTTTATGGCAAGAATCTCCTTCAGATCCAGTGCCACTTCTGTCAAAACTGCTTTTTATTATCACAAGATCAGCACCGCCACCACAGACACTTGGAAATTATATTCCTCCTTCGATACATTATCCAACTCTCCTCCACCTCCTCCACAAATCTTTCCGCTGATAAGTTTGCCAAATTCTTTATAGAGAAGTTAATAGCCGTCAGCAGTGAATGCTTTTATTTAGCCGCTTAGAAACACTCTTTTATGGTGAAAGCTCTGTCACCCTCCCAGGCTGGCTCTCTCTCTGAGAGTGAGGCATCTGCAACCAGCCAAGAATCTAGTGGTTCCACTTCCCCAGTTAAAACATGGCATTGCTAAAAGAGGCATCACAACAAGAGTTTTCACAACTTCTATAAGGCTTTGGGTTAAGTACTCCAGCATGACTGCTGGGTGGTGTGCTCTGGACAGCAGATGGTGTTTCTCAGCCATCTCGATGTCTCCTTCGAGTTCAACAAATGCAACAACTGTCTCAGCTCCTTCAGGCTTGACCCATTTGCTCCAGTTTGTTTTTCTTCTTTAACCTTTTCTGAGTATTTTATTCACTGGAAGTCGTTACACAGTGCACTACCACATGGTATGAAGAACTCCTTAACTCACTGGATCCTGCTGGGTCCAACGCCGTAATAGAGACAAAACGCCTGTAAGGATGGAGAAGGAGGTAGGGCCCGTTACTGTTCCGGCCTCCGAGGTTTCACCCTGGTCTACCCTGGAAATCTGCTTACTGATAGTTAGAGCTGAGCAATTTTATTGATTCTGCGGTAAATATCGATATTTTATTTCCCCAGAGAGTATCGATTTTTCAGCTGTGGGTATCGATATTCTAAGCTTCTTTCAAAACCACCATGTCCCGCAGGGGTGCTCTTCCTGCACTTTCCAGGATGAGCCATTAAGTCCTCCAGCTACTCTGCTGAGATGGCTGCAGTTTTAAGATGGCTTAAATGTTGCTCCAATGGACTTGAATTATTGGCTGCCATGGTTTGTTTTTACTGAACCTGGTGGCTAGAATGGCTAGTAGCTACCTCATATGTTCAGTATCAAGCCAAAAAAGCTGCCAAAGAAGGCCACTTGCTGTACTTTAACTCTCCATTGTGTCCTTACCTTTAAAAGCTTGCAAGCAACAGTTTACACTGTTTAAATAAATAAAACTATTTTTCTCAACAAATCTTTTATTCATTTTGTCCAGCATTTACAAGCTGCCTGTCAGCCATATAATGTGTAACTGATGCTTTCAGTTCAATTAATTCAAACAAAGTCATTGGAACACAAGATGTCACCAAAATCCCTTTAAAATCTTTCAGAAAATGATATAAATGTATCTTAAGATGAATATCGATATATCATATCGTGAGCTGAATATTGTGTATCATATTGTATCGCAAGATTAGTGTATCGCTACATCCCTACTGATAGTTGGGTGTCAAAACTCCCAACATGCAATAGTCCTTCTACGTGTCCACTCTACCAACTTTTCACTTGACCGGTAATAAATGCGTCTCCGATCTTCTCAGCCAACCCGCCCATCCGACTCAATGTCAATATCAAAACGGCCTCGTCAACTATCAACCAAACCTGGGTGTCATGACTGGTATCTAGTTTATCAATCTTATACCCTGAAGAAAAAAGCTGTATTTGGCTCAGTATAAGACTCAAGTCCTGGCACAGGCCACAGTTGTCTCTCACCTCAACTATTTCAACGTTCTTCTTCTGCACTGTGAAACCCCAGATGGTCCAGAATACGGTAGCGCATCTGCTGTTTAATCATCCACAGTGTCACTCAATTACTCGCTGAACACTCCTTCTTGATTTGATCCGGGCACTCGTGGCTGCCCAAATCAAATTCAAATCACTGATGTTGGCCTGCAGAGTGACAGCCAGGTCTGCTCCGAGCTGCCTAAACCAAGCCATATGGGTTTGTGCTGCCCTTATGCCAACTACCTCTCAGGGACGTCGTTTGGCACCGCCACCCGTTCGTACCAGGCGGACTCAGTCGAGACTGTTTTCATTTGTTGCTCCACAACGGTGGAACAAGAACGTGGTCAGAGCAGGGACACCCCTCTCCAGAAGACTCATCTCATTAGACAACACCTCATTACCTCCGCCAAGGAGGTTATGTTTTTGCCGCCGGTCTGTCTGTCTGTCTGTGTTCAAGATAACTCAAAAAGTTATGGATGGATTTTGATTACATTTTCAGGAGTTGTCAGAAATGTGAAAAGGAAGAACTGATTTCATTCTGGGTGTGATCCGGAAGAAATCCTGGATTCTGAATCACTTTCAAATTTTCGATAACATTGCGGTCAATGGGGCCGAAGATTTTGTTTCTCAATATCTCCATTAAATGCCAAATACTCATGAAATTTGACCCAGTGACTGACAATGGGAACCTCTTTCAAACTTCAAAGGCTGATCAGGATCTGATCCAGAAGGCGGATTTTATCGCAATCTGTAAATCGCTATATGGGGGAACTGTTGCACTTGGCGGAGGTCTGCGCTCTCTGAGTGCTTTTCTAGTTTTCTCATGCTTCAGATGCCACATGTCTACTATTATCACTGTCAGTTTCAAATGCAGATGCGTCGCTTTCCCTATTTCAATGCGGCTAAATGTCTATTTTTGATCAAATGTAATGACACAAGAGAACAAGATCTATTTTGATTTGATTACTGCCCCCACATGGGATGCACTAATGTTCGTAAAGATTGGCAAAAATCACCTTTTTTATGTGCAGCCAGATATGTGGAAAACGTTTTCCTTGGTTTTTGGTCATGGGCTACTGGCATGGCGGGGGCAGCGTCATGCTCGGCATCATGCCTGGTGAAATTATTTCAGAAAGATGAGCGGTGCTAAATCCAGACAAATGCTTGAGGGAAACCTTTCACCAACCTTCTAGAAAATAGGGACTTGGACAGAAATGCATGTTAGCCCCAAGCACACACACACACACACACACACACACACACACGATAACCATGTTGGTATGACCCGTTTAAAGCCCAGATCCCAGTCTGACTTCTTATCACTAAAATAAAGGAGTCTAAAGTTTATTTTAACAAAAAAAAAGGACAAAAAAGTGTCCATACAACGTCAGCGTTGAGCAGTTCCTGCCGTCGCCGCTCACGACAAAGCCATGATTATTGGGAGACAAAAGACCATTCAAATGTAATTATAAATCACAGGCAATAATTGTATTTCACTTTGATGCTGCCAGCTGGAACAAATCACAATTTTATTCACACTGGGCCAATTTTGCTGATGCGTTCGGAAGTAATGAGTCTACTGCAATATGTGAGATGGCATCATTCGCTTGGGATTTTCGTGTTTTTCAGGCACTTAAAAATGCATTTGTTTTCATTACTCCCAACTCTGATGAGAAATGACGGCGTCTGTGTATATTGTTGTTATTAAAGTTTTCTCTTCCTGTCGTCAGGATGTCCTACAGTTTGCAGCGCACACATCCACCTCTTGTTTTGTCTGTTTGGGCTGCTGCCCGTCCAACTCTGGAGGTTTGCTGCCAGGACATCGAGATCTGTCACTGGACCTTTAGCTGTCGGCCTGCTGGGTCGCAGGTGTGGGAGGGGCTCACCTCCAGTTACTGTATCACTTTTCTCTCCTGAGCCTGCTCTCCTTGAAACCAGAAAAAGAGCGTGAAAATACCAGCCTGGCGTTTCAGTGTAGCTGGAGAAAACAGTCAAGGACTGGATCTGAGCACCATAGTCAAATTACTGACTTTATAAAGTTTTTGCAAAACTAGGGTTTTTTAATGTTGCTGCATTGTTTACAGCAATGTATCTTCAAAGTCCAGATTCTGATTGAAATGTTTTGGTTCTGGGTCAAAATCCAGAGCATTTTCTTGTTGTTAAATCCAACTTCAAAGCTTCATTTAATCAGGTCATTGTTCCAAACAGGTTTTTGGAGGCCCTGCGATGCACTGGTGACCCGTCCAGGGTGGACCCCTGCCCTTCACCTGAAGAGAGCTGGGATGGACTCCAGCAGAATCCCGTGACCTTACAGAAGACTAATCAGGTATGATGATGCAGTTTCTGTATTTAGAGAATTTCTCAATTTATAAACTCCCAATAGTTCCACTTTACAAAGTAAGACTTTATGACTTTAAAAGAGTCAGAACTTCTGGGTCTATGGAGAATGGATGAGTTTATGAGGTCAGTTTATTCTGACTTTAAACTCAGAATTCTGACATAAACAAAAAAAAAAAAAAACCCAAAAGGTTCTTTGGGTGGAGGCCTAAGTATTATATAACATTATTATATAATATAACACTGATTTTTAACCTTGTCCCCAGCACACAGAGATTTCTCCACATTCTCAGAATCTTTTGATGATTTTATACACTACAGATGATGAGATATTGAAAGTCTCACAGTTTCACAGAGAGGACTGTTATTCTGAAATTGACCTTTTGGTAAGCGCCGCCCCCTTCCTAGTTACTGTTGCTAGGTCAGACAAACTTTCTGCTCCTGCATTAAGGACTGTGTTAATTCACTATATTTCCGATGTGTATCATCAGTGTTAATATTATACTATAATAACTCCATGGTGAAATATTGCTGCTGGGGACCTGCAACAGTGACTCGAGGTGTCCAGAACGTTTGGAGGGACATTTTTATTCTCTTTCCCAAACCAAAACAAATGCTGGAGATTGCATGCTGTAGGTTAAGTTGTGTCCATCCACACAAGCAACTGAACGTGGGGAAAGTTACAAAACACACCTACATTTACTCCCAGATATGTTTACTTTGTTTATTAGATGATTGATTTAACCACCGTTTTGTAAAAGTAATATGATTTAGCGGCAAGGAGGGTGATGAGTTCTCTGTTAGCATTAGCTCTGGTCCATGGAGTCGATGACTTCTCCACTATGGACCAGAACTCGCTAGCCAGCTATCAGCCTGCCTTGTTGTCTACCAATATAAATAGCCCTGGATATTTATTTTGTTAGGTATGAGGTGAGGCTAGTGATGTTACTGTCACTGTATTAATCATCTTAATACAATGCTGCAACTGTCTTATGCTAACATAGCTCTGGTGTCGGATAGACCTATGGACCAGAGCTAATGCTAACGGAGAACTAATCACCCTCCCTGCTGCTAAATCATATTATTACTTTTACTACGGTGATTTAACGGTGGTTAAATCAATCATCTAATAAACAAAGCTAACTTATCTTGGAGTAAATGTAGGTGTGTTTTGTAGCTTTCCCCACATTCAGTTGCTTGTGTGGACAGACACAACTTATGCAATATTTCACCATGACATTATTATAGTATAATATTAACACTGATGATACACATCAGAAAAAATAGCGAATTAACACAGTCCTTAACGCAGGAGCAGCAAGTTTGTCCGACCTAGCATCAGTAACTAGGAAGGGGGCGGCGCTTCCCGAAAGGTCAATTGTTTCATGATTTATAGACGCAGTTTTTCACCTACTGATAAACTTTACTTCTGGGAACTCTGCCTGTCTAAGATGTCTCCTTCTACACGCTCAGCTCAGTCTCTGTTGGCGGTAAACTTATTTTAGTTCTCCTTACAGGCCAACTCAAAACCTTTCTGAACTGCACTGCTGACGTTAAAATTGAAAATGTGCCAATATTTTTAATGATCTGGTTAAAAGTCTCACTTTTTTTTGTGGACAAAACACAATTTGAAATGTATTGTGATTTGTGTTTATTTACAATCACGTAGCGCCCTGAAACATTTTGGGAATTGAAGTTATGCTTGCAAAGGGTTAGATTACACTGGAGCGCATGAAAAAAAGCATCAAAGACCTGTAATTCCTAAACCCTTCATCTAGTTTGGTGAACACGTCCAATTTAAAGAATACTCTCCACTTCCACGCTGTGTTTTCTGTTCCGCAACTGTAACTTGAACGTGCATTAAACCATAATATAGGTAACCGCGCCCGCCGGGGGACCTGGCAGACTTGCGACCATGCAATCAGCACAGCGGGCAACTCCGCTTTTTTTTTTCTGTAATCACACATTTTAAAACTGTAGCAGAACGTTTCCAGCTTCGGATGATAATGTATTCAAACAGCCCAGCTTGCGTTTGTGCCCAGCTGTTGTTCGAACACTCTCCCCTGTATTTGTCCTCCCCGTGAGGTGGGATTTACATGCGTTTGTGGCGGCGGGGTGTTTGGAGAGACAGCGCTCAGGAGTGCATCCCGTAACCTGTCATCAAAACCAGACTGCTGCACCCTGTTTATGTGACTAACGCTAAATCCATGACATCAGCTCTTTCTTGCGGACTTGAACTCCAAACTTCACCGTACAATCTCTTCCTCCGTCAACCGACTCCTTTCTGCACTTTGTTGATTCTGTGACTTATGAGCTGCGATAATACAGCCTGCAGTCGGCAGATGGGATGAGGCACGTTTGGACATATCTGATAGATTCAATTTTATTTGTGTAGCGTCTGTTCCAATGCCAAGTGTCTCTAGGTGCTTTACAGAGACCCAGATCATGACCCCCGAGCAAATATCATTAAAGGTGGGGTGAAAAAACGGTTCCAGCAATCCAACTGAAGTGAGATTTTGAAAATATACACTCCCTCCCTCCTCCCAAAGGCTCCGCCTCCTCCTCTTCAGCTCACCCCTCGAAACCACGCCTTCACACGATTCACAACTACATGAACCACAGGGAGGAAGGGAGGGGTGGGTGGGAGTGCATTGATATTTGATGGACGTATTAGGCAGCCAATAAACAGTTTTTCTCTGATTATACTCTCTAGACTGGACCAAAACGTTTCGTTTTTTTGCAAACCTTTTATTTCAGTGGGTGCAGTGGGAATGTGAAAAGGTTTTCAGGCAATATTGTAAAAAATGCGGCAAAAAAAGAACACCTACCCCACCTTTAACTAAAACGATAATATTAAATCCAAATCAAGGATAATGGCAAACCTTTAAACCAGGGGTGTCAAACTCAATTGCACCGGGGGCCAAAATTCAAAACACGCTTCAGGTCGCGGGCTGAACAGGATAAACATTTATTGAACACACTAAAACAAAATGTTTTTGGAACATAAATATGAATTAAAACAGACAGAAATATTATTCTGTAATAAACTTAAACCGTAAATAACTTGTATTTGATATTTTGCTCTCCATAAAAATATCGCGTTAAAGGTGCACCCACTGAAATAAAATGTTTGCAAAAAAAAACAAAATATCTCATCAAAATTATACAAGTTGGAAATATTAACTTGCTAAAAAACCTGGAAATATAAATAAAATAACACTTCAACTTTTCATCCCTCCAAATGGTGGAGTCTTTTCCTTTACTGTCCATGAACTGACAGATTTCGTTGCTGAGCTCAAAAACTCTGTTGAGAACTTTCTCCTGACTGAGCCAACGCACTCTGTATAAGGAATGTGGACAAACTCTGCATCTATCTGCCACATAAAGGAACCAAACTGCCGGAGATTTAACGCTTTAGCTCTGATAAAGTTTACAGTTTGTGTTCCAGTGCTCATCATGGTCCATCTTCAGGAGCTTCCTGGTGTCTGATGCAGTGATGTTGTTAACTCACCAGGACAGTTCTCCTCCTGCATCTTCACTCGCATCCTTCCCACTAGTTCAGTTTATTTACCGCTCATAGCCGCTGCTCCATCTGTTGTCAGTCTAATAAGTTTGTCCCCGGACAGTTTCATGTCTGTTACACTTTAACATATGTTTTCAAAAAAGCATTTTCCAGTCATTGTCCTGTGCATCGATTTAATGTCCATTACTTCTTCTGTTACGCGCAAATTGTAGTCCACTCCGCGGATAAAGCTTGAAACTAGACTTGATTGACGTGGGAAGTCTGCGGCAAGGCCACAGAAGTGTTGCATTTTGGGATCTGTAGTTCTGTGCAGTATTGTTTTAATCAGCGCCTCATATCAACGGGCCATTAATAACGATAATGTAAAATGATCTCGTGGGCCGGATATGATTACACAGCGGACCGGATGTGGCCCGCGGGCCTCGAGTTTGACACATGTGCTTTAAGCCAAACAGTGGCAAGGAAAAACTCCACTTTAAGAGGAAGAAACCTTGAGCAGGACCTGGATCATATGGGGGGACCTTCCTGATAAAGACCAGCCGAGTAAAGAAAGAAAAAGAGAGGAGAGACAGGACAGAGAGAGGATGGAGGACAGAGAGAGGACAAATAACTGAATGAAATGACTATATAAACAGATGCAGGTAGCAGCACTGAGGTGCACTTTGATTCTTTGTCATTGTGGAAACAAAATAATGAGTAAATAAATAAGGATGTGCGCTGTTCTGGTCCATGTCAGCGCATGATGCTGCAATACTATGTTTTGCATGCAGACTCTAAAACTGCACCTAAACCTGCTGGATACGTGCATTTGAGTCTCACAAAACACCACAACGAATTTTCAGCTACGTTAACGGGCGTTCAACAGATCAAGGATCACCAGCTGACATATCTGTAGTCCACTTTAAGAGACTGGTTGTAGTTTTGGGTATTTTTAGGAAGAAAAGAAATCTTGTGACTGAACTCTATGTTCTCTGCAGCAGTCAGCGCTGCCGGGAAAAACTCTGCTCATTTCTCACTTGATGAAATAAATTACCCTTATTTGAAATACTATAATTAGCTTTTAAACTTGATTATTAAGGAGCCCTATAAATTTTGGCCCAGTTTCTGACCGTGATTATATCTGACGCCGATGCTGTAATTTGGATTTTGAAAATGGACGACACAGTCTGGACGTCTCGGACGTCAAACGCAACAGCGAACATTCGTACTGAATCAATAAATGCGGGAAAAAAACTACCACCTAATCAGCAGTATGAGGCAATGATTGCTTCATCATACACACACTCCCATCAATAGAGTTGAAATCTGCGAAAGAAGACCGGCGACGTTCGTTATCACGCTTCAGAACACAGGAGGCCTTGTTTCTCCTCATTCAATTAATGCACATCCAGTATGTGCGCTGAAGAAATAATTGCACTTTCATGTTCCATTATTTATAATTTGGTGCAAAAAGAAAAAGAGAACCAATGCTAATAAGGTTGAAATAAACATGATCACATTAGTGGAAGGGTGTATTGTAGTGTGGAGAAGATATTACAATAATGAGTGTGTCATTTGGGAGTTACAGTAAATCAGCCGGAGGCTTTCCTGGTGCTAATTTATGCACTTCAGAGACCTCGGTGATGTCTGCTGGAGGAGCCACTAACCTCCGCATCCTGGACAAATCCCCTGCCCGGCTCCCTCGCTGTCTCCACCTAATTATCCCCAACTTTAATTGGCTAAATAAATCATTGTTTTGCATTACCAACTTTGGTGCTGGATGCACATCTAAATAAGTAAGGATGTTGCATCCTGAGGTCATCCTGAGGGTTAGCTGAGTTAGATTACTGCACTTGTATGTGTGGGGCCTTTAGTAGCCACGGTCCCCTTGTCCCTGTGTTGTAGGGGTGTGAAAAAAAAAATCGATTTGGCAATATATCGCGATTTTCGGCCGCACAATATAATATTGATTTTTCAGCTCCTAATATCAATATCGTCAGTATGTTGTAATGGTTACTTAAATGTGCAAAAACACCAATAATAAACATTAAATAGGTTGTTTTGAAGCAAATAGTTTTGACTCAATTTGTCCTCTGAATGATCAATATCATCTGATGAACATATACAGCAACTTGATTTTTCATCTCTACTTTTAATTTTGATATTAACTGGGTAGAATATCGCAATATATCGTGATAATATCGTATCGTGACCCAAGTATCAAGATACATATCTTATTGCGAGGTCCTTGCCAATACTCACCCCTACTGTGTAGCACGGAAACATGGCTCGCCGATGTTCTGTTTGAACTAACAGATGATTAGCATCCCCGAGGCCCAAAGCGGCCACGTCGCTGAGCCTGACAACAATCACTTACTTCTGGAGAAACAGCCACTATGACGCATGAAATGAAATGGGTGCACAAGCTGCTGGGACAGCTTGTTAAAACCAGGTTTCACATGTGTGATGCACCCCGATAACATGACAGTCTTCGTAGGCTGGATGGAGCTTTGAAGCGTGTATTCTGTCTGAGAACAAGAGCAGAAAGTTTGTCTGACCTAGCAACAGTATCTAGGAAGGGGGCGGTGCTTACCGAAAGGTTAATTGGGGTTGTTTATGACGGACTGAAGCTATATGTTGGCAGCACTGGAATTACTCTAAATATAACTGGTCAGGTCACCATACTGGTGCAGTGGAGGCACCAGTTCTCTCAGCCTGTGGTGGATCCAGACTTCATCTCCCAGTTATGGAAAAATTTCATTTGTTTATGTCAAGTCATCTTTATTTTGATAGCACATTTAAACCAAAATGCTTCACAAAGCAAAAGCATTATGCAAGATAAAACATGTGGATATATGCAGACAAAGGCGTCATTGTCATCAAAGCCTTTTCCTTTACCAACATGTATTCGTATCACATGTGCAGCTCAGGAAGGTCGAGCTCATTTCACCTCTTTCTGTGGGAAAAGGCTGGAGGGTTCTGGATTATCTTCACTTTAAGCCATTCAGTTTCTATTTTGACATTTCAGCCAGAGTCTTGGTGCGGCTAACTTATTAAAGCAGCTTTTTGTGGATTTTGCCCCACAGCGGCTCACGCAGTGACATTATGGTGAGCACTGTGTACATGACAGCAGAGAAGTGCAGCAGGGCAGCAGACGTACCCAGAAGAGGCCTTCTGAGACTGAGCATAACGGTGGCACCGCCGTGCTCTGAAACCCCTTCATTTGCAGCGGCTTGCACCATGCAATGATGGTTTTTCATGTTGCCAAGCAATGCCTCTGCAGAGGGCAGGATGTGACTTGGTGATCCTGTAATGGGTGGCATTCAGAGTTCAGACGATCAGCCTGCAGCCAACGGTTAGCGCCCCCCCCTTCAGTCATATGTTAATGTCATTTTATTTTTGCAGAAACGTTGCAATCATCTGATCATACTCGCTCTTGTATTAGCAGTGACAGCTGGGCTATCCACCGACTGGCACCTGCCTTGAAGGTTTCCCACCTGAGAATAATCTCACTCATTGAGATTGACTGGAAATGGTTTCATAGCCGTGTTTCTGATTGATAAGCAGCAACAGTTGTTTCTTTAAGACGCTGGCCTCCAACCTATTTTGCACCACGGACCGCAACAACAAAATAAAATGATACGACTGGCATAAAAACTGTGGTATTTTCTATATGTTATAATTAGGGCCGGGGCAGTTAACGCATTATTATCGCGTTAACTCATTAATTAACGCCGACATTTGTTTTATTGCGCGTTAACACATGTTGCTCACATGCTTTTGTTTTGAAAAGTCTGTTACTGGCTGCTGCGGAACCAGGTTCCATCAGCCTGATGGAACCTGGTGTTCCATCAGATCTGCTCCATGTGTTCACTGTCCTGCTGTTCTCTAGCTGGTTACTGCAGTGCGGCTCCATCTAGTGGCACAGATGTGTAATGACAGCAGAAAGTCCAGTCCTCAAACAAATTCAGTTCTGTGGCCCGTTTTTTCAAGTCTAAAATTGAAATATTTAAAAAAAAACCAGGCATTTTTTGTGTTAGATTAAAAAATGAAAAATGTAATAAAATTTCACTTAATTTTTAAAATTTTTGATTTGCAATTGAAAATGGAAAGAATGAATGTTACATGGATTGATAAAGTTACTGAACTTTCACATGGACATTTTCATTTTAAAGTTCTTCCAGACGGAGGATTCAACAGAAACAAGGTTATTTGTAACAACTGCCAAGTTGAACTCCCCGTTAAAAGTTTCTGCTGTTACCTCAGAAATTACCTGTTTTAATGTTCTGATTGTGCTGAACCACAATCATTTTGTTGGATTTTGTTTGTAGACTTTTTTAAAAAATTTTTTATAAAAACAGGATGACATTAATGCCCTGGCAGTGGCAATAAGCTTTATTTTATTTGACAAATTTTAAGATGAGATTTACACTAAATATGTGTTACTGACAAGTGCTGATGTTAAAAATGTTTGAACAACATGTGTTATGGCAGCAAAACATTTAAATAAAAGTGCATTTTACACTACTTTTGAATTCATTATTTGATTTTTCGTATACAATGCGAATAATCGTGATTAATCAGGGAAATAATGCAATTATTCGTGATTAAAAATTTTAATCGTTGCTCAGCCCTAGTTATAATGAACTTTAATCTGTTGCGTATTCATGTTCAGCTTTATTAGAAGCCTCCTTGTAACAATAGAACATCGGTAACATCCTCTGCAGGCAAAGACACTTTCCAAATATGTTTATTTTAATTTAAATTTTTAAGTTAATTTTTTGGCACTAGTGGCCTTTTTTTGACAGTGAAGGAGAGACAGGAAACAGGGCAGAGAGAACAGAGAAGACATCCTCCGGGTCGGGAATCGAACCCACGACCAGCCGCCAGAAGACTGTAGCCTCTCTATGTGGGCCTCCTGTCCCCAAGACATTTGTTTTTTACTCATTTTGCCAGCTTGGGGGTTAAAACATATCACTTGACCATGACACGGGTCTGAAAGTCTTGTTATACATCATGAGTCATAGATGGATGTAATGGAGAGAATCTGGTCGTTTTTCAAAATCAAACATCATTTAGACTCGGATAATAAATCAAACTGTAATAATGGAAGTTTTTTATTTTCTTCTCTGCAGCCCTGTACCAAATGACCCATTGACCGGTACTGGGCTGGGGACTGGGGGTTGGGGGACCAGTGCTCTAAGGCCACTGCTTATGTCTTTCCCTCTTGCCGTTGTGTTAATGCACATAGAGATCAGCGCAGCTGCTGATCATCATTTCATCAAATGCTGATGTTGATTAGGACACAGCTGCAACTTAACATTTCTGTCTAAAGATGAATACCTTTTATTTACTTTGTATGAATAAATAATGACACAGTTTGCGGTACTGGGATAATTTTTATTCCGTCTTTACACACAAACACGGGGAAAAGAAGTGTGTGTGGGGGTTTGTAGCTTAACAGGGAGCTGCTGTGTGGATTACAACAGAAAGAAGACGTCCATCTCGGCCACACGGAGGAAGAGCTGATGTTGTGTACGACACAATCTCTCCAGTTCCCACTGGACAACTGTTCAAGAGCAGATCTGCTGTGCATCACGGAGCAGACTGGCACATCCAGGACGCTCCAGCGCTTGTTTTTATCCAGCACGTGACAGATGCATCTTCCTCACTGGTACAGTTGTAGACAGAAGTTTACATGCACTGTGCAAAAACACACGTTGACAGTGAGACAAAAAATGAAACGTGTGTTGTTGCACAGTGTATGTAAACTTCTGGCTTCCCCCGACAACGACGACAAAAAAAAAACAAAAAAAAAAAAAAAACCACAAGCTTGAAACTTTGCAAAAGCTCCAAAATTTACTCAGATTATCTAAACCTCTTTATTTGAACCTAAAGCAGCTGCAATAATCCCTCAAGGACACGTGCACAGATTAATCACGTCCCATAAATAAGCGTGTGATGTGATGTAATAGCTGCCAAAACACAGAAAAAAAAAGTTGCAGTCATCTGTCATTGTTGTTTAGGTGGAGTCGGCTGATTCATGCAACGTTCACACCTTTGAAAGAGCGCACACAAGGATTTCTCTGGATTGCCGTCATTACGCCTGAGCTTAGATCAGCGAGTGCGCCGATCGGATTCCTGGATGTAACGCTGATGAGAAACGTACGTAAGCCCCGTTAGAGCTCAAGGGTTGTCAAGTTGTCGCGTCGTCAAGCACAAATCTGGAACATAGAGGGAACGACTAAAGTCATGAATCTCATCTAATTTCTCTGCCGCGGTGGTTTAAACGGCGTGAATAGTCGGACCGGGTCCAAACCCACGGTGAATATCTGCAACACCTTTATGGGCCTGTCACAGATGAAAGCCACCTTTAAAGAAAGGCGGCGCGGTGTCGTCCCTGAACCAGAGCGAGGTTTTAATGCCATGACGGCACGTCCAGGGGGATTTTCCTGCTTCTGTACGTCTGCCTGAGATTTCCTTCAAGATGTGCTCAGGTGAAAGGTGCATCTCAAGAAGAACACTGCTCTACTTCACCAAGTATTTGTGATAAAAACCAATGAAGCAAAAAAGAAGAAGAAAAAGCTATTTGCTGTCCAGGAGTGAACGGTGAGGGACAGGAGGAGCTCCTCTAATTCATCTAATGAGTTATTGACTTTGGCCGTAGGGGAATATATATATATGCAGAGGCAGAGTGATTGTCTCTTTACCTACACTACCTTCCAAGTGACAGACGAACCTAAATAAATCCACATCGTTCTCTTTCTCTTTACCTTTTACTTTTGGAATTTAGTCTTCTGAAACTAAAGGCCCTTTGTCATTCAGCCACATGGAGCTTTGTTTTTTTTTTTTTTATTTATTTTTTGTCACAGCCGTAACATTTGACGCTCGCTGCCCGTCCGACGAGCGATGAGCATGCTGCAACATCAGCGCATGTCAAGGTCGGGGACGGTGGATGTTGATTTAAAGACACGTTAAACTGTTCTGGCATCTCTGAAATGGGAAGAGCTGCAGGGTGCTCATAATGGTGGCTGTCAAAGCAGCGACAGCGGGGGTGTCTGCTGGAGCAGCAAGTTGTGTACGTGATCATTTAACCATAACGCATAATGAACTTAAAAAAAAAACAGAAAGTGACACCTTTATTTGCTGTGGAGACATTTCTTCGTCACGGCTGCGTTAATGTTTCTCCAGGGATCTCATAGGAACAAGGGGAGAGTCTGACCGTGGCGTGGTCTTCTCCAACACATCCCTAAAATTTCTGACGGGGTCAGGCTCTGGACCAAAGATCCAGTGGCACTCACAATCACTCCTACGGGCAATTTAGAACCACCAATCAACCTGACATGCAGGTCTTTGGACTGTAGGAGGAAGCTGGAGGAAACCCACATAAGCATGGGAAGAACATAGAAACTCCACACAGAAAGACCCCTGCTGAGGTTTGAACCTGGAACCTTCTAGCTGTGAGGCAATAGTGCTAAGCACTAATCCACTGTGCTGCTCTGATTTTGAGCTAGAAAACAAATAAAAAAAAACCAAAACTAGGGCTGGGCAGGTTAACGCGTTATTATCGCGTTAACTCATTAATTTATTTATGCCGAAATGTATTTCATTGCGCGTTAACGCATGTTGCTCACATGCTTTTGTTTTGAAAAGTCTGTTACTGGCTGCTGCGGAACCAGAAAACAATTGGCAGGTAAACATGCGGAAAAGATAAAACAGACATGGAGAACGGTAAAAATCGGTGAACTTTACAGTTCAGGTAGCAACTCAGGTAGCAATATTAACAATTCTGTCTAAAAAAAATTCTGGACTGCAGCAAAACTTTCACGTCATTCCTCCATGTTCCATCAGATCTGCTCCATGTGTTCACTGTCCTGCTGTTCTCTAGCTGGTTACTGCAGTGCGGCTCCATCTAGTGGCACAGATGTGTAACGACAACAAAGTCTATTCCTGGACTCCTGATATTCTCATTTTTGAGAATATGACTTCTAGATTAAAATATCGTCCTATATTTGGGCCAATATAGTAGTTTGATCAATGACTTATTCAACAGCAGATGGGGGTCCTGCAATGCTGGAAATGAGCATCAGAAGATTCTGAGCTCGTCATGATCTGAGCAGAGAAAGACTGATGTCAGACTCAGAGCTGGAGAGGCTTTGATTCATCTATATATGAGCTGAGTTTTCATTCAGATTTACACAATATTGCAAATATTATAGTATGTGATTCCAGCACTGCCATGCTACCTGAACTGAAGACATTTCAGGGTCACGTAAACCAGACAATTAAATATTAAAAACAAATTCAGTCCCGTGGCCTGTTTTCTAAAATTGAAATATAAAAAAACCAGGCTTTTTTTTGTGTTAGATTAAAAATGAAAAACAAAATAAAAAGTCACTTTTTAATTTTTAAAATTTTTGATTCTCAATTGAAAATGGAAAAAAAAAAATGATACACAGATACGGATTGGTAAGGTTACTGAACTTTAACATGGACATTTTCATTTTAAAGTTCTCCCAGACGGAGGATTCAACAGAAATAAGGTTATTTGTAACAACTGCCAAGTTGAACTCCCCGTTAAAAGTTTGTTGGTAGACTTTTTTATTTTTATAAAAACAGGATTACATTAATTCCCTGGAAGTGGCAATAAGCTTTATTTTATTTGACATTTTTTAAGATGAGATTTACACTAAATATGTGTTACTGACAAGTGCTGATGTTAATTCAATTCAATTCAATTTTATTTATATAGCGTCTGTTACAATGACAATTGTCTCTAGGCGCTTTACAGAGACCCAGATCATGACCCCCGAGCAAATATCATCAACTAAGATTATATAATTAAATCCAATCAATGATAATGGCAGGTAAAAAACTCCCACGTAGAGAGAAAAAAAAACCTTTATACCAAACAGTGGCAAGGAAAAACTCCACTTTAAGAGGAAGAAACCTTGAGCAGGACCTGGATCATATGGGGGGACCTTCCTGCCGAAGGCCAGCCGCTGTTGTTTGAACAACAAATGTTATGAGACTTTAGTTCATATGGCAGCAGAACATTTAAATAACGGTGACCTTTACACTACTTTTGAATTCATTATTTGATTTTGCGTATACAATGCGATTAATCGTGATTAATCAGGGAAATAATGTGATTGATCGCGATTAAATATTTTAATCGTTGCCCAGCCCTAATCAAAACACATCCTGTCACTGGTGCTACAGCGTAAACCTCCACATGAGACCGAGACAAGAACGTGATCATGAAAAGGATTTCAGAACATCTGAGAGGTTTGACAGAACCAGCCAGACATCTCGGACCTTCAGGGCTGCAGGCCTGCGAGTGAAACCAAAAACTCCACGACAACGACGGCGCACGCATGATGGGGGAAGCCTCCGTTTATGAGGCTGCTAAAAATACGCAGCTGCAGCTGGAAGCCAACGACCGACGTCCATAAATTCAAGATCCACTCCCGTGATCCTCGGCACGGAGAATAAGGGACAGCTGATTATTCTCTGACTGGCGCTCACGATTCAGTTGATTACCGCCGTCATAATCCCATGTCAAAGTTTGTTTTAATTATACTAAACAGGTGTTGCAGAGCAGGAGACAGATAACAGAATCATCAACCACATTTGCAAAACAATGAACATAATGCAACAGATTTGTCCGTCATTTAAGAGACTCTGCATAATCACGCTCCCGTTGAATAATTCCCCGTAATTACTCACGCACTAATGCTCCCGAAGAATAGAGCAGCGAGCGGCAAAGCCGTCGGCGGGAAAGTGTGTTTGCTGTAATTGCTATGCGGTCTTTTTAACCTGCTGTCTGAACGGCCGGATGCAGTTTTATGTGCATTGTGTTTTCAAATTCTCATTTGGATGCTGAATTGTTGGACAAAATGCGGTCAATGATATAAAATCAAGCTAAAGGAAAAGAAGTCATTGACACGGCGGGAAAAAAGTGTCGGTTTGGAGCTCCCTGCAGGGATATTTAATCACTCTCAGAGTCAACATGGCTGAGCGTCTCCGTCCTTTTCATTCATGAAGTGATAAAAAAAGAAGCTCGGACTTCAGAGTAATCTATGTGCTCGTCATTAATTGTACACTTAAGCTGAATTGGAAGTTTACATTAATGTTTTTTTGATGCTTTTTGGGTCATTCTTCAACTACGGTAGAATTTGTGTCTTTTGCTGGAATAATAGATACAAAACACATTTCTTGATTTTTTTGTTTTTGGCACAGTAAAGAGGAACATACAAAAATTATTTAAAGGTCAAGTGTTATTTTTACTACATAAACCATGGTTTTATTTGTATAGATTGCGCTATTGTGCAATTGTCCCTCAGTCAGATTTTTGACCTTCAATCCCTCTTACTATTGAATTACATTTTGATTTAAAAACTAACTTTACAGACAAATGATACATAAATACCTATTTTAATGAAACATACCATGTGTTGTAAGATACAGTAGTATTAAATGTCTTTTTTTTTTTTCAGAAAAAAGAGCACCTGTCCCTTGGGGTCACTGTCATTTCCATCACACACAACAAAATGTAACTTTAGGGAGGGTTTTTTTTAAGGTTTGAACACCTGCAACCATGGTAACCACCTGTAACAGTCAGTCACAGGAGAGCACATGGCAAGAGAGCAGAGCTAGCTCCCTGGAAGAATATGAACGCTGAAAAAAAATCAAGCTAAATAAGAATATGTTTATTGGTTGTCATTTCCAAACAGCTCATATTTTTTTTAATTTATAAATAATGATTGAAATAACATTTCATGTTGTGTATTTTGTGTATATTTAATGCTAGCTTTAAAACAGAGATTAGCATGCTAATACAACATGAGATTTTTGAAAAAATGTGACACATTGTCATTTCCACAACAGTCATTTCCATCACAATCCTGAAAATAAATATATTTATATATTTGGTATCATTTATGTGTGAAATTTCATGAAATATTTTGAAAACATGAATTCTGTAAATAATTTTGTTTGTAAAACACATTGTTTGTGGTGTGATGGAAATGATGCTTTCCTCTGAATGTTCAACTAAAATAAGAAAAAAATATATATATATTATCTATATAATTACATCACAACAGCTACCAGAATGTATTTCTACACATAATGGATAAGAAAAACATATCAAAATATTACCTAAAAATGTGTGTTTGATTTTCTAAAAATTTTGAGATCAAATTTGACCATAGTTGAAGAATGACCTTTTTATGTTTTTTCCTCTATGGAGCAGAAACAGAGAAACCTGAGATTAAATTGCTCTTTTTGTTGTCAAGGTGGAGGTCCATTTGGCCCAGAGAATCTGCTTAAGCCGTGGTCAAGCTCCAGTCAGTTCTTGGCAGCCCCACAGGGCCCACAATGTCTTCTGGAGGTGTTTTGAGCCCCAGCATTGTCAATTTCTGATTCCTGTCTGGAAAGGTAGAAGCAGACATCACTTTTTCTTTTTTTTTTTTCCTTTGAGCAGGTGCCAACACCTGAAGGTAAACAACATGCAGGAGGGCGTGGGGGTCAGAGCAGCGTCTGGACTCAGCCTCTCCCCACAGACCGAGCCTGTCAGAGCCTGAATCTGGCCTGTCTGGAATGCTGAGAGGAGCTGAGCCACCGCTGCAGCCGGCCTTGACGCCACATCAGGCCCCTGGTGTGGACTGTCATGTAGAGGGGGTACGGTTTCGGCTGTGAGCAGCAGAATTAATGTTGTGGAGACTCCAGCAGCTACTTCTACTTGAAAAGAGACTGTGAAACCCCCCCCTGCATTTAATTCTGATCTGATCTTCATCTAAGTCGCTGAAACAGGGAAGCTCCATGTTCTTATGCTGACAGCACACCGTTATAATTTCATTGTTGGCTTCGTTGAACGTTAAAGATTCACAACGCCAGAGGAAAAAGTAAGTGAACTCAGAGTGAACCCACTTTTTTTTCTTTTTTGACCCAACTATTAGAGCCTGACCGTAAGTTAATGACATAATGATGTAAAGACATCAGCTTTTCTCATAAGTCTAAGGGCAAGAGCTTTGTGAGACAGTCTCTGTCTCAGTATCTTTGTCTATGCACATTAACAATACAGTGATCCCTTATTTTTCGTGGCTAATGGGGACCGGGGACCCCAGGGAATATGCTTTTTTTTTTTTTTTTTGCCGGACTGGAATAATGTAATGTGTAATTACACATATGCTCCAGTAGGGGGCAGTGGCGCCCTCATTGTCACGGTGTCTGCAGGGAATATTAGCTATACAGTGATCCCTTATTTTTCATAGTTAATGTGGACCCCCGAACTGGAGCCGGAGCCCCCCGAGCCTCAATAATGTGTTTAAAATATGTTTAAAAACCTCAAAAAAGTAGCGAGACACTGCAGCGAAACAAGACAAAGGCTCAACTGTGGTCTTTCTGTTACCTTAATAGCCTCTGGTCTCTGAACTGTAGTAAAGAAACCGCTGGTTTTGTGCTATTTTTGGTTCCTAATTGGCGGCTAACATGCTAACAACAACAAAAGAAAAAGTCCGGTTTTCTCTGCATGGAACGAGCACTTTATTCTGGCACTGCAGGAACTTGAAATATCATACAGGTTGTATTGTTGGGCTTCTGTCGGTTAACAGCATACATTACATTACTACATTACCCATAAGGCCACCATCTTAAAGGGGCCAGGCTGGCTCACAGCATTTCTTTGCAGTGAGAGAACGCGCACAACATCCTGTGATGTTTCCGCGATTTTTTCTTGATTTCTTTATTATATTATATATTTCTGAAAAATCCGCGAATAACTTAAACTGTGGAACTTAAAGCGCGAATTGGCGAGGGATCACTGTACATGTAAAACTGGTAAGGGGCACAACGGTCAAGCCTAGTTAATCTGCGTAAGGCTGGAAAAGGATGCAAGATCAGTGACTGGTCCATCAGTCCATCGCTACACAAGTTGTCTATAAATAGAGACAGTTTTGTGCTCTGGCTGCTCCTCCTAGAAGTGGACATCCAGCCAAGATGGCTCCAAATAAGCTGGGCAGAAACAACTAAAGGCTTGAACTGGCCAGTATCTCTGTTAGCGATGCAATACGTAAACCATTGCACAGGAAGGGTGTCGGTGGTACAACGGTACAGAAGAAGCTGCAGATATCTGAAAAATCTGCAATCTGTAACAAAAACGTTATGTGATTCATGTGATTTGGGAAAAATGCTCAATAAGATGCATGGGTGCAAAAAGAGAACGGCTTACCTTCATCGAAATCAGCATCCCAATGGAACGGTTCGGTGGAGGGAGCAGGATGATTTGGGCTAGCTTCGCTGTCTCAGGACCTGGACCATTTAACCACAACTGAGGAGAAAATACATTCCCAAATCGACCGAGGAACATCCCACGGGATAAAGTCTGAGCTGTCCACTGGCTTAAGTTCAGTGGGAGGTGGTTGAACAGCTCCCCTAAATATGGAACTAAATCCACCACAGAGCGGCTTCATAAAAATAAAATGCACCAGACGCTCAGCCCATAGAGATGCTGCAGAAAAACCTCAAGAGAGCTGTTCACCAGACATCCCACAGACGTGTCTGAGCTGAAGCGGTTCTGGAAAGTTCCTCCTGAACATTGTGAAGTTCTGAACCAGTGACTTCGATCAGCTATTAACCCCAAGAGTTTGCTTGCTTTTTTTTTCCTCCAGTGCTGTGGATGTTTGATCGATGGAGACACTGCTTTGCGTCTTAGATGACGATCACGTCACCTTTTATGGCAAATGAATGCAGAAAACCAGTAAATCACTTCTCTTTTTTTTTTTTGTTTTCACCTCTGCACTGCTGACAGTGGCTTTGCAGAAGCTTAACAAGGCCGGCCAAATCAGAGCATCATCCCAAAATTTACGGCGGAGGGAAGAGTGCTGGCGCACCAGCGCCGGCTCCCAGCGAGGTGCATCAGTAGAGACATCCAGAACCCCGAAAACAACCGATCTCATCTTCAGCCCTGCAGGTACCTGCCCACGCTGGAAACTGCTGCGGAGGCAATAACTGTCGCTTCTTCTTCTGCGAGGAAGAGCAACAGAAAGCTAAAGAGTCAGTATAAGTGTCAGCATTATGGCAACCCATAAAACACACACAGGGTGAATCGAGTTTCACCTCCGAGCCGGCCGGGCCACTGCTGGCAGAACACAAGCCTCGTGAATGTTTCCTTTCACTTATTCAAATGCGATGTGTCTCACGTTCTGATCCTTCGAGAGGTTTTCTTCTCTGTTTTCAGCCTGAGACCCATTTATGACTGAACATTTCTCAAAAAAATAAAAAATATGTTTCACATTCGAATCCACATTCAGCCACAGTTACCTGCGTTTCAGAGTGTATGAGATGGTTCAGAATGTAAAGTACCTCCGTCTGTGACCTGGATGCGTAACAGCGAAAGGCTGTTTTTATCTTTTTTTTCCATGTGACTCAGCCTTTTAGTATTTAAGTTAAAACAGGAGAAGGAGGAGCAATCAGTTTTGTCTGAATAATAGGGGTGAGTATTGGCAAGGACCTCGCAATGCGATATGTATCATGATATTTGGGTCACAATACAATATTATCATGATATTGCAATATCACAATATATTGCAATATTCTACTCAGTTAATATCAAAACTAAAAGTAGAGATTAAAAATCAAGTAGCTGTATATGATAATCAGATGATATTGATTGATTTGCTTCAAAACAGCCTATTTATTGTTTACTATTAGTGTTTTTGAAAAAATCGATATTAAGAGCTGAAAAATCGATATTATATTGGGCGGCCGAAAATCGCGATATATTGCTAAATTGATTTTTTTTCACACCCCTAATGAATAGTTCTGTTTTGTTGGACTAAAACACTTGCTGTTTGATAACCTGATTGAGGAAACCCGACAACCGGGGGACGTGGCCTGTAGGGGGCAGGACTCGCACTCGTCCGGGGCTTCACAGACGTGTCTTTCTCTCCGGTGGTGTCCTCCTCTTAATCCAGCAGCAGCAGACTGGATCTCCACTCGTCTCGCCATCACTGTTGATCTGTTTCTTGTCGAATTGACGGGAAAATTTCTTGTGAGGTCCTTGTGTTGATCTTCTGCCGCGCAAAAGACACAAATGTAGCGGTAATGACCGACTTCGACCAGTGCTGCCACCTAGTGGATGCTATTTTTGTGGTACTCTCATTTCCACATTACAAAAAACACCTACTGGAACAGATTTTTTCTTTTTTTTTTTTTTTTTATGGAAACAAAGTTGACTCAATGCAAAATATCTGACACCCAACCAGAGCTTTTTTAGTTTTATGTTCCACGTGTTGAAGGAGACATGAGATTAAAAAGTCATCATTAAAAAAAAACACTCCAGCTGTGACATGTTGCTGTAGTTCTATTCATAGCAGCCATTTTTAGGGGGCGGAGCTAACCTGTGAGCATGACTCCACCTGTGTTTTGTGCAGGCTGAGGGTTGCTACCAACTTCAGAGAGATGAGGTAGGTAGAGATGAGTAATTCCTGGTTAATTCTCCTGTGATCTGGGTCTGAGATGTCACAGTTTCCTGCAACTCTAAACAGCTGATTGAATGACAATTTCAAATACGATGTCAGAGTAAAGAAATGTGCCCTCCTGAAAGTAACTATTTTCTGCATTAAAAGTTCATGAAACCTGATTGCTTGGTGCCACCTAAATGCACCTGTTGTTTATCTCAAGGGATCAAACTCTAACGTTGTAAACGTGACAAAAATGATTTTCTTTTACTGGTTCTGTTTCATAAAATTCTCACTGGCAACATTTTTTACTCTTGCAGTTATAACATAATTTCTTTATTTCCATTCTTAGGATTAAACATTTGTGCCATCTGGTCAACTTTAGAGACGAATGAGTTCATTTTGAGATGAGAGTTGAAGTTTATGAACGTCCGACCACAACGAGCGTCATTCCCTGACCTTGGGTAAAGTGCTTTTCTTTGCCGAGTCTAATGACAGAGGAGAGTCTCCGGCCCGATTTTCTGCGCCGTGTTCATCCTTTACCTCCCAAACCTCCCGTCATCCCCGCTGAGAGGCGAAAGTGCACTTCTACACGATCGCAGTAAGACAGCAGATAATTATGTGCTTGACCCAGAGCAACCCAAACAATAAAAGAATATCGGCGTTGGCACCAGCAGGACTCCCCCCCCTAATCACCGGCCCCTTTCCTCCATATTGGCCTCAGAATGACTGTGTGATCATTATAGATGGCGACCCCTCGGTAATAAAACCGGGAGCTACAATGGAACTGAAGGCCCTTTACTGTGGGACTCACTTCATTGTTGTTCCATCGTGCCAAATTTCTGCTGTGAATTGCTGCCAGACCTGTTTCAGGAGACATCTGAGGTTAGGAAAACTCTTATCACTGCAGAATTTACTGGGTTATTGTTTCCACGCTGACTCAGCACGATGGAGTTGAGTTTCAGTCCAAACTATGAGTTAACTCGTCTAAGTCGAGATGAAACACATCCACTAACGACTTATTGTGACATTACTACCACTACGGGACGAGACGACTTGTTACAGCAGCTGATTTTTGGTTGAAGTTTGTAAAATGAGTCTTGATGTTCTGATCTTCATCCTGCTGGAGGGCAGGTTAGTTAGTTGAGGGGCTGTTTGATAACCAGCAATGAATTATGCTTCTGGATTAACAGAAGTGCTTTGGGATCTTTTTTTCATGGCCATCTATCCATCCATCTATCCATCCGTCCATCCATCTATCCATCCATCCATCCATCCATCTATCCATCCATCCATCCATCCATCCATCTGTCCATCCATCCATCTGTCCATCTATCCATCCATCATCCATCCATCCATCCATCCATCCATCCATCCATCCATCCATCATCCATCTATCCATCCATCCATCCATCCATCCATCCATCCATCCATCCATCCATCCATCCATCCATCCATCCATCCATCCATCCATCCATCCATCCATCCATCAACTCCTGCTCATCTGGGTCATGGGTCAGCTGCAGAAGCAGAAAGGCCCAGACCTCCCTCTCTCTGGCCGTTACATCCGGACAACGCCTGGCATGGAGGCTACTCGCTGCTGCTCCGGGGGACCTATCCCTGTGACGATGGATGCTGGACGCTGGACGCTCCAGTTTGTGCCTGGTGTGTGGTGATTTTGCGGTCAGGTGTCGACATGCTGTCTGTGGGTGCGGACCGGTCCCTTTGCAGCTGTGGAGACGTGCCACCGCGGACATCGACGGTGTCGCTGGGGGCCGGTTCGGGGAAGCTAATCCTGAACTGCTACCCGCGGACAAGGAAAGGAGGCAACCACTGCCACTGGATCCGGGCTGCAGTGTTGATTGAGCCGGGACGGGAGCCCGACATGGCAGCGGCGGCATGCTGCCCCTATCCAGCAGTCTACACGCCGGGGTGAGTCAGATGACCTGGCAGGTGGGACCGTCTGAAGACCTGGTGGGCCCACCACCACTAGGGGTAACGCCAACTACCTGGTCCGCATGATGAACCGGGCTCTAGGACGGTCGGTTCTATCGCTCGCCGGACTGAGGGAGCTCGGTCTTCCCAAAAGACACGGTTTGGTTCATCGGAGTTTGATTCATCGGTGTTTCCTCCTCTGACCTGGAGATATCTCACTTGATTCAGCATTGTGGAGATATACTGGTTTTAACGGCAGTTAACAGGTTTTAACAGCTGTTATCTGGAGTTAGCACTCGGACCACAGGACCGGGACATGAAGAAGGAGCGCTGGACGATGGCAGCTCCTCAAGTACACCAGACTGCAGCGTCTGGTGTACTTGAATTTCCCCTTTGGGGGATCAATAAAGTATATTTGATTTGATTTGATCACTCCTCCTGGCCAGCTGAGATATATCCTGTCATCTCTGATCTGGATCTTCCTCTGGACCCAAAACACCTCCCTGTGGGGACATCCAGGAGGTCCAAGGCAGATGCCGGTACCAGCTTAGTCGGCTCCTCTTGAGGTGGAGGAGCAGTGACTGGATTTCGAGTCCCTGAGATTCTCCCCCCGTCTCCCCTACCCTGCAGACCAAACTCACTTCTAGTCCCTGCTAGTGTCCCACAATCCTACAGCTCACGACAGTACGTGAAGGTCCTTAAACGAGGAGCCTCGTCCGTCGGCTCAGCTCGCTCTTCTCAACCGTCCTGCGACCCAGAGAGAGCGGTCCACGCTTCTGACTGAGAACCGCGGCGTCACGTTTGGAGAGGGCGACTCTCACCTGCGCTACTTCACACTCACACCGCTGAAATACGAGCCGAGGTCTGGCGTCGACAACAGGGCCACGTCGTCTGCAAAGAAGCAGAGAGGAAATCCTGAGGGCACCAAAGTAGAACCCCTTCCACCTCTTAACCCTGCTGTGATGTTCTGTCAGCAGAAATTACGCCCAGAGCTGGAAACAAAGACCAGGCCTGACGGAGTACAACAGAGACAAATCCATAGTGGTTCTGGTGACGTGAACCCTGCAGGGACTAAATGGGCCGTAGCAGCAGACAGCATCCTGAACTGCAGGAGCATCGATAACAGGACCATGGTGAAGACGGTTTCTCCAAAGTTACTGCAGGACTCCAGCAACGCTGGAAGGCTGTTTGGTTTGGTCTCCTTTGATTTGTCTCGTCATCACTGATCAGCAGGTGTGCTGTTTATCTTTTTCTAACTTTCAGATTCATGAAAACAGGGATAAAACATATATAGTTTCCGCCATCTGCTTCATCCACCATCAGAAACAGATGTTCTCATAATAATAAATTTCGTCTAAATCACCTGAATTTACTGCAGATTTGTCACAAACAGGTCAAACAGGCACACATGCATGTCTGAACTTGAAAGCAGCATTACAATTAGAATAATATTATTAAAATAGGGACATTTTTTCACCTTTTTCAGAAACTGATACTTTTGAAAGTGACAACTGTCTTGTTTTGAGACAAAACTATAAAAGGAAATAAAAAAGCTGTTGTAGTGAGGGGCGCTTAAGAGCAGGAGTAATCATGAAACACCACCCCCCCACACACACACACAAAGCTGACCAGTTTGGCTCCTTTTGAAGCACTGAAACATTGATCAGAAAAAATGAAACAAAAGGAGGGAAAATTAATGGTACAAGCACATTAAATTATCAAGTTTGTCGAGAGCAACAGGTGTAAATCTGATTTTAATGTTGAAGGTAGACAGTACAACCTTATTAATTAAATCCATGAATTATTGATGCAGTTTTAAAAGGCCTATGTTTATATATATATATATTGGATATATATATATTAATATGCGCTTAAATATGCTAAAATATACATTGTGTAGTGTACAGCACAGTACAAAATTTATTACTTATCTAATAATAGTAATAATAATAATGATAGTTGTTTAGGTTTTTGTCTGGGGTTCACAAGGTAAATAAAGAAGTCATGTACTGTATCATCTCTCTGCTTTCTAATTTTTTTGTCTTTTATATTAACTGACATTATTTTAAAATAATTTACCAGTTAGGGTGAATGTGAGTGTTTTTCTGCTAAAAAAAAAGCCGATGAAATTCACTAAATTGCCGGGGCTACCACAAATTCAAATACATTATGAAAAAAAAAATTTCACCAGAGATTGAACCGGAGAATCTCCGGTGAATCTACGGTGAATCGACTGTCCGATCAGCATCTGGAGTCCTGAATCAAATAAAACTTTTGAAGAAGCTGTAAAGAAGAATTCACGTTCATATCAGAAGTTCCGGCTGTCAGTCATTTTGTTCTCATTAAGTAAATGAACATTATATCTGAAAACTACTTTATATCTGTGGTGCCAGATCACAAAGCTGCAAGTCTGAAGGCTTCTGAGGTCTGTAGCTCATTGTTATTGGAGCCACAGCAGACCAGGAGATCTCAGATGCCCTTTGGGAGAAAGTGAAACAGCATTTTTTTTTTTCCACCCTCAGCACCAGCAGCGTGGTTGGAAGCAGCGATCAGGGCTGCTTGTATATCAGCTTTAGCGTGGGGGACCGGACAAGCCAAGCACCGTAGTCTGACCTTTTCACATCCCTCGTGAACCGATTGTCCTGCAAATCACCAACATGGCAAGGATCATGTTTGAGCATGAGCTTACCAGCTCAGAAGGCCTGCAGGATGGTTCCTAATAACTTGTTAGAGAAAGAACAAGGCACAGAGAACAGAATAGCTGTGCTAAGTCCTGGCTGCAGATAGCTCCCAGGCTCGCTGTTTTCTATGGCGGTTGATTAGTTTGTCATGTTTTAACACTGACGTGTGGGAAAGCTGACAGCCTAATTGTGTAAATGAGACAACTGGCTACATCAAATAGCGTTTGGTTATCTTTTTGGAGCCAGCACATTTGCCCCAAGCCTTGGATTGTTCGAGCTGTGGAGCGTTTTTGTCATCTGGGTTCATTTAGATGGATTAAAGTGACACAGTTTGAGCTCACAGCCTGCAGTTTCTTAGCTGAGGGAATTGGCCGCTTTAGAAGTTTATTTCATCCTTCTCTTTTTTTATCCCCCCGAGCCATGAGCGTCGAGGACATAATTTTAACTTTGCTAATTGTGGCCTTCAAAAAGGAAAGCTGAGATATCTGCTGAGGTTAGGTGTGCTGTATAACTGTATGAATAAAAGCATGATGCAGTGCACAGCCATGCGCTTCATATGTTAATATGCATCATTTTTACAGTTCACGCAGTTTCAAAAAAATAAAAAAAAGACAGTTGAGAGTAAAGCTTTTACCAGTTTGTAATGGCGCTGTTCCCTGTCACAACTCTTTAAAGGTGCCGTAGCGTGAAGAAACGTTGCAGCTGGTAATTTGTCCCACTCCTTCTGGAAACGTATCTTCAGGCGTGCAACTGTAGGTTGGCGCTGTTGTTTATCCTCAAAATTTCCTCCATGGACGGCCCTTTTCATATTTGGTCTGAAACACGCTAGAGCTGGGCAGATGGATCCAAATATCGATAATATCGATACCAACGCTGGTATTGATATCAAATGATACTCGTGTAAAAAGATCGATACTCAAGCTTTTTTTCTCCCATAAGCGTTGACTGATGCAAAGTGTGAATTCATTGAAGTTTGTGTCTGATACATTGTCGTTGTGTCCTCCTTCAGTCCAACAGAGTATCCAGGTAGATCAGAGTGGTCAATTTCAGCATCAATTCATATAAACTTTCAAAGGACATGTTACTTAAGTCATATGTTACTGGAGCCAACTCAAAAAAAACATAATTAGGACCTTGAAATAACCCAGTACATGTCATGTATCCCATGGAAAGGTGTCATCTAAGATAAAATAACATTAGATAATCCTTTATTTGTCCCACAACAGGGAAATTTAGAGTTAAAGCAACGGGGAAGTTAACACAGTACAAAGAAAACTACCCAAGTATTGAAATATATATTTTAAGAGGTGGAATAGAAAAAACATTATGAACAGGACAATATTTACAGAAAAATGTTAATTGTGATAATAAAGTATTTTGCTGTCACCTATAAAATTTGCCAAAATTGTACAATATTCTAGGTTTTAACTAGGGCTGGGCAAGTTAATGAGTTATTATCGCGTTAACTCATGAATTTATTAACGCTGACGTTTATTTTATCGCGCGTTAACACATGTTGCTCATATGCTTTTGTTTTGAAAAGTCTGTTACTGGCTGCTGCGGAACCGGAAGATAATTTGCAGGTAAACTTAAGGAAAAGCTAAAACAGACATGGAGAACGGCAAAAATCTCTGAACTTTACAGTTCGTGTAGCAACTCAAGTAGCAATATTAACAATTCTGTCTGAAAAAAGAAAAGCAGAACATTTAAATAAAAGTGCATTTTACACTACTTTTGAATTCATTATTTGATTCTACGTATACAATGCGATTAATCGTGATTAATCAGGGAAATAATGTGATTAATCGCGATTAAAATTTTTAATTGTTGCCCAGCCCTAGCTTTAACAAAAAAATCCGAAGACAAAAATCACAAAAACACCAAAAGGTCAGCCGTTTCATGATAGATCAAGTTTAATATGAAAAAGTGTCGGTATTGGTATTTGTATCGGTATTGGTATCAGTGATACTGGCTCTGTATTTACTTGGCATCAGATCAATACCAAAATTCCCAGTATCGCCCACCTCTAACACACGCCGCTTATTTGTTCCAACAAAGATCTGGGACACTGACGGGTCTGACCGTAACACTCGTGACCTCAGAGCGATGGTCCATCCCAGATCCCTCCAGGCCCAGACAGGCCGACACTTCCTCTGGACACTGTTAAGATAAGGTTTCTTTTTCACACGGTGAGGTTAAAGTGATGCATGTGTCCGTGGCTCTGGACTGGTTTGCTTCACCCAGGTTTCCAACGGTAATCACTCAGCTGTTGATGGATGACCTTTCTTGATGCAGTCATACTTCAGGGACTGCCTTTCATGCTCTAAATGTGCTCCGGGTTCCTTTAATGGTTTGATTATGTTGCTCACTATATAAGGAGAAATATGAAAATTCCTTCCAATCTGTTGCTTAAAGAACACTTATTTTAAAAAGTTCAATGATTTTCTCACTCATTTGTTGGCCAAGGTGAGGTGCTCCATTATCTTTATTCCTCAGAGACCCCTGCTGACAAATAACATCATTATATTTCTGCTTTCACCTCCCTACTAGCACTAAATTACCCCAACTTTTTTTTAATAACATGTAGCAGACCTAAAATACAAGGATATCTATTCTTGTATTTCACACCTATTCATGCATTGGGAGATAATATAATCTGTCCATGCAGGTTGCACGTTGTGCATCTTTATTAGACGCCCACATGCATGTCCTTCCTTCCTTCAGATATCTGACCCTCTCACTCTTCATGTCTTCATGCTGCTTATCGTTTATCGGTTCACAGGAAGCGCCAAATATATCGATGAGCTCTGAAAAGCCTCAGATTTGGTAAGGTTGACGCTAACCAGCAAGGTGCAGAGCGGGGTTGTGCTGAAACTCACAAGCCCAAGTCAAGATAACAAATAGGTATTTTATTTCACTGCTCAGGAAGGATAATGGAATTTGTTCAAGAATACCTAAAATCCCAAACAGTTCCATGCCTCTGTGGCTTTATAATTGAATTTCTAAGAGGACGGTTCGGTGCACACACATTTTGGAGGATCCTCATTTTCTCAATCAATGTATACATTGTGGAAAATAATTATTTAGCTTAGGTTTTTTTGATTTTATTTTATTTTCAGCGTCTAAACGGGAGTGGAAAGAAAGGTTTGAATTAGGTTTTCATGCATTTATGAGGACAAAAATTCTCATGTGATAGTGACAGTTGCTGCTGAGCACAACAAAGGGACTTTTGCAATTTACAGACTTGGCTGATACTAATCAGTAATTTATTCAAGCGTGGTTCGCTGCTATGGTGAACGCGCTGCACTTATGTAGGGCCTTTTCTCACCTTATCCAGTCTCTACAAAGAGCTTCACAGTCGGTTTCTCAATTACCCATTCACATGAACGCGTTCACGCCACAGCACTTCGCCCTATAGACCACTCTGTGCATTAACGACACATCCACCCTGGACAAGTGAATCACGCTATATTTTTACATGCTCAGATTTAGTGTCCTGCTCAAGGACGTTCTGACACAGAACAGAGATGGGGATTTATCCGCTGACCTTTAGGTTTGGAGGACAACTAGCTGGCCGCCGCCCCCGTGATACAGATACTACAGAGGCTAAATTGCCTGTGAAAGATTAATTATGCCCAGCTGAGGTTACAGACTTTAACCAGTTTTGTTTTGACTTCTCTCACACAGAATGAGTGTCTGATTTTCCAGAATTTATCAAGCTTGTTTTTCCTTAAGTAACGTACATTTTCCAGAGCCAAATTAAACCGTGTTCCCACGAAGAATGCAGGCTCTTTTACGATCCTTCCAGGAGTCAGGCTTCAGGGAGAGATTTTTTTTAAAATTATTTACAACCAAGGTTACTTGAGTAAATGTACTTTGAAACTGCGAGACACTGTTTAAATTTTCTATTAAGGTGTTAAAACTTTCTGTCCAGCATCAGTTTTAACAGGACAACCCCTGAAACAGTGGAGCAGTGATCCGTCCTAGTTGACGTATTTGGTGAATGTATCTGGAGTAGTGATGGGCCAATCTCAGCCAGTGTTGCCAGATGTACGATAATTATCGTATTTGTATGATAATTTAGCCCTTTGTACTGTGTATGATCAATAATTGTAAAAAAAAAAAAACCCAAATGTACCATAATTTGACTATTTTAAATCATTGCCTGCCACAACTGTCTGCCGGAGAGTTTTTTGTGAACCCTGAAGGCATATGTTCCCATGTGACTTGTTTCCAGCCAATCATGCTTTACTGACCGTAAGATACGAATGTTTGTCTCAGAACAACCAGCATGATAGGCTGAATGGGCTGAATGGTCAGCTTCGCCCATTATATAACACTAGTGATTAAATTTGACGAGAGCGCATCATTGGCCTTGTTATTTTGGTTATGACAGATGTACGATAATTTCCCTTAAAATACTATAATTTTGAGTCTCTGGTACTACATTCCTACATTTCCCACCTGGCAACGCTGATCCCACCGTAGTCACAGAGAAGTCCAGCACTACATCACTATCGTCATATTTCCTCATCTTAACTTTCTGCTGACTTTCGTTGTCTCATTATCTCCGTCCCTCTCCGTCTTTCTTTTCATTCCTGTTAAATATTTTTCCCTGGTGTCTCTTGAGGGTTTGTTTTCTTCATATCTCCTGCTCTATGCTGCGTCCGCGCATGTCCATGCAAAGAAAAACCCAACACGATATAGCTAATAGTCCCTGCAGACACTGTGACAATAAGAGCGCCACTGTCCCCTACTGTAGTATATGTGCTATTACACTTTATTCCAGTATGTCACAAAATAAAGCATGTGTCCGGGTGACACCCCCACCCCCCACACACACCCACACACACACTGGTGAGTCCGGGGATTCAGGCGGGTCCGTGGGCTTCCACATCAGCAGGTTGAACGCTCCGACGGTACATCTAATGCGCTGACACCTTGAGCAGCAGATGCTGGGAGCTGGTGGTCCATTAAGTATATGAGAGCGTGGAGGGAGCCCGCAAAAGTGTCGCTGCAAGAAATAAGAGGAAGCCGGTAGACCACTGAGACTGGTTCTGACCTTTTCAGTCAGCATGAAGCTGGTCTGCGTATGCTGTAATACTGGGAGCTGTGTCAGGTGACTGGTGTTGCTGTCCTTGGGTCCCTCTGGCCTGGCTGGCTGGGGGTTCCTCCTTCTGATCTGGGGGTCCGCCTGTCAGTTAGAGTCGGGGGGCCCAGGTGCTGGTCACCCCGATGGGGCCTGCGGCTCCTCCCAGTGTGGATGGCCCCAAAGGTGGTGTTTCCTTGATCCTCAGTGCCATGCCATATCGCCCTATTGTGTGTGATTGTGTGTGTGCGTGTGTATGTGTCTAGTATGGAGGGTGGGAGGGAAGGGGTTTCTTCATGTTTTTTTTTTTAATTATTGTGATAATTTGTTTTTAATTCTGTAAAGCACTTTGTGTTGCATGTTCTTGCATGAAAAGCGCTATACAAATAAAGATTGATTGATTGATTGATTGAGAATAGATGTAAAGATGTGAATAAACCAATAACGTATGTCCCCCTGACGTTGGCAGCAGATCGAGTAGAATTAAGGACTCCTGAGTCCGCCAACACATCTGCTGGCATCAGTGTTGCTAAATGGTGAAAATAAAATTATCGTACAGAGACCACAAAATTATCGTATTTTAGCCAAACTGTCATACACTAAAGCCTGGTTTATGCTCAGAAATCAGGTCGTCTGCGTGTGTGACGCAGATAACGCAGATATGCCCCCCCCCCACCCTCCGCTGACACTCTGAGCTGAGCAGAAAATAATTGCGATGTGATGCCGAGGGGGCGAGTGTGACCCCAGGGAACATGCTTTTTTTTTTTGCCAGACTGGAATAATGTAATTTGTAATTACACATATACTCCAGTAGGGGGCAGTGGCGCTCTCATTGTCACGGTGTCTGCAGGGAATATTAGCTATACAGCGATCCTTTATTTTTCGCGGTTAATGGGGACCGGCGCCACCTGCGAGAATCAAAATCCGCGAACTGGAGGCGGAGCCCCCCGAGCCTCAATAATGTGTTTAAAATATGTTTAAAAACTGCAAAAAAGTAGCGAGACACTGCAGCGAAACAAGACAAAGGCTCAACTGTGGTCTTTCTGTTACCTTCACAGCCTCTGGTCTCTGAACCGTAGTAAAGAAACCACTCTTTCATCTAACCTCGTTTTCATTCTGCCAGCCCACAACACACACACACTTCATTACCCATAAGGCTACACCATTACCCATAAGGCCACCTTCTTAAAGGGGCCAGGCTGGCTCACAACATCTCTTCGCTGCAAGAGAACGCGCACAACATCCTGTGATGTTTCTGCAATTTTTTCTTGATTTTTTAAAATATTATATATTTCTGAAAAAAATCTGCGAATAACTAAAACCGCGGAATTTAAAGTGCAAATTGGCGAGGGATCACTGTACTGGTTTATACGGAGCGAAGGGACTCCATAAGTACCCTTCATATCCGACTCTGGACATGGACTCAGCCCTCTCAGAGGAGCTGGATTTATCACACCTTCATCTCGAATGGGGGGGGCAGCGTGGTGGCTTGGTGGTCAGCACTGTTGCCTCCCACTGAGACGTTTCCTGGCTCTGACCCGAGCAGGGGCTGTCCTGGGCTCGGGTGGGTTTTCTCCAAGTGCTTCCTCCCACGGTCCAACAGCATGTTTGTCAGGTTACGGGTGTCACAGGATAACTGGTCTTAACTGCCAGTACGAGTGTGTGTGTTTGTGTGTGTCTGTGTGTGGCCTCCGGTGACCCGTCCGGGACAAACCCCCACCTTTGGCCCTGAGAAGACTGGGATAGGCTCCAGCAGATCCCTGTGTTTGTGGTTCGAGGCATGTTTTCCTTGTTATTTTGTTATTTATTTTTTTCAAACCACATCTCATTTGTCATCCTCTCCTCTAACTTTCTGTTCCAAACACGTAAACTGTTCTTTGGAGATTTCTTGGACTCAGTGACAAACACACAGTCTAGCTTGGAAACTTGTCCCTTGGTTTCTAAATATTTCAGAGTAAAGTCTTCCAGGGATACAACCTGAATATTTCTCCTTCTTAAATCTTCAAAGCTCATGCAGATATTGTGAACACCTACAGAAGATCTAAGTTTGAAAGGTGGGTGTCCTCTTTGGCAGAAACATTTCCAGTATTCATTAATTTGTTTAGCAGTTATAACTCATATATGGAGATGATCTGTGACTCAGTAGAAGTTTAGGATTCTCGTAGTCGAGCTGTAACTGTCACTCGGTCTACAGGACGACCTTCTCCAGCTGTGAGCAACAGCTGTTCCTGCGCTTAGTTAGGTCTGGTTTTGATATAAACGTGTTTACTTGCCTGCATGATGAAGACAAACGCCAGAAGACAAAATGGTCCAGTTACAAACAGCCAGTAAACAGACTGTTAAGATGCTCACTGGACCAACTGAAAACTCTAAATCTGACCTGATTGAAAAGCAGAGTTGAAATAAAGTATTTCCTCATGCACTACATTTATAATTCAACTCCTCTCATGTGTGTGTTTACATGAGAAAAAGTTGATTCGGAGCAAAAACAACACTTGTACCACACAAGTGGAGATTTCAGAAAGCAGCTTTGAAGTGACACATTTGTGGAAACGGAAAGTTTCATGTTGACTTGCAGTTCCCTCCTCTGTCCATCCCAGCGTTTACCTCCACCTGTGATTGCAGATGTGTTCAGGGTGGCGTGGTAACCGGTGATCTAGTCCTCTGACCATCTCACCTCAGTGCTGCTACCTGCATCTGTTTATATAGTCATTTCATTCAGTCATTTGTGTGCTCTCCTCTCTCTGTCCTCCATCCTCTCTCTGTCCTGTCTCTCCTCTTTTTCTTTCTTTACCCAGCTGGTCTTCATCAGGAAGGTCCCCCCATATGATCCAGGTCCTGTTCAAGGTTTCTTCCTCTTAAAGTGGAGTTTTTTCTTGCCACTGTTTGGCTTAAAGTTTTTTTTCTCCCTCTGTGTTTTTTTTACCTGCCATTATCCTTGATTTGGATTTAACATTATATTTTTAATCAATGATATTTGCTCAGGGCTCATGATCTGGGTCTCTGTAAAGCGCCTCGAGACAATTGACATTGTTACATGTCATGTCCTGGGTCGGCCATGGCAGCCCTGTGTGTGTCATGTTGGCGTCTCTCCCTGTCTTTAGTGGTTTCTGTTTTACTTTAAAAAAGGTCTGTCTTGTCTCCATTGTTTTCTGCTTTGCTTCCTCCCTCTTGTTACCTTGATTCCCTGCACCTGCCTCTCATTTGTTCCTCTGTGTATTTAAGTCCTGTCTTTCCCTTGTCTGCATGGGTCTGTTAGTCTTTGTGGAATGCTACATGGTTCGCTGTTCTGGTCTGTTCCCCTCTTGTTGTCTTCCAGGACTCTCAGTTAAGATTGCATTTTTGTTGTGTCTTTGGATTACTGGTTTTATGGATTTGGGGATTCTTGTGTTCTTTTTGGAATAAACCCTCTTGTTTTTTGAACTCCTGCTTTTGGGTCCTTCCTCTAATGCAGCAAAACTTGACAGTAACAGACGCTATTTGAATTGAATTGAAAGTTATGAGTTCACATCACTGAAAACATCTTATTCCCATTTTCTAATTCCCATTTACCTTCTGCATCTAATTTTCAGCGTTTTTGTAGATGATGAAACCACCCTTTGATGCATTTTATTCAAATGTACAGGACCAGTTCACCACAAAAGTCAACTCAAGACACAGTTCAGTTTGATTCACTTAATCTGATTCATTCCAACGGCGTCTAGATTCAACATTCACATGATGCAAATTTATTTAAAAAAAAAATAAAAGAATAAAAAACAGACTCCCAGACTAGAGGAGGACGGCCATGTGCCTCGACCGGTCTGAGATAACAGGACAGACCAGCAAACAAACCTTATGACTTTATCCTTCAATTTGAAGACTCCTTGAGGAATGTGACGTACAAGCTTGTACCCTTGATGTTTTAAAATCAAAGAACATGCAGGTTTGTTTTGTTCTTTCTGATTAAAACTCAGTCTTTAAAGCTGATAGAGGCTGGAACATTTTCAAACTGAACGAAGGTGAATCTAAAACCTTCCCAAAGTAGCTCCACCTTCTTAGAAACCGCTACCCGAAGACGTACGGCCTGATTTTCACCTACAACTACCCCGTAGATACAAAGAACCGATGGTTACTTTCAAATGTATTGAGTTTATTCAACAGTGCGTGCAGCCTTGTTCTTCAGGGTGAAAATATTCCAGCGGTTAGAGTGAGATCACACATGTAATCAAGGTGATTGCACCCTTCAGCGCTAAAGTTCATGCACCTGCAGGTGCTGACCAGTATCTGATTCAGCCGGTTACTTCTTGAAGATCTCTCCACAGCTGGTGCGTGAAAGTGGCGTGCAGATCTTCAGCCAGTCTGCAGTGCAGGCCAGTGCGGCACTCATCCATCCGAGCCTTGCTCCGCTGCTATGGGTGGTCCGTCACTTGGCAGCAGATTAAAAGTCATTTTTCACTTCTCCAACAGTCTGAGATTAATTAAAATGCATGCAAGCTGTGCCTGTTCTCTTCATAATTTATCCATAACCAAAGACACTATATAATAGTAATAATCCTGCTTTAAAGAGGCGTAACTATGAAAAATTCATGACAGATTAATTAAATCTCTGTTTGCATCTTATTTCAAAGCCCATGGCGCTTGATTGTACTTTGGCCGAACTTGAAATTCCTAATAATGAGCGTTTATTCCGTGTTGGCAGATCTATTATGCATGTATGCATGCAGATATTCTAAATATGTTTGGAGGTGGTGTGAATATGGGGGTGAGTGGGTGGACGTCCTTGTTTAAAGCTGGGATTGGTCCAACAATTAAAATCAACACTCTCCATATGGAGGACGTGATGATTACAGAGGAAAAGGAGGTGATGTTTAATAAAGCGGGGTCTGTGTTGGAATAAAGGCCAGTTCTATGACCGGTCTGCAGAATTGTAAAGTTGGATCGTCGTTCTAGTTGTGACCGGAGGCTCAAATAACAAGGTAAGTGTGTGTTGGAGTATTCCTGCACGCTACAGGCTTGATTTTCAGGAGAATATGTTTCCGAGTGGTGCTTCCTGCCAAGAAATCTCTTTCTTTTATTTCCAGGACGCCTCCAAAGAGACGCGTCCTTGGTTGTGAGGGGTAGTTAGCCGGCCACGACATCGCGAATGCACTTTGTTTTTTTCAGGGGAGCTGTGGTGGAAAAAAATGTCTCTGTTTAAGCCTCTAAAAGACTAAGTAAAAGTAAGATCAACAGTTAACCTTAAATTACAGGATTTAGCGACGGCTGGATTTTTTACAGAATTTATACTCCATTTGCATAGAAAAGGGGTCAGATCTGCACCTCTGCAGATGAAATGACAATTTGACAGAAGAAGACAGTAAGGCCCTGATCGTACACTTCCTGCTAGCCGCTGCCAGCAAATTGCGGGTTTAGGAAGCTCCGCTAACCGCTAATGCAATCTTCCGGTCCCTAAAGCCGCTACCCGTTATGCCGACTCCCTTACTCACATTGTAGGTGTGGCAATGGGCGTGTCTTTCGACCTTTCCGCAAACTCTGTATCTTGCGATCGCCCGCATGTCGGCACGTACAAGAGCATGTCCAAATGGCATCAATACACGTCCACCTGGTCACATGTGGACGTGCACAAACAGCTCTACCTCTGGAATTTACTTGTATAAAAAGAGTGATTTGACCTCAGTTGAACCCCTGAGAAAATAGCAGAGATGGTCCTAAACGGCTTGATCACCAGTTAAACCATAGACGACCAGAGCGTGTTTACTGGGAGGACACCAACTATCTGGGACTTTCAGGTAGCAGAAAGGGATCGTCTCTGGATGAAAAGACGCTCCATAGCGGTTAGCGGGTAGCGCAACCTGTTTTTAAAAGCAATGGCTACTGACGCACTGATTGGTTTAACAGGTGGAACGCCCTAACCACTACTATGCATAATGTAGCGGGTAGCGCAGGTGGGACAGCGGGTTTAGCAAGGTGGAAGGATTGTGTTCTTTGCGGGGGAACGCACCTCCCGCTACCCGCTATCCCTTAATAGTGGCTTTAGGAGATCTGGCAGAAGATCGGGCCCTAAGTTTTTAAGTGTGTCCAAGACCAAAAGTGAGATAGGACTCCTGCCTGGCGCTCATGATGGCGTCACAGAGAAGAAACCCAGTTAGACTGGAGGACTATATCAAATATATCAGAAATGAGGTCCATAGATGCTCTGGACAAACGGGTCCCTGTGACCTCTAGACCTCAAAACACCAGCGATGGAGCAAATGTTTTATGTTGTCGTAATTTTTTATTTTCCCCTGACATTTTGCAGAGGACTGTTTTATATCGGGCCAGTATAGTTCTGGGTTTATAGACAGATGAAAGCGTTGTCCCAGTGCTAGAAGCTACTGCTGAGGAAATGGTCTGTACTGTTTTGGCAACTGTTGTGTGCACGTGGGTACGGTGACCATCATTGCTAAGTCTTCTATGGCGTGTTTCAAAAACAGTGATGGGTGTCACCGATCATCTCACCGAGGCATTTTCAGACTCAGCTGGCAGTTTGCTGCAGTCACCACATCTACGCTTTTTGTTTGATGCGGTTCGCCAAACTGAGTCACACGCTCAAATACACCCTCTGGATTTTGGTGTTGAGGTCTCATCAAGAAAAGCTTGAAAATGTTGCGTCGAAAACATGCTGATGTGTTGAAAACGCGTCTGTCAGCAGGAGTCTCCAGGAATTCAACAAGTGAGAAAAGCCTTGAGGCAGATGCATTCGCTCTGAGCCTCTCCTTGTGGTTCGAGGTCTTTGTTGTTCAAAATGTTTCCAGGGACTCCGAGCTGTGCATTGATTCAAATTAGATGAGTGAAAATGTGCAGAATATAGCCGCTTTAACAAAACCTTGACCTTTAACCCTAACCCTAACCTTGACCTTTCCATCTTTTAGGAATAGAGGCCAACCAACCCTTGAGTGTGCAGCAGTGAAATGACGATCTCCCTTCATTTCTCTGCAGCCAGTCGAGATTACAGCCCACAATGCTGACGAGTTAAATAGCTTAACTTTAATGTCGCCATAAGCTGCTCACAATGGTCCCATTGTGTAGATAAATACAAACTGAGTATTGGCAATCTTTCTTTTATTATTATTTTTTAGCTTATGACCAAAAATAAAATCAAATGAAGCTCCAAAGCTGCAGGTGACGGAGGCGGCGGCTGACGACAGACGAACACAAGCGACCCGCTGGGCGTCATTGTGCGTCGGCTGTGATGGCGAGGGCAGAGGACGCCGTGTGTTTTCTGCAGCGGCGGCAGATCTCAGCGCTCTGGGTTGACGGGGAGGCCTCCCCGAAACCACCCCCCCGCTGGGCTGTTTGTTAGTGCGAGGCATCTGCTCCGTTTGTCAGGGAGATGCCCCCGGCGCCTCGCCCGCCCTCCCCGCCGACGCGGCACCGAGCAGCACGGCCGCGGTCACCTCTGCGGGGCCCGAAACACCCCAACTGCACACGGAGAGCCAAAGACGAGAGGAGGACGGCAGGGAAGAGGGAGGAGAGGGAAAATTCCCACCGCAGCTGAAAATGTCAAGAGTCTTCCCACACATGCCGAGTTCCTAATTAACATGAAGGCACTTCACACGTGTTGGTGGACGTGAATGGAGCATTTTCTCTCTGACACTCAGCAGGACGTTTCAAGGACTGGGTTTTACTGTCTTTTTCTAGCATCTGTGTATTCTGAGGATAATCTGTCCCCAACTTTAACACTTTAACATGTAGCACCTAACCCTAATGTGCTGGTCGCCTGACCTGAATGAATGCGGCTCATCGGTCCCTCTAAAATAATGTAGCACCTGCTCAGAGACTCAGAAGTCCTCTTATTTCTGCATCATAAATTTAACATTGTTAAGTTATTTAGAGAGTAGGGGTGTGAAAAAAAATCGATTTGGCGATATGTCGCGATTTTAGGCCGCCCAATATAATATCGATTTTTCAGCTCCTAATATCGATTTTTAGGAAAATTCATTCTTTCACTTAAATGTGCAAAAACACTAATAATAAACAATAAATAGGTTGCTTTGAAGCAAATTGAATATCAGTTCAAGTCCACGCCTGAAGAATTGAAGGCCTCTTCAAGTAAAAAATTAAATCCTGAAAAAAGTAAAAAGTGCAAAAAAGGGTGTTGACTTTTTCATAAAAGATTTTTCTTTGAACTGTCCTTTCTTCTTGAATTAAAGGCCGCTTTAAGTAGAAAAGTTAAACTCATGTACACTCAGGAAACTAACTAAAAAGTGCAAAAAAAAAAAAAATTGCTGTGTTTTGTCTCATAGTGGTGCTTCACACTCTCAGAGTTTATGAAGCAGACAGGCTTGGAACTGCTGACTGGGAGTATAAACATATATTTTGCTGCCCATTCGTCTTTAAAACAACAGTTTTCAGTGTCTACCTTTCTCTTTTTCCAGCAATCCATGATGCCTCTGTGGTATCTACTTTGCTTTCTTCCTGCACTGTTGCTAACGTCAGTGCTTATGTTTGTGCTTGGGGTTTGCTGGGAATAATGTAGGTGTAATTTGGTTTGGGGTGCAATGAATTCTGGGATATCTAATCTTGAATTGAATGGAGAATTTGCATGTGGCCACTGTATTCTAGTTGATGCGATGTCAGAGACGGACTTTGGCCATGTGTGGCTCCGTTGCCAACAACAAACATGCGTTTCCAAGCTACGTCTCTGACTACCAGCTAGATTACCGTATTAACTGTAGTAGCAGCGCCCGCTGTAAATATCTACGGTCGTTAAAAACCGCTCTGTGAAAATGACACTACATTACTTATTTTTTCATTGGTCACGGGTCCGGACAGAACCATCTCCCGGTCTGGACCTGGACCGGAGTCCGCTGTTGCGTGACCCCCGCTCTAAAATAATGCAGCACCTGCTCAGAGACTCAGAAGTCCTCTTATTTCTGCATCCTCAATTTAACATTGTTAAGTTATTTAAAGAATAGGGGTGTGAAAAAAATCAATTTGCCGATATATCGTGATTTTCGGCTGCCCGATATAATATCGATTTTTCAACTCCTAATATTGATTTTTTTGGAAAATTGTTTAATAAACACTAATAATAAACAATAAATAGGTTGTTTTGAAGCAAATAGTTTTGACTCAATTTGTCAATGATCAATATCATCTGATGAACATATACAAAAACTTGATTTTCCATCTCTACTTTTAATTTTGATATTAACTGGGTAGAATATCTCTGTATCATGATATTGTGATAATATCGTACTGTGACCCAAGTATCACGATACATATCGTATTGCGAGGTCCTTGCCAATACTCACCCCTATTAGAGAGAGTACAGAAAAGTGTGCGCAGATAAATGTTGACGCGCAGTTCTTTTCTTTTTGTGTCCCTGTGATGGTGTCTGGGGGGAGGGGGGTCTCTTTTTGGAAGACACAGACACTGAGACCATGAAAAGGCAGAAATCTCCTGCAAAGAAAAGCCAGTCTGTAAGGGGCTTTTGTCTCCAGCAGAGAGGTGGTGATATCGATCACTACCCGTCTTCCTGCGCTGGTTAGTCTGAGGCTGCAGGTGGCATCCACCCATCCATCCATGAACTAGATCTGCTTATTCCCTCTCAGGCTCCACGCCAGCTCTCTCCAGGTAAAAATTCAGCTGGGCTACACTCGTCTGTAGCCATCTTTTCTATGAACACTGAATACTAAAGTGACACACTAGAGGGGTGCAACAAAGCCCTACTGCATTGCTAACATGGATGAGTTTGCAAAATGTCACACGCTGAAGTGTCAGATCTTTAACCTCAAGAGCCAGAGGATGGATGATGGATGCCATTCAAGTCAGGGAAAGTCAGTAGTTGCACCCTAAAGCCCCCTGAAAGGCGTTGGGTCTGTTTTGGCGCTTGGCCACCAGGTCAATTTCCATGCAAACACAAAAAATGGCGGAGAGAATCGGGCAAAAATTTCAAAATAAATCACCACCAGGAGGCTCAGACATTATGTGAACCTGTGTGTTAACGGTTCAGCGGGTTCAGATCTGAAGCACAAATGACACAAAAAGGTCACTCTCTTAGTCAAAAAACACATTTTATTTGACAGCACGCAGTGTTTTTAAATGTATCATTCTAGAAAGAGCAAGACATGGCGAGATAAAAGTCTTTAAATGAAGAGACTCCAGCGCAACGGTCACGGGATCTTGAAACCTTTGGTGGGTTCGTCGTCAGTTACGAGCAGGGCCGGCTCTTGGCATAGGCGATATAGGCGGCCGCCTAGGGCGCCATCTGCTGGAGGGGCGTCACCACGCTCCCAGTCCCCCTTAAATGGACTTGCCCTGATGAGTATAAACCGTGAGATGTCTAGGCAGGTGTCATTTGATGAATACCATAGATGCCTTTGCTGCCAGGAAGTCCAAGATGTGTGAACTTGTAGTCTTTAGTTAAAAGACAAGTTTAGTTGAAAGTAACTGTTGTTACCGTTGAGTTTGTCGTTGTTCAAATGCTCAAATTAAACTGTCGTGATTGCTCAGTTGGTTGTTCTCATTGAATTGCAGTGGGCTCGGGGGGGCACCGGGGTGTAATCTCGCCTAGGGCACCAAATTGGGTAAAGCCGTCCCTGGTTACGAGCACAACTGCTGTGCTCCAAGTCTCTTTCTGGACTCTAGGACTCTGGCTTTACTAACTCCAGACAGTATTTTGCCTAAACCCAACCAAACAGCAACATTAGTAGCGACTGAAGCCAAAGCGTTTGGTGGCACTTTCACACCTCCAAACTTTTGAACTCAAGTTACTTGAGGCAGTTCATTTTATCTGGTGAAAACCCAGTAATTGCACGGAAACCGAGACCCCCAAAAAGAGGTGGTCTCCATCTGGTCTCCTGATGACAAACGATGCAAAAGCAAAACACGTCCAAAGGGCTAGGATCACATGATCTGAGGCGTTGGACTAGAGGTGGACTTGTTTCTGCAGGATTAGCGCTGCGCTAACCCACACGGCACACAGTCATGAGACCAGAGCACAAAGAAGACAGAGTGCTGCACGTTCATGAAGTGGACACAAACACAACTTTAGAATATTTGTTGATGTTTTATTGATGAGGGATTTTCTCAACTTCTGTACGCTAATGTTTAGATTACAACAGTGTTGAAGTGTTCATGCAGCTTTAGCGCCAGAGACCCTCTGTGAGTCATCCATCCACAAAGAAGAACACGGGTCATCAGTTTTGTCAGTTAACGGAATTAAAGTAATTCAGGAAAAAAAAAGCTGAAAGACTGCAAACCCAAAAAGTGAAAGTTTAATAATTCCTAACTGCACACAGTAGATGAAAACTGAATGTTTTTAACCTGTGATGGATGTCAACAGTTTAGGGATAGATTCTAGCACTCGTCTTTGTTTGCTTGTTGAATCGTCCCTGAGTCAGCAGTTTTTAACAAATTAGCAAAAGAGTAAAACGAAAATAAAGCAGCTGTTTTATTTTCCCGTTCTGTTCTGTGATAGTTAGATGTTCTAATGTACAATAAGTGAGAAAGTGTCTGTGGTTTTATTATAAGGAATGTGATGATTACACAGTTGAGAGAAAAGAAACAAACATTGTTTTCTTTTCTTCATGTCTGACAGTAAAGTTGAAGAAACATTTACGGTTTTAGGTCATTTAGGATTCTGGCATTTACGAAATGATCAGAAAAATGAGAGACAGATGTTTTTATTCTTTTCTTTAGAGCAGTGATTCTCAATTATTTTCTGCTTCTCAATTTTTTTTTTTCCTGGTGTCTCTTGAGGGTTTGTTCTCTGCTCTGTGTCGTGTGAGCGCATGTCTGTGCAAAAAACCCGACACAATACAATGATCCCTCGCCAATTTGCGCTTTAAGTTCTGCGGTTTTAATTATTCGTGGATTTTTCAGGAATATATAGTATAATAAAAAAATCCCCCAAAAATTGCGGAAACATCACAGGATGTTGTGTGCGTTCTCTCACAGTGAAGAAATGCTGTGAGCCAGCCTGGCCCCTTTAAGAAGGTGGCCTTATGGGTAATGATGCGGCCTTATGGGTAAAGTAGTGTGTGTGTCGTGGGACAGCAGAATGAAAACGGGGTTAGATGAAAAGTGCAGTGAGCATCAACAGCAGCCCAGCGTGTATAGATTTACATTCTCTGTTAACCGACAGGAGCCCAACAATACAACCTGTGTGATGTTACAAGTTCCTGCAGTTCCAGAATAAAGTGCTCGTTCCATGCAGAGAAAACCAGACTTTTTGTTTTGTTTTTGTTAGCGTATTAGCCGCAAATTACAAGCCAAAAATAGCACAATACCAGCAGTTTGTTTACTACGGTTCAGAGACCAGAGGCTGTGAAGGAAACAGAAAGACCACAGTTGAGCCTTTGTCTTGTTTCAGTGCAGTGCCTTGCTACTTTTTTTGCGGTTTTTAAACATATTTAAAACACATTATTTAGGCTCGGGAGGCTTCGGTTCCAGTTCGTGGATTTTGATTTTTGCGGGGGGGGGCGCCGGTCCCCATTAACTGTGAAAGATAAGGGATCACTGTATAGCTATTGTTCCCTGCAGACACTGTGACATTGAGAGCGCCACTGCCTCCTACTGTAGCATAGGTGCAATTACACTTTATTCCAGTACAGCAAAAAAAGCATGTTCCCTGGGGTCACACTCACCCCTCGGCATCACATCGCGCCCCAACAAGGGACCCCGCTATTTGAGAAGTACTGCTTTAGAGCGCTCAGCTGGACTTGAATGAGGTGGAGGTGCCTTTAACATGTTTAACTGGGCTCAGACGTGTCGTCTCTGTGGTTAATATCGGTTTAAAAGACCCATCAATGCTTCAGCTTTAACTTTTTGATTGATGTTTTGAGGTATTGCTTCATGAAATCATTTTTCCTGATCATGATGTCTATTTTGAGGGATGCACCGACCCCCCCCCCCCCCCCCCGACAGCTAAGCCTTTGGGATGGAGTTCTAACATCTGCAGACCTACCTCCTTTCTTCCAAGTCTAACAATGATCATCATGTCCAAACAGTTCGGTTTTCTTTTTTTGTGATGGTTTTCTCCTCATACGTGACGTTTCAGCTCCTGTCAGTCAAGAGTGAGCTTTACCTTGGGTAATGATGCTCTCTCTCCAGTTTCAGTCAGCATCTTTACAAGGTCTTTCATTGTTGCTCTGGGGGTCTTCGGTGCCGTTTGGAGCAAAGCACTTTCGTCTTTGGGGCGCAGAACCCATTAGCTACCTCAGCGCTGTGATGGCTGCGCGCCCCCTTACTGTTTATTCTGATTACATACACTTATTACGTATAACATATGTAGGCTATTACCGTTGAAACAGATGAACGTGGGTTATTCAGGCATCCGGAAATTGCACCCGAGGGGAATCCAAACTTGTGAAGGTCTGCAGTTCTTTTCCTGATGTTTTGGTTGATTCATTTTGATTCCTCCCCCTGTGTGGTGCAATGAGTCCTTCGTGTTTGACCCGTCATTTAACTCAAATTATGTCGGTTAACCTTTCAGAACCTTCTAATGGCCAAACATCATGTGGGATCGTCCGGCGTGTCCAGCTCGGCATACATAGACGTCTGGTTGCACCTGTGTTTGCCTTCTGATTGCAGCAGGAGCTTCACATTGTGGGCAACGGTCCATAACTGCTGCAGTATTTTTACTTCACACGTGTACCTGCCCACACACGTTAACCTCTGACTAAAGAAACAAATGCATGGCTCTAAAAATGAATTCAGATCATGTGAAAGCATGTTGGAGCGTAAAAATGTGCCTCGTGTGACTGAGCGGGAAGAAAGCCGAGCCTCTACAAAGGGAGCGGGAAATATGTGTGAGGCAACACACCGGAGGATTATATTGATCTGAGCCTGATTGAGTTTCAGATTGTCTTATCTGATTTATTGAGCGTGCACGTCTTTGGCCTGAACGCAGACATCCATGAGCTCTGCAGGCGGATCTCGCCGGACGTCTGCCGGTTGTATATTCTGAGGATGGAACGGCGGGGCGGCTTGTCAGAAAGTCGACGTCCGTCTGGCATCCCGGGGACGAGCGGCGCATAACAAAGCCGTCGAACCCGAGACTCTCACTGGAGGATTGGAGTAACTTCAGTGGCGTTCACGCTCCGCCGACTCTGTCTGCTTTCTCAGGAGTTGCCCTGTGATTGAGCTGGCGGGGAGAAGGGAAAGTGCATGCATGGCCACGAGAAACATGAAAATCTGGAGGCTGTGCTCCTATTCTCTCACTTGATACTCTTGATCTGCAGTGCGGTGATTCAAGCCGCTCCTTTCCCTGTCTGCCTGCACATGCATACCTGCTAAAACATGTTAACCTCCGACTAAAGAAACAAATGTGTTTGTTTGTCCTGAATTACTCCAGCACATCGGCCTCGGCCCCCAACCTTGTTTGTTTTACAGCGGCTGAAGCTGCATCTCCTAATAGCGACTCTTCAAACACTCTGCAGTTAGAGCTGCAGATCAATACTAACTGTCTTCTCAAGGTAAACACAAAACGATGCTAAACTGAGCAGGGTGTGATGGCAGAAGGATCAAATCTTCACGGCTGGAGAGCCTGTATGACTTCTCAAAAGGACAATGGAGCTGGACGTGGAGAAATGTATTCCTGCGTGGCGTAAAAGCCATGTGGTACGTTCAGGATTTACAACATCAGCTCCAAAAAGAAGGTGGCCTGCTGTGTAAAACGGAAGTTAAAAACAGAGTGAAATGATTCCCCAGTTTTCTAAAACCCATATTTATTCACAAAGGAACATAGAAAACACATCTAATGTTGAAAGTGAGTCAGTTTTGCCACTTAATGAAAAATTTTGGCACGTTTTGTGTTTGCGTGTCTCGAAAAAGTTGGAACATGTGCAACAAAAGGGTGGAGACATAAGTGGCAAAATAGAGAGAAACAAAACTTGTGAAACAATTTCACCATAATGTTCTTTAGCATGACATTGTGGAGACCGAATCAGTGCGTTTATATGGGAAGTTTAATTCCTCTTTAATTCAGAAATAAAATGAAATCCGATTTAAAATGATTGAAATTACCATTGAAACATCTAATTTCAAATGAAAATGTCCATTCTGAATTAAACTTAATTCCGAAGTAAGTGGCTGGTTTATTCTGATTTTAAATCTGATTAGAATAATTCCGCGGTCATGTATACACTCATTCTGCTTTAAATTAAATCCGGTCTTTCTGCACATGCTCGTTCTCTTGCCCGTCTATCGCGATGGCGCTAATATTCCGCGCTGGGCCTGTTTTCGAAACAAAGTTTCAAGATGGCAGCACGCAGTAAACAGTGGTCAAGAGCAGAGACGATTTATTTAATATAGTTTTGAGAAACTGGAAATAATTAAAAGAACAGATAGCAGGAAACATAAAAATTGTGAGCTTTTTAAAGTTGTAGCAGCCAGGTATCCAATCAGAACCCTTCCCAACCCCCAGACCTTAAGCTGAATTGGATAAAGCCGATCAAACGTGTTTTCCATGTAAACCTCAATTCAGAATAACTATTGCCATGTAAAATCGAAGGAAAATAGTTTAATTCTGAATTATTTAATTTGGAATAATTAATTCCGAATTAAAAAACATCATGTAACCGTGGCCAGTATGTCATATTAGAAAAAAAAGAGAATCTGAAGAAATCTCTGTATGCACAGGACAAGATCAAAATTCATTTCAATACTTTAAAAATACTAGTACAGTGGTACCTCTACTTACAAACATCTCTACTTATGAAATTTTCAGGTTACAAAACGCCTCAACGGGAAAATATTGCCTCTTGTTACAAAATAAATTTAAGGATAAAAAAAGGCAAAAATACAGTAGCGCTGCTACTCGCAGCTCCCAGAGTTTACCGAACGTAAACATAGCTGTTGGCTCTGTATCTCGATTTGAAAGCGGTGCGTCCGAGCTGCTCTGCCATTGGCTATCGCTTAGCATCTTCCTGGCATCCCATTGGCTCGGAGGGCCCCTTGTCTGTATGAGCGTAACCCAGCAACCCAGGTAAACAAACAATTTTTACCTCCGACAAGGAGGTTATGTTTTTGCTGGCGTTTATCTGTTTATCTGTCTGTTTTTCTGTGTTCAAGATAACCCAAAACGGTTACAGGTTTTTATGTCATTTTATGTATTATTTATAATTTATTTAAAAAAATGTTGTTCGAATTTTGGGGGATTTGGAACGGATTAGGGCATTTACATGGAAAACGGGGCTCTACTTACAAACGTTTCAGGTTAAGAAACTACTTCCAGAACCAAGTAGAGGTACCACTGTACTATATTCATACAGCAATAATTGTGTTAATCAGAGGTTTATTAATATTGATCTAATATCTATTATTACTTTATAAAGTAACCCTAGCACACCAGCATTGGATGTCCGTGATCTTCAGGCCCTCAGGTGACACTGCGTTAAAAAATAGACAGAACTCTTCCAGGGGAATCACTGAATGGGCTCAGGAGGACTTCTGGAAGTTACTGTCTGAGAAAAGAGTTCGTAAACCCATCCACAAGAAGCCACGTGTTTCAGAAGAAGCCAACGCTGGCGTCTTCTCTGGGCCAAAACTCTTTTAAAATGGACTGAGATGAATCCAAAATTCTTGGATCCTCTGGGGAAAGAAAAGAGGGGCCAACCAGCTTGTGATCAGTGCCTAAAAGGCTGCCTGTCCGGTGGTATGGGGGTACATTAACGTCCGTGGAACGGGCAGCTTGCACACACCTGGAAACTGTGTCTTTTTCCCAGGAAAGCTTTCGCATCTTTCAGCAATCCCATTCTGAACCACATGCCGCATCCGTTACAAAAGCATGACTTCATAGTGGAAAGGTTCGGTCACTGAACCCTTCAACCAGCTGAAAACATCCAATGATGCGTCATGACTCCAAACATACAACAGAGAAAATCCAAGACTGTTGAGGCTCAGTGTGCTCCTTGATTTGATTGTCCATATGTGCACTTTGAATTTGTGTTAGTCATACCTGTCCCACAGGACTAGCTGGCCTTGGAAGAACCTTCCAGGGGAAATTACCTGAGATTATTTGAGCGAGGAAATCCTTCCGCCATCATGAGGTGATAATTCCCTTCATACTGAGAGGAGCTGAGGTAGCATGCCTCCTGGAAGTCTCCCTACGTGGTCTTTTGGCCATGTCCAACCAGACTTAAAACATGCTGGAGAGATTATGGGCCCGATCTTCCGCCAAACCTCCTGAAGCCGCTATTAAAGGATAGCGGGTAGCGGGAGGGGCGTTCCACCGCAAAGAACGCAATCTTCCACCTCTCTAAATCCGCGATCTTACCTGCACCAACCACTATATTTATGCATGGGAGTGGTTAGGGTGTACCACCTGTTAAACCAATCAGTGCGTCAGTAGCCATTGCCTTTAAGAGCAGGTTGCGCTACCTGCAATTTGCGGATAGGGGTTAGCGGGAGGTGTACGATCCGGGCCAGGTGGCACGGGAACGCCTCAGTATCCACCCAGAATAGCTGAAGGTGCCCACAGAGAGGAACACCCGGCAGTATAAACAGCATAGCTGTTAGTAACATACCATGTGCAAATCGTGACCTTCAAATCAGTCGTAAGGACAGACTACATTGTACGCACATACATGTAGCGTCGAAGACAGCATTTCCTTTATTGCGTCACGTGTGTCCTTTGAGGTTGGTGGTTCTCGCTTCCTTTTCTGCATTACTGAGAGGTTTTCATAGTTTTTTTTGTGAATGGTCGGTCTGCCTTTGAACTTCCCCTTTCATCTGTTTCATCACCTCGCAGACGCCTTTGTGTCTTGAATGGAAGTGCAGCATTCACTCCACGTAAGTCTTCGAGGTGCAACGGAAACAGAGAGACACCGCGCTGAAGTGTCCCTGAGCAGAGCTGTGCACTTCCTTGTTACGAAGGCGACCCTGACCTCCGACCCCCCCGTGGAAGGGAGCAGACAGGTTTTCTTCGGGGATCGATAAAACGTCATAACAGCCAACTGCCTTGACCCAATCTGCTGTTGGAGCGTGTGCCAGTTCGGCTGCAGCGAACAGCTGCTCTTTGACGTCGGGTCGAGACGTGATACCAGCAGGTCATCCTGCTTTACGCCAAATATTGTTTTTTTGTTGTTTTTTTTTTTCTTTGTAGCTCAAATACTTATTTCACTTAGAAAGCATGACCGTTTTCTGCACTTGAAACCGGGACCTTCAGCAGAGGGTCAAGGTGGATGATGCCACATTTCATCCCCAGACCTTCAGCACTAAAAGAAAAAAAAAACCCTTTGGGACTTTTTCCTTTGGTTTTCTTCACCGTACATCATGCAACACAGCGTGTGTTTTCCAGCTAAGAGCTGCTTCAAGGCTCATTTCAGCCGACGGGGAAGCCAACATCACTCTTGCTGGTTAATCAAACAGTTTGGCAACCCCCCCCCTTCAAAGCACACAAATGTACCACATCACACTCTTCTGGTGCAAAACATTCTTCAAAGCGCCACCAATCAGCATTACAAATCTAATTTCTTGTTTCCTGTTTTTGCAGAACACTCAGATTCCCATTTGTCCTGAAATGCATCTCAGGTCTTTGGCTTGTTTTTCTTAGAGTACCTATATTCACCTGGAGCTAAAAATCCTGGGGTTTAGAAACGTCCTTCTGATCCTACCCAGATTTATGGGCGGCAAAAACTGTTTTTTCTCAGATTCATTGCAGATGTCTTCCCTCCTCGGTCTTGTTTTAACATCCACCTCAATGTTGTTCCTTTTATCGAGGTCCGTACATTTCTAACGATCGGTTCATTAAAACCATTTGATTTGCTGCCACTTTCCCAGTTAACTGCAGTGGAAGCAGGTTTTTTTTTTTTTTTTTAACATCAACTTTAATAACATGTGTTGTTCATCTCAGGTTACATTTACTTAATTTTGGGTAAAAAAAAAAAAAACCAACAACAAAGGTGAGAAATCATTTCTCAAACTATTTAAACAACATAAAACCAGTTGAGTTTCTTTTCAAATAGCCAAACGAATTGAATCCAGCTCGTTGATGCAGATGTGTTCCTACATAAATACTGTTGACGTCTACATTTATTCATCAGGGATCCTGACAAAACAGGAGCATGTTATGCAGACAGAGGGAGGAAAGGGCTGGATATGTGGAAGCAGCACACTTTCAATAAGGAGCTTTTATTCTGATTTTGAGTTGTAGGTTCTGTCATTGAATGAAAGCCAGAACTGTCTGATCCAAGAACCTTGAAATATTTTGGCTGCACACTGCATGCAAACAAAAAAAAAAAAAGTCTCTGACTTAGGGGTGTGTATTGGCAAGGACCTCACCATACGATATGTATCATGATACTTGGATCACAATGCGATATTATCGTGATATCACGATATATTGCGATATTTTATCCAGTTAATATCAAAATTAAAGGTAGAGATCAAAAATCAAGTTGTTGTATATGTTCATCAGATGATATTGATCATTCAGAGGACAAATTGAGTCAGAACTATTTGCTTCAAAACAACCTATTTATTTATTATTAGTGTTTTTGAAAACGATCGAAAAAAATCTAAATTAGTAGCTGAAAAATTGATATTATACTGGGCGGCCGAAAATCGCGATATACTGCCAAATCGATTTTTTTTTTCACACCCCTACTCTGACTTGCTGCATTTTTCTTTTTTTTCTTGATTTTTAAATATGCATTTTCTAGAGCATCCTAACTCTGTCTGATTTGGGGGTTGCATGTTCCCTTTCTGGTAGAATGTGCTGCAGGACTGTCGCTGCTGGTAAACAGCTCGCTGCAAGCATCGAGTTAAACGCCGCAGCTCTGATTCCACAAAATCTTTTGAATAGCCGCCTTCATCAGCCCGTCTGTTTCTTATACATATGTAATAGAAACAGCAGCGGCATGCTTCTGCATGTGTGTGAGAGAGAGTGCATGTTTTTTCCAGGCCACCCTGGGAGGAGAACTTTCATTAGGCACATTTCATCCCAGTGATATCACAAGCTCCTTGACCTCCTTGACCCTGCAATCTTCTGCACAAGGTAAAAGCAAACTCTCCACACAGGAAAAAAAAAGAAAAACCCCACTGAGACTGGAACGAATAAAGTTCAAAGCAGGTTTGCTGAAGGTCAAAAACTTTTGCCTTTCGTTCCACATGAAGTTATTATATCATGTTAACTTCCAAACTTTCCGCTGACCCTGATTCTTTCAGGTGTCCATAAAAACAGAGTTTCCTGCAGAAATGTTGTCCGTGATGCAGAAGAGGCTTAAATTCGACCCGGGCACAAAAACACCTTATTACACGGCGTCACATAATGCAGCTGGAAATGACTGCAGCAAAACAATAGGTGAAGGGAAAAAAGGCACAGTTTTTTTTTTTTTCTTTTTTTTGTTGTCGCTTGATTCCAGCCTGACAGGCGATCTTCCGGAGGAACGCAATTAATTTTTAACTCGATAGGCTGGAGAGGCTGGCTTTGAGCAAAGTGAGGGCACTTAACAAAAGAAGCCATTTAAAAAGTGCAAAATGAGACTATTGAAAACTGCGGATCATAAGTCATCTGTGAGCGATTGAAAGAGCTTACGCGTATTGTGCTCCAGACCCAACATTCAATTAAAAGTAGTCATTTCATCCTCCCATCCGCATCAGCTGCTCTCTGTAAAGATGGCGTGTTTAAATCCATCACTCATACAGGTAACCCCCCCCACTTTAATTCTATTTATTGTGTAAAAACTAGAACTGAGCAACGGTCAAAATTTTTAATCGCGATTAATCGTGATTAATCAGGGAAATAATGCGATTAATCGCGATTAAAAATTTTAACCGTTGCCCAGCAGAACATTTAAATAAAAGTGCATTTTACACTACTTTTGAATTCCTTATTTGATTTTGCGTATACAATCGCGATTAATCGCATTATTTCACTGATTAATCACGATTAATCTCATTGTATACGCAAAATCAAATAATGAATTCAAAAGTAGTGTAAAATGAACTTTTATTTAAATGTTCTGCTGCCATATGAACTAAAGTGCCATAACATTTGTTGTTTAAACACTTTTAACATCAGCACTTGTTAGTAACACATATTTAGTGTCAATCTCATCTTAAAAATGTAAAATAAAATAAAGCTTATTGCCACTGCCAGGGCATTAATGTCATCCTGTGTTTTATTAAAAAAAAAAAAAAAAAAAAAAAAGTCTACAAACAAAATCCAACAAAATGATTGTGGCTCAGAAGAATCAGAACATTAAAACAGGTAATTTCTGAGGTAACAGCAGAAACTTTTAACGGGGAGTTCAACTTGTCAGTTGTTACAAATAACCTTGTTTCTGTTGAATCCTCCGTCTGGGAGAACTTTAAAATGAAATGTCCATGTTAAAGTTCAGTAACTTTACCAATCTGTGTATTATTCATTCGTCAGTCAAAAATAAAAAAAAATTAAAAAGTAACAATTTATTACGTTTTTCATTTTTTAATCTAACACAAAAAAACGAAAAAAAAAAAGCCTGTTTTTTTTTTCATATTTCAATTTTAGACTTGGATCAAAAATATGAAACGAAAAAAACGGGCCACAGAACTGAATTTGTTTTATAATCGAGGACTGGACTTTCTGTTGTCATTACACATCTGTGCCACTAGATGGAGCCGCACTGCAGTAACCAGCTAGAGAACAACAGGACAGTGAACACATGGAGCAGATCTGATGGAACATGGAAGAATGACGAGAAAGTTTTGTTGCAGTCCAGAATTTTCTTTTTCAAACAGAATTGTTAATATTGCTACCTGAGTCGCTACCTGAACTGTAAAGTTCACGGATTTTTACCGTTCTCCATGTCTATTCTAGCTTTTCCTTGTGTTTACTGTTTCCGGTTCCGCAGCAGCCAATAACAGACTTTTCAAAACAAAAGCATGTGAGCAACATGCGTTAACGCGCAATAAAATAAATGTTGAGTTGAAATAAAATAAATTAATAAAATTAATGAGTTAACGCGACAATAGCGCGTTAACTTGTTCAGCCCTAGTAAAAACATAATAAAAATCCTCTGATTGTATTAGTTATAGGCAAAAAAAACCTTGAGTCAAGCAACAGCTCACTGTGTTTAACTTTATCACATTTGTGGAAGAGCTTTGGACCGTTCTTGTCTCCAACGTTGCTTCAGTTCGTTGAGGTTTTTGGGTGTTGGCTTCTGCAGAGCTCTCTTCAGGTGGCAAGATGGCATCCAGAGGAGCTCATGGTGGATTTAACGACCAGGAGACGCCCGGCTGCACCATACCTCCACCTCTGTGCTCGACAGTGGGGATGAGGTGCGCCTGCTGAAACCCCGTGTTTGGTTTCTGCAGATGTGGCGCCGGCCGTTGAGGCCTAAACGCCTTCGCCCGGGTCTCACCCACCCACGGGCTCCAGAAATGCACCTCCCACATGCTTCCGTCTCCTTTCTGGACAAGCGATGCTTTGTTCTGTTGCTCCTCCACATAAACCGTTGTCCTCTCCTGGTCGTGGACTCATTGCTCAGTCTGGCCCGTCGTATCTCTTGTTCCAGACCAGCAGGATGCCAGAACATCTGCTTTTATTCAGATCCACACACCTGCTGGTGATCAGCTCATCCAGAGCTGATGATTAGCACTTAGATCCTGTGGAAGCAGAAAGGAGGCGCTTACTACTGCCCACATGATTTCTCTCTCTCCCTGTCTTTTTTTTGGCTTCATTTTTATAAGATAAATAATGGCACGGTGTAAAAAAAGGTATTTCATTGTCAGCCTGAGGTTGAATAGGCCCGACGCCAGGAAACACCACACACACACACACAAAAGCAGGGTGTATTAACTTTTTGCCTGTACATGAAAGGAGCCTTCCTTCCAGGTTCAGTCAGAGAACATTTATAACAAGTGTAACATTTTTAATTCTCCTGTTCATCCGCCGGTGACCCCTGACCCCTGCTCTCCTTTTAACTTCTCCTGAGTGAAATCCAGCCTCCTACAAATTATTCTTGGAAGCACCCCCACCGAGTCTGACATTTTGCCCTCTCCGTGCCCAGTCATATCTGGAAGTAAACATACCAGTGAATGAAGAGCGCTGCATTCCAGCGTTCAAGCCCCCCCCCCCGGACTTTGCTGTGGAGAACGTACACAAAACATGCACGCCATCCTGTCTGGGCCCTGGGAAAGGTTTTCATTTCTCAGGTCCACATCTTTCTGTTCCCGTCCCGTTATCTGGCTTTCAGGTTCCCAGATGGGAGTCGTCGAATTCACGAGAAACAGGTCTCCTCAAACACACCAGAGAAAGAAAACAACCTCAGTAATACAGACGGTTTGAGCAGGTTATGAGCTGTCTTTCACTTTTTACAGGAGCTTTAAGGAATTTTCTGTTGATACTGTCTAAAATACACATTGATGCTGTTATATATGGAAAAGTCGGTTAATGAAAAAATTAAAAGTTCTGGTCAGACTTGGTTGTAATGAACCTTGTTTCATTTGCATAATCTCTAAATTAGCTCGGTCTGTAATTTTACTGCTTTTCTATGTTCAACAACTGTTGAGGCTGGATAAATATTTCTTAAAAGGTTAATATACATGATTTATGTCATCTGATCAGGTGGATTTGTTAACATTAAGATCTCTGTTACCCAGCTTATGAACATAAACACTTTCAGACAACAAGCAACTGCAGAAGACAGAGGACTTGAGGACATGACTTGGAGTCACATGGCTTGGACTCAAGACACATGACTTGGACTCAATCGCATGACTTGGACTTGAAGTCCCATGACTTGGACTCAATCACATGACTTGGACTTGAAGTTGCATGACTTGGACTCAATCACATGACTTGGACTCAATCGCATGACTTGGACTCGAAGTCACATGACTTGGACTCAATCACATGACTTGGACTCAATCGCATGACTTGGACTTGAAGTCCCATGACTTGGACTCAATCACATGACTTGGACTTGAGACACATGACTTGGACTCAATCGCATGACTTGGACTCAAAGTCACATGACTTGGACTCAATCACATGACTTGGACTAGAGTCACATGACTTGGACTCAAAGTCACATGACTTGGACTCAAGTGACATGACTTGGACTCGAGACACATGACTTGTGTTGAAGTCACACGACTTGGACTCAAGTCACATGACTTGGACTCAAGTCACATGACTTGGACTGAAGTCTTTTATTAGATGACTTTAGACTTGGCCTGACTAGATGTAAAAAGACTTTCAACTTGACTTGGACTTGAGCCTGTTGACCTGAAAACACTTGATGTTTGACCCAAACCCCAAAGATTAAAACACGTGTTATTTAAAACGTGAGCATGAATCGATACATTTCACTCATCACAGCTCAACAACGGCAGTCAGGCCACCGGGGGGGGGGGGCGGCGCCAGGATGGCTGCACCACTGAAACTTCAATTCAGAAACTGAAGTATTTTTTGTTAGCATCTATTGAGAACTGATAAAATAAACCAGAAACATTAGGGATTTTCACCAGCTGTGGAGCACTATTGTGTAACGCTATATTTCTCTATAAAGATGCTTTCTGTGTGCAGGTATCCTCTGAAGTCTGAGTAGAGAAGCACTGGAGTCTGGAATATCTTCCTTCAGCCATATCACAGTAAATGAAATAACACTACTTTCTCAATATTTCCACTCCTTCCTCGTGAGCGCTTCAGTCTCATCCATTTTATTTGCCATTAATGTCACATTCCCCTCAATGATCAGCTGAAAAAGTCATTTAAACTTCCTCCTCTTGTTCAGTTTGGCTCCTGTCTCTACATCCATAATTTCTTCTCAATTTATGTGGACCATCATATCTCCAGGTCACCATTGAGGAGTGGCTTTCCATTGGCATGGCTATTCATTATAAGATATAACTAAATAGACAAGAGTAATGAGTAGTTAAGTTAATGAAGTTTTTGTTATTCTTTAAAGCAGGTTCTCAACTGGTGGGTCGCAACCCAAAAGTGGGTCGCAGATCCGTTTTCAGTGGGTCATGAGCCTTTGCCTGGGGAAGGAATTGCAAAGAAAAAAAAAAATTCCTACTCCTTAACCGTAGGAGGCGATAATGCCCTGTAATGCGAGTTGACACCAGCCAGTTTACACCATAGAAAAAGACCTGCAAAGTTTGTTTACATATGTTGAGCAGGTGAAACGCAGATACAACGAAGAATATATGAAATATGGATTTTCTTATCTTGAAGACAAAGGTCAGTGAGTGGTTATTCAGCTAAAACTATATATTTTAAATACTTTTTAAACTACTGCTCAGTGGTTGCACTGTTTTATTTCATATTTGTGCATAAAAGCACTGTTGAGTCTTAAAAATGGCTGTTACTGAAATGTTCTGATTGTTATGTCAGCCTTATGATTAATGCTTAAATAAGTGACTAGATAGTTTTTATAGGAAATTGTTATATATTCAGGAAGTGGATAATCAGCAAATGCTACATATTTGAGTTCTTTTTAAAACTACTGCTCAGTGGTTGTACTGTTTTATTTCATGTTTGTGCATGTTGAGTCTGTTAAAAAAGGCTGAAGTTGCTGAAGTGAAGTGTTCTGGATTTAATTAAATGCAGCTAATTGAGCTTAAAAGGGAATATTTCCCACTTGAAGCCATTTTGATTTTTGCCGATTTGGTTCACCAATAAACTTTGTATTGGCATTCTGTGATATTCTATTTTACTACCTCCGATTCAAACTGCATGATCTTTTCATTCAATAAATTTGAGAAGTTGGAAATTTTCCTTGATTTGGGTCACGGCTTGTCATTAAGGGTGATGCTGGGTCCTGAAGCCAGACCAGTTGAGAACCACTGATATAAAGGAACTCTTAAATTAGTAATGTGAGGCAGCCGATTTGATTATCCTGTTAGTATTTTGTCATGTTCAGATATCCATTAACTGGCCGATTATTGACCATTTCTGTAACAACTGGCATCAGTCAACACTTGAGAACATCCAGACAGTCCTTTCTTCGTTAGACATGCGACACAAATACATTTAAATTTTAAAAGTGTGTCGTCCATGTTGGCACATGAAAGCTCACTAAGCTAAATTAAATCGTCTGGAGAAAAGCCAGCGTACTTGACCAGCCTGCAACATTCCTCCTGAGCAGAACTTTGTTGGAGGTTCAACAGCCTTCGTGGTCTTCCGGTTTGCTCGTTTCCACAGTTTCCTGTAACGTTCTACCGTCACCTTATTTCACGCTAAGCACTGGCCGATTAGCATGCAGAGGAACGACACCTTCCCTGGCCTGTTTAATGTGACTAGCAGAAAAAGCTTTTAGATGAGTAGATACGTGTTTTAAGGACTTCTCTATTTCCCAGAAGCCCTTCTTCAGGGATGGGGAGGCAGCCGGTGAAATGAGCAGATTAGAGGCTGTCACTCCGTCTCAGATTTCTGCATCTAATTTGTAATCGTGGCACTCGGTCAATATTTGGATTGTCTGATATATTCTTTTCTGCTCTTTGTTCGACTGTCAGAGGCTGACGTCTTTGTCGGGGACGTCCCTGATCCGCCGGCGCCTCTCGCTCCGGCAGGCTGTATTAAAGATATAATTATGGAAAAACGTAAAAAAGTAATCATCAGATCCTGTCAGAATAATTGATACAGACTTTTTTACGTCGTCGTCTGAGTAGCTTCTTCAGCTCTGATGGTCGCACGTGGACGCGTGCACGCTACACAGAAAGTCCATTTTACCACCTCTGCTATAAATTATGACCCCTTTCAAGATCGCTATTTTTTTTTTTTTTACAGTGTTTTAAATTTCATAGGCTTTTACAGAAACAGGAATTACAGCTTTTGTGATGGATTCATTTTTTATCTGTTGTGACTCTGGACCGTAAACATTTTTGCAGCCGTTCGGTGCATTTGAACTGTCAGCTCCTATCCTTCCTCGCCGGGCCTTCCCACAATTTTCCTCTCTTCCTGCAGCTCTAAAAATATCCCCGGGCCATCAGATTCTCAACGCCCCCCCCCTCTAAAAGACATGCTGGTGTAACACGGAAAGGTCTGTGAGATGTGCCACGGGATAGATTTGAGGAAGACGGATGGCCAAGCAGCTCTTTGAGTGTGTGTGTGTGTGTGTGTGTGTGTGTGTGTGTGTGTTTTGGGTGGAGATATCTGACCATCAAGGAAGCATTTGGAGGAGGCTGCTGTCACAGAGAAGGAGCACAGTTGTCCTGCAGATAGGCTGCTGGAGGGGGGCATTAGTGGGAAAGACTGGGTGGGAGTGAGGGGTGGAGGTGGTGGGGGAACACCAAGGATGATTACTAGATGACCAAAGGAATGGGGCGGGGGAGTCGCTTGAAGTGTTTGAGGGGGGGTTTTGTTGGGCCGGGGTCGGAGGGAGAGGTCAATGCTGCTTATCAGCAACACAGGGAGTCTTTGGGAAACTGGGAGGAAGCCAGTTTAACGCATGAGGGGGGGCCAGACTCAGCATGAGATAGCCCGAATGAATGATTCGTCTGTTCGTACCGTTACAGAGCCCAAACTCCCGGCGGCGCGCTCTGTCCCAGCGACCGGTTCACTGGTCCGCTAAGAAATGAAATTGATCCGTGTCATCGTCTCAACTCCATGTCGGGAAACGTCACCAGCATCCCGCTACGCCTCCATCAAGGCTAGGGGTGGGAACTGATAAGATTTTTCCGATTCCATTATCCATACCGTTTAACGATTCGTTTCTTTATCGATTCTCTTATCGATTCTAATGTGGGGAAAAAGGAGAACAAACAGTTTTATTAGCATCAATTTTTTTTACTTAGAAGTCACGGCCTTACAAACTCAACAGCGAGGTCAAAAGAGGCCCAAAGATAACGTGTTAACTGTTGTAATATGTAACTGTGCAAATACACAAGAATGTGTAACATTTTACTAACAGATTTTTCCTAATAGAAATAAAAAATGTCCTTTTTAAAAAGATATATGAGCTCACTAAGCACTCAAAAATAATAATAAAGAAAGATAAATACTATCAAATACAACGGAACAGTGCATAGTACAAATCTGGAAATACTATGAGGAATTAACAATTCTTTTGCAGAAAAATAATCATGTCTTCCAGCCTCTGAACCAGCCAGACTCTCTCTCTCATCACGGTCATCTTCTAAATGTAATGCAGAAGACATTCGTTTAATAGCATAGCGTTAATGTTATAGCGTGTTTTACAAAGAAGCACATAGGCAGCGGGATAGCTACTTACCAGAGTTACCAGAGGTGATCTTAGCTTGGCTACTGCTGCTGTGTTGAGATTCATCAGTCCGAAGTGTCAAAAACACGACACTCGTTATCACATGTTGTGTGCGCAAATGTTTCTGCATGTTAGCCGTGTTCCCTCCCGACGCTGTTATCTCCACTTTACAATGACTGCTAGTTGCCTTGTTGCCATCTTTCTTTGGTGAAGTGAAGCCAAACTTTGGAGCGTTTGAACCTGGTTGGCGCCATTGTTGTTTACAACTGCAATGCGCGTGCTAAACCGACGTAACTTAATCACATAAGTGCTTTCTGGAATTGACTGTGCGTAACTTGCGTAAATTATGTGAGATTTCGTGCTGGTTGATAAGAGAATCGCTGGATAAACTGCCAAACAATTCCATGGAACTGAAACACACGGAACCGGTTCTCTACAGGAACCGGTTCTCAACTCTCAACCCTAATCAAGGCACGTCACATGACCATCCGTGCTGGGTGGGCTGCAGTCTCCACATATGGACGCAGCTCCTCAATCTGGACGTCTGATCGTTCATTTCTTGAGAACAACAGTTTCAATGACGAACACGTCCCACCGAGCACCGGTTCATCCAGGTCTCACTGAAAACCGGTGCTCCATTTATGGCTGGAATAAACTTTTTTGATCTCTCTAAGAACGGCTTTACTCCGTCTGGTTGAAGGATAACCACATCAGCAGCGTTTGCTGTTTCACCACCACGTCGTTATTTAGTCTCGACTGTTTCGCTCCTCCTCAGGTGACGGTCATGTGACACTGGCGCGGCGAATCAAGGAAGGACACCAAAGTGACCAGGAAGAGCAAAACAGGAAGTGAATGCATGCAGCTATGCCGTCGTTTCTAACCATTGTTTCTGCACCGTACATTTTTCGAGGGTCAAACTCACTGGCCTAATGTGTACATCTGATGTAACTGAAACAGCAGTTTAACATTCAATTATCAGGGCTGGGCAACTATTAAAATTTTTAATCGCGATTAATCGCAAGATTTCCCTAATTAATCACGATTAATTGCATTGTATAGGCAAAATAATGAATTCAATAGTAGTATAAGATATAGTAGTAGTATAAAAAATAAAAAAAAAAGTCTACACACAAAATCCAACAAAATGATTGTGGCTCAGCACAATCAGAACATTAAAACGGGTAATTACTGAGGTAACAGCAGAAACTTTTAACGGAAAGTTCAACTTGTCAGTTGTTACAAATAACCTTGTTTCTGTTGAATCCTCCGTCTGGGAGAACTTTAAAATGAAAATGTCCATGTTAAAGTTCAGTAACTTTACCAATCCGTGTATCATTCATTCTTTCCATTTTCAATTGTCAATCAAAAATGAAAAAAAATTAAAAAGTGACATTTTATTTTTTTCTTTTCTAATCTAACACAAGAAAAATGAAAAAAAAAAAAGCCTGTTTATTTAATGTTTCAATTTTAGAATTGGATCAAAAATACGAAATGAAAAAACAGCCCACAGGACTGAATTTGTTTTATAATCGAGGACTGGACTTTCTGTTGTCATTACACATCTGTGCCACTAGATGGAGCTGCACTGCAGTAACCAGCTAGAGAACAGCAGGACAGTGAACACATGGAGCAGATCTGATGGAACATGGAGGAATGACGTGAGAGTTTTGTTGCGGCCCAGAATGTTTTTTTTCAGACAGAATTGTTAATATTGCTTCATGAGTTGCTACCCGAACTGTAAAATATACAGATTTTTACCGTTCTCCATGTCTGTTTTAGCTTTTCCGCATGTTTACCTGCAACTTGTCTTCCGGTTCCACAGCAGCTAGAAACAGACTTTTCAAAACAAAAGCATGTGAGCAACATGCGTTAACGCGCGATAAAATAAATGTGGGCGTTAATAAATTAATGAGTTAACGCGATAATAACGCGTTAACTTGCCCAGCCCTAGTAATTATGTTTGTATATCAGTGGAAGGAGGAGTTTAGTTCAGTTTTCTGACGAGTCTACGTACAGACGCGTTCAGGTTTGACCATCCTTAGCAGTTAGATAGTTATAAAACATATTTATGAACTCCAAACAGACCCGATGCAGTTGCGGTGTTGACAGACTTGTCTTTAGAAGGAATCTGAAGGAAAGGCCAGTCCATTATTTATTAGGACAGTTATTGATGGCGTTCCTCCTCTAAGCCACTTCCAGGTTCGTCAGGCTTAAGGAGTTCAATGAGGCTTTGTGCCTGCCATGTTCAAATCCACCTCCTACCAACGTTGCTGCCATACATCTCCATACGATGAAGACACAGCAGTCATCTTACATGGCCTACTGACACACATGTGCACGTCTTTTTATGTCTTTGCAGACTAATCCTTAATCCTACTGGAAATGGCATTTGTTAAAAATCTATTTTGAGAAGGCTTTAAAATCCGTTTACTGCCGACGTCAGCTCACAGCCAAATGCTATGCAAACTGTTCTGCGTGGCAGCGAACCAGTGATGGCGGCCAGTTCCTTTCCATCTAATTCCCGCATCAGATTGTCAGACCGAGCTTTTCAAATTGCCTTGGCAACAGATCCAGACAAAAACGTTAACCTGCGATTGAATAATGCGTCGTGAGCACCTGAGGTGTCAGTTCTGGTTCTTCCCTCTAATCTGGAGCGTCGGGTCCTGGTGCCGAGGCCGCCCGTCCGGGGCGGCGAGAGGGATTTTGGAACCCTGCAGCTCACAGATGCTCCCCGAAGATCCGGATAAACTCTGCTACCACAGAAAACATAAGCACCCACTTCAGCCTCCCTGCTGAAGGAGAGGAGAATGCTAATGAGCGGGCTGCTCTCCGCAAACGAACAAGGGCTTAATAAACCCTCCTACCGCTGCGATGTCTGCAGGAAACTCACCTCGGCTGCCTAATGAGCTGGCTAATTTGTCTCAGATTCACTTTACAAGACCGTGTTTGCATTTATCTGATGGCTCCTGTTTGGATAAGGATGGAGGGAGGGCAGCATGTGTCGACGAGGCTGATCATCATTCTGCGCACCAGCTGGAGACCAGTAGGACCTGGACAATACTCCCTTCTCCCTCCGTCCTCCCTCTCAGCACAGTTGCCCGACCGCGGGCTGTATATCTGCCAGCGCTCTGCTGATGTGGAAGCCGGTCATTACGAGAACAAGTGATTTCTCTTTCAGCCCGGTTCATGGGTCAATTGCTCTCTCCCTCTCTATTTCACGGCAGAGCTGGTGGGATTGAAGCGCTCCTCTAACCTGAGCTCCCCCATTCCCACGCATTTCTTTGGGGCTATTCAATCCCCCTCCCCGAGCCTCACAGTTTGCACTTGTGCTTTTGCGGCATTGTGTTTTACTTTATTGATCCTAACGAGGGGGCGATTTGTGTCATCCCACCAGGCGGGGCGCAGTGTTTGTCCAGATTTATGTGCCGCGCCTTCAATGAAAATCCCTTCCCAGTAAAATCTTTAACACCCCTCGCTGTTGTCTCATTGAATAACTGTCAGGCGCCATGCGATGACAGAGTTTAGGGCTTTACTTATCTCTGTAACCGCACAGGTCCTTTCACATCCAGCCTCAGGAAAGGCTAACACACAGCCTGCTACTAAAAAGGCTTTTTTATGGTGTTGATGTAGTGAATTTGACATATCAAAATAACGATTTAATAAGAGCTTGTTCAGTCTTGCAGAATTTGTCACCTCTCTCGGGAAACCGGTCCAAAAGTTTTATAACTTGCCTCTTAGAAGCAACAGATTATTCTCCCCTCCCCTCTGTTTTTAAATGAAAAAAAAAATGTATTAAATTGTCATGCAATAAATGAATGCAGCCTCTTTTAAGATACCGTATTTTCCAGACTATAAGCTGCTACTTTTGTCCCACATTTTTAACCATGAGGCTTATACAGAGATGCGGCTTTTCTATGAATTTTTCTTCAGCCCTCAGGGGGCGCTCTAGCAGGAAGTGCAAAAACCAAAAAGCAAACCAAGTAGTTAAAGGCTATTCTGTTTTTGTTAAGTAGCCTATGTTGGCTATGCTACTCTACATTCATTTTGTGAGCATCAATACCTATTATTATTATTATTAAACAAACTGATTAATCCAGGTGTGTCTGACCATTGTAGCTACTCAGACACACCTGGATTTATCAGATTGTCCAGTCAGTTTGTTGGTTCCCCTGCGGATTTCAGGGTTCTGAGCGGACCCGCTGCAGAGGTAAGGTTTTAATCACAGATGCGAACCGGATGCAGCGTGGATCCAGCAGGTCCGCGATCTGGCTCCAAAGCGGATCCGGCACTGAGTGCAAGTGGACTCCGATACGGGTCCATTTCGCGGGTCCGTTCCGGATGTCTTTGCTGTGAGGGGTGGGTTCAGTACACGGGAGGAAGAAAAATCAGTTCAGTTATATGAATAAACACTTACGGTACAAAATCTTTCGACGTAAATATCTTATTTCTCAGCCTGGATACCGGCAGCTTATAGTCCGGTGCGGCTTATATGTGACAAAATATATATTTTGTTTATATTTTAATGTGTGCGGCTTATATTCAGGTGTGGCTTATAGTCCAGAAAATACGGTCCTGACACAATGAGCTTATGCTGACCAGTAAAGAGTTAAAAGCTGAACCTTCTTTAGCAGCAGTGACTTAATGCACACGACAATTTCTCTTTACAAAGCTGACGAGTTGCCGATTAAATTGCCTTCGATCAAGACATTCCGCTCTGCAACATGCACGTCAGGCTGATTATCACGTGAAGGTGGCACGAGCTCCTCAGTCCTTTAAACTTTCTTCACTGGACGTATGCTACAAGACTTTTACTCACAGCGGTCGCGCTACATCAGTGCGTTGAATAAATCCTCATCAGTCCTGCTGAGGAGGATTCAAAGCACCACATCAACGCGTCCCTTCAAGTAACAAACTGGAATTATGCAATCAGGAGATGCTCGGCGGCGGGAGGCACTTTGGTTAAAGAGGCTGTTTGTGGTTTTCGCCTTAAAGAGACGCTCTGATTTGACTTTCTAACGACTGCTTCTTCCAGCTCAGAAGTACATCAACAGCTCTGCCTCTCATTGAACAGCATGGCACAACAAAAGGAAAACTAGAAAAGCACTCAGAGAGCGCAGACCTCCGCCAAGCGCAACACAGCATTGCCAGGTGGGAAATGTAGGATTATCGTACCAGAGACTCCAAATTATTGTATTTTGAGGGAAATTATCGTACATCTGTCATAACCAAAATAACAAGCCCAATGATGCACTATAGTCAAGTATAATCACTCTAGTGTTAAATAGCGTCCCACAGGCACTAACAGCTTCATGGTGTCAGTACTGAATGGGTTAACGGGACCACATCAGCCCCAACTTACAGACTAATGTGTCCCCCAAAAACAAATGAGAGGTGGGAACTAAGAGCCAAATTATGAGGCCTGGGGGCGATTTTGGAGACTTGGTTTTTCTCTTCTGCTTAAAGTCTGTTTAAATCTCGCTCGCTCGACTTCCTGATCTGGTCCTGACTGTGAGAGCCTTGTGGAGCGGCCGAAGCTGACCATTCAGCCTATCATGCTAGTTGTTCTGAGACAAACACTTGTATCTCACGCTCAGCAAAGCACGATTGGCTGGAAACGCGTTACATGGGAACAGATACCTTCAGGGTTCACAAAAAAACAAACAAAAAAAAACACACTCTCCAGCAAACAGTTGCGGCAGGGAATGATTTGAAAAAGTCAAATTATCGTACATTTGGACTTTTTTTTGGATTATTGATCATACATCATACAGAGGGCCAAATTATTGTACAAATATGATAATTATCGTACACCTGGCAACGCTGGCGCAAAAGTTCCCCCATATAGCGATTTACAGATTGTGATAAAATCCGTGTTCTGGATCAGATCAGGATCAGCCTTTGAAATTTGATAGAGGTTTCCATGGTCAATCCCTGAGTTAAATTTCATGAGTTTTTGGCAATAATTAACAGAGATATTGAGAAACAAAATTTTCGGCCCCATTGACCGCAATGTTATCGAAAATTTGAAAGTGATCCAGAATCCAGGATTTCTTCCGGATCACATCCAAAATGAAATTCAGTTCTTCCTTTTCACATTTCTGACAACTCCTGAAAATTTCATCAAAATCCATCCTTAACTTTTTGAGTTATCTTGAACACAGACAGACAGATAAACGCAGGCAAAAACATAACCTTCCTTGGTGGAGGTAATAAGGGGGGAATGCTTGAAAGATTCAACACACCATCCCAACACGGAGGTATGGAGGTGGCAGCATCATGCTGTGGGGCCGCTTCGCTGCAGATGGGACTGGTGCACTCCAGTAAATAGACAGCACTGCAAGGAAATATAGAAAGGTTTCTGGTTTGGTGGGTTAGGGTTAGGGATAGGGTTAGGATTAGGGTTAGGGTTAGGGTTAGGGATAGGGTTAGGGTTAGGGTTAGGGATAGGGTTAGGATTAGAGTTAGGGTTAGGGTTAGGGTTAGGGTTAGGGTTAGGGGGTTAGGGTTAGGGAGTTAGGATTAGAGTTAGAGTTAGGGTTAGGGTTAGAGTTAGAGTTAGGGTTAGAATTAGAGTTAGGGTTAGAGTTAGGATTAGGGTTAGGGTTAGGGTTAGAGTTAAGGTTAGAGTTAAGGTTAGGGTTAGCATACCAAGCATACATCCAAATTAGTTGCAAAATGCCTCACAGGCAGCGGAGTAGAGGTGTTGCCCTGGTCATCACAAAGCCCTGACCTCAATCATATAGAACATTTGCAGGCTGCACTGATGAAAGCATATATGAAGGTCCCCTGACGTGACTCCGCTCCACCAGTTCTGTCGGGAGAAATGGGTCAAATTTCCAGCAAGTTATTCTGAGAAGCTTGAGGACTGTTAGCGCAAATGTCTGAGCAAGACTAAACCACCAAGCACATGTTTCTGACTTTCAACAAAGAAATATACGTAAGATATGCAAAGCTGGAAATGTTGAGACTCTAACCCTCGGCTTGGATTCGATTATTTAACTGGGGTAAAAAACAACCACAGCTGCTCAGATCTAATGTCCGATACTCCGGCAGGGAGTTTGGACTCTGTGTTGCTCAGATTTATCTGCTATCATTCCCTTCACTCGTCAACGTAGACGAGATCCTGGAGGACGTCTGGGCGTCGAGTACAGCTGAGCGGCACAATAAATTACAGTATCCCTTCCCCCTGCTCATCTGTACTTGGAGGGCCGTGGGGGGGTCTTGGCTCATCTTATTACCTCATCTCTTTACCCATCAGCCCCTCCTGTCCCTCCAGCTCTGACTCCTCAAGGCGGTCGTGTAAACACAGCTGCATTGTTGACTTTAAAGCCTGACTGCGCTTTGAACCCCACAACCCCTTCAGCTCCATTCCACTCTGATATATTGGCAAGCACCCCCCTTCCCCCACCCTCCCAATGCATGCACCGGCCAACAAAAGCGCACCATCAAAGTTGCATCATCCCTCTGGAAGGTAACAGGATATCCTTGAGGCTCAGGTGCGACATGTCACACCGTGATTTAGCGTCAACAAACAAGGACGAGCAAAGCTTAGCGGCCACGCTGCAAACCGAGCACATCGCCGCTCACGCAAGACCCTTCAAGGATGTCGCTGACACATCCGAGCAAGAAAGGACGGAAAAACAAAAGAGAGAAGAAGCTCTGGATGAATTTCTGTTTGTACTAATCGTAATCTTTTACCCAGTTTCATCAAATTTAAATAAATGGTAAATGTTTTGGCAGGACAATTAAGTTTCTATCATCACTAAAACCACAAGTCCTCATACCACATTAACCAAACCAATATCATACAGGTTTTAAAAAGTCCTTAGAAATATTTTGTGATACATTTCACTCATTACTAACCTGTTTTAACAGCATAAGGAGAAACACAAAACATAGATGCTGGTTGTCGTTGAGCAGGCTCGTCTCTGTAGGAAAACAGAAGAATGGCGTAGCTCCCTGCACAACCAGCGCACCCATGTCCCCCTTGTGGCTCAGTGAAGAACTGCACCTCAAACTTATTAAAGTATTATCCACTGTGATAAATAACACCAGAGATACTTAAAATTTTAAAAGGTATCAAACAAAAAGAATGCACAAAAAAATATCTCTCTTTAGGAAATTGTGATCATACATTTGTAGTTACTTCTAAAGAAACCATAAGACTTCAGTTGGTGTGTTTTTTTGGGACGACGACGACCGATGGTTGTTATGTCCGACCAAAATACTCAGCTCACATTCGCTGAGAGCCAAGTACAGTATCTTCATTCAAACGGCACATCCCAACTGTCAGGAGCAGAGGTGGCGGGATGAAGACGTGTCCTGGGGTCAGCTAAGATTTGGACCCAAACGCACACGAGTGGCTGAGAAAGAGAGATGAAGGTTCTGCAGCGGTCCAGCTGAGCCCTGAGCTCATGAAATGCTGCGGTGGACATCAACAGATGCCTGCAGAACCTCAAATGAACCAACCTCCTCCAGAAGTATATGAGACGCTTAAAACGTGGTCAAGTTGTTGCTTCTTAACGATGTTTAACAGCTAATTAAATCATTGACTCCACTTCATTTTGAGACTGACGTTTCGGCAGCGTTATTGTTCTTCACCTGAAGTCGTTTCTCACGTCATTTTGAAGATCTGGTCAGAACCAGGTCATTGGATCCTAGGGGTGAGTATTGGCAAGGACCTCGCAGTACGATATGTATCATGATACTTCGGTAACGATATGATATTATCCGGTATATTGCGATAAAAAGTAGAGATGAAAATAAAGTTGCTGTATATGTTCATCAGATGATATTGAGGACAAATTGAGTCAAAACTATATGCTTCAAAACAACCTATTTATTGTTTATATTAGTGTTTTTGCACATTAAAATTTTAAACAATTTAAATGTGAAAATTAAGCAATTTTCCTAAAAAATCGATATTAGGAGCTGAAAAATCGATATTATATTGGGCGGCCGAAAATCACGTCATATTGCCAAATCGATTTTTTTTTTCACACCCCTATTGGGTCCTGTCATGACCCCTGTGACCCGGCACACATAATGGATGGGTGGAAGTGGAAAATAGAAAAAGTAGAATAACATCCCTCTGGCTCTGAGAGGACAAACGTGCGTGCTCCGGTGACGTGAAGGGATGGCGCTACACGGTACCGCACGAGTAGTTTCAGACCAGGCTGTCTGATCCGAGCCTCTTTGTAATTCTGGACCGGACCGAGGATGTCAGCGCCGCGTAACACCACTGAGAGAGATCCGCCGGCTCGCTGGAAACCAGGTCAGATCTATCAGCCCTGCTTCTGTCTTTTCGTCCACTTGTTGTTACTGTCAGCCGTAGAAAGCCGGTGTGAGACGTTAGTGCCAGTAATAAAAGAAAAAGTCAGCTGTGCTTTTTTTACTTGGCTGTAAAAGCAGGACTCTGTGATTGAAGTCGCTTTCTGTTTTGTTGATGATAATGGATTTTCTAGGGTTTTTATTGTTGCTCGTTTGTCTTTCTTCAGTCTCGGTCTTTGTAGCTCTTTGCTGCGTGTTCTGGTCACAATCAACGGAGACCAGAAAATCTTTAAACAAAAATAAAAGATCAGGTTTTGATGCAGCACGAACACTTTTCCCCACAATCAAAAAAAAAAGGTGTGTGGACTGAGAACCAGTCAGGTGTCTTGTTAAAATGTTGTTTTCCCTTCATCGTCGTCCAGGTGGAATAGTTTCTTTGTCCTCCCTCGATCATCTTCCAGGCCATTTTCACCCCAGACTGGGTAAAAGCTTCGTTGGTCCACAGCAGCAGGTTCATTGCTGAGGCTCAGAAAATAATACAATACCAAGAGACGACAGCTACAATCAGTGTTGTACCTGAACGCGTTGAATGAAAGTTCACAAACTAGTTCATATTTTGTGCTAACGTGACCTGAGCGTGCTCTCTTTCTCCTTCACCAGCGTCGGGCGTAAACGAGTTCATTTGGGCAGTTGTGAACAACGCTCTTTCAAAGTTCACTCACGGTCGAAACCGTTCCAGGTTCCCAGCGAACTCCATTTAAAATCCACCACAAACGAGCCTGATATGTATCTGAGGAAATCAATCAAACATGGCAACACGGCTGTCGCTGCTGTCACGCTAACAATTACATCATCAAACGTTTAAAACTAACAGGAAGATAAAAGCTACAGTTACCCAGAGCTGGAGGAGACCCGACTCCCGGGGGGGGTTGAAATATTAAAATGGGGGGAAAAAACATTTGCACCTTAAGGACCTGTTTTTGTCTTATAATAAAGACCATTTGGCAGCAGGTTTTTTCCTCATATTTTTAATATACTGTAGAGCAGTGATTCCCAAAGTGTGGGCCGCGGCCCCCTGGTGGCCCGCCGAGGTACTGCAGGTGGGCCACGAGAGGTCATTAAAATTAAACAAATATGTTTTAAAGTCTCGATCTTTTTAAAATATGTTTTGAATTACAGTAAAATATTCATGACATTATTTAAAAAAAAAACATTAAGAAGTAATAAAACAAACCAGTTAAGTTATTCTACTGTCATCTTCACTAAATATGACAAGTGTCACCTTATTTGTTGACGCCTTACATTAATATCAGAACATAACTTCTAGTCCTGTCTGGTGATCACAGTTGTGATTAAAGGTTTGGGTGGACCGTGTATATTTTTCACATTTCAAATTGGGCCTTGGTATTCTGAAGTTTGGGAATATCTGCTGTAGAGAGAAGCTGAAAGAGAAATGACAGTTTTACATGAACTGTCCCTTCAATGCTAATGTGAACCCTGGTTGGTTAAGGATTCAGAACTGGACACATAGTTTTCTACAGATAAAATGGATAAAATAATTGCTGTTTGTGGTTGTTGTAGTATATGGACAGTGGCAATCATTTTGACAAATAACTGGTCGCAGCAACATTAAAAACAAATAAGAAAAAAGAACTAAAAATGAACTATTTAGTTCATTTTTTGAAATGGTGAACTGAACTAGTTCGTTTTAATTTCTGTGAGCTATGAACTGAACTAGTTTGTGTAGAAAGTGAACTTGCCCAATACTGACTACGAGACTACAAGACCCAAGATCATTTAAAAACTTTGTTTGCCTTTAAAAGGGGCAAACTGGGAAAAAGTTGTAACCAACTCCAGGACGACATAACTCTGAGGTTCAGACCAGCAGGGAGCAGTGACATCACAGATCTGGATCATCTTCAGCTCCGTCCACCATCACATGACGCTCCCCTCTGAGCGGAGGGATGGAGTGAAGTCATGGCTGCGTATAAATATTACACGGTCACGGTTTAAAACTTGGAAGTGCATGACAGGTCTTCCAAGTAGGAAAAACATCTGCGAACAACAGCGTGGGATTCATTCACCCGAGTCGTTTTGTGTTTGTGAAACAAAGGGATATCGTCACAATTACAGGACACAAACTCAGAAACTGTGGAATGATTAGTGCCTTTTTGTTTTCTTTTTGCAGTTTCAGAACCAGGAGACCTTTCATAGTTTTTCTGGGGGTTTGACGTCACATCATGCTCTATTTTAGAGTCAGACTGCTGCATTTACTTTGACCATCTGTTATCGCCATTCAATTATTCATTTTCAGTGCTCTTCTTTCCGTTTCCTTGCAGCTCCTGTGCACAATGTCAAAGGTCATATAAGGTCACAGTAACCATGATCAAAACTGACAGTTTTAGTCTTGTAATCACTCGGAGTAACAGTCGGTTCATCAAGAAAACAAAATGATGTCTGATGTAGGAAAAGTCATTTGAGAGAGAACAAACATGAAGCCCAAGGTTTTGTGGGTGTTTTTTAAATGGTACTTCTACATCCTACATCCTGTGGGTTTTGTTAAATGTCCTTCAAAAATTACAGGAAGAAGAAGAAAGACAGGTTTTACTTTTGTGTAGCTTTAACTTGTTCCTGCAGTTCACATGTTCCACTGCACGATCCTGTTTCTTTTGTTTTATTGTAAAACCAAAATGATTAGGCATTTGCCGATTGTGCTAGTAAAAGTGGCATATTATGCTAGTGGCAGTGCTCATTTTTTGCCCAAATTATGCTTAAATTATGCTCGCTTTTCAAAATTATGCTACTCTTTAAAAAGATTATTCTGTGCACAAACTTCAAAACTCACAAGACAAGTTTGAAAATGTATTTTATTAACCCTGGCCTGACGTTCTGGGCCCGGTTGTTCAAAACCTGGGTAACTTTATCCGGTGGTTAGGCCTATACGGCGGATAAATCTGCTATCCAGCGGATAGTTATCCAGCGAACAAAAATAGGTTGCACAAAGCCTGGATAATGTGGTGGATAACTATCTGCGGACAGCTTGCTAACCATCGCGTGTAGCAGAGCGTGACACAGTTTGCGCAAGGTTTTGCACTCAAATGGCCTCCAGTTACCATGGTTAAGTATGCAAATTATGAGTAAATAACGAACTGTGTGCATGCTAGCAGCACATGCTGGGTTTCAAAACAAATAAAAACAAATACAGTGAAAACTAAACTATGCAGTTTCTGACAAAGCCCTGGATAATAAATTTAACATTGAATAATCTCGCTCGTTTCTGAACCACGCAGTCCGGCTTGACTTCTCTAATTCGTTCTCTAACAGTTAATTAGCGCTTGTTATATTGAAGCATCACACTTGCTTGCAAGTAATGGAACCAACTGTTAAAGTAATCTATTGTTTTTAGTAGCTGAGATGTTCGATTTCTTTAATCATTCTAAAATTGTGCTATTAAGACAAGAAAATATACGGATTATGCTAGCAGTGCTACTTTTGGAAAAAGGGCAAAAATTATGCTCAATTCCTTAGATTATGCCAAAAATTATGCTAGCACAATCGGCAAGAGCCTAATAATGATCCCATTGATCAATTATTAGGTAAATACAGTCTCATACAAACAGTACATTATCTTTCTTTCCCACTGTGATACCTTTTTTTTTTTTTTTTAAATCTCTCTGGGATCTTAAAGAGTAAGTTGCATCCAGGTGCTGCTCATCCTCAGCTCTGGATGATGTGAGAACCTTTACAAAAGCAGATGTTTTACCAGTTTCCTGGACTGGAGCGTTCAGGATCGTGTCAACACGAAGCCAATAAGGAACATAGGGAGGAGAGATGTGAGAAGTCCACGGCAGCACCATCAGAAGAAAACTGATCGATAACGGTTGGTTTGGAAGGGAAGGAGGCTTCGAGCATTCGTGAAGAACAAGGAAGTGTGACTGAGGTTCGGAAACTGCAGCTGAGTCAACTGCAGGACTTCCAGAACGATGTGTTCTGGACAGATGAGAGCAAAGTGGAGCCGTTGGCCTGACATCTTTGTTTGGTGAGAACGCAGCATCTCAGCAGACATGTTTCATACTCACTGTGGAGCACGGTGGAGGGAGGCTGATGATCTGGGATGATCTGAGTCCTCCAGAGGGAACCCTCTCTGTGACAGCTAACGCTTGTTAAAACCGGTTCGTGCAACCGGACGAGGATCCTCAGCACACAATCACATCTACATCATGTTCCTGCATCATAAAGTCATCAGGGTTCTGATTGTTCTCGTCAGAGTCCAGATTCTGAGTCCAGCTGAGATGGCTGTAGAGTCAGGTGTCCTTTACATGATGCTTCTTTCTTCTTTGAGTCATTCAAATGAACAGTGAATAATGTCATATATTTTTGTTAGGGCTGGGGAAATTAATGCGTTATTATCGCATTAACTCATTAATTTATTAACGCCAACATTTATTTTATGGCGGGTTAACGCATGTTGCTCACATGTTTTGAAAAGTCTGTTTCTGGCTGCTGCGGAACCGGAAGAGAATTGACTTAAAAACATGTAGAAAAGCTAAAACAGACATGGAGAATGTTAAAAGTCCGTGTACTTTACAGTTCAGGTAGAAACTCAGGTAGAAATATTAACAATATTAACAATTCTGGACTGCAACAAAACTTTCTCGTCATTCCTCCATGTTCCATCAGATTTGCTCCATGTGTTCACTGTCCTGCTGTTCTCTAGCTGGTTACTGCAGTGCGGCTCCATCTAGTGGCACACATGTGTAATGACAACAGAAAGTCCAGTCCTCCATTATAAAACGACCCCAAATTTTTGAGAATATGTCTTCTAGATTAAAACATCGTCCTAAATTTGAGTCAATACGGTAGTTTGATCAAGGACTTATTAAACAACGGATGAGCAATGCTCCGAAATGAGCATCAGAGGATTCTGTGCTCATCGTGATCTGAGCAGAGAAAGACTGATGTCAGACGCAGAGCTGGAGAGGCTTTGGTTCATCTATTTATGAGCTGAGTTTTCATTCAGATTTACACAATACTGCAAATATTATAGTATGTGATTCCAGCGCCGCCATGATACCTGAGCTGACATTTCAGGGTCACGTAAACCAGACAATAAAATATTAAAAACAAACTCAGTCCCATAGCCCATTTTTTGCATTTTATATTTTTGATCCAAGTCTAAAATTGAAATATATATATAAAAAAACAAGCATTCATTTTTTTTATTTTTTTGTGTTAGATTAAATAATGAAAAACAAAAATAAAATGTCACTTTATAATATTTTAAATTTTTGATTGACATTTGAAAATGGAAAAAATAAATGATACACAGATTGATAAAGTTACTGAACTTTAACGTGGACATTTTCATTTTAAAGTTCTCCAAAACAAGGTTATTTGAAACAACTGATAAGTTGAATTCCCCGTTAAAAGTTTCTGCTGTTACCTCAGAAATTATCTGTTTTAATGTTCTGATTGTGGCTCAGGATTTCGTTGATAGACTTTTTTTTTAATTTTTCTTATAAAAACAGGATGACATTAATGCCCTGGCAGTGGCAATAAGCTTTATTTTATTTTACATTTTTTAAGATGAGATTTACACTAAATATGTGTTACTGACAAGTGCTGATGTTAAAAGTGTTTGAACAACAAATGTTATGACACTTTAGTTCATATGGCAGCAGAACATTTAAATGAAAATGCACTTTACACTACTTTTGAATTCATTATTAGATTTTCTGTATACAATGCGATTGATCGCGATTAATCAGGGAAATCATGTGAATAATCGCGATTAAAAATCGTAATTGTTTTGTATGTCTGAGGCTGCACAGGATCGGATCATTTTTATCATAGTCAAACACAAAAAATATACGATTAAAGGGTGTATTAACTGTACAGGCAGCAATCTCAGAGAAATTTACAATCCTGAATAAGCAAATCCCAGACAGTACACTGCTACTGAGGAGTTATGCTTATAAAACGGCCTCACTAAAGTTATTTTAGATCAAATATGTTAGATCAGACCGTCGAGGAGGCCTGCTGAAGGACACGTTCGCTCTCACTCACACCCACGCACGAGAAAACTAACATCTGCTGCAAGATTAATACACATATATATCTGACTTGAACTGGCTTTTCCAACTTACGGTACGAACCATTAATATATATGCTACAAAAAAGAAAAAAAGAAAAGAAAACTGTGAGAACCGACAGGATGGAGACGTAGCTGATGAAGAAAAAAGGATGCGAGTCATTTCCAGAAATCAGCTCTGATTGTAAGCCGTATTAATTAGCAACATCCCAGCGAGCCAAAGGCATGAATCAGATCACGTCGTGCTCCAGGGACGTGCACGTGACCCAACACAGCCGAGTTAAGAAACAAGCCTCAGTTTGATGGTCCTGTGTTCTCATGTTTGGCTTGGCCAGAGCCCAGCTGATTGATGTGGCAGAAACCTGACTGAGGGAAGCAGCGCGTCGCGTTGATGGTCTGCTTCACCCCTTAATCAGGTGGTGCGTCCGTGCACGCGGGCGTGCGCGTGTGATGGATTCTCCCACTTTTCTATTTGAGCTCTTTTGCAAGGTTTTTCCGGCGAGCAGGATTACCTGCACGGCGAGGAAATGGCTTCCAGTTTTGTTTTTGTTCCCGTTGGAAGATTCCTCTCGAGAGAGAGAAAGACCGCTCCATTTGTAATATTCTAATCAGTTTCAGGGGGAAAAAAAATAAAAAATAAATAAATATGTAGCAGGGAAAATGAAAAAATATCTATTTGATTTGGAAGCGGGTCTGCAGCATCGTGTGCACGCTGGAGACACACAACTATTTCTTTTCAGGCTGATATTTTATTCAGAGCCCCTGACACTGCAAAGACATTTGGGAGAAATGGTGCATGTCTTTCTCACCGCAGCGTGCGCACGTGTGTGTGTGTGCACATGTGTGTGTGTGTGATGTTGCTTTGTAAATCACTTCTGCTGTCCAGAGGAAAGGAAGCTTTTCAACGGACATCAATAGGTGTCATCATCTGTCATAATAATAAGAACAGTAATTATCATCATCCAGCTCGGAGGGAACTATATCCACGTGGACACACATGCAAAGAAAGAGCAGTTGCTTTTAGGCGCCGCTGCGTAACTGGCTACGGCACAAAATGGCTGCTGCCGCTTCAGTTTAGAGAATAAAAAATAAAAGGAACGAAATGGACAGCGGTGAAAATAATGAAATGAAGGCAGAGAAGATAAAAGGAGGTGGGGGGGGCAGAGGGATAGACGTCACATGACCATCACACCGTTCGCTGACTGCACGTGCACACGTGTGATCCATCGCTGGCAGCTGCCAGATCAGAGCCCACAGGTGGAGGTACGTCGCTTGTTCGATCCTCGTGTGCTGCTGGATGCTGCAGAGCTTTAACATCGTTGGACTCATTTACATTGTTCTGGTGATGAGACGTCTCCTCAGACGTGACCGGAGGCTCCAGAACCGAGCTGAATGTACGCTGCAGAGTCACTGTGCACAAAACACTCAGCCGAGAGCGCATCCATTTTTACTTTTCCAACATTGGACCTCTGCTACGTCAGTATTTTGCGTCCAAGGAGACATGATGGGTACCATCATGTCTCCTTGTCTCTCTGTGGACTTCTGCTCTTCTGCAGCAGCAACGATTAGGGTTGGGCACCGAAAATTGATTCCAAGTAGGAATCCTAACGTCCGGTTCTGGAATCGTCCGCGCTAATTTATTTATTTATTTTTTATTTACTGCACTAGTTTGTTGCACTAGTTTTGTTGCCCAACCCCAGCAACGAAGCAACTTCTTCTCGTCAGCAGCTCATGTTTTATGAACAAGGTCGCTGCTCGATGAGCAGTCGAGGATTTTTTTTTTAAATTCACATAGAGTTTAACTGCTTACATCCTTCACTTCCATATTCTGATGTGTTTTTGTTTCCTTCACCATCGAGGCCTCTCCCTTGAAATGATAAATTGCAAGTTTGTGTTCTGAATGATGATCAGATGGTTGTTATACAGGAAACACCGATAAAACAGGCCTCTGTTGTTATCGTCAGATTATCAGCTTGTAAATTTATTAAATCCCTTGATGATTTATAACTCCCGTTTTTTTTACATGGCTCCAGGCAGGCCTCCAGGAGTTTCACCAGAAAACACCTGAGTCAAATCTACTCGTCTGCAGGAAAAACCTCCATTTGTGATTCTTGGGCTTTAAAAATGAACAGTAATAATAATAATAAGAAGAAAGAAGAATGTGGCTTCTATTACCTTCAGTAATATCACCGGTCAGCACTGAAACCACCAAGGTTATTGTGGATCTCACATTACAGCACTATAAATGCATTAAAAGCTGTGGACATTCATCAAAGTTCAGCTTTGACCCACTTATTTCACCGTGTTTGAGAACGTGCACAAGCACAGTGACAAATGAGCCGGCCAGCTCACAGCTCGTCTGTTTCGCCTTTTTTTTCCCCCCATCTTAGCTTCTCTCTTTTTTTTATGTTTTACATATTTGTTCAGTGACTTCTCTGTATTTTGTTCTTTCTTTTATTAAATGGTGCTCTATATTTGTCTGGATATCAGTTCACTGGTTGAACGCAACATCATCAAACTGACTCACAAGTCAGTCGAAAAAACTAAAAAGATCTCCAATAGAAAAAATTGCGGGTTTAGGAACCTACGCTAACCGCTAATGCAGACTTCCGCTCCCTAAAGCCACTACCCGTTATGCTGACTACTTTACTCACTTTGTAGGTGTGGCAATGGGCGTGTCTTTTAAACTTTCTGCAAACTCGGTATCTTGCGGGTTTAGGGTTGCGCAACCCACATGTCGGCGCGTACAAGAGCGCGTCCAAATGGCATTAATGTGCGTCCACCTGGTCACATGTGAACGTGCACAAACGGCTCTACCTCTGGAATTAACTCTTGTATAAAAAGCGTGATCTGGCCTCAGTTGAACCTCTGAGAAAATAGCAGAGATCGTCTTAAACGGCTTGCTCACCAGTTAAACCACAGATGACCAGAGCGTGTTTACTGGGAGAACACCAACTATCTGGGACTTTCAGGTAGCTGATAGTAATTGTCTGTGTAAAAATATTTATATGTTTATATCAGTGGAGAGGAGGAGGAGGAAGGAAGAGGAGGAAGCTCTACAGCAGAGTCCCAGACGAGCTGCACACCAGAGCTGCTCTGATCTGGATGAAGAGACGCTCCATAGCGGTTAGCGGGTAGCGCGACCTGCTCTTAAAGGCGATGGCTGCTGATGCACTGATTGGTTTAACAGGTGGAATGCCCTAAACACTCCTATGGATAATGTAGCGGGTAGCGCAGGTGGGATAGCGGGTTTAGGAAGGTGGAAGATTGAGTTATTTGCGGGGGAACGCCCCTCCCGCTACCCGCTCTGCTTAAATAGCGGCTTTAGGAGATCTGGCGGAAGATCGGGCGCTATATCTCTCACCTGGTTTGGGAGCGCTTCGGTTTTCTCCCAGAGGAGCTGGTGGAGGTTGCTTTTTTACTTTTTTTTTAAACAAGACAATCCAAAAGCCCAGTCTGTACTCATTACAAAAGCATGGCTGAGGATAATGGGTACTGGGCTGGACTGCCTGCAGTTCTGACCTGTTCATTACAGAGAATGTGCAGAGAACTTTGAAAACAAAAATGGAAAAAAGACGACCCAATACAGCTGCACACGATGTAAACACATGTTATATGGTTACAGAAAGAATGGAAGAGAATAACACCTGAAACGCTTCATCTCTGCATCCTCAGTGTGCAGATTGGTAAAAACTTTTTTGGAATGTGCATGAGTCCTGAAAAGTAAAAATGAAATAAATCTGACAGGAAAAAAAAACATCCAATATCCTGAATTCATAATGTCTTCAAAGGAATAAAAGCTGTTCTTATTTTTTTTTTTGTTACCAGATTCCTACATGACTATGACCATATGACCATATGACTATTTCTGATTTGGGGAATTGTGCCGTTTGTCACCAGAGCAGTCAAGAGCTGTTTGTCATTGTTGAATCGGGTTCCTCCAAACTTATCAGGCGATTCGAACACATGCAGTATTTACTTTCCAACCCTGAACGGAACGAAGACAGTTGTGTGATGAAGACAGAGAGAGACGAACAAAGCTAGAGTTAGGGTTAGGGTTAGGGTTAACCCTAACCCTAACCCTAACCCTAGCTGTAGAAATGAGGAAATCGTCTCGACCCTGTAAATCTATGTGTCAACTCTGTCACAAATAAATGCAAAGATAATCCACAGGCATCACATACCGCAGTGGGCTGATTATCTATCAATTGTTGTACTGGAGTCAGCAGCTTTCAGCTCGGATCGAATATTCAACGACTTTAATGCATGTCGGTTGCCAGAGTCTGTTATTTTCTTCTTTGGCTAAATAAACCCTGGGATTGAGATCTCATGCAAAGGGGAAACACAAATCTGCTCCAGAAATTATCAGCTGGGTCCCCCGGGTCCCCCTGCAAACGACCTGGAAGAAGGAGGACCGGCGAGGTAGCGGACACCAAACACACCGCTGATTGGACATCTTGCATTCATTTAGGCGGGTCAGGTGATGCGGCGTGTCCGTCAGCCCGGAGAGATCCGATAACAAAGCCGGGCTGTGCGGGGGTAAGGCGATCCTGGAGCGGGGCCACGGCCGCCTCCTCTCCCGATGAAACGCCTCTCTGTTCTGCTCCCATGAAAGTGGAGACCCTGAAACGGACACAATAAGGAGTCGCATGTGGACACGGACATGTGGAAAGCACCCAGGAGGACGGACGTCCCAGAAGAGGCGGCGACGCTGATGAGGGGGAAAATGTCCTTGAAAGGCCGCACGTCGGGAGAGCCTCCAAAGGACATTAGACAGAAATATAGTTTCCTATACAGAACCAAGTTTCAGAAAAGTTCAAAAATTCAAAAATCAAAAATTACAAACAACTGGAAATGGTTTTCAGTGTCTACACTAACCATATTTTTTCAATTAAAGAAAGACGTTGATTGGAGCAACGTATTGAAACGGGGGGAAATGTGGTAACTATTATCTTCATCCTCTTAATTAGATTTTGTAATTTTTTGGCAGTAAAGATATTTTTTTTGGCAGTTTCGCAAGACAAACCTGAGAACATTCTTGCTGAATACGAGGCTCCAGCTGCTCAGCAGTCCGAGGTCGTTGTTTTTTCTAACAGGAGGCTTTTTATCTTAGATCTGGACTGCAGGCAGGCCAGTCGAGCTCTGTAAGCATGAAGCCACGCTGTTGGAAGTCGTGCAGAAATGGGTCTGACATTGTCCTGTGGAAATACGCTCCCTGGAAACAATGCCACCTTGATGGGAGCATTTACTTCTGCAAAATTCCAGCATGAATGATACCTTCACACGTATGCGAGAGGCTGGAGGACCGAAGCGCTGGAGGACAGGGGAGATGGAAGGAATAATAAAATGTAATGCAGTGTTCACAGACATGACCAGTGGTGTAGCTATGAGACAAAGAGGAGGGCAACACTGGAGGAAAGCAGGACGAGATTCACAGCGGCAGGATGACAACGGACTAGCAAGGAGAGGAGACAAAGTAGAGGTCTTAAACTGGTCCAATTTCATGGATGTGTGAAAATTCAAACCGAAACCGACCCGACCCGAGCTATTATCATTAGTCCGGGGGTCCGAACCCGAATGGACCCGCAGTATTTGGACCCGGAACCGACCGACCCGAGTCTTTAGTTTCCGACCACGAACCGAACCGAGTTACCCGAATAGAACCGAGACAATCCAGCCCATAGTTGCTCATGTTAAAGTTGTCTAGCGTTGAATAAAACTTGATTTTCTTACCTAAAGTTGTCTTCTTCTACCGGTTCAGTTGCTACATAGGCTACGTGATGTAAACAACAATAAATCCACGTTGTTATTTTCTTTGCGGATACAGATGCTATTGGTAGCAACTGCTAACTCTAATAGCCTACACCGGTCAGGACGTGTCGTGAATATGTTCTCTCATCCAGCGTTGTCATGTTGGCGATCTGTTGTGCTTTACAGCTGCCGGGCAAACCGCTAATAATACGCTACGGCTACACGACTGTTTCATGACAAATATGCCACGTTAATGAATAATCATTTAACTGCCCCGAGTCCTGACATTGGCTGCCACCGCCAATATCTTTACCTCTCTAGAGTAAACGTGGACCCAGCCTGTCAGAGAGCACCGACCGGACCCGAGACTAACTGTACCGATTCGGACCCAAACACGGAGTCACGTCTTTTGAATGGACCCGAGAACCACCCGATTCGGGTCGGGTCAGAACCTCAGGTTTTCGGGTTGTTCTGGAGACCTCTAAGACAAAGTACAACACAGAAACACACCTTCAAATGCTCATGGGCTAACAAGGCTACAGCACTTTCAAAATAAAACTGGAAATCAAGTAAACTTAAAAAAAAAAAGAAAGTAAAATAAATGCAGGAAACCAAACAGGAGAACTGAAAAAAACCCAAGATCCAAACATATGCAGGTCATATATCACCCATGCTCTACACACTCATTCACCATCAGAGACAGTAACTCCTGCACCTTTTGATCCAGCACCCTGAATGGACTTCCCCACCTTTCTCATGCAGACTCCAGCCCCTGATTTTCCCAACAAGCTGCTGGAATGAAGGACTCATATAACCACAAAGGAAGTATCCGCTACCACTCCATCCAGCGGAGATCAGTTAGAGTCCAGAAAACCTTCAGTCCGTTTCTGTGCAGAGCTGAAATGTGGATCGTTCGTCGTATGATGCTGTTTCAGATTACATTTAAGGGTGCAGGGTTGGACTGTGCTGAATGATGATGGGTTTCCAGAGCAATCCTGACCACATGTTTGCGCACATGTGACCATGTAGATCATCGTGGTATGATAGGCGTGGCTTTATGGCTCCTAGGTTCTCACGTACAGCGTTGCCAGGTCTATTTAGTTTTATCCTCTTTCAACAGTCACTTACAAATATTGGCAGTCGTGGATTGTGCGTCTTTTTTTTTTTTTTTTTAATTTCCAACTCTGTCCCTTATCCATAGGTAATGGTACAAATGAAAAATAACAAAGAGTTGGTTAAAAGACTGGATATGGTTGTGAGTGGATGGATTTCAACGACTGCAGATTTAGCAGCACATCTACATCATATAGCTCTGAAAAACATACAAAAGCCTCGTCACTGGTTTAGATGAGGTTCATGAGAGAGAGAAGATTGAGGACTTAGCTAAACATGGCTGTAGGCATCTTGCCTATGTTAACCAATTAAACACATGGAAGTAATGAAAATAAATTACACGTAAAGGTTTCTGCAGCTCTGCCACCACACGCCCATGCCCCCTTTGTCTCACAACGGCTATTTTTTGTGGTTTCTTTGTCCATTACCACATGGAAATTCTTGTGTGAACGACTACAAAGTCACTAATTATCCTTCAGCTGGTGTTGTGATGATGTTTTAAAGGGCCGTGATTGTTTCACATTCTTATCCTGTGACATGCCGCATCTGTAAAATCATACACCAAAGCTTCTGATTAATAGTGGCGTCTACAGTCCGGAGTAATTATTTTATTATGTTAGGTTGTTTTTTGTTTTTTTACATTGCCCTCAGGCCTCAAACATGTTTCAAAAAAGGTTGATATGGGACAATTTATGCTAGTAAAGAGATGGAAAAGAAAGACTAATGTTGTTTTTTCAAACAACATTATTATATTATATTTACATTCATTAAGATTTATATACCTTTAAGCTGTTTGTGAAAGCCCATATGATGATGTCATGGCTTTGGAAACTTCTGATTAATTGCCAACATCTGAGTTAATTAGAGGAATAACTGTGGATGTGTTTTAAAATTACACCTCAAACTCACTGCTTCCTGGTGTGACATCATCAGGAAATCAAAAGAAATCAGACAAGACCTCCACCAGTCTGATTCATCGTTGGGTTCGGTTTCCAGCTGTCTGTTCATCTGTTCCAACAGTTCTCTACCAGTAGAACCACCATGGGAATATCCACCATCATAGTCCTCAGGAAGGAGACAGTTCTGAGTCCCAGAGATGAACCTGCTTTGGTGTTAAATGGATCAACCCCAGAAGAAAAGCTGAACAGCTGGTGAAGATGCTGCTGAAGCTGGTCAGAGAGGGTCATCATCCACAGAGAAACCAGTCCTGGACCAACATGGACTGAAGGACCACTCAGCCAGGAAGAAGACATTACTCCAGAAGAGACAGAACAGAGACACATTACAGTTTGTAGATGCTCACAGGGACAAAGAGCTTCATTTCTGGAGACACGTCCTGGTCTGATGGAACTATAACTGGACTGTCTGAACATGATGACCATCGTTACATCTGGAGGAGAAAGACCTGAGAACACCATCCAGCTGTGAAGCACGGGGGTGGCAGCATCATGATGTGGGGGAGTTTAGCTGCAAGAGGGACTGGTGGACTTCACTAAATAGATGACATCATGAGGAAAGAACATTATAGAAATATTGAAGCAACATCTCAGGCATCAGCCAGGAAGTTAAAGCTTGGACACTAATGGGTCTTCAGATGGACGATGACCCTGAACACCACCAGATTAGTCACTAAGAGACTTCAGGACTACAGAGTCCATGTTCTGGAGTGGACATCAACAAAGACCTGATCTCAGTCCTGGAGAACATCTGTGGTCAGAGCTGAACAGGAGACTTTCAAACCGGACCAGAATTCAGAAAACTACTGAGAGAAGTTTCTGGAAGGGAACTTAAAACATCTGACCCAAGTCAGACAGTTTAAAGGCAACAATACCAGATACTGAGGAGATGGATGGAAACTTCTGACTTCTCATGTCATTATATGTCCGACAGTAAGAAAAAAAAAAGATTATGTGTCTTTTATACAGTGTATGTAAAATTCTGGTTTCAGCTGTATGTAGATACGAAACATCAGTTCTCCAGATCTATTTTTAAAGAAATGGACACTGTGTTCTCTCGATAAAGTGCTCTGGATTGCAGAGAACGTTTGGATCAATTAAAAATTAAAAATATAGCAATGACAGACCCATAATGTTAAAAACCCCGAGATGGGTTTTCAAACTGAATGGGACAAAATAATGACTGAACCTTTTAAATTGCTTGGTCTCCTCAAAGCTAGAAGACCTTTTAATGGCTGAATTACAAAGCTGAAGAAGCTGGACTCTGCTGACTTTTTATCAAATGTGTTGCAGGTCTGAAATGCAAGAAATATTTGGGTTCCGACTGTCAGAACATATCAGATTTGTAATTTTCCCAATAAAAGCAAAATATATTAACTTATTCCTCTTTGTACTGACTTCTTGGTTGATCTGAATTCTCCCTGTAGCTTGCTAACAAGCTATTTATTGTTTTCTGACTCCATGGCAATTATCTCTTAAGACCACCTGTCAAGTTCGGTTGTTCCACCTTAAATACGGGAGAACTAGGATTTAGATCTCTACCAAATGAGCGTCTGACAGCATTACCCGCCTAAGACTGTAGGTGGTGCTCTGCAGAGCCAGGTAGCCATGTGTTGTTCTAGAAAGTTTGACAAGTTGTTTTATTTGTTGTTCTCATTTTAAATGAGTGTGAAGTTTTCCTAATAGGACCGAGCTTGCTGTTAATCTGAAACGCACTAATACAGTATTTATAGCTGCTGAATAAAACCAGTCAGACCTGCTAAAACAAAGTCTTCATTCAAACTCGGTGCAGTTCCACAGCAGCACGGAGAACCTGAGGTGACGTTTCTGATTTTCTGAACCACTGTCATCAACATATATTAGCTGGGACTGGAGACTTTTCATCTTTTGCATATGACTTCCACTAAAGAGCCATTCAGACTCCATTACCTGCCTGAGAAGACAGATTTGAGAGGTGACTGAGCTCTTCTTCCTCTCACCCACCATCCCGCCTCTGTGGCTAACCAACTTTACCCTCCGTCACCGGTTGTGCTGATTCCAATCAAGTATTTACAATTTGTGACCACAAAAAAATCTTGGGGGGGGTCACTTCATTTCACTCACAACTGCTCTACTATAGAAAGAAGTATTTTTTGTCAATATGAAAAGGTACAAAACATTAAACCCTCATTTTTAATCCGTTTCAGCCATGTAATGCAACAACCGCGGCAGTTGAAATAAAGAGCAGTATGGATTTATAAATAAAAGGAGATATGACTCAATGTCTAACAGAGAGGGTGCAGTGCCTCGCCACTTTTTTACGGTTTTCAAACATATTTTAAACACATTATTTAGACTTGGGGGGTTCCGGCTCTAGTTCACGGAATTTTTTTTTTTTTTTTTTTTGGGGGGGGGGGTGCCCCTCCGGTCCCTATAAATCACAAAAAATAAGGGATCACTGTAAATGTATTGTTTGATGAATATCGATATATATCGTATCATGAGCCGAATATCGTGTATCGTATCGCGAGATTAGTGTATCGCTACAGCCCTACTAGCAAACGTGTTGCTGCTTTGGCGTCAGTGCTGTTTGCATTTACTCACAGAAAGGGCCGTGCTCCTTTAAGTCTCTTTACCCAGGACGCCCCCCCCCACCCCCACCCCGAAAATCCTACCCCAGACCTCTATCTTTCCCCGTCAGCTCAGCTGAATGAAAGAGAAAATAAAGAGATCTAAATGTCAGCGGGGAGCTGAGTGCATTCCTCTCGCCGTGTCCAGAGACCGGTCACCCAGAACAAACTTGTGATCCCGGGACAAAGCTGACGACGGCAGGTGGCCACATAAAGAAATTTTCCTCCCAGAATTAGATCTTATCCCAGGGAAGTGCCATTGAGTCATAGATAATACAACCCCCATCCCCCCCCACCCACCCCGCCCCGCTGGGTCCAGAAGGATTTTCATTTCAATTTCTTTACACAACGATGCTTTTCATCGTGACCGGGGTGAGATGACAGTCGCTGCCGCCATGAAATAAATGGGAAGCAGTTGAAAGGCGGAATTATCCTCCGGACCTGCAACAACTGCTCGAAATGCCCCACTGTTTCCATTCACGCTTATTTGTGACAACGAGACAGAAAATTCTCTATCCCTCACACACACATGCATGCGTTTACTCACAGATAGAGGCAGATATGTATTCAGACTGATACCTATCCACACACACGAGCTTTAATCCACACAGCGCTACTATTTGATAATTTCATCTGCTGTGTCCTTCCCCATCCCTTGTTTTCTAGTTGTCTGGGGGGCATATAAATGATGCATGAGGAAGAAAATGTCACCCTCAAAATATATATATATATATATATATAAAATATATAAAAATCAATTTTGCTATATATGGAAAATGGTAATTTTTCCTCAATTTCTGCAGCTTTTCTGTTACAGGACTGCGATGACATGCCAGCTCACACTAGGAGTCAAATACTTCAGAGCGCTCGATGAGGGCGAGGCATAATTCCCTCAGATGCTGAAAGATGGCCAGAGGTCGTTCTTCTGGGCGACACTGGGGTCCCGTCGAATGAGACGCAGTTGTCTCTAATTCGGGACGTCAACATGCAACAGGTATTGCAGCCATTACTGTCAGACCCAGAGCGTAATCACCTTCAACTCGGACTGACCTTTGGATCAAATGAGTTTTTGTCAGCGTCTTGTGCTTTATTTTCGGATGCGATGACAGTCTGCGGCACAGCCACTGCAGTTCGGGGGGGAGCAGCAGGGAGGGACAAGAAGGAGCCAAAGGAGTCAGATGACTGATCAGACCGTAAACAAACCGGCAGCTGATCCATATTATCTGAACCAGTGGCTCCCGACGCAGGGGGCCGGGACTGCAGGGACTGTAGGGACTGTAGGGAGCTCCAAAATGAGCCGGATCAGGAAGAGAATGAAAGCATAAAGGTGTGTAACGTCCTAATACAATCTCAAGGAGGGAAAGCACACACAGAAGTAGCCCTAAGTACAATACGAACACAATGTACAGGACATGGAAGAGAAAAAGGTCTGATAGAGCAAATTTCCATCAGGGTCAAGGGAATAAATTTGGTTGGAGCTGTTCAGGACTTACGGTGAATTCCAATTCCTCCCTTAACCCTCAATCTCAACCCTCAGTCTCTAAAATGCGCGCTCCCGCTAAGTTCAAGCGCTGTCCCGATTCTAAGAACATCAAATTGAGGGACTGTATTTGACTGTATCGCCTTCAAACTTGAGATTCTCCGGCACCACCTTTGCATCAGAAGGCATTGGGTAATTTAGCCAAGACATATTCGAAAAGGATGGTGACAAAAAAAAGCTAGCTACAAATGTAAGCATCTTTGTAGTTCTTAAAGATATAAATGTTATGAAACCGGCTTATTGTCTTTGTTTGAGACCTTTTTCATGGATTAACATCGTTGTTGCATAACATTTTTTTTTTTTACTTTACGATGTTTACTGCTGGCCCGGCAGTAAACCCTGGCCTGGCTTCACGTTACTTGTATACCATGTTGTGTAGCGACGGAGGACTAAATAATGTATCCTCTATTGTGTTATTTGCTAATATTATTTAGAGAATATACAGCGCTCTTTTCAATGTTATCCCTGTGTCATTTCAGTCTGAAGACGTAACTGCACTGAAAGGGTGTCCCATTTCTAAGTCACTAGATAGCCCTTACACTTACCTAGGATGGCCAAGATTGAAGGGCAAAAACTGAGGGTTAAGGGCGAGGGGATTGAGATTGAGGGTTAAGGGAGGAATTGGAATTCACCCTTTGTTCCGCTGCACCCAATCTGCTCTATTACATATTATATAGATCCTCCACCATGTCCTTCAAAACATCCATCCATCATCTATGTCCGTTTAATCCTCTGCAGGGTCACGGGGATCTGCTGGAGTCCATCCCAGCTCTCTTCAGGTGAAAGGCAGGGGTCCATAACATCAAGTACAACAGCTTGTGTCTCCTCGGGTCGTATCAGGACCACAGCGCTGCCTTCAGTGCCTCGTGTGCTTTCATGCTGTGCAGCATCACTATTGTATCGTCTATCAGTGACGTTTTATTCCACTCAGCTCTGTCTGTCTGTCTGTGTACAAGTTGTCAGAAATGTGAAAAGGAAGAACTGATTTCATTTTGGCTGTGATCCGGAAGAAATCCTGGATTCTGGATCACTTTCAAATTTTTGATAACATTGTGGTCAATGGGGCCAAAAATTTTGTTTCTCAATATCTACGTTAATTATTGCCCAAAACTCATGAAATGTGACTCAGGGATTGACAATGAGAACCTCTATCAAATTTCAAGGGCTGATCCGGATCTGATCCAGAAGGCGGATTTTATCGCAATCTTTAAATTGCTATTTGGGGGAACTGTTGCACTTGGCGGAGGTCTGTGCTCTTCGAGTGCTTTTCTAGTTTTCTTTGCTTTCCACATTTTGCAGTTTGTATTTAAAAGAGAAACACAGATGCTGCTAACTGATCCATTTGACTTCTGACCAATTCTGTTCACGTTTAATACAACTGATTTTTTTTTTTTGTGTCCAGGAAGCCTCCCTAACAGTTTTTGAAAGTAACAGCTGGCCAGGTCCCTGACATCCACACCAACTGGTTACGATGCAAACACAGACTGTAGAAACAAAACTGGACAAATGCTCTGATGTTGCTCACAGGTTTTCTGCTTCTGAGGAGGGTTTTTCAGGGCTCTGGGCGATGTCCTCATGTCATTGTTCAGGGCTCCTCTGTTAGCCAACAGTCCAAGGACCGCCAAGCTCTCCAAGTCCGAGTGGAGCTCAGGACCAAGCCCCTAGTTATCCATCCTCTTCCAGCTTGATGTAAAGTTACCTGATGAGGCACGTAAAGAGTCACTCTTGGTACAATTATGTGAGGAATTAGGTCATAAAAACTGGCTGTAAATATTCTTATTTCTGCTATAAAGGTGAATATTTAGCAACGGGCTCAATGGAGACAGCCCCTAGTGGTCATTCAGTGAATTATTTCTACACAGCTCTGGAAACTGGCCGCCGCCTCTTGCTTACAAATGACATCACCAGTTCTCACTTGGACAAAATTTTTTGTGTGGCGTGAATAAATGACGACTTCCATTATAATTAGGGCCGGGTAAGTTAACGGGTTATTATGGTGTTAACACATTCATTTATTAACACCGACATTTATTTTATTGCGTGCTAACGCATGTTGCTCACATGCTTTTGTTTTGAAAAGTCTGTTTCTGGCTGCTGCAGAACCGGAAGATAATTGGCAGGTAAACTTGCAGAAAAGTTAAAACAGACATGGAGAACGGTAAAAATCCATAAACTTTACAGTTCAGGTAGCAACTCAGGTAGCAATATTAACAATTCTGTCTAAAAAAAAACTTTCAAACCCCTTTGTTCAAGATGATCGCGTCATTCCTCCATTTATCATCAGATCTGCTCCATGTGTTCACTGTCCTGCTGTTCTCTAGCTGGTTACTGCAGTGCGGCTTCATCTAGTGGCACAGATGTGTAATAACAACAAAAAGTCTATTCCTTGTTTATAAAACACAGCCATTTCTGGGTTCACGTAAACCAGACAATAAAATATTGAAAACAAATTCAGTCCTGTAGCCTGTTTGCTAAAATTGAATTATGAAAAAACAGGCTTTTTTTTGTTTATTTTTTGTGTTAGATTAAAAAATTTGAAAAAAAAAATAAAAAGTCACTTTTTAATTTTTAAACTTTTTGATTGACAATTGAAAATGGAAATGGAATGATTCACAGATAATTATGGATTGATAAAGTTACTGAACTTTAACATGGACATTTTAATTTTAAAGTTCTCCCAGACGGAGGATTCGACAGAAACAAGGTTATTTGTAACAACTGACCTCAGAAATTACCTGTTTTAATGTTCTGATTTTAACTCAGGATTTTGTTTGTAGACTTTTTTTTATTATTCATAAAAAACAGGATGACATTAATGCTCTGGCAGTGGCAATAAGCTTTATTTTATTTTACATTTTTTAAGATGAGATGTGTTACTGACAAGTGCTGATGTTAAAAGTGTTTGAACAACACATTTTATGACACTTTAGTTCATATGGCAGCAGAACATTTCAATAAAAGTGACCCTTACACTACTTTTGCGATTAATGCGATTAATTGTGAATAATCAGGAAAATCATGCGATTATTCGCGATTAAAAATTTCAATTGTTGCCCAGCCCTAATTATAATATACATCTGAATCGTGAAGTGAAGTGAAGACAAACGTTTGAGAAATATGCTTGAACAGAAGTTTGCGTCAGAGCGCTAACCTGCTGCTGGTATCGTGGTCCGATGCTGCAGGACAACCTTCAAAGGTCTTACAGAGTCTGGGCTTCATCAGGGTGTACCTGCTTTGGCAGGAAGCAGAAAATGAACAACAGATGGTGGTTAAAAAGAAAAAAAAATCAGCTCACTGGTTCACTGGCGAATAAAACAAACTATCCTGATGAATATTTATGATCGACAGTTGGAGTTAAACTCTGTTTATTTGTGATTGTCAGCGTTTGACTGTTTCAGTGCCACATCACGCTCCCAGACTGCCGTAGGAGGTTCAGGTAAGAGGTGGTGAAAATGAAAAATAATAATATATTTATTCAGCATTTTGATCCACGTCCCTTTTCCTTCCGTGACCCTTCGGTCTACACATCATGCAGGCAACATGTGACTCCACCGTGCAGACCGAAGTGAATATTTGAAGAGCAAAAAACTTCGGTTTCATTTTTCTGACGAATAGCTTTGCTGGCAACCGTAAACTGAGGTTTTCAATCACATTATGCGCTGAAAGCGAAGCTTGAACTGCAGATGACACACAAACCGAAAAAGACATGTTTGGAGAGCGTAAAAGCTCTAGGCGAGTTTCTTCTGAAGGCCGCCGTATTTACAGACAAGACAGCGCAGTTGTGTGTTTCAGTCAGACGGTTCGCTGAGCGCCAGCGACGTGCTCTCAACCCCAGAATATATTATGTTTCACTCAAAACTAGGTTAACCACAACTGCAGCGCTGGCTCGCCAGCTTCAGATCTACGTGCATGTGGATGATATTATACGGCCTTAACTTAGCTCTGACTGAAAATACATCTAACTACAGCATGAAAGCGTTTACTGTGTGGTGCTACTGTGCACGTTTCAATCATTGCATATCCCTAGCACTGTCAGACGTCTTCAGATTTCTCCTTAAATGAAAGAAGGATGAGCAGAGTTCAGCCAGGCAGAGGGATGAGACTACAAGCATCGCTATGAAAATGGATGAGTTTATTGTGTCGATGCTTCTCAAATACAAGGATTGTGTAAAAACTAGGGCTGGACAACGATTAAAATTTTTATCGCGATTAATCGCATGATTTCCCTGATTAATCACGATTAATCGCATTGTATACGCAAAATCAAATAATGAATTCAAAAGTAGTGTAAAGGTCACTTTCATTGAAATGTTCTGCTGCCATATGAACTAAAGTGTCATAACATTTGTTGTTCAAACACTTATAACATCATCACTTGTCACTTACACATATTTAGTGTAAATCTCATCTTAAAAATGTAAAATAAAATAAAGCTTATTGCCACTGCCAGGGCATTAATGTCATCCTGTTTTTACAAAAGGTCTACAAACAAAATCCAACAAAATGATTGTGGCTCAGCACCATCAGAACATTAAAACAGGTAGTTTCTTCCCAATTAAAGGGGAGTTTTTTCTTGCCACTGTTTGGCTTAAAATATTTTTCTTTCACTGGGGGAGGTTTTTTTTTTTACTTGCCATTATTTCTATAATTAGAATTTAATAATATTACTTATTTTATTAATATTAGGGCTGGGAAATTATTAAAATTTTTAATCGCGATTATTCGCATTATTTCCCTGATTAATCACGATTAATTGCATTGTATACGCAAAATCAAAGAATGTATTCAAAAGTAGTGTAAAATGCACTTTAATTAAAATGTTCTGCTGCCATATGAACTAAAGTGCTATAACATTTGTTGTTCAAACACCTTTAACATCAGCACTTATCAGTAACACATATTTAATGTAGATCTAATCTTAAAAAAATGTAAAATAAAATAAAGCTTATTGCCACTGCCAGGGCATTAAAAAAAAAAAAAAAAACAAGTCTGATTGTGTCTCAGCACAATCAGAACATTAAAACAGGTAATTTCTGAGGTAACAGCAGAAACTTTTAACGGGGAGTTCAACTTGTCAGTTGTTACAAATAACCTTGTTTCTGTTGAATCCTCCGTCTGGGAGAACTTTAAAATGAAAATGTCCATGTTAAAGTTCAGTAACTTTATCAATCCATGTATCGCTCATTCTTTCAATTTTCAACTGTCAATCCAAAATTTAAAAAAAATTAAAAAGTGACATTTTAATCTAACACAAAAAAAAACGAGAAAAAAAAATTATATTAAAATTAGGGCTGTCAATTTCTCAAAATAATTAATCAGATTAATCGCATGACTGTCAATAATTAATCATGATTAATCACAAATTAATCACATATTTTTATCTGTTCTAAATCTACCTTATACAGATCTTTTTCAAGTTGTATTACTCTTATTAATACGAGTCCTGACTAGAACCAGGAAATACGACCATATTAGTCCAGTCCTGAGGTCTCTGGCTTCCTGTCACTCAGAGAATAGACTTTAAAACAGCTCGACTTGTGTTCAAGTCTCTTCATGGCCCCAAAGTCCATCTCTGACATGTTAGATCCATATGAACCAACCTGGACTCTGAGAACCTCAGGTAGTGGTCTCCTGCTGGTGTCCAGAGTCAGGACTAAACAAGGTGAAGCTGCATTTCAGTTTTATGCTCCTAAAATCTGGAACAGTCTTCCAGAAGGTGTGAGACAGACCTGAACTCTGACAATGTTCAGATCCAGACTGAAAACAGTTCTGTTTAGATGTGAAGATGATGACTGGAAGGATTTTATCTGCACTCTTCATTTTTAATTTAATTAATTAATTTTTTTTTATTAATTAATTTCATTTATTATTGATTATTTTTATGCTTGTATGGAATGATTCTATTTGCCTTCTTGTGACTTTATGCATCTGTAAAGCACTTTGAATTGCCTTGTGTATGAATTGTGCTCTACAAATAAAGTTGCCTTGCCTAATATGAGAGTACACAAATGCTTGGCTTATGCAAAAGAATTAATGTTTATTTATTGCTACAATGCCAAATCCATTATATACTATATAAATATATATTCAATATTTTTTCTTATGTTCTTCATACAAAAGAAAATTTTTTTCGCGGTTTGCTTCAAACGGGGGGGGGGGGGTCTCTGCATCTGTGCTCTGATTAGCCGACAAGTGATACTTGAGAGTGGTCGGACTCCGGTGGTAACTAAATTCACATCGACAGCAAACACAAACAACATTTATCTTGTGGAGTTAGCCATCAGGCAAGGTTTTGAAGCTGAACTCACCATTCAAAATAGTATCTTTTGTATCCATTTTATTCCAGCTACTGCTAACGGAGGTATGTTTACGTCTGTCTGTCTGCGGCATGGCCGTCGACGTCAGTGCATGGCTTCTTGTTTTGACAAACTATGGAGGGGCCTGAGGTTCATAAAGCCTGGAGGCAACACCTACTCTCCCTTCTACTGTTGTACATCAACGGCCGGCTCGTGTTAATCGCGCGTTATAAAAATTAGTTGCGTTAAACTTATTTTGGTTAATCATGCGTTAACGCGTTAACTTTGACAGCCCTAATTAAAATATAATATTACGTTTTTTTTATATTTCAATTTTAGACTTGGATCAAAAATACGAAATGAAAAACGAGCCACAGAACTGAATTTGTTTTATAATCGAGGACTGGACTTTCTGTTGTCATTACACATCTGTGCCACTAGATGGAGCCGCACTGAAGTAACCAGCTAGAGAACAGCAGGACAGTGAACACATGGAGCAGATCTGATGGAACATGGAGGAATGACGAGAAAGTTTTGTTGCAGTCCAGTAACAGAATTGTTAATATTGCTACCTGAGTTGCTACCTGAACTGTAAAGTTCACAGATTTTTACCGTTCTCCATGTCTGTTTTAGCTTTTCCGCATGTTTACCTGCTAATTGTTTTCCGGTTCCGCAGCAGCCAGTAACAGACTTTTCAAAACAAAAGCATGTGAGCAACATCCATTAACGTGCGATAAAATCAGCGTTAGTCAGCGTTAATAAATTAATGAGTTAACGCGATAATAACGCGTTAACTTGCCCAGCCCTAGTGAAAATGTTACATTATCAAGAATCTGGTCTTCAAATGAGGCAAATACATTTGTGACGTTATTAGATTCTCACATTGTTGATTCCATTATGTAGGAACTCTGGACCAAATAATCACCCCTCCACCGCCGTGCTTGACCGCTGATTTATCCTGAACTGCTGTCAGGTTTTCTCCACATGCGACACTGTGCATTGTGACCAAATATCGCCACTTTGATCGTGTCTGCGCTCTGGAATAGTTCCATAAGTCATGCGGTTTGTTGGGATGCAGCATTGAAGAGTCTGGGGTCTGCTCCAAGGAAGGTTAATAACTGTCTTGAATGTTTTCCGTTTGTGAGTAAGCTTTCTCACTGTACAAGGATGGGAGCTAAACTGCTCAATTATTTGGAAATGACCTTTTAGCTCTTCTCAGACTGGTGAGCAACAACTGTTAGTGAGTAACAACAGTTGTTCATACTTACTAGCTGCTCAAGAAAATGAAGGGAACTCTTGTGTCGTAAGAAATCTTCACTGATGTACACTTTCTAATCTGTTGAACGCAAATTATATTAAACTGACTTTGATGGCTGATTGTGTCCAACTGTTGTTGAAAGTCAAAATATTAAAAGGGATGTCTCCCTGTCAATCGAGTAATTATCTGGATGTCTGAATACAGTGGTACCTCTACTTACGAACGTCTCTACATACGAAATTTTCAGGTTACGAAACGCATCAATGGGAAAATATTGCCTCTAGTTACAAAATAAATTTCAGGATAAGAAAGGCAAAAATACAGTATGCGCTGCTACTCACAGCTCCCAGAGTTTACCGAACGTAAACATACTTGTAGCTGCTCTGCCATTGGCTATCAGCTAGCATCTTCCTGGCATCCCATTGGCTAGGAGGGCCCCTTGTCTGTATGAGTGTAACCCAGCAACCCAGGTAAACAAACAATTTTTTCCTGCGCAAAGGATGTTATGTTTTTGTCTGTGTTTATCTGTCTGTCTGTCTGTGTTCACCATAACTCAAAAAGTTATGGATGGATTTTGAAATTTTCAGGAGTTGTCGGAAATGTGAAAAGGAAGAACTGATTTCATTTTGGGTGTGATCCGGAAGAAATCCTGGATTCTGGATCACTTTCAAATTTTCGGTAATTGTTGCATTTAGGTCTGTGCTCTCCGAGTGTTTTTCTAGTTCTAACATGTATTTCTTACAGGTTTTCATGTCATTTCATGTATTATTTATAATTCATAAAAAAATATATATATGTTATAATTTTGGGGGGTTTGGAACAGATTAGGGCATTTACATGGAAAACACGTCTCTGCTTACGAAAGTTTCAGGTTACGAAACTACTTCCAGAACCAATTAATTTCATAAGTAGAGGTACCACTGTATTCAGAGTCGGCTGCAGAGAAATCTATGGAAACATCTTAAACACATGGTGGTCCCCCACGTAATGCCGTGGAAAGGCTTTCACGTCCGAATATGAAAGTGTCGAATTAGAAACACTGAAGCACTTTTGCTAATCACTGCATACCTATGCATTCATTCTCCAGTGTCCTCCATTTCCCTCACACTCAGTTTCCAGTGTGAGCGAGCCTCGCGCACGCATCCTGGCTGGATTGTCTACATCAGACAACATCTAAACAAGCGACTGATTCCGCTCTTCTGAATCAGTCAACGTTGGCGGATTCACAACAGGATCTGATAGCACTTTACACGCCGGTTTAAATGAAGCATCGAGATGGCGTATGTAACAAAGAGCAGCGCCTCATGCACGACCGCCCTCCTCTCCCAGGCACGAACCGGCCAATCTGCTGCCCAGGCCTCACCTTCCCTGGATCATTTGCTGGCTAACACCTGATACGTTTCAGGTTGCTAACTTGCAGGCTGCCCACAATCGGCTCGCCAAATGGCCTGAGACCACCTATTCTGCAGGTCCCTATTGTGGATCAGCTGAACCCCGGCCAGGAGCAAACTCTGCCTAATTGACCTCATATGTTCTCAGAGAGTTCAGATCTACCCGCTGGCCATATCTACGGTTTAAGTGGAAACATCACGGGCGTACGGGCCCAGCGATCAAAGATACAGAGACTGTATTGATCACAAGGCAACAAGTTTAAGAAAAAGGCCCTGTTTTCTTGGCCAAAGACAAACAGCAGATGAATACATCATGCAGCGTGTAAATACCACAAATAACACCAAATGCATGAAGTCGACAGCCATTTCAGGAGATGAGAGGACATTATTTTAATTTGTGACATTTTAATACAGGCAAGTGTTTATCTTGCGAGTGCAGCTCGTCCTGCAGCCTGCCCCGAGATTAAAAGCTACAGCGGTGAGGCGCCAAAGAGGAGGGCTGAGCAGGAGTTGGCTGGACCGCCGGGAGGCCGAGACTCCTGGCAGCTGCTGATCTGCTCAGCCTTCACTCTGTTGTTAAGGGAATTTGCAGCAACAACCTGGGGCACTCGCTAATAAAGAGATCCCCACTTTGTTTGTGAAACGTAAAATTGATTTAAGAAGTCCGTGAAAGCTCAACGGCCGCTGCTCCGGCCGCTAACAGGGATTCCTACGGAGGGGAAGCAACGTCCTGCACGTATCACGCGTTTTACTGCATTTGGGACAGACCGGACAGAAAAGCCTCCACGACTCCACGTCTTCTCTGTTGAACCGTGACAATCAGATTCTCTTAAAAGAACAGAGGAGAGCAGAAACCTCCCCGCGGGTTCGTGTTGCTTCACCTGTTTCCAATACTGCAGTGTCCTTCGGTGAAGTTGCCCTTTTATTTATCTGCCTGCTTCCCATTAGAAAATATTAAGACAAGCAGAAAAACTAAACAATGGTTAATTTGTGTGGCTTTGTACTAGAAGAAAACTGATTGTGCCTTCTAAGAATAAAAAGAAAAATAAAAGGGAAGAGCAGAGCGGAGCCCGCTGCTAATCAGCTACAGCTGCATTTTAATCAAGTCTCTAGATTTAGAAGCAGGGACTGATATCCAGCTATTTCTTCTCGTGTGCATGTGTCTGTCAAATCAAAAGATGACTGCATTAGAAGCGTTTTGCGTGCACTTAAACAAAACAATGTTCTAAATTAAATGGTAACATTAAGACTAGCTTGAGCTAGCTAATTGGACTTGATGGACTTGATTTTAGAGTCTCTAAAATGGGTGAAATGTGCTCCAGCGTGTGTGGTCGTTGTAACGTGATCATCGGTGCGACGGTCTGGCTCGCTGATGTGCTTTAAAGGAGAGGCTTTCTTTCTTTTTTTTTTTTCCTTTTTTGCATAACAATGCATTTCCACATCGGTAAACCGCACGCTAAAACAAGAGTAAACCGTTTCAAAACATTGTTTCACCATGAAGAATGTTTACGCTGCAGCGTGTCCGTCCATTGTCTGGACCTGCTCCGGTCCTATTCCGGGTCTGCTTCACCGGCGGTCGGAGGACAAAAGGGAAGGGTGCGACCCATCGCAGGGTCACGGGGTGGCAAGTGGGCGCTCACAGCAAAAACACGCGCATGCTTTTGGACCGTGGGAGGAAGCGGGAATACCCTGAGAAAACCCACACAAAAACGCACGGACCCCGCGAGCAGTCGCCGTTTGACCCGTTACCTCCGAGCTGTGAGGCCACGGAGCCGACCGCAGCTCGAACATTTCTCAACAAACCTGCAGCTCTGGCCACGTTTTCACATTTCAGGGTATCTAGTAATTCAGATTTCTTGCTCCCAAAGAGGGTTTTGAATCTGTTTAACCTCACCAATGAAAGGACAGCAAAAAAAAACATTGAGATATGTTGCTACAGCTCATCCAGATGTTTGGACCATACCTGTCAAGTATCCCGTTTTAGCCGGGAAAGTCCCGTATTTTACTCTTCTCTCCCGCCGTCCTCCAGTATTAGTATTTTTCACGTAAATCTCCCGTATTTTAACCTGCGTTATTAAAAGATAATAATACCGCATTGGGCGGGGAAAAATAAAAACACAGAAAAGAAAAAAGATTGTTACAGAGAATAGGATGTCGTTAGACAACAGAACTGTTTGCGCTCTTTTCTCATGTAAAATAAACTACTCTGGACCAGTCCACAAATACACTCCTTTCAAAACAGTCATAAAGAATTCAGTCTGCAACAAATGAGTACAACAAGTCATTAAAAGAGTAAAGAAAAGTCACGCGAAATAAGATAAAAAAACTGTAAAAAAAAAAAAAAAAAAAAAAAAAAAAGAGCAATATGAAATGTAAACAATGTGTGGAATGAAAATCAAATGTAAATGTAAATACAAGCAATGTTAAATGAACAAATAAATACTCTTCATATATACATCCTTTAGTGTTTTCATTTAGGATAAAATGAATGTCAATGTGGCTTTATGCACAGCTACACTACTTCCTGAACTTCAGCCAGCTGCTTTGTTTCCTGTGTGCCATTATTGGACAAACTGATCAATCCAGGTGTGTCTGATCTCACAGCAATGGTCAGACACACCTGGATTGATCAGTTTGTCCAATAATGGCACACAGGAAACAAAAGAGCTGGCTGAAGTTCAGGAAGTAGTGTAGCTGTGATTTTAGCTTTTTTGTACACCAAAAATGTAAGAGATACTGGAGCTGGTTGGGATGATGGGACTGCTCACGGCGGGCGCCAGAAAATTTCCCTTATTTTCAAATCCAAAACTTGACAGGTATGGTTCGGACATTCACTAACAAACAGCCTTTAAGGTCCTGCCACAACCTTTCAGCTGGGTTGGGGTCTGGACTTCGACTGGGCTGATGCAGCCAGTCTGACGGTGGTGGGATTCGATTACGGTCCAAACTCAGATTCAGCTTTAGCCGCCGGAGAGATGGCCGGTGAATCATCTCTCTCACTGTACAACATTGACTCCAAACTGTGTTTTACAGACCGCTGCTCATTGCTCACTTGCTCGCTTTCCTCTCGCAGTTGTGTTATGCACGAACGTTGAACGCTCCGGACCAGAAAACTGCCAGAACATCTGCTTTGATCGACATCTGCGCTCCTGCTGATGATCTCCATCAGGTTCTGATGATCAGCAGCTGCAACCCACCCGCCCACATCTAAAAATTAGTGCTCAACTGCCATAATTTTTCTTAAAAAAATAACAATACTAGGGCTGGGAAAGTCAACGTGTTATTACCGCGTTAACGCATTAATTTATCAACGCAGACATTTATTTTATCGTGCGTTAACGCATGTTGCTCACATGCTTTTGTTTTGAAAAGTCTGTTACTGGCTGCTGCGGAATCAGAAAACATGAAACATGGGGAAAGCTAAAACAGACATGGAGAACGATAAAAATCTGTGAACTTTACAGTTCGGGTAGCAACTCAGGTAGCAATATTAACAATTCTGTCTAAAAAAATATTCTGGACTGCAACAAAACTTTCTCGTCATTCCTCCATGTTCCATCAGATCTGCTCCATGTGTTCACTGTCCTGCTGTTCTCTAGCTGGTTACTGCAGTGCGGCTCCATCTAGTGGCACAGATGTGTAATGACAACAGAAAGTTCAGTCCTCGATTATAAAACAAATTCAGTTCTGTGGCCCATTTTTTCATTTCGTATTTTTGATCCAAGTCTAAAATTGAAATATAAAAAAACTGGCTTTATTTTCTTCATTTTTTTTGTGTTAGATTAAAAAACGAAACACGTAATAAAATGTCACTTTTTAATTTTTTTTTTTTTTTGATTGACAACTGAAAATGGAAATGATACACGGATTGGTAAAGTTACTGAACTTTAACATGGACATTATCATTTTAAAGTTCTCCCAGACAGAGGATTCAACAGAAACAAGGTTATTTGTAACAACTGACAAGTTGAACTCCCCGTTAAAAGTTTCTGCTGTTACCTCAGAAATTACCTGTTTTAATGTTCTGATTGTGCTGAGCCACAATCATTTTGTTGGATTTTGTTTGTAGACTTTTTGTAAAAACAGGATGACATTAATGCCCTGGCAGTGGCAATAAGTTTTATTTTATTTTACATTTTTTAAGATGAGATTTACACTAAATATGTGTTACTGACAAGTGCTGATGTTAAAAGTGTTTGAACAACAAATGTTATGGCACTTTAGTTCATATAGGAGCAGAACATTTAAATAAAAGTGACCTTTACACTACTTTTGAATTTATTATTTGATTTTGCGTATACAATGCGATTAATCGTGATAAATCAGGGAAATAATACGATTAATCGTGATTAAAATTTTGAATCGTTGCCCAGCCCTAAACAATACTAATTTTCAAAAAAAGTAATCATAGTATGTGATGTGTTGTTCTTTATTTGCTGTTGCATTTGCATGTGATCAGTTGGTTTTTAATATGTTTTCACAATCAAAAAAGCATAGAATTAAAATGTTTTTTTTTTTTTTTTTAGATGACTCTGACTTTAATCAGATATTTAAATGTGTAATTGTAAAGTTTAGTCTGATTTGAAATTGGCTAAAAGTATCAAAGGGGGGGCAAGAGCAAGGTCACTTCTGCCCGGGACATTTCATACTTCACAAGAAACCCAAGTGCAGATGTCCTACGAAGTCCTCGTAGGGCTTTTCGCTTTTCCGCATTAAACACGCCCTCTTCAAATTTCCGACCAAGAAAAAAAAGTCCTGCCCAGAAGATACGACGTGTCAAGAGCAAGCTGCAAGAGCACCGGAGACGGAGCTGCTGCCATCCTTCTGTCGCAGCCCAGAGACAGAGAACTCATTTCTCTGTTCCTACGGAGCATCTGCCAGGAAAACAAAGGCTAACAGCACAGCTGTCGCAGCACTCATTTCAGTCCAGTTTGATACATCCACTCTTATCTCGGGTCACGGGGATCTGCTGGAGCCAGTCCCAGACCGGACAGGTCGCCAGTCCATCACAGGGCCAGTCCAATTCAATTCAGTTCAATCCAGTTTCATTCCACAATAATCTATGAACCCCTCAGGGGGAGGTGTATTTGCAGTTGACAGCCTGTCAGTCATCATTATAGTCTGGTGCAGAGTCACCGTAGAAGGTTCTGGTTGTGGGCGGATCTTCTCTTTCACAGCCCTGTGTTGCAGTGATCCTGATGAAACGAGCCCAAGACACTCCGCATGTTAACCGCTGTTTTGTGTGGAGGCTGTGCAGAGTTATACATTATATTTTACAACATTTGCAACCTTCGACCCTGCACAATCAGCTCCAGGGACATCAGAACCGGTCCTCATCACTGTATTCAGAGTCTCTGGATCCACAGCTCTGATGCTGCGACCCCAGCAGACGCCTGCTTATAAACTGCACTTCCTGCCACAGACCCCTCCCTTTCTCGCACGTATACAGTGATCCCTCGCCAATTCACAGTTTAAGTTCCGCGGTTTTAGTTATTTGCGGATTTTTCAGAAATATATAATTTTTAAAAATTTTTTAAATTGCGGAAACATCACAGGTTGTTGTGTGCGTTCTCTCACAGTGGAGAAATGTGAACCAGCCTGGCCCCTTTAAGAAGATAGCCTTAAGGGTAATTATGTAGCCTTATGGGTAATGTAGTGTGTGTGTCGTGGGACGGCAGAATGAAAACGGGGTTAGATGAAAAGTGTAGTGAGCATCAACAGCAGCCCAGCGTGTATAGATTTACATTTCTCTGTTAACCGACAGGAGCCCAACAATACAACCTGTGTGATGTTACAAGTTCCTGCAGTGCCAGAATAAAGTTCCCGTTCCATGCAGAGAAAACCGGACTTTTTTTTTTTTGTTGTTGTTAGCATGTTCGCTGCTAATTACGAGCCAAAATTAGCACAATACCAGCGGTTTCTTTACTACGGTTCAGAGACCAGAGGCTGTGAAGGTAACAGAAAGACCATAGTTGAGTCTTTGTCTTGTTTCGCTGCAGTACCTCGCTACTTTTTTGGGGTTTTTAAACATATTTTAAACACATTATTGAGGCTCGGGGGGCTCCGGCTCCAGTACGCAGATTTTGATTTTCGCGTGGGGGTGCCGGTCCCTTTTAACCGCGAAAAATAAGGGATCACTGTACGTCAGAAAGCATCAATGCTGTTGCTGTGCATTAACCTTTTTTTTTTTTTTCCAAGATTTTGTGGCTCTAGTGGCCTTGATTGTTGAAGTTTGAGAGAGGCAGGAGACCTGCGACTACTACTGGAGGATGATAGCCTTTATACACGAGCTGCCAAGTGTAGAGGACGTGCATTTTTTAAATTCTTGAGTGTTGCTGAACTGAATTGTCGGACCTCTGCGTCGCAGTGGAAGCATTGTCTTCATCACAAACTGAGAGAAATGTCACGTTTTTCGTCTCCGTGCAGGCAGCAGCCAGCCAAGTTGATGGGAGGGGTGTATCCAGCAGGGAGAAACCTGATTGGCTGTTTATTGGTTTGATGAAGGCGTCAGCATGCAACACTGTAAAGCACCAGAAACACTTGTGTGTGTGTGTGTGTGTGTGAGCGCCTCCTAATGGAGGATACGCAAGGTCTTACTGCAGAAAAATATTGATCAATACCACACCAGCGACGTTCACTGATTCCCTTTCCCCCTTTTTTCCTCTAATTCTCTCTCCTGCTCTGCCTCCAACTCCAGCCCCGCCCTCGTGTAATTACCTGTTCATTTACTGCAATTCCAAAAGTTACTAGTCCGTGCAAAATGAGGACAGTTTCATTCTCTTTCTTCTCTCATTTCTAACTTAAACATCCAGTTCTCACTAAGGACCTTTTTTTCCTCAGCTCTTCTATGTGCGCAGTTACTGTTCTCTCCTTTTGTGAAGTGGAAATGAGGTTTTGGTGCATATACAATACCATCTCATTGGCTTCATTCATGCTTCTGTTGTTTTTTATTAGGTCTTGTGGACAGTAGGGACGGTGTGGAGCGTCACCGGTTTCCTTCTTTATGTTGGACAGCTGCTGCACGGCTGCACGTAGAACAAATAAAAACACTTATCGCTGAGAGCCCAACTTGGCCGAGGTTAAAAAGAAAGCCAAGCTCATTAAAGCTGCCAGATCTGGAGGAGAAACCACCATGACAGGCACTTTTTATTAGTTCCAACGTGACCGTGAGAGAGCGTGGGTGCGTGGGAACGAGATGCGTGGCTTCAAAAGGACCCACAAACAGCCCGGCCTCTGTGGCGAACCTCCCGTCGCGCCAGAGGAGAGCGCCGAGGTTTCAGAAAAGCTGCGTCAAACTGTTCCTCCAGCAAACTGCTGTGCAGACAGTCTGGAACGAATTGTGATCTTTGAGTTTGTGCAAGCTGCCTAAGAAAATATCTGTAATTGAAACGGGGGATCCCTCTCTGAATACCAGTCAGTCTCAAAGCTGTGGCTGCAATCAAAACTGCAAAAAAGTCATAATTAAACCAGAATGAGCCTCATTAAAGTGGGTCCAATGCCGTGATATGATCATCTGATTCGTGGTGATCATTAGAACCACAGAGGAGTGATCTCGGTCATTTTCTGCTCTATTTTATCTACCTCTTTACCAGGGACACAATAGTACTTGGTAAAATATGGGCTTTTATGTCCCGCGGTATTTAAGTTTCAATAACTTTGCATTGGACTTGCACGTTAGCGGGCATGCCTTTTAGGCAACTGCATGTCAATGTCCACCATCGCCTCCGCTCACTCACAGTGACCAGCCGATCACTAGCTAGAGCTCTTCACGCAAGGGCGTAACCATGGTATAGACATTGGGGGGGTCCAAATGAGAGCCCTCCCCCAGACTTTTTTTTAAAGGTGCATTTCCCACAGTTTTGTGATTTTTATTTTTTGACCATCTGAAATCACATTTAAAGGAATAGTCTGCAATTTCTATGAGATAGTAGTGAATAGGATAGCGTCCAGCTGGGAAAAATTACATGCCTAAAGCATGTTGATGTAAATATTGTGATTGGAACAACAAAAAGTCCATAGCACACGATGGACTTTTAATTCCAAGTTAATTTGTATTTTGTTGATTTGTCTCAAAATGAATGTCTCCACATTTACACTGAAACGTTTAATGTGAATGAAATCATAGATTTGTACAAAGAATTAAATGTAAAATATTGATGTTAATTGAATATATATACAGATTTATTCATTTGACATTAAAAAAAATAGTGTGGCCTGTCCTTACACAATCCCTCTCCCTGTCTCTCTGTGCTACCTGCATTATGACCAGATATTATTATTGTACCAATAATACAATAATATTCCTCTGACCTCAAGAGAATAAAAACGTCTGACAGTAATACGCTGATGCGTAATCAAGAGGTAAAGCTGTTTGTGCACGTCCACATGTAACCAGGTGGACACACATTTATGCCATTTGGACGCGCTCTTTTATGTGAGTTGCGCTTTCTGCAAACTCTGTATCTTGCAATCGCGGGTAGCAGGTGGTCTGAAACTGTACCGAATCCGTACCGAAAACGTGAAACAAAAACCGCAGTACGGACCGCACCGTGAGACACCTGTACCGTTGCACCCCTACTCTTTACTGTGGTCCATCTCTTCTGATTCGGGAGGTGAAAACTGAAAACAACGGCCTCCTTTTTTGTGTGGGAAGAAGCTGCTGATCCAGTAACGGACCGTCACGGTCCGGCCCTGAACGTGTTCAGTGACTCTGAGCAACACAGCGTGCTGAGATGTAACTGCGTCAGCATATCCCCCCTCGAGTAATCACCCAAAATGTCTCCCCAATGACTCACCAGATCATGCTCAACGACTTTCTACATCTCGGGGAAAAGATTAGAGAAAAAGGTGTTAAACAAGTGGTTTTAGAGGAAATTACAAACCATCCCTGGGACTGGAGTTGATGTCCAACCCTCCTAACTGTCTCTGACAGCCAGGCTGGTGACAGCAGGTATGCACCGGTTATTTATTCGTATTCCATCTGGGGGGATTTCTTTGTGGACCTGCATGTTCCCCCCAACCTCGGTGATGACCGTAAACTGACCGTAGGAACGAGTGTGTGTGTGTTTGGCCGTTTACGTGTGGCTGTGTGACGGACGGGCAGCCTGTCCAGGGTGGAGCCTTGCATTAATGTAGCCCGGGATGGGCTCCAGCAGACCCCACTTCCTGAACAGAAGCGACCGGGTTTGCAGAATGAACAGCAACCCTCCATCATCTCCTCTCCTCGGTGGTTTAAAGCAGGTTTCTAGACTGAGGGATGAGCAGCGCGTTAACGTAGCTGGTTATCTACGGGTCATTCTAAAACTACGGTCAAATTTGGTCTAAAAAATTTTAGAAAATCAAACATATATTTTAGGTAATATTTTGATATGTTTTGCTTATCCATTATGTGTAGAAATACATTCTGGTAGCTGTTGTGATGTATTTATATAGATAATATATATTTTGTATATATACAGTCATGGAAAAAATTATTAGACCACCCTTGTTTTCTTCAGTTTCTTGTTCATTTTAATGCCTGGTACAACTAAAGGTACATTTGTTTGGACAAACATAACAATAACCACAAAGATTGCTCATAAGAGTTTTATTTAAGAGCTGATATCTTACCATTTTCCATGGTTTTCTTGATTATAACCTAAATCACTTTTTCACAAATCACAAGTTTTTACATCAATAGCTATGGCGTTGTACTGCCAAAAACACTGCTTTTATGCATTCAGTGTTTTCTTTTCTGTCTGTTTTAGTCACATGATGACGTTTAGTGGTACCAGATATTAAAATGAACAAGAAAGTGAAGAAAAAATGGTGGTCTAATAATTTTTTCCATGACTGTATTTTCTCATTTTAGTCGAACATTCAGAGGAAAGCATCATTTCCATCACACCACAAACAATGTGTTTTACAAACAAAACTATTTACAGAACAAAACATTTTATGAAATTTCACTCATAAATGATCTATAAATATATTTATTTTCAGGATTGTAATTTCCATCAAAATGAAACATGATGGAAATGACTTGTGGAAATAACAATGTGTCACATTTTTTCAAAAATCTCATGTTGTATTAGCATGCTAATCTCTGTTTTAAAGCTAGCATTAAATATACACAAAATACACAACATGAAATGTTATTTTAATAATTATTTATAAATTTAAAGAAAATATGAGCTGTTTGGAAATGATGACCAATAAACATTTTCTTTGGGAAATATTAATCTTGATTTTTTTCAGCTTTCATATTCTTCCAGGGAGCTAGCTCTGCTCTCCTGCTATGTGCTCTCCTGTGACTGACTGTTACCATGGTTGCAGGTGTTCGAACCTTAAAAAAAACCTCCCTAAAGTTACATTTTGTGGTGTGTGATGGAAATGACAGGTGTTCTTTTTATAAAAAAAAAAAAAAGACATTGAATACTACTGTATCTTACAACACATATTATGTTTCATTAAAATAGGTATTTACGTACCATTTGTCTGTAAAGTTAGTTTTTAAATCAAAATATAATTCAATAGTAAGAGGTATTGAAGGTCAAAAATCTGACCGAGGGACAATCGCACAATAGCACAATCCATACATATAAAACCATGGTTTATGTAGTAAAAATAACACTTGACCTTTAAATTAATTTTTGTATGTTCCTCTTGGTGTCAAGTAACTGTGCCAAAAACAAAAAATCAAGAAATCTGTTTTGTATCTATTATTCCTGCAAAGGACACAAATTCTACCGTAGTTGAAGAATGACCCCTACACGTTTCACAGTTTTTAGGCAACAACTAAACTTCAGCTGGAAACGCGTCGGTTCGATCAGATGACAAATGAAAGAGAGCTGTGAAAGTGGAAATGAACTGCATCTCTTTTCTTTTTTTTCTAAATAAATAAATCAGATTCCTCGGCTGCAACATGCTCCACTTAACTTACCGACCGGTCTGCGTGTCTGTCGGTTATTTACTGCTGAGCGGTTACTTTCCAGGTGGCTTTGAAAGCCTTTTTCTGTAAAATCAGCTGCCCACTGGGACCAAAATGACACTAGGAGAGTGCTGGGAGTTGAACCACAACAGTCCAGTTGTAGCTCAACCTGAATCTGTATGAAGTCACGACCTGTCACATATTCACTCTGGACATTATTATCATTAAACAACTCACTTTACTTGCGTGTGCTCATGTGCTGTTCATTTTAATTTCTCATTGTTTAATGTTGTTAGTCTGGATTAAGGAGGTGCAGTACTGATGTTACGGTGTCTCGCATCGGAAATGAGTCCAATGTTTTCAACAGAATTCAAATCAGCGGAGGAAGGAAAGGATTCAGGCGAACAGGAGGTTTTGGCTGGTTTTCGCTGAGCATTTTCCTGCAAAGATTTATTTATTTATTTGTAGTTTATTTGGCAGGGACAATGCAGTGCACATTGTTACAAACATGACATGGCGAAGCCATGACAAAACTTGTAAACGTGAATACAAAGGAGGTTTATAGCGAGATGGCTAGTTTGCAGCCCCAGTCCCTGATCAGGCTACCTATTCTAATAAAACATCACATAAAACATAAAATATACAAATACAAGTTACCTTAAGACATGCTTCCTATTACATGAGAACCTAATGCAAAAAAGACAAATAATACAACGTGTGTGAGGGCAATATATGTTGTCTGTGCATGTGCGATAACGCGTTAACTTGGTCAGCCCTAGTTTTGATAGATAAAAGTCATTCAAACCTTTTAGGTTTGCTGTTCATGAGGTGAACCGTGCCACGCTAAAAGATCTCTGAAGGCACTGAGTTCAGGCATCTGCAGTCTATGAATAGAGAGTCTGGAGATCCAGCCAAGACGAGTCCAAAGGCAAACCTCACTCAATGAAGAAGAACCCATCACTGACGGCTAAAGGCTCGCAGACGTCACCGACAAATATCTCAGCTCGTCAATCATGTGAGTCATTGATCAGACAGTGGCAGAACAACAAACAAGGTCAGAAGATCACACCACATTTTAGAGCAAATAAACAATGACTGATGAGAGCCTCGATTTCATGTTTGCTAAAACTGCGACTCGCCTTTGTCTTTGCTTTTGTTCGCTCGTTTTAATTTGGCTTTGTGCAGATGTTTAATTAAGGGAGCGGAAGTGCAAATCTGCCTCGTAGACGTGTGCTCAATTTCACAATAACTGAAATTTCACAAACTTCTTCTGACTTCGTGCATGCACACCTGTGGGTGTTACACTCCTGGACTAGAGGATAAACGGAGGACATGTCTGGCTTTATCTTTGATTTTTAGCTCTTTATTTTGGAAATTCCTCACCTTTTTTTTTTCCCGCCACCTAATTACAGATTCCGCCTCTTCGTCCCGCATTTCCATTCATGGTTAAATCGCTCTCGTGTGAGAAAGTACAGATCTCCGGCGTGAAGAAGACTGATGGAGGACTTTCCCCTCTCAGACTCTGTCCTGCTGTCAGGCCGTGATGAAGTGGCCTTTAAGATGGCTGAACCCAGTTCTGGATGGATGGGACGACACGGCACCTGAATCCTGCCCCCCCCCCCCATCTCTGAACCGTTTCCTGGCCCCTCAGCCATCACTCTTCTTCTCATTGTGGATCCTGTCGAAAGGTTTTATCCCTGCAGCTGGCCAAACAAATACTTTTACTGCTTGAATTCAGTAGGAACTCGACAGCTCGGTCACTTGGTCAGTGAATGTAAGTGATGGTCAGCGTTGGGATCAAAGAAAAATACACCTTTAAAAACTTAGTTGTGTAAAGTTCAAGCGTCCAATCCATCACCAGCATCCACAGATAACAGTCTGAGCTTCACTCCAGGGAGCTAAGTGAGTTTGTTTTGGGATCATTGGACTGGAATAACCTTTTCTCAGTTAAAGTTGAGCCCGTCGGACTGAGAATAAGCATTTTAAATGATTAAAAAACACACATCAACACACAAATCTTAAGGTGTTTCTTAAAAGCAACAGAAAACTGAATTATGACCCTCGATGAAGGAGTTTAAAGACATTAAATTTGAATCTGGTGCCACAAGCTTCAAATAATTCTTAACTCTTTAAACAGGTGAAGGAAATTGGAGATTAACAAACATACAGTGTAGTTTCAGACTTCAAAGTAATCTGTCTGCTACAGTTTTTTTTCCCTTTTTTTCAATTAAAGTTATAACTAAAAGCAACAAAATTAAAACATGTTATCCATTTTTTTTTAAAGAAGTAAATATTTAGAAAAGTATTTTCTGTGCCACTTTAAATGATCACTTTTTGTACAGTTTCTGATTAATGAAATTCACAGCAGAAGCACTGGTTTAAATTAAATATGAATTTAGAAATAACATAAATACCACAGGTTTATTTTCCATGCTGAATCTTACCGTTTTACTTGAACCCAGAGACTGTGGACTGTGAAGTATGTGGAGCAACTGATGTGGAGCTCAAACACTCAGACACAACCCAAACCAATGAACATTTAAAAAAAAAAACAGAATACAGTGATTTGCATTTCCCATAAATCTTCATCTTATTGATCCAAAGTACATAAAATCATTCTGAATAAGATAACCTGAAGGAATCTCTGTGCGCAAAGGACAAAGCCAGAAAATTAATAGTGGATGCCCCTGACCTCTGGGCCTCAGGCAGCATTCAGTGCGTTTACATGGGAAGTTTAATTCCTCTTTCATTCAGAATTAAAGAATTTAAAATGATTTAAAATTACCATGTAAACACCTAATTCTGAATAAAATTGACCATTCTGAATTAAACTTAATTCAGGAGTAAGTGGCTGGTTTATTCTGATTTTAAATCCGAATAGAATAATTCCGCGGTCATGTATACACTTATTCTGCTTTAAATGAATTCCGGTCTTTCTGCATATGCTTGTTCCCTTGCCCGTCTGTCGCGATGACGCTTATATTCCGCGCTGGGCTTGTTTTCGAAAGAAAATCATCGATGTGATGTTGTCGTGCTGCTGCTTCAAAACTAAAATCAAAACAAATCCAAAAAGGATGCTAATAATGTAGTCCTCCATGTTGTTGCTAATCGAGTAAGTTTGTTTTCTTCCGGTAGACGTAAATACGTAAAGACGTCTGCCCCCCTATCCAATCAGAACCCTTCCCAACACCCAGACCTTAAGCAGAATCGGATAAAGCCGATCAAATGTGTTTTCCATGTAAACCTCAATTCGGAATTACTATTTCCATGTAAACTCGAAGGAAAATAGTTTAATTCTGAATTATTTAATTCTGAATAATTAATTCTGAATTAAAAAGCATCATGTAACTGTAGCCATTGAAAACAGACGTGCTTCTGCAGCAGGAATGACTGCGTGGGCTCGGGAACATTTCCAGGAATCGGTGTCTGATAAGACAACTGGCCAGGCCAAACGCAAATGCAAATTAGAGCTGTGACGTGCAAAGAAGAAGCTGTGCATGCCATCTTCTCTGGAGCTAAGATCATTAAAATGGAAGTGGAAAACTGTGTGGGGCTCAGACGAATCCAAATTTGGAGTTTTTTCCATAAACAATGGACGGAACATCCTCCGGACTAAAGAAACGGGAAGATCTAAAACATGCAAAAGCATTGCTTTTTCGTAGAAGAGACTGGGTGCTGAACTGACCTGCAGGCAGTCCAGATGTTTTACCAGTTGAAATAATCTGGCACATCATGAAATACGAAGTCTGTCAAAGTAGAACCAGGAGAGTTTAGCAGCTCTGATATCGGACAAGACCAGGACAACATTCCTTCTCAAAACTCCAGCAGCAGGTCTCCTCATTCCCAAGACACATCTGGACTCATCTGTCCCAACTTTATTGAGATGTTTTGCCACCATCAAAGTTAAAGCATTACCTCATGCCTTTCCTTATGATAATACATTTCATCACATTCAATATTTTTTCTGTTCTGTTATGAGATATACCAGCTTCTTAGACATACATATGATCAGACTTACAGTATGATTGCCAAGAACTGGATCGGTTATGCAGAATAAATAACTGTATGGATCGACATGACAGCCAAAAAAAGAAACATCAGGCATGATCTGAATTTTAACTGCTGACAGCTCAACCTTTCCTCTGGTTCAAGCAGAAAAGATGTTATTCTACATCCCTTAAAGGAAATTTATCACGCAGCACTTCAAAGCCGCTCGTCTGAATGCAACTTTCAATGGTTTTTCATCTCAACAGGCTCTTAACTCGTGACACATGAGGGGCAAAGCCACTGTAATGCCTCCTCTACTCTTCACGGCTTTTTTATTATTCTAATCAGTATTGAAACAAGCGAGTAAACAAACACTTCATCCATTTAGCTGGAAACAGCGGCGGCGGCGGCTGCTCGAAATTCAAATCTGTGAAATGCTAATCTCCTTTCATGGTCCAGGCCCCCTTCCCTTTGTCTTCAGAGGGACTCCCACCGAGACTCGTGACTCGACTTGGATATGAGGCCCGTGGAGGGGGCACCTCGCCATGGAGGGGGGGCACGACAGGGGCGGGTTCGGCTCCGATCGCTGGGAGGAGCTTCTCCGAGTCCAGGCCGGGGTTTTGTGTCGGAAATCGCTGGGCGAACGTGGAATTTTTGCAATTGTTGCTTTGAATGAAAAAAGAGGAGGTTGGAAATCTGAAAAAGTTTGAAAGTGAAATCGCAGCTGCAGAGACAGATGGAAGGCAAACAGAAAAGAGCCTGTAATATATGGAGCCCCGTTTGGGTCATAATTCAATGAATAAATGAGTCTATTATTATGAAATACAGGTGTTTATTATTATGAAATATGTATCCATTATTATGAAATGTTCCCCATTATTATGAAATACATGTTTATTATTATGAAATATTTCCCATTATTATGAAAGATATGTGTATTATTATGAAATATTTCCTATTATTATGAAATGTATTTTTATTATTATTTAATCTTAGTTTAATGCATAATAGTTTATTTCGGAATAGATTTTTTTAATCTAAGAATGAGTTTTTACATAATTACTTCCTTTTTCATAAGAATGAGCTTTTACATAATAATGACGTTTTGCCACTGGGCGGGACCAGTGGTTGACCTGCACGCTCATTGGCTGATCCTTCTCTATTCTACGCTCTGACATGAACTAGTTGGTGGGGGACTCGCATCGAGCCTGTTGGCTACCTCTCGGAGTAAGTCAGAAAAGGATCTTTCTCCTGTCACCATGCCGTCAAAATCAAGTTTTCCCTACATTTCAAGCTACGGTTCCTAGTTGATGTCAACTTTTAATCGTAAACTGAGGTGCCACGGCCCACTGCTAACGGGACCTCACGGCCAAAACTAGTCGATGTCAGAGTGTAGAATGGAAGAAGGATCAGCCAATGAGCATGCAGGTCAACCACTGGTCCCGCCCAGTGGCAAAACGTCATTATTATGTAAAAGCTTATTCTTTTGAAAAAGGAAGTAATTATGTAAAAACTCTAAACTATTATGCATTAAACTAAGATTAAATAATAATAAAATATATTTCATAATAATTACATTTTTTTCATAATAATGGGAAATATTTCATGATAATAAACATGTAGTATTTCATAATAATACACATATATTTCATAATAATACACATATATTTCATAATAATGGGAAATATTTCATAATAATAAACATGTATTTCATAATAATGGGAAACATTTCATAATAATGGATACATATTTCATAATAATAAATGCCTGTATTTCATAATAATAGACTCATTTATTCATTGAATTATGACCCAAACGGGGCTCCATATTAATGCAGTGAACAGAGCTCCCACACAAGTGCATCTGCGCTCAACACGTTCAACGAGAATGGAGCTGTTAACAAAACCGAATTCTGGAAATTAAAAAAGAAGCTTACTGTACAAGGACAAAAACGACCGGCTCCGTTTAAATCTTCCCAAAACGTGATACGTTCAGCTCCTTTTAACGTTGTCTTTTCCATTGATCACAGAATAAATCTTCGAGGCTTTTCAGAGTCGTGAAAGGTTTGAAACTGTAAGGTTTTCAACCCCTTTTGGTCCCAAAGGTTGACAGTGATGGATGTTCAAAAACTGCCAACTAAAGATAATTTGCCACCATCAAAAAAAAAACCAGACCAGTGAATCCTCAGAACAAACCCACAGAGGGCTGCACTCATCTAAACGTGTATTTTGATACTACATTCCCAATGATAATATAATATCTATGTAGTGTAATATGACTCTCACTGATTTTCACTGATCAAATTTAATTTATTAATACTTTGTTCATGCCCAAATGGAACCTGTCGCAGTATAGATTGAGGATAAATGTTGAATGTTTGGAACGACGAGCAGCCGACGCTTCAGCATCCAGGTACATAGACGCTCCTTCACAGTAACAGGATCACGTATTTGTCCTTCACAAGTGCTCCAAAGCTTCTGGTACTCTAACCGCTCTGCTGGCTCTGTCTGCACAATGTTGCCAGGTGGGTAATGTAGGATTATCGTACCAGAGACTCAAAATTATCGTATTTTGAGGGAAGTTATCGTACATCTGTCATAACCAAAATAACAAGCCCAATGATGCTCTATAGTTAAATTTAATCACTCAAGTGTTAAATAGCGGGCGAAGCTGACGATTCAGCCCATTCAGCCTATCATGCTCGTTGTTCTGAGACAAACATTCGTATCTCACGCTCAGCAAAACGCAATTGGCTGGAAACATGTCACATGGGAACAGATGCCTTCAGAGTTCACACCAAAAAACTCTCTGGCAGACAGTTGCAGCAGGCAATAATTGAAATAGTCAAATTATCGTACATTTGCCATTATTTTGGATAATTGATTGTACAGAGGGCCAAATTATCGTACAAATACGATAATTATCGTACACCTGGCAACGCTGTGTCTACATGTACAGTCATGAAAACTGGGTGGAGAGGCGCCGAGGTAAAGAATAAGATCTTGCAACCAGCAAAGGACTTCCCCAACAGTCACGACTTGTTTTCATCAGCACTTTGAGCTCCTACTGTTGCTTTCTTTTTCTTTTTAATGTGCCAGTGAATTACGAGAACAGCCCTCCGACCGGCACAGCAACAAGTTCAGTGAAAACTCAAGACAGCTCTGCTGCTAAATGCTCATTCTTCAAATATTTTTTTTAATTCTCAAATTAACTCCCTTCTGAATTGCTAATAAGGTATTTATGAGAGCTGAGTTTCCAAAAATATGCTAAAAGTTAAATGCTGTAATAAAAGAATATATATACAGTCAAACCTCAACTTACGAACGTCTCTACATATAGATTTTTCAAGGTTACGAAATGCCTCAACGGGAAAATATTGCCTCTTGTCACGAAAGAAATTTCAGTTTACCGAACGTAAACCTACTTGTAGCTGCTCTGCCATTGGCTAGCAGCTAGCATCTTCCTGGCATCTCTATCTGAATTCTCGGAATCTGAGAATTCGTTGAAAAGAATCATCCAGAAAAAGTGTCCACTAGTCGGGCTATCGCTCATTAAGATGATGTTTGCCTTGCACATTTTCAAAGGATTGTTAAAAATGGACAAAAGCAAACGTCCTTGGATCGGTTCTTTACAAAATGTCAGGCAAAAACCACTGCTGAGAGAGAAAAGTTGACGACGATAGCAGTTAAAAGGTAAAGGCAAGGCAAGGCAAGGCAAGTTTATTTGTATAGCACATTTCGTGTACAGGACAATTCAAGGTGCTGTACATAAGCATTACAAAGCATTACATTAAAACAGGAGGAAATAAAAAGATAAAATAATAATAAAAATGCAAAAAGTTAATCAACAGTTATTTTTGATTTAGGAATTAAAAATGTAGATAAAATGCAAGAAATAAAAGTTAATTATTATGATAAAATGTGGCAAATAAAAAAGTTTTTAACCTTGATTTAAAACTGCTGAGAGTGTCAGCAGACCTGCAGGTTTCTGGGAGTTTGTTCCACATTTGAGGAGCATAAAAACTGAACGCTGCCTCTCCGTGTTTATTTCTGACTCTGGGAACAGAAAGTAGACTTGACCCTGATGACCTGAGGGATCTGGTGGGTTCATAACGAACCAGAAGATCCTGAATGTATTTTGGCCCTAAACCATTCAGTGCTTTGTAAACTAACAGCAGGATTTTGAAGTCAATTCTTTGACAAACAGGAAGCCAGTGTAAAGATCTGAGGACTGGAGTTATATGATCCACTTTCCTGGTGTTAGTGAGGACTGGAGCAGCAGCGTTCTGGACTAACTGCAGCTGTCTGATGGTCTTTTTAGGGAGACCTGTCAGGACAGCGTTACAGTAGTCTTGTCTACTGAAGATAAATGCATGGACAAGTTTTTCTAAATCCTGCAGAGACATCAGTCCTTTAATCCTGGATATGTTCTTTAAGTGATAATAAGCTGACTTCACAACTGTCTTGATGTGACTACTGAAGTTTAGGTCTGAGTCCATAACAACACCCAGATTTCTGGCTTTGTTTTTGGTTTCTAACTTCGCTCTTTGAAGCTGAGTGGTGACTTTTAATCTTTCTTCCTTGGCTCCAAAAACTATTATTTCAGTTTTGTCTTCATTTAACTGAAGGAAGTTCTGACACATCCAGTCTCTAATTTGATCAATGCATCTGATCAGTGTTTGGATCGGACTGTAGTCTCCTGGTGAGATGGTTATGTAGATTTGTGTGTCATCAGCATAGTTGTGGTAACATATTTTGTTGTTTTTCATAATTTGAGCGAGTGGGAGCATGTAGATGTTGAACAGCAGTGGCCCCAAGATGGGGCCTTGAGGAGTGAATTAAATGAATTAAATGAACATAATTTTCAGTCTTTACTTTATTATTTGTTTTTTATTATGTACAACTCTAATTTTATTTTTATTGTGCAATAATCTAATAGTAACATGTATTTGTTACATGTTTTGATGCATTTTTATAATTCATTAAAAATGTATGTCCGAATTTGGGGCGGGGGTTGGAATGGATTAGAGCATTTACATGGAAAACATGTCTCTATTTACAAAATCTTCAGGTTACCAAACGACTTACAGAACAAATGAATTTTGTAAGTAGAGGTACCACTGTAATTTGTAAAAAAAAAAAAAAAAAAAAGATTAAATTCTCATAAACAAATGAAATGTTCCATCTTATAATTTGAACCGTGTAAGGATGCTGGATCGGGCTCCTTCAGATGTTGGAAGACAGCAGAACCGTACTTTGATTCTCTCAGGACAGATTGGAGGTTTGAACTGCCAGTGTGCCAGGCCTCCATCCCAAACTGACTTTTAACATGTATAAAAGCAGAACTGGTAGAGTTGTGAGTTATTGATTAAAAGTGTCTGTCAAACATGTGTGTGTGTTCAGATTAGCCCCAGGACCATCACAGCCTCCTAAATCCTCCCATCAGCCTGCTATTGACGACCGCACCACCAGTGACTCACCAACCATCCTCCCGACTGATGTGATAAACAGCTGGCCTGACGTCCCCGCGCCCCTCCACCCCCGCCTCTTCCCCACAGCGGCGCTATGACGGACAGTGAGTGGCATGCTGTGTTTTAACTGCAGCATTTCTGGTGGCTGACTTCTAAACTTTCCTGTTTGGTATTTGTCCAACCGGCAGGTTAACGTCAGCCGGCTGGAATTGGTCCAGTGATGAAAAGGGACTTTTTGCCCCCCAAAGGATATTTTGTTGATGAATTGAGGCCTCAGCAGAGCTTTTAGGGAATGGAATCAATGTGGAGTTGTCACGCTTAAAGCAACTATTTTTAGGATGCTCTTTTTTCACCTGCACAATATAGGAAAGAGGAAAGTCTCGTCTCAGTGATGTAATGAAACCATTCCTGGTGCTTGTAAGTTGGGCCGTTGCTAACTTACAAGCGCTAGCTTCTCTTAAATGTCTTCTCACCCCTCCAACAAGTCGAGTCGGACAGCCGCCCTCCCTCCTGTTAACAGGAAGTCATTCCTCTCCATTGGTACATGCTCAGGACAGCCTTTCACCCAGGGACAGCTGGGAAAGGCCCCAGCAGGCTTCTCGGCCCTGAATAGGAACGAGCTGGTAGATGATGGATGGATGCAGTGAATTGGATTATAGTTGAACCTGTTTATCTATCTGTATAAAAGCGCCTTGACATAACTTCTGTTGTGAATTGACCTTTCGGTCAATTTTTATTTTATTTTTATTATTTACATTTTTATTTTAACATAACTTCTGTTGTGAATTGACCTTTCGGTCAATTTTTATTTTATTTTTATTATTTACATTTTTATTTTAACAGTGGTTAAATCAATCATCTAATAAACAAAATAAACTTACCTTGGAGTAAATGTAGGTGTGTTTTGTAACTTTCCCCACGTTCAGTTGCTTATGTGGACAGACACATAACTGAACCTACAGCCTGCATTTTTTCCAGCATTTGTTTCGGTTTGGGAAAGGGAATAAAAATGTCCCTCCAAACGTTCTGGACACCTCGAGTCACTGTTGCAGGTCCCCAGCAGCAATATTTCACCATGGCGTTATTATAGTATAATATTAACAATGATGATACACATCGGAAAAATAGCGAATCAACACAGTCCTTAACGCAGGAGCAGAAAGTTTGTCCAACCTAGCAACAGTAACTAGGAAGGGGGCGGTGCTTATCGAAAGGTCAATTGTAGCTATGCAGATAATCTGAGTTGAACTAATTGGGTTTTTTTTTTCGCATGGATCATCACCAAATCGTTCCTGTGTTATTGGACGAAGCATCTCCATGGATGGTTTAAAGATGACATGATGCAGGACTCAGCTTGGATATTGATTTTCCATTCACAAAAAACGCAATTTGCAACACTGCTAAGACTTTGGGAAATCTTACACAGTGAGCTGTGACTCTTTTGTATTCTAAAAGTGTCTTTTGTGGTCTCCATGTAGTCACAGAACCATGGTCGGTGCAGTTTAAAGCAGCCATCTTGATGCCAGATCAGTCTCCATGGGTCCGGTCTACAGACTTACTTGGACTGGTCCCGTTTCCCGACTCTGGACTACGCTCTTCGTCGATCTGATGCTGGAGCATGAATTTGGCTAAAGTGACAACAGCTCCCAGTTCGGCTGACTGAGGAAGCTGTGAAAACTGTAATTTCCATTATCCAGGTCCGTCAGACCTTTAAGATCTGACAGCTGAAGCCCCCCCACCCCCGACACCCTGAATTAAAGAAGCCGACCAGGTAACGTGAATGTCAACGTAATGGTCTTGACAAGCGAGCAGCAGCTCCCGCAGAGCGTTATCCAGCTGACCGGGGATGAGAAACGGCGCATGTTTTTTAGGTTTTCATCAGCGCGCTGACAGAAGACGAACGATCTCTCTGTGAGCATCTGGATGAAGTAAAGTTGCTTGGTGAACGCTCAAATGCACTTGTGTTATCATGAAATCTTACATTCTCTCTTCTATTTCTAAATATGCACCACATGATTAAAAACCTATAAGTGGACACAATAAGGTCAATACTTGGAGGAACCTTAACTCATGATGCATCAGTCGAAGCCTAAACTGGCACAGCTGATGCATCGTTCAGGGTCAACAGACCTAACTACAGGCTTTATCAAAAAGGAAAGATTAAAGCTTTTCTTTAAGGGAAGAAAGGGTTAAATCTTCCTCTCTTTTTCTGTCTTCCTTGTTCTTTTTGTATTTTCTTTTTTAACCCAGGATTGCTTTAAATAGAGCAGATGAAACGATTAAAGCAGACTAAAAATAAACCAAAAGAACTACGTAACAATGTGTTTTGTATGTTCGTAAGTAAATACAGTGCTACCTCTACTTACAAAATTAATTGGTTCTGGAAGTAGTTTCGTAACCTGAAAAATTCTTAAGTAGAGATGTGTTTTCCATGTAAATGCCCTAATCCGTTCCAAGCCCCCCAAAATTCGAACATAATTTCTTAAAATAAATTATAAATAATACATGAAATGACATGAAAACCTGTAAGAAATATATTTTAGAACTAGAAAAGCACTCGGAGAACGCAGACTTCCACTAAAGGCAACAATTATCTAAATTTGAAAGTGATCCAGAATCCAGGATTTCTTTTGGATCACACCCGAATTGAAATCAGTTCTTCCTTTTCACATTTCTGACAACTCCTGAAAATTTCATCGAAATCCATCCATAACTTTTGGAGTTATCTTGTACACAGACAGACAGACAGATAAACGCCGGCAAAAACATAACATCCTTGGCGAAGGTAAAAATTGTTCGTTTACCTTGGTTGCTGGGTTACGCTCATACAGACAAGGGGCCCTCCTAGCCAATGGGATGCCAGGAAGATGCTAAGCGATAGCCAATGGCAGAGCAGCTCGGACGCACCGCTTTCAAACCGAGATACAGAGCCGACAGCTATGTTTACGTTCGGTAAACTCTGGGAGCTGCGAGTAGCAGCGCTACTGTATTTTTGCCTTTCGTATCCTGAAATTTGTTTCGTAACAAGAGGCAATATTTTCCCGTTGAGGCGTTTCGTAACCTGAAAATTTCGTATGTAGACACTTTCGTAAGTAGGGGGGGGGACAAATGCAGGAGATGATGGAAGCAGGAGTCAACGAACAAAGGATGGGCAGCTAATCTAGAATGAAAAAGCCAAGGCGAGCACAGGGACACAACAATGCAGCAAAACGGATGGACTGATAGGAAAAGGAGGAAAGACAAGACAGCTGCGGGACTGAAGAGACACAGGTGTGGACAATCGGGAGAGATGGGACCACGGGAAGTCAAACAGAGCTAAACGCACAAAGACACGGAAGGCATTATTTTCAACACGTGTTCCTGTCTGTACTCGTGTTCTTCAAGATACAGCCTATTTGAAAAATTTCTTTGATGTCTTTGGAGTTTTTTTTTTTTTCTTTTCGCCTCCACCAGACTTTATTTACAACACAACTGAAATTCAAATGCATAAAATCCATTAAAAGGAAAATAATATAAAGTAGAATTTATAGACACTTTTGCCATAAGAGTCCATGGTCCCTTCTGAGTCATATTAAAGTTCGGAGTGCTTATTTTCTGTTCAAAAGGGGAAACCTAAGTACCACGAAAACGGTATCCTCTAGGTGGCAGCACCAGTAGAAACCAATCCTTTCCACTTCATTCGGGGCTTTTGCAAGAAACTTAAAACTTTTGTTGTTGAAGCAACTGTTTGAACTTCCACTGATTCAGAAGGAGCTGATTTAAGAACCAAACGGTTCTTAAATATATATCCACCTCACAAGAAATTCCAGGCTACATTCGTCTCATTTCAGCAAGAAACAGACCAACACTGACTGAGACGAGTGGTGGTCCTGTCGACTTCTACTGGAATAACTGGAGGAGGCCACAGGAGAGACAGACGGATGACTGCAAATGTAAGTCCTGCCCCCCCGACAGTTACATCCTCCCGTCCCCTGCAGGACCTTCTCCCCAGTCCTACTTGTCAATTATAAACTTCCAAGTACACAACTACGAACTCGCCACGTTTGGAATTTAGAAACGGCCTGGACTTTAAAGTAGAACAGGAGTAAAGCAGTCAGGAGTGAAATATGGCACAAAGCAATAAGAGCAAACAAAACTAAAACCAGGAGAACCACAAAAAAAAGCTAAAGAAGCTGAAGAAGAAGGCACAACCTTTTTGCCATATAATGTCCTTTAGGCATGAATTAAATATAAAGCAGCTAAATGCAACGGTGAGGATTTTGATCTTGTATTTATGTGTTCGTGCTACAGGCTGTGACCCGCTGGCTGGTGCAAAAATACCAAGGGCTGATTTTCTCGTGCACTTTGGGGCAGATGGAGCCTCAGCTAACGCCTTTCTCCCAGACCTGTCTGAGGTCCAGGAGGAAACCCAGCTTTAACATGTAAATGAACATGTGGAACTGTGAGAGGCGGCAGCTCTCTTAGTGTCAGAATGAGTGAAGACCCTGCAGAGCTATTGTCACTCAGTGGCTCGATTGCTCTCTATTGCCCCTTTTCCATTAGTACCTACTCGGCGCGGCTCGACTAGACCCGGCTCGACTCGACTCGGTCTCAGTGGTTTTCCACTGTAGTTCAGTACCACCTCGATGTGGGTGGGGCCTTCATGGTAAGGTGGCCTGAAACGCAGTGACGTGTTTTATATGCGGCAACTCTGGTCAGGTTTGCGACCATAACAATGGAGGACGTCGTTCGTCATTCGACCATGGAGTAGACTTGCCGGCCATTCTTCGTTTTGTGAAGTAGACAATTGCAGGTAAAGTAAAATCGCTGTTGAGTTTGTTGTTGCCGAGTTTTAAATATGGCGGGTGTGGAGGAGTCGTGATCCGTGATGTTGCTTCTCTGGCCAATCAATGGCCCGCGGCGTGGTGACGTTGTATTCTCGGCCCGACTCAGCCCGGATAGAACCCCAGCCAAGTAGGTACGAAAAAAGGAGGGCACCGAGCCGGTACTATGACCTAGTGGAAAACCTCCAAAGCAGAGCCGAGTCGAGTCGCGCCAAGTAGGTACTAGTGGAAAAGGGCCATATATATCACATCCATTTGCAGCCTTTTCAGGGTAGCAGATCCAATGTGCATCTTCCTTTTGTTTCTCTTATAATATATGCAAAATCAAATAATGAATTCAAAAGTAGTGTAAAATGCACTTTTATTTAAATGTTCTGCTGCCACATGAACTAAAGTGTCATAACATTTGTTGTTCAAACACTTTTAACATCAGCACTTGTCAGTAACACATATTTAGTGTAAATCTCATCTTAAAAATGTCAAATAAAATAAAGCTTATTGCCACTACCACATTAATGTCATCCTGTTTTTATGAAAAAAATAAAAAAAAGTCTACAAACAAAATCCAACAAAATGATTGTGGTTCAGCACAATCAGAACATTAAAACAAGTAATTTCTGAGGTAACAGCAGAAACTTTTAACGGGGAGTTCAACTTGTCAGTTGTTACAAATAACCTTGTTTCTGTTGAATCCTCCGTCTGGGAGAACTTTAAAATGAAAATGTCCTTGTAAAAGTTCAGTAACTTTACCAATCCGTGTATCATTCATTCTTTCCATTTTAAATTGTCAATCAAAACAAAAAAAAATTAAAGTGACATTTTATTACTTTTTTCGTTTTTTAATCTAACACACAAAAAAGAAAAAAATACCTGTTTTTTTTGACAATATCAATTTTAAACTTGGATCAAAAATGCGAAAAGAAAAAACGGACCACAGAACTGAATTTGTTTTATAATCAAGGACTGGACTTTCTGTTGTCATTACATATCTGTGCCACTAGATGGAGCCGCATTGCAGTAACCAGCTAGAGAACAGCAGGACAGTGAACACATGGAGCAGATCTGATGGAACATGGAGGAATGACACGAAAGTTTTGTTGCAGTCCAGAATTTATTTTTTTTTTTTTTTTTAGACAGAATTGTTAATATTGCTGCCTTAGTTGCTATCCGAACTGTAAAGTTCAAAGATTTTTACCGTTGTCCATGTCTGTTTTAGCTTTTCCTTATGTTTACTGTTTCCCGGTTCTGCAGCAGCCAGTAACAGACTTTTCAAAACAAAAGCATGTGAGCAACATGCGGTAACGTGCGATAAAATAAATGTTGGCGTTAATAAATAAATGCATTCATGCGATAATTACGCATTAACTTGCCCAGCCCTACTTATAACTAATATCCACTTGGAGAAACATTACCTCTAAAATGACAGTCAAATGTGAATCAAATGGTTTACTGCATGGATTTGTGTAAAATGTCATCTGCGTACCTGGAGCCCAGTTGTTGGAATGAGTTTGGAGATGTGGCTGAGAACTGCTTTGACTGATAAAACTTTATTCATGATGAGAAGCATCTGCTGATATGAACACGAGAACATCTGATTAAGAGCAGATGATTTGCATAAGGCTGGACAGTGATGCACAGTAAGTGTTGAGGCATCCGTCACCTGACAGACGGCTCTTCCTAGAAGTGGACACCCAGCTAAGATGACTCCACAGGCCCAGTTTAGAATCCTCACTGAGGTGTAGAATAACCCAGAAACAGCTTGAAGACGTCACTGGAACTGAAGATCTCAGAACATCGTGGAGGAAGCCACCGCTGGGAAATGCTTTGTGGACCGATAAAAATCAAATCTGAACCGTCCTGGATGAACGCTCAGCATGAGCTCAAGTGAGACGTTCACACCGGACGTCTTACCCGTGTGTCGCAGCTCCTGGACTAGGGATGAGTATTAGCGAGGACCTTGTAATACGATATGTATCATATTTGGGTCACGGTACGATATTATCACGATATATTGCGATATTCTACCAAGTTAATATCAAAATTAAAAGTAGAGATGAAAAATCAGGTTGCTGTATATGTTCATCAGATGATATTGATCATTCAGAGGACAAATTGAGTCAAAACTATTTGCTTCAAAACAACCTATTTATTGTTTATTATTAGCATTTTTGCACATTTAAGTCACCATTAGTAACCAATAAAAAATCGATAATACGAGCTGAAATACAGATATTCGGCCGAAAATCGCGATATATTGCCAAATCAATTTTTTTTCACACGCCTATCCTGGACATCATGCAGGTCCGAGCCAACGCTACTGAAAGCTGTTCGACCGGTTATAAAGCAGCTACTCGCTAAGCCGTTCAGCCGTTTCCTTCCAGCACCACAAATGTTTAGTGGTAACGTTATTGGCGCCGTGTTTGTCTATCGGCTGCAGCTTAGCTGGAGATGAGATCACATTCGATTATGTCTTCCAGACGCGTCTCGAGTGAGAAAACGCAGCGAGAACAGATCCAGATATGAGTGCGAGTCCAACTCCTGGATCCTCCTCCGGCCAAAAGCAGCGTGCACGCCGTGGTTGGAGGGTCGAGGTGGTTCAATAAATCATTTAGGGGATGCGTTTTGGGAGTTGTACGGCTGAATTTTTATGGAGTGTGATTCACTCTGTTGCTGCTGCAGTTTTGGCCCTTTTCACCATCTGTCTCCTGCAGATCCTCCAAGTCTACGAAAGTGGAAAACTTGATCGCTGGATTGTTTTTTTTTTCAGTCTGGAAACCAACAAAAGATGAAAAAAGAGGACGTGAAGGCCACTCGAATCCCAGCTAAACTACCTCACCAACCAACGTTCTTAAAGTTGTTAGAAAAGTTGGAGTTTCAACAGATACAAGATACGAGTGTAAAATAATTACCCAGTGTCTTTATTTCTGTACTGGGATGTTGGAGGTCTGGTGGCCCGCTGGGACGCCTGAAGGTGACTAACGTGAGATACAGGGGTAATCAATCGAAAAAGCAAAGAGAAACCTTTTAATGACGCCCCAGGAAAACCACTTTAGTCTCATCCAGCAGGGACTGGTATTGATGTGGGAAAGCAGTGATTGTGGAAAATTCCCGCTTCCAAAGAAAGATAGCCACCCACAGATTTCACGAGAGATGACTCAATGTCCCGGTGGAAATTTGTCCTGATGTCTTTTATTTCTCTCTTTAAAAAAAAAAAAAAGAGGAAAGGGGAGATACATCAGGGAAAGAAATGAAGTAAAGCGTAAATACTAAGAACATGATGCAATAAAAAAAAAAAAGGAAAACCAGAATATAATGAAAGAATACTCGTTAGTGCTCATTTTTTTTCTGTAACAGACACAGGAAGCAAATGTCAAACCAGCCTGCAAAACCAAACTCCAGACGTCACCAAGAATCCGCCGCAGCATGTCATCAAACTCAGTTTTCTAAGATTTCTTGCCAGTTTCATCAGCGAGCTGCCAGTGATCGCGCTTCCTGACAAACACCAGTCCAAACAGGACATCGTGACTGTATCCCCGACCAGTCCCCATCTGGGGAACTCTTATGGGGATTTAACCGTACGGGGATCCTGATCTGATCTGGAGCGCATCCCAGGAAGCAGCGGAGTTAATAGTCTTTCTCTCTATTGAATAATGCTTTGAATCTGTAATGTGGTGCGAACACGAGAGTGCAGTTTAGTGTTCCTCTGAGGGAGCTTCATTTCCTGCACTACAGATAACTGAAAAAGTTGGGTTATTTTTTCTTATTAGGGAAGGTCTCGTTGAAAACAGCGTCACCCTTCCAGACGGGAATATGCTGCATCCCAAACCAGGAAATCACGTTGTTGTTTTTCCTCATCTTTTTTCACTTTTTCTTCCACATAATGGGGAGAAAGTGGAAATGAAGAATGAAGAAAGTACAATTGTCTCAGAAAAAAAGTGCAAAAATGCATGAAGAACTGTCCACACGCGGCTGTTGTGCAATCAATAAAATATTTTCCAGGAACCTCACAGGAGGAGGAAGGGATGAATACATTCATGGAAAGGAAGAAAAGTCTCTTTGCACTCAGGAATATTTGATGGCAATGTTCGTTATTTGATTCACACGCAAGAGAGGACAAATATAGATACCTGTCATGCGGGCTGTTACCTTCTAGATGGAAATCATGAAATGTTTTAAATAGTTTTACTCGGAGGGAGTTGGGAGGAAGGATGGGGTGAGCTTGGGTGCACCGTTCCTCCGTCGCATCACGCTTTCAGCCGCCATCAGAGGAGCGTTTGAGCTTGAAACAACGAACCCCACTGACTCCGGTGACGTCTGACTCCTCAGCACAGATCAAACTCTCAGGAAAGATTCAGAGCGCGTACGTTTGGCCACATCGTGATCATTTTTAGCCACAGAGTTTCGGAGGCGGCTTTGCACCCATCTTGAAACAATCAGGGGAACAATTCTCTGTGAAATCTCATTAAAAAAAGACAAAGCAAAAAAAAAACATTTATTCTTGTTGCTGGCTAAGCATCTGCAGAGTCTCTGTCAGCCAACTTTCCCTCACTACCATCCATCCATCCATCCATCCATCCATCCATTATTCCTACTGGACCCACTGGAGTCCGTCCCAAAAATCCAGGTTACAACACATCTAAACCTTTTTTTTTTTTTTTTTAAATGCATTACTTATTTTTATTATTTTTGCACACTCTACCACATGTTTTTTTTTAAGCTTTCAGTCACATCCAAGATCATAATTCATCAAAATAACAATGACGATGAAACAGAAACCAAAGGCAATCACAACATGGCCACTTCAAAGCACAACAAAACAACTGTATCATCATGAAAATATCAGTTTCAGTGGTCTTATAACGGAACATTTGATTACTTTCATGAGCTGTTATTGAGCTCTCGGACCCATCTGGACCCGCCATCAGCAGAAACCAAAAAGAAAAACAGCTCCTGAATCCTGGGAAAGGCACGTCGTAGACATCTGCACCACTTCCTCACATACCAGCAGCAGACTGAGGCTAACTCAGAGCTAGCTCAGCGAGCATCGTGGCAGAAGCGACCAAGAAACCAAATAAGCCCCGACAGAAGACGTGAGAAAGGGAAAAGGGGAGAGAGCGATCACCTTTCCCCCTGGTTGTAACGGTCGCTGCTGCCCCAGCCCGCCAGTAGGGGGTGCTAAAAAACTCAGAATTGAAAACTTGTTCTGGATTGCTTTAAGGAGATAATGAGCGCACAGATTTATTTATTTTTGAAAGGTAGCATGCTTTAAAATTCCAATGTTTGCCATGCCACAACCACCAGGCCCCACACGGTTCAGCATTAAAACTAAAAATATACAATTAATCACCCTGGGTAATAAGCAGCAGATGTTAATGATCCTGTAGCATCAACTTCTAGTTGCATCCTCAGCTGCTTCTCTGTCTGACCACTGCTTTCCAACAGACAATCAGAGAGGTACAAAAGACCCCTGACCCATTTATGAACGTCACCAGGAAGTCAGGGAAACGAAGCTGCAAGCAATGACAGGCTGAGAAGCTCATTTGAAACGACATCTGCTGGCATCGCTGTCGGCTCAAAGTGAAAACTACAAGAAAGCCATGAGAGTGCTGAAGATTTGCATTTCCAGTGTGATGTCTCCGTTAAACTAAACCGCAGAACATGCGGTGGGTGTTTCCCCTCAACGCTCAACGGGACCATCTCTGGAGGGGAACCGGCTCAGGGATCCAACTTGATCAGTTACAATGAATTTACGGCCTGTGTTCAAATTACAAAGAAAATCTGCCGCGTGCAGGTTCATGTTCTAAAACACTCTGCAGGGTTGAGTGTTTTCTTCAGTTTTACGCCAGGATCCTCTGCCTATCTGGTTAAACTGTGACTCAAGTTATAAAAGAAGTATTTCTTTTATCAGTATAATCTAAAGTAAAGCTTCATCCTGTTGAGTAGGGCTGTAGCGATACACTAATATCGCGATACGATACACGATATTCGCCTCACGATACGATATATATCGATAAGCATCTTACAATACATTTACATCATTTTCTGAAAGATTTTAAAGGGACAAAGTAATTTTGGTGACATCTTGTGAGTGTTCCAATGACTTTGAATTAATTGAACTGAAAGCATCAATTACACATTATATGGCTGACAGGCAGCTTGCAAATGCTGGATAAAATGAATAAAAGATGTGTTGAGAAAAATAGTTTCATTTATTTAAACAGTGAAAATTGTTGCTTGAAAGCTTTTAAAGGTGGGACACGGGTGTTTTGAAAGAAGCTTAGAATATCGATACCCACGGCTGAAAAATCGATACTCAATAAAATATCGATATATATCGCAGAATCGATAAAATCGCTCAGCTCTACTGTTGAGCGTTTTTGGGGGAGAAGGCTGGAGGCTGAAGCGAATCCAAACTGTCATTGGGTGTGCACGACACCTGGACAGTCCATTGAAGATTTCATATCAAACTGAATTATGGGTATACGTGACATCAAACTACACTGTATGAAATTAAAAAACCCCAGAATTCAGTTGGGGGGAAACCTTTCTGTTCTCTGCATGTACATGATACCACATCCAACAAACTGATATGAAAATTACATCAATGTGATAAATGTTTTATCCACAAACAACAAAACACATGGGTTATTTTATTAAATTAAAGGCGTAAAAATAATAAAAATCTAAATCTCTATCTCAGGAATGTGTCCTGGCCTTCATTTGTTTGTGTCATCCTGCCCTTAATTATCATAAGACGCCTGGCTTTAATTGAATCCAAGTTTCATTAGAGAAAACATGTTTGCACAACAATTCAATTGATTTAATGTCTTTAACCATCTTCCATTTAATATGTCTGCGACATGGAGAAATTGTCCAGATGTGGCGCTGGTCTGAAATCACATGCTCGTCGATCCTTCTCTCTGACTCTCTGAGGCATGTGTTGAGGCATGTGTTGATGGATGCGTGGTCTGTGGAAACAGGTATGAATAAGAATATAGCACTATAAATATCACAGAGGGGAACATGCAGTGAAAACGATGGTGATGTCATGTCTGAATCACCACTGAGCATGTCTCTGTAGACACCAGCACTTCACCAGCATTTCCATCTCGTTCTACGTTCAGCCCAGCATAGCACAAGCAGATAACTACAATTACAGAGCACAGCTCCCGTAATCACTGGCGTATGCAACTGTAGTACGCGACAAATGTACAAAAAGAAAGTGTTACCTAATTAAAGACCTTAAGCAGCCTGAACAAAGACGGCCAGACTCTCCAGGGTCAGGGTCACCTCCTCCAGCCCCTCCAGGGGTGGACCCAGGCGTCCCCAGCCAGCTGAGAGACATCAAGCCTCCAGCTTTTATTCTAATATACTGACTTTGCCCTCGTATGTACCGTATTTGTTTATACATTTCTCTTTGTTCATCAGGATGAAAGTGTGGTGAGAGCATGCATATACTGCGTCAGATCTGTAAGGCTTGAAGCTGTTTTTCTAAGCCTCTAAAACTACAATCCCGGTCCGCTTGTTTTGGTCTGACTCTGTCTCGGCCAGTGTTTGGGCCGGCGGCTGCCGAGCTTCTGTCTGAGCCCGTCCACATGCCAGGCGTGACTGTCACGGCCACCTGTTGAAGTAGTGGGTGGCTAATTCTAGTTGTGACTCTCCATTACACTCCATCTGACAGACCACCACCCAACCACCACCCTCCATTCACACCCCCCCTCCCCTCTCTTGTATCGCCCCCAGCCGGCACGCTGGTGTGGCAGTCCCGCTTGATTGATGGAGGATGTCTACTCAGGGTTAATTTACACTCCTGAATAATGCATGGAATGATGCCACCGCTCCGTTCTGCAGCTCGCCAAGAGGCGGGGCCTCTGTGTTGGGGGAACCATGATATTTTCTCTCTTCCTGCCACTCATGCTTTCACACATGACATGGAGGAGTAAAAGACTCTTTAAGATGGGAGTGGGAGTGAGCAAAGCTTTCATTTCCTTCTCGTTATTGAGCTGACGGTTACAGAAGTGATAAATGAGTGGAAGCAGATTAATCCAAGACATCAGGCTACAATCAACACACTCGATCTGGCAGTGTTTTGGCTGTTGGTATGAACCAGTTTGCTACAATATTTGAAGTCCTCTGCTTTAAAATTAACCAGCAAAATGACGTTTAGGCTTTTGTGCGTTGGTGCAAAATGCGCAAATAAGCTCCAGAACAGCAACGAGAGACCTCGTGAACACGCTGGCTGAAGCCGCGAAGAGCGTAAAACACTTCCTTTAGCGACATGAACTTAAAGGATCTGAAGCAGCTGAAAGCCACTGCTCCAAAACAGCCTTCAGAGGCCAGATTACAGTTTGCAGCTACACATGAGGACAACGATCTTAATCTTTAATGGTGAAAGAAGCTCGTGTGTAATAACTAGGGCTGGGCAAGTTAACGCGTATTATTGCAATAATGCAATAATTTATTAACGCTGACATTTATTTTATCGCGCATTAACGCATGTTGTTCACATGCTTTTGTTTTAAAAAGTCTGTTACTGGCTGCTGCGGAACCGGAAAAGAATTGGCAGGTAAACTTGTGGAAAAAAGTTAAAACAGACATGGAGAACGGTAAAAATCTGTGAACTTTACAGTTCCGGTAGCAACTCAGGTAGCAATATTAACAATTCTGTCTAAAAAAAAAAAAACTTTGTTCAAGACGATTGCGTCAATCCTCCATGTTCCATCAGATCTGCTCCATGTGTTCACTGTCCTGCTGTTCTCTAGCTGGTTACTTCAGTGCAGCTCCATCTAGTGGCACAGATGTGTAACGACAACAGCAGAAAGTCTTTTCCTTAATTATAAAACAAAGCCATTTCTGGGTCACATAAACCAGACAATAAAATAATAAAAACAAATTTAGTCCTGTGGCTTGTTTGCTAAAATTGAAATATAAAATAAAAGGCTTTTTTTGTGTTAGATTAAAAAAATGGAAAACTTTTTTTTTTTTTTTTTTTTTTTTTTTTGATTGACAATTGAAAAAGAACATGAGACACAGATTATTATGGATTGATAATGTTACTGAACTTTAACATGGACATTTTCATTTTAAAGTTCTCCCAGACGGAGGATTCAACAGAAACAAGGTTATTTGTAACAACTGACAAGTTGAACTCCCCATTAAAGGTTTCTGCTGTTACCTCAGAAATTACCTGTTTTAATGTTCTGATTGTGGGCTCTAGATTGTTGGTAGACTTTTTTTATTATTCATAAAACACACAATAAGACATTAACACCCTGGCAGTGGCAATAACTCTATTTTATTTGACTTTTTTAAAGATGAGATTTACACTAAATATGTGTTACTGACAAGTGCTGATGTTTAAAGTGTTTGAACAACAAATATTATGGCACTTTAGTTCATATGGCAGCAGAACATTTAAATAAAAGTGACCTTTACACTACTTTTGTATTCAGTATTTGATTTTCCGTATACAATGCGATTAATCGTGATTAATCAGTGAAATCATGCGATTAATCGGGATTAAAAGTTTTAATCTTTGCCCAGCCCTAGTATATACTGAAACAGCCCCTCTAGTCATCAGTCAAGAAATGGATGGATCTTCTAAACAGACAGCGGGCCGTTAAATCTGCCAGTAGATTTGAGTACAAACGTTTGTACGATAGTGAATCTCAACTGACCGCAGGTTGAGAGTGTAACTTTACTGATAACGGACACGATCACTGGTGCAGCCAGAGTGGAGAAGGACCGGGAATCTACACTGAACTTGATTTAGCCTCAGTGCATCTGACAGGTGCACTGCCAGGCATGCTGTTAAAAAATGAATTCACCCTTTTAATGGGCGGACAAATTCAAAGTAAATTAGATGCTAAAAATGTAAATAGGTTCAACGGATCTGTTGCAGCTAAATAATACCTTTTATCTGTTTGAGTGTCATTGAAAAAGGCTGTCGGGAAGTATTTTAATTCATCACAGTTCTCAACCTTTTGAAGAAAAAGAAAGAAAGAAACATTTAGTGAAAAGTAATTCTGGAAGGGAAAAAAAAGCTGCATCGTTTGTTTCAGACAAGGAAACTTAAGTATTGAAGTCAGTTAAAGCTTCATTAATTAGTCAGTTAAGCTTTAAAAAGTCTATTTACTGTAAGTAAGCCTAAGTGTCAACTTGATCTTAATTAAATCAACATGTAACAAACCCTTTCAAGTACTACATGCATATTCATTCAGCTTTTGAATGTGTCGGTTGCTTTGCTACAGTCTAATGAAATCCAACGAGACTGCATTTGCATAAATGCAGTTTGAGTCCACTTGCACAGGTTTTTGAGACACGTGTGTTGTGCACGCCGAGCATTGTCCTCATGCTTGCTAATTTATCTACACAGCGACAGAGAGTGACAGACACCTTTGTAACAGGAGACAATGATTTCCTCAGGATGCCTTCCGCCTCGTGTTCTACACATGTGACACCCCATCATTCCAGCTGTGCGAACGGATCTCCGGCTGAAACTCTCAGTGGACTCATGCCAGACCAGCGAGCAATCTAGGTAACACGCTGGAGACGGTGAACACACCCAGAGCTCAGGGCAGCGGCGGGAACAGAGAGCAGGAGGTGAAGGCAAGGGGCTTCGCCCAAAGGAAATTGCAGACACTTCAGCCATTACGGATGATGGAGCAATGTCATGCACCACCACAGCCCGTACACTTCAATCTCACCACGGTGACAAAACAGAGAACTTCTGCTTCTGAGGCATTTCTTTAACTCCAGGTTTTTACTTTGTACATATTCTACCTGTTTTTTTTCTCTTCTAGTCTTCTGATCCCAGACTGGATGGCTGTCATCATCAGAGATGGAAGACGAATTAAAAGAACAAACTGAGGAATTAAAATATGGTGATGGGAACGTCTCGGTGTCCTTCTTCCCCATGATCCAAACCCAGATAAGAAGAAGTGAATGGATGGATGGATGGATGGTTGGTTGGATGTGTGGATGGATGGATGGATTGGTGGATGGATGGATGGATAGATGGATAAATGTATATATGGATGGATGGATGTATGGATGGATGGATGGATGGATGGTTGGATGGATGGATGTGTGAATGGATGGATGGATGGATGGATGGATGGATGGAGGGAGGGATGGATGTGTGATGTGGATGGATGGATGGATGTGTGAATGGATGGATGGATGTGTGGATGGATGGATTGATGGATGGATGGATGGATTGACGGATGGATGGATATATAAATGGATGGATGGATAGATGGATGGATGTGTGGATGGATGTTAGATGGTTGGATAGATGGATGGATAAAGTGGATGGATGTATAGATGGATGGATTGATGGATGGATGGATGGATGGTTGGATGGATGGATTGACGGATGGATGGATATATAAATGGATGGATGGATAGATGGATGGATGTGTGGATGGATGGATGGATGTTAGATGGTTGGATAGATGGATGGATAAAGTGGATGGATGTATAGATGGATGGATTGATGGATGGTTGGATGGATGGATGGATGGATGGAATAAATGATTTGAAATTGAGGTAATGTCAAAAATATGATACTTTGAATTTGAACAGAGCTTTTAAATATTTTATGTGCTTCGGTACAAGTTATCACAACTATCAGGTTGTCCATCTTCAGTCAGAATCAACCTTTTATAATCCATAAGTGGCAGAATTTTCTCTGAGAGAGCTGGAGTCATTGTTCATGGACCAGAATCTCTGGGATTTTAAACTGCTTTGTCCTCATACGTCCTCACACCTTTGATTCATAATAAAGCCTGCTAAAGGCTTTGACTTCACGAGATTTAAGACTTGACAGTCATGCAACTACTGAGCCTCAGGTTGGTGAGCAACACTGGATGAGTCTTAAAAGAGACACACTGTGAATTTTATGTCTTGATCAGTTCCGTTCATTTTTATTCGGTGTGACATGGAGGGACACACCAGCGCTTAAAGCACTGATCCTGAAATGAGTCAGACATGCCGTCGGTTTAAAAAAAAACTTTAAAACAGCAATCAACAGTTCTAAAAATGAATAAATCGCTGAGCACATAACGAACTAAAATCAGAAACACAATGAATAATGTGAACCAGCTTATTTATATAACAGTTGAAGACCTTGATGCCTTTCAGTTCTACTTTCTGATGCAACAAGTTCCCTCCTCCGCTGAAGTGAGTCTGTGGTTCGTTGGGGCCTCAGACAGGAAACTGCAGCGTGCAGGGTGGCCTCATCACGCCTTTCACTAAGAGAAAAAGATCCGGAACTGGTTCCGACTCACCAGATAGATATTTCGTCAGCCCGCCCCAGACTGGAGAGGCATACTCCAAGACAGGTCGAATGAAGGTCGTGTAGGTTTGTCTTCAAACATCTGATGGGAGGTCAGCTCATTCTGCCACACTGACTCGTGCATCCCTGGTCATGCTTTGGAGAGGATATATTTGACGTGGGCGTCCCAAGACAAATCAGAAGGAATGTGAACGGCAAGTAGTTGAACTCTGCTGATGTTTTGGCCAGATATCGTTGGCAGGAGAGGGGAGGGGATGCTGATGTTTCTTCTTGCACTAATGACCATATCCATGGACTTTGTGCCATTTATTGCAAATGGGAACTCTTGACCCCATTCAGCCGCAAAGTCCAAGGCCTTCTGAGTCAGACCAGGCAGAGAGCCCATCTAAAGCTCAGTGATTGCCAGGTCATCAGCATACTTCAGAGGCATGATGGAAGGAGGAAGATGTGCATCCAGCAGTCCACCCTGGAGGACGACAGCTGGTGTTAGACAGGAACCCCGCTGCTCTCTTTGTTCCCCGTCACTCAGATGACTCCTCACAGTGAAGTAGAGGGGCGTCTGACATGCATTTCAGCTGTATGAAGGAGCTGAGGGCGCTTGATTGTGTCGAAGGCTCGAGAGAAATCAAGACAGACTGCATAGACATCCATTTTCGGATTTTCATTGAGTGCGTCGTGCCAGTGCTGGAGGATCTGGATCAGAGCCGTGACAATCGATCTGTTGGCAATGAAGCCAAGTCGTGACGAAGCAATTTTGGAGCCTGTGTCCTCCGGAAGAGCATCCCTTAAAAAGCCTTCATAGACCTTACCAACACAGCTGACCAGTGTGGGTGGGAAACAGGGTAGGAACAGCTTTGACCAGAGCTTTTTACCGTAACCTTAGAAAGGTCTTGTGTTGGATGCAGGTATTGAAAACATCAATTCAATTTTATTTGTATAGCGTCTGTTACAATGTCAATTGTCTCTAGGTGCTTTACAGAGACCCAAAGCATGACCCCTGAGCAAATATCATTAATTAAAAATATAATATTAAGTCCAAATCAAGGATAATGGCAGGGAAAAACTCTACTTTAAGAAGAAGAAACCTTGAGCAGGACCTGGATCATATTAGTGGACCTTCCTGCCAAAGACTAGCCATAAAGAAATAAAAAGAGAGGAGAGACAGGACAGAGAGAGGATGGAGGACAGAGAGAGGAGAGCACACAAATGACTGAAAGAAATGACTATATAAACAGATGCAGGTAGCAGCACTGTGGTGAGATGGTCAGAGGACTAGATCACCGGTCACTACGCCAGCCCACACCCTGAACACATCTAAACACACAGGTGGAGGTAAACGCTGGGATGGACAGAGGAGGGAACTCGAATCACACTGCACGTACTCACATAAAACAGGCGCCATGCTTAATGTAAAATCTTTAAAACCCAAGAAGGAATGCGGTCAAGTCCATGAATGTATGATGGAGGTGAAGACACTAACCTAAACCTCAGGATCGGTCAGTGGGATTCACCAAAAGGCCCAAACATCTGCACTGCTTCAGGTGTTTACAATGAGTGATGTACTGAGTGGACTTGAGGGGCCATTTCCCAGCATTCCACATGATAGTATGATGGTAAAACTTCCAACAGATGTGCAGGTGGCTCAGACAGATAAGAAAAGTTTGTAGGAATAGAATCAAGTTGTCCGCCTTTCCTTGTTGCATCAGCCACAACTTGATTCAAGCTGTTTCATACTTGCTTGCATCCCCAAGAATAACAACTGCAGCATGCTGGTACCTGGGTTAAGCGTTACTGAGGCGCCAGTCCAGACCAATGACATGCATTGGTCAAAGTACCAATGAGACACAGCAGAGCACCAGAACTAACCCTAACCCCCTAACCCTAACCCTAACTCCCTAATCTTAACCCTAACCCTAACACCCTGACCCTAACCCCCTACCTTAATCCTAACACTAACTCCCTAACCTTAACCCTAACACCCTAACCCTATCCCTAACCCTAACTCCCTAACCCTAATCCTAACACTAACTCCCTAACCTTAACCCTAACACCCTAACCCCCTAACCCTAATCCTAACCCTAACTCCCTAACCTTAACCCTAACACCCTAACCCTAACACCCTAACCTTAACCCTAACCCTTCTTACAGCTCAGTTCATAGCAGCCTGTTTTAGCTGGTGGAGTCACCCACTCCACCTGAGTCCATCCCTCTGCTCAGTGAGGTGAAGGATGGACTCAGTGAGCAGATGGATAGCAGCATTTTTTGAAACTGCTCTTCAGGTTTGTGCATCTCACTTCCAAAGTACAGAAAATGCAAAAGGATGTGAACATGGGTTATTAAAAGATGGGATATACGAAAGCTACGTAGTCGTGGGAAAGACCAGCCATCTCACGCAACCGTCTGGACATTAAGCGATGTCAGAAATTTGAAGGCATCATCTCACATTTCTTTTTTTTTCAGAGCACATGACCGCCCACCACTCCAAGCGAAAACGTTCGACTCGCAGGCGCCATGGCAACAACTTGAGGGGGGGGTCAAGCATGAGGCTGCACCTGGAGTTTGAAATATTCTTGCATTTATTTCAGTTGCTGCCACAATTTAGTCTGCCCATTTCAAATCGTGCAGAGTGGCTTCTATTCATCTTATGCAAAAGAAATCTTGCATTGTATAGCTGATCTAGAGTGCGTTATTATACTTTTTACCCAGGATGTAAATTAGGGCTGTAGCGATACACTAATCTCGCGATACGATACGATACACCATATTCGGCTCACAATACGATATATATCGATATTCAATATTACAATACATTTACATCATTTTCCGAAAGATTTTAAAGGGACAAAGTGATTTTGGTGACATCTTGTGAGTGTTCCAATGACTTTGTTTGAATTAATTGAACTGAAAGCATCAATTACACATTATATGGCTGACAGGCAGCTTGCAAATGCTGGACAGAATGAATAAAAGATTTGTTGAGAAAAATAGTTTCATTTATTTAAACAATGCAAATTGTTTCTAGCAAGCTTTTAAAGGTGGGACATGGGGGTTTTTGAAAAAAGCTTAGAATATCGATACCCGTGACTGAAAAATCGATACTCGATAAAATATCGATATATATCGCAGAATCGATAAAATCGCTCAGCTCTAATGTAAATATATGCTTTTTGCATGAAGTTTAAATGTTCCGCAGATCATTGCAGCTTCTAATTTACATTTTACACAGCTTCCCAGGTGGTATGAACAGCCAGTAGCAGAAATACAGACAGAAAAATGGTTACTTTTACTCATTAGAGTGGATTTGCTGTGTCCAGAAGCTGTGGACTTCTATCTTTCGATGAAAAAAATAAAAAAATCCCACAGTAATAAGAGAAGGAAAGTTGACCATTAGTCATCGAGTCCTTTATCAGCTGAGATGATGGCCTTGCTGTGTGGGTAAAGTGTCAATCTTCCAGCAAGTCTGTGGTTATTGTCCAACAGGAAGCCCACCAATCATGTCTCGGCCGATGCTTTGTTACAGTCTGGGTATTGACATGCTTCATAAATCACAGCTATTGGATTGCCAGCTGCTATTTTTACACCCAGCGACGCGACCTGCCTGCCAGGGGCCCCCGCAGCCTGGCGACTGTGTATTAACCTGCCGACCCCAGGCTGGAGACAGGTGAGCCCATCTGTGCTTCCTCCCTGACTCACACTCTTATTTATGTGTTATGCATGCAGACGTTATTCCCGCCTGATCTCTTCCATCCTCCACATTCTCATCAAAGCCAGCGAGCTCAACAGCGATGCACCACTGACACCTGTCTTTCCCCTCCACCTTTATCCACCGATGAGCCATGGCTTCATTACCGACAGCGGCGTAGAGGCTAAAGTGAGATATCTTCCATTTTGCAGCCGTTGTGCAGTCCCATTGGCTGGGACGTGTTCATTTCCATCAAGGAGAGGCGTGTGATGGGGGGAGACAATAGACTGTCAGGTGTCTGCTCCCATCCACGTCACCCCAGCATCTATTTTCATTAGGCGTTGTCAAGACACCGGCGGCATATTTTTCGATTGGACCTCCACACGTAATTTGTCCCGAAACCGAGCCCCGCGGTCTAAATGTGGAAACCGGCATCAGGAAAGGTTCGCAGACGGGAGATTGAATGTTTACATGGAGACTCAGCAAAGAGCATCAGCCACTTCTTCATCCTTTCATATTCAATGTTGGCCCACAAGCGTCATCTCCCTGTGCCACATGCATCAGTCACGCATTTACAGACGAAGACAGAGAAAATAAGATGTATTAATATCACTAACGCAAAGAAGGACGCGTACAGTTGGGAATCAAGGTTACAGCTTTCTGGGGTCACAAGCTCACAGAAAATAACCGCTGGACTCGTCCAGTCGTGCTTAAAATTTACTCTCATTTTCTTTCAGAAAAAAAGATTAAAAAAAAAAGAAATGCTTCTGAAAACCATAATGCACACAGATACAAAGTATTGCTGTTAAATTCTGTGGAAGGCTTCTTTAATTCTAAAAAAAGAAAAAAAAATCACTGCTTAATTTGAGAGTATCAATACTTATGTATTAAGAAGCTAATCTAATGCAGGATCCATGTCCCCCCACAGAATATTTTTAAGATGCCATGAAAGGCTGAGCTGTCTGCTGTCGGCACTACAATGTCACTAAAGAGGCGTTTCCCTGTTTAAGATCTTCTCTTAATATTGTGTTACAGTGAGACAAATGTTTTTTAAATTACTGTATTGGCCCAAATACAGGACGACTCTGATTGTAAGACGACATCTATTTTTTAAATATAATTTTGGGAAAATAAAAAGATGATGAAAACAAGAAGGTTTTTCATAAAAAAAACTCTTTATTGTATTGTCAAACATTTTAATTGTTTAATCTTTTTTAGGAAATATGGAACCATACTGAAGGTAAGGTGCTTGTCAGGTTTACATGTTATTTAAGATCAAGCTATAGTACTATTTAATCAACTTTATTCTCTTTAAATCTGAGACTTTGACTCAGTGAATCAGCAACAACCATGTAGTTCAATAACTGCATTAATGATGTCAATAACTGCAGAACCATCAAAGTCCAGTTAGATTTGATTTCAAGAACAATATTAACAATTCAGTCTGTAAAAAACAAATTCTGGACTGCAACATAACTTTCAAACCCCTTTAAGTTGGTCTCATGGTTCCTCCATTTATCATCAGATCTGCTCCACGTGTTCACAGTGATGCTCCATTCTTACTGGTTACTTCAGTGCGGCTCCATCTAGTGGCGCAGATGTATAATTACAATAGAAAATTTGAATCCTTGATTATAAGACGACCCCCATTTTAGAGAATGTGATTTCTAGAATTAAATATAGTCCTATATTTGGGCCTATACAGTAATTTGTTTAATTTCATCTTTCCTACAGAGCTTAAAGACCTGTGGACACAATTTCTTGCAACATCTTTGGTTTAATATTGATTGATAGATCCTTTTATGGAACTGAACTGCTGAACTGTTTTATTTAGAGCAGGGTTTCTCAACGAGGGCGGTACCGCCCCCCAGGGGGCGTTCTGAGCCTTTAGGGGGGCGCTAGAAACGTCAGGGCTGAGAGGGGGGCGCTCAGGCACAAATGAGGGGCGCCAGGCCTTGAGAACTCTATTTTAAACTTCTATGGTTTGCCAAGGTTTTTTTACAGTGTAAATCTACTTAAGTTTCAATAAAATGTTGTGCTCAGATTTCCTTTCAAAGAATAAAGCTGCTGTCTGAGACCAAAACCCTGAGTCTGCTGCTTCCATGACCTGGTAAAATCTCCTTTTCTCTTTACGTCACAATCAGACGAGCCAAGCGGGATTGTCGCCATAGTAACGCCCGTGAACACACAGCAGCGGAGAAACTCCTTTCCAACACATTCATTCAGCAACCAATGAAAACATACACAATCAAGACTACGTAATCACGTTTAACCACAAACATTTACAGTACAATCAAAAATCGCGGAAAACAAGAAAAAGTGCCGGCAGTACAATGCTAATTTAATAAATTATAGATTTATTCCATCACCGAGCAACGAACATCTGCCGATGTGCTGCTATGTGAGCAGGTGTTCTCCAATGAAGACATGAAGCCAGACAAGGTATCTAAAGACTCGGCTTACTTCCAGTCAGTGAGCGATCATCACTCAACAATTAAATCATTTTCCAAAGTTGGCAAAGGTAGGCTTCGATTATATTATTATAAAGGCCTGTTCACCCACAAATAAATGTGTAGCTAATTATAAAATTTTTATAGTAGCCTAGAGGTCAGATATTTTACCTGTCTGTTCTTCGATGTGGCGCTTTCAGTAAGCCCTCCTCCACAGCTTCCGTCCTTCTCCTGAATTTCCTCCACAAATGATCTCCGCTAAAAAGGGGAATCCCTAGCGCGCATAACATCATACCAGAGTACGAGGAACTCCAAGGGGGGAAAAAATGTTCCTTGTTGTTCAGGTGTTGGATCAGCTCACAGACAGAGATCTGCTGCTCTACACTGGCCACTTAAGTATTATACTTACTTATAATATAATACCACCACTACAAATAATAAAACTAATAATAGTATTATTTCCATGTAATTTCCATTATTTCTATTTCCACACATTCAAATGCATTCTTACACAGGCACGCGCTTTTTTTTTTTTTTTTTTGGGGGGGGGGGGGGGGGGGTTAAGTGCATCATGGTGGCCCAGGGGGGCATTTGTTCACAGAAGGTTGAGAACCACTGATTTAGAGGGTGAAATATAATAACATATGTAATATGTATGTAATAAATATTAAACAAGCGGGGGTCCTTTAGTGTTTGCAGGATAATGGAGCTGATGGACCAAAGGAGGATACTTCAAATGAAGAACATCATGGAGAACTCTGAACATTCTCTTCACAACACAGCAATTCCTCAACAGAATTGAATTCAATGTGCTTTTTGGGTGTTTTTTTTTTTTCTGCTCAAAGGTAACCAAAGTGATTCAGCCCCTTTCGCTGACGTGAACAAGGATTACAGTCTGGGGCTGTGAGTGTAGCCGGCTGTAAAAGCGAGTTAATGAGCCAGACAGGCTAAATAGTTCCATCAATCTGAGAGGAGCAGCAGACTTGGTGAGTCTCTGCGGTTGTAACCAACAACACCTGTCTAATTACACGTTGCTCTCACGCTTTAAACGATTTAACCAGCATCGTACCGCTGAAGAGTCCTCCTCCATCCATTATAACACAATCTGTCGAATCAAAGTCGAGTGCCAATTATTATCTCAGAAGATTGATCATTAAAATCATGCGGACGTCCTACTCGATACGGCTTGCGTCCCGCTGTGCGACTCCCCGACACGTCATCCCCACACGGCGAGGAGACGGCTGCCCTCCTGATAACACGCTGACACGCGCGCGCTCGGCCCAATTAATACGCCGACACTTCACGCGACCGCTTCTGCCAGGAAATCAGATATCAGCCCCGCTAACACGCCGCCGCTGACAGCCGCTTCCAGTTGTTGCCGCCAAAATGTATCGACCGCCTTCAGAGCAGGGCGGGAAAACAGCCGAGGACGGCAGCGGGATTTGCAGCGTTGCTGAAGCACTTCACTGACTTGTCAGGGGTAATTCTTGGCTGCTGCTTCTTTTTTTTTTTTCTTTAGATTATTTTTGGTGGCATTTCCGCTCCGCCGGGCAGCGACAGCGGGGAGTGACAGCAGAGATGGCGCAGAGGGAGGGGATGACATGCAACAAAGGTCATGAGGAGGAGACGTGTCATGTACCTCAACAAGCCGTCAAGTTGCCCTATTCATGCTTATTTCTACACTTTTACTGAACACACAATTCTGGGCTGACTTCTTCTCCAACTTTATATCTCTTTTGATTTGTAACTGTCTCGGTTTGTAACCTGATTTTTTGTCAGCTATCAAAGTGCAGATGGGAGATTTTGCCTGGTGCTACAGTACATTAAGAAAATCCAGTACCACAGTTAGAGATGGTTTCATTTCATCCTAAAGGTTTTTCCACCCGAACCCTGCCAGTAAACCCAGTAAGACACTGAACATTACTAACCATGATATTATTTGTCACATGAAGGCGGGCGCCGTCAGCCACGACAGCTTCTGTCTTTTTTTGAATCGACGTTGTCAGGATGAAACACAGACGTCTAAGACTGCAGCTGTTTGTCGTAGCTGCGGTTCGACAGGTGAGATTACCCTCATCTCATGTCTGGGCTCTTCAGAGACGTGTCTCTCTTTGATAACACAAGTTCCTGAGATACGGTGCCAAGAAAAATTATATGAAACTGGTTTTTCTGTTTTAATCTGCTATAAATTGTGAATTGATCTTCGTCTGAGACAGAATAATACACAAACACAGAACAGTTTCTTTTATCTATAATGGATGGATGGACGGATAGATGAATAATGGATGGATGCATGGATGGACAGATGGATAATGGATGGATGATGGATTAATAACAGATGGATGGATAGATGGATGGATGGTTGGTTGGATGGATGGATGGATGGATAATGGATGGATAATGGATTGGATGGATGGATGGATGGATAGATGGATGAATAGATGGATGGATGGTTGATTAGATGGATGGATGGATGGTTGGTTAGATGTATGGATGTATGAATAGATAAGAGATTGATGGATGGATGGATTGATAGATAACAGATGTGTGGATGGATGGATAATGGATGGATGGATGGATAGATGAATAATGGTTGGATGGATGGATGGATGGATGGATGGTTGGTTGGATGGATGATGGATAAATAACGGATGGATGGATGGATAATGGATGGATGGATGGATGGATGGATGAGAATGGAGGGATGGATAGATAACAGATGATGGACAGATAACGGATGCATGGATAATTGGATGGATGGATGGATGGATAGATAACAGATGGATGGATGGATTGATGGAAAATGGATGGATGGATGGATGGATTAATGCATGGATGGATGGATGGATAGATAACAGATGGATGGATAGATAACAGATGGATAATGGATGGATGGATGGATAGATAATAGATAGATGGATGGATGGATAGATGGATGGATGGATGGATGGATAGATAACAGATGGATGGATGGATTGATGGAAAATGGATGGATTGATGGAAAATGGATGGATGGATCGATTAATGCATGGATGGATGGATGGATGGATAGATAACAGATGGATAATGGATGGATGGATGGATAATGGAATGGATGGATGTCTATGGTGAACACAGCCATTAAAGATCTGGACAGGGTTCTCTCTTTCCTTTGGAGCTGTATGGCACCGAGCAAAGGTTGATGAGCCCAGAGGGTTGGGCTCTGGCTGCTGGGGTGGGGGTGACTGCTCTTTGGATGTGGTGATGGGGGGACAGGTCCAGTCTGGCTGGGACCTGGAGGTGAACTGACCCTGGCAGACTCGCTGCCTCAGGAAGACCACCACTTGGAGGAGACAAGCCAAGGCTCCTCCAGCGTGATCTGAAGATAACCACCATCATGTTGGGTTATTATTCTAATACTCAGACGTCATATATATTTATAAACTACTTGAATCAGACGATGGTCTACAGACATAAACAGCTTCACAGCGGCTGCAGCAACACTGAAGGTGACTTTCATGGCCACCAGAGAGTGACAGGACTGTATTTTACAGATGGCTGTTGGCAAAAGAAAAAAAAAAAAAACCCTAATACCTAAACTGAAAAACCACATGTCCATCTTATATCTGAGTATTTGGGTCCCGCTTTTATGAGCAGAGACGTTAGCTCCAGTGACGTCTTCAGGACTGGCTGCTCGTCATGGCTTCGTCTTCAACTCGCTGACGATTCTGTTTGTGCCTTTGGACACATCGTCATGGCTGAACTCCCACGTCTAGAAAGAGAAACCACAGTACTGAACCGTCCCCAGTTAAAGACAGTTTGTCTCACTGTGGACAGATTGCTGTTGCAAACGCTTTGAGATTACCCAGAATCCCTTTCAGCTTCTCCTTTTAGGGGTTGCCCCAGCTGTTTTCATCTTACCCCGTCCTCTGCATCACACCAGCCAACTGCACACCCTCACTCATCACATCATGGCTTCGTTTCGCTACTTACGAAAGAAATGCATTTCATAGTTCTTGGGGCGCATTTTTTCCAAGGTCTTTTTTCATATATATATTTTTTTGCACAGAAAAATGCATTTCTAGGTAGTTGTTTGATTTCATTTCCTACTTTGACATACAAGTCTGGCACACAAATGTCAGCAGGGCAGAACTGTCTGGTTGGTATTTTTGACCACAGCAGCTAATGACTGTACAGTACCATGTCACTGTCAGCTACACTGTAACACCGCTAGCAGGCTGCCAGTAGATGACATCATAGCTAACAACCCTGCTGAGGTGTGACTAAGTTATATTTGGGAGAAGTTGTCTTGTATGTTTTGTTTACTAGTAATATCAGCATCCGGTAGAGCGATACCGGGAATTTTGGTATAGATGCGATACCAAGTACATACAGGGCCAGTATCACCGATACCAATACCGATACCGATACTTTTTCATATTAAGCTCGATCTATCATGAAACTGCTGACCTTTTGGTGTTTTTGTGATTTTTGTCTTCAGATTATTTTGTTAAAATCTAGAATACAAACTTTGTCTTCAACATTTTTGTGTAATTATTCCTTGGAGTTGAATTTCTGTTCATAATGTTTTTTTCTAGTCCACCTTTTATATTATATCTTTCAATACTTCTGTATTTTTTTTTTTTTTTTTTGCACTGTGTGCACTTTCCTGTTGCTTTAATTATAAATTTCCCCATCGTGGGATAGATAAAGGTTTATTTAATATTATTTTATCTTAGATAACACCTTTCAATGGGATACATACTTTTTTTTTAGTTGGGTCCAGTAATGACTTAAGTAACATGTACTTTGAAAGTTAATATGAATTAATGCTGAAGATGACCACTCTTATCTACTTGGATACTCTCTTTTGGAAAGAAAAAAAGCTTGAGTATCGATCTTTTTACATGAGTATTGTACGATATTAATACCAGCGTTGGTATCGATATTATCGATATTTGGATCGATTCGCCCACCTCTATTGGCAAACTATAGGTGACAGCAAAATACTTTATTAGACAAGATTGCAGGTCATGATACGCTGCTGAAAAGGAGATGTAAATCCAGTTTTTTCTCTTTTTTGCTGCCTTCAGAGAAGGAAGCAGGCAGCCCCACCAGGTCAGCGTCCTCACCTCCCACCTGTGAAATGAAGGTGGAAGGCGACAGGGCAGCCATTTCTGCAGCCTCCAGGGAACCATCAACAAGCCACAGGCCTCTGCGAGTCTCCCCCAGGTGGGGGTGCTGAGTGACCACGACGACCTTTCATCAAGAAGGGGAGTCTGTGACACGGGGGCGCTGTGACTCATGCGCTGCCATCACAGAGCATGCACATCACAGAGGACTGAGCTGTTTATTCATCCTTTATTTCTTTATTCAAACACAACATCCTCACAGCGGGCTCATAACGACACTGCTAACCTGATGAGGTTTACATCAAATCCCTTTAATATTTATCACCTCACATGCAATTAATGGCTGCTGTCAATTTCTAATTAGCATTTAAGCAGAAGGAACCGCCGAGGCTGATGGGAGTTCTGTGAATTAAAGTCTGCTCCGACAAGTCTGACGGTGAAGACTTCAGAGGCTTTAAAACACTCGACGTCTAGGTCTGATGTAATAAGCCACTTTTAAGGCATAAATCAACATATTGGGGGTAATGAAAACAACCGAGCCCCTCTTTCGTTGATTCTGAGCTTAAAGGTCGAGCTGGGGAGGAAATGGGTTTCTGAGAGATGCAGCAAACTCGGTGGGCAAGAGACATCAGAGGACTTTAGAGGTGAGCTGCTTAAATAGACCAATAAATATGATGTTGAAGTTGAAATCAGCTGAACAGAAGCAGGAGAGCGAATATAAAAACTAGGGCTGGGCAACAATTAAAAATCTTGATTAATCGCATGATTTCCCTGATTAATCACGATTAATCGCATTCCCTAAATTAGTAACGTTCAGTTATAGCAACTCTAGGAACCGTTACTCTACAATGAACCGGCGACTTTTTTTTTTTTTTAAATGAACTGGTGACTTGTCCAGATTGTAGCATGGCTAGATGACAGTTAACGCAGGCTCCAGCCGGCGCCCCGTCAAACCTAATTTTACAGACAGAAATTAATGAACAAGTAGCCTAGTTGTTTCAGCCGCCCTCAGTAGTTTTACTCTCACCATTTATAGAAAAAAAAAAAAAGTTTTTAATGTCCTGGGCCCCTGCTCTGCTGCTCCTACTCCTGGCCTCCTTCTCAAGTCTTTCTTGGTGTCCAGACTTGTGTTTTTTGGGGGCCATCCTAACCCTGCACTTGAGGAAGAACGAACAGCGGTGTGGACCAAACCATTTTTTAAAAAGGGTGCCAAAAGGGTTATTGAAATTATTAAAATTAGAATATTGTATGACTTGTGGCTTTAATTTAATTCAGTGTCATTTGTATGAATATATATTATTTCAGTGTATGCATAATCATTTTGTCATAGAGGCTACAGGGGGCTGTGTGCGGGCCCTAGCGGGCTGTGGGCCCTAGCGGGCTGTGGGCCCTTATAACTGTCATCACCTTTCCCCCCTATACGACGGTGCCAGAGTCGGCATAAGGGGTAGCAGCTTTAGGGAGTGGAAGATTGCATTAGCAGTTAGCGGAGGTTTCTAAACCTGCAATTTGCAGGTAGCGGTTAGTGCTAAGCGGTTAGAGGCTAGCGGGAAGTGTATGATCGGGGCCCACATCTGCAAAAAAAAAAAAAAAAAAAAAAAAAAGTCACGTAAAATTGAAAACTCACTGTTGCAGCTTGTGTACCTCAGTAGGTAACTGACTGTGTGTACATGAAAATGTGGATTTTTTGATGAATCCATCAAATCTCTGGTCGCAGATATTGGAAAATATGGCTCTAAAACACCCGTTTGTGCTCTCCTGCACTGGCCCCGTCACTGCTGATACGTGAGGGATGCCAGATGATTTCATGCCAGTAATGTATGTCGACATGCTGCAGTACTCCTTCAAGTCCTGTTCTCTTATCGTTTCCTCGTAACAGACACCGGAGAACAGAAACCAGAGCGGCTCTTATCAGATTACACAACTGCACCGATGTGGCGTCTTATCAGCAAAACACACAGTACGCGCACATAATAATGACGTGGATGCGCGGCTCATTGTATCGTCTTCATGATTCATATCATTGGTTCTGTGACCAGCGTTTCAAATCTGGCCTCAGCGTATCCACGGTTTCACCACAATGAACTCTCTGTTCCGCGATTTAATATGAAGATTCAATAAGAGATTATGAGGAATAATGAAATCGCACATGCAGGTACGCAGCAGTAAAGACTGATCAGTGACCTGCTCTCTGCCGGAGCGGCCTATAGGGTCCATAATGTCTGAAATATCTTTTTATATGACTCGTGATATGCAGCGTGCATATAAATGGATTCAGCGAAGCACACAGAGGAGCCTTACATGTGGTGATTTCACAGTCGTGGGCTGTGCATGACAATGGAGCCCCAGGTGTAAAAAGCCCTGATGTCCAGGCAGCCGCCTGCAGATCTGAGTGATGAACGGGTGCAGATTAGCACTGATTGATACTTAGTGTGCCGTTTGTTAAAACTGACCAGTGTCCACACTCGTCATCGCTTTCCTGGAGCTCTGCAGAGACGAAGACAGGCCAGTGTTTCCCTGCAGGGACGAGGGACGAGCTGAACCTCCGGTGAAGCTTCCATGTAAGCCGTCCCGTGATGTGGAAGGAAAAAAGAGGAGGCAGCGAGTCAGCCAAAGGAAACAGCCGACAGAGCCGTCCCTGGACGGGATGATTGTTGGGCTTTCCGGGAGCTGGAGCAGACCTTCAGAAAAGCCAGCGCAGCACGCCAGGCGTGTCATTTTGTTTTAGCGATAAGGCCTTGACAGGGGAGACGGTAATCTGTCTGTCTGTTTGCACACAGAGCATGAAAGGCCACTGTAGCAGGGACCGTAAGAGTTAGTCGGGGAGACGGCGAGCTGTTGGAACGTCTTGCAGGGAGGTCTGACCGCCAGCTTTCACCTAAGCATAACTCCAGCCTGTGGACCGCCCACGCCTGGATGCAGTTTTTCTCATCCAAACAGGTTGACAAATACAGGGGGGGGATTTCCTGGAAAACATCTGCAGCGTGTTAGGCAGCAAGCCTGTGTTTACACAGCTAGATCAATAGAATTCAGCGGGGAGCACGTCTCCGTGAAAACGCACGAGCAGGCGGAAGGGCTGCGTCACGAGGCCGCCGCCGGCCGATCGGATTGTCGGGATCGATCCCCTAACGAGGCCGAGCCGTGCACTCGTGTGAGTCTCCGTGCTGCGATGAGCGGAGGGGAATTTATGTTTCTGACTGGATCCGTCGACGGTCCTGACGATAATGGCTTAACTGTAAACTGTGTTGGAGCGCCGGTCCAGGGTGGTACAGTTCGGCACAGCGACTGAAGAGCTACGTGTCTCGGTCCTGCAGAGTTACTGAGTTTCAGTCCCGACTATCCCCTACTCAGATTATTTCAGTTACCGTTGCATAAAAAGTAGGGCTGGGCAACGATTAAAATTTTTAATCGCGATTAATTGCATGATTTCCCTGATTAATCACGATTAATCGCATTGTATACGTAAAATCAAATACCGGTAATGAACTTTTATTTAAATGTTCTGCTGCCATATGAACTAAAGTGCCATAACATTTGTGGTTCAAACACTTTTAACATCAGCACTTGTCAGTAACACATATTTAGTGTAAATCTCATCTTAAAAAATGTAAAATAAAATAAAGATTATTGCCACTGCCAGGGAATTAATGTCATCCCGTTTTTTTTCTGAAAAAAAAAAAGTCCACCAACAAAATCCTAACACTCTAGAGGCCACAATCAGAACATTAAAACAGGTAATTTTTGAGGTAACAGCAGAAACTTTTAATGGGGAGTTCAACTTGTCAGTTGTTACAAATAACCTTGTTTCTGTTGAATACTCCGTCTGGAGAACTTTAAAATGAAAATGTCCATGTTAAAGTTCTGTAACTTTATCAATCTGTAATTATCTGTGTGTCATTTGTTTTTTTCCATTTTTGATTGTCAATCAAAAAATTTAAAAAAAATTAAAAAGTGACTTTTTATTTTTTCCCCCCCCCCCCCCGTTTTTTAATCTAAAACAAAAAAAAAACAAAAAATGCCTGTTTTTTTATATTTCAATTTTAGCAAACAGGCTACAGGACTGAATTTGTTTTTAATATTTTATTGTCTGGTTTACGTGACCCCAGAAATGCCTTTGTTTTATAATCAAGGACTGGACTTTCTCTTGTCATTACACATCTGTGCCACTAGATGGAGCCGCACTGAAGTAACCAGCTAGAGAACAGCAGGACAGTGAACACATGGAGCAGATCTGATGGAACATGGAGGAATGACGCGATCGTCTTGAACAAAGGGGCTTGAAAGTTTTTTTTTCCAGACAGACCTGAAGTGTAAAGTATACGGATGTTTACCGTTCTCCATGTCGGTTTTAGTTTTGCCTGTCAATTATCTACCAGTTCTGCAGCAGCCAGTAACAGACTTTTCAAAACAAAAGCAGGTGAGAAACATGCGTTAACGTGCAATAAAATAAATGTCTGCGTTAATAAATTAATGCATTAACGCGATAATAATGCGTTAACTTGCCCAGCCCTAATAAAAAGAATACCAGCATCACAGCAGCGCCGGTGAGTCTGAAGAGTCAAAGGGTCTGCCTTCGCCCAAACCCTGTTACATCATACGAAAAGAAATTATCCTCCGAAATCTAAGCAAATATATGTTACTTTTTTTTTTCAATGTGAAACACCACAAATTTCCTTTTACAATCAAATGCACAAATCGATTTGGCGAAATATCGCGATTTTCGGCCGCCCGATATAATATTGATATTTTGGCTCCTAATATCGATTTTGTTAGGAAAATTCACTTAAATATGCAAAAACACTAATAATAAACAATAAATAGGTTGTTTTGAAGCAAAATAGTTTTGACTCAATTTGTCCTCTGAATGATCAATATCATCTGATGAACATATACAGCAACTTGATTTTTTATCTCTACTTTTAATTTTGATATTAACTACGCAGAATATCGCAATATATCTTGATATCGTGATGATATCGAATCATGTGAGGTCCTTGCCAATACTCACCCCTAATCCACAGTAACTACCACAGAAACAGTGACAGCGAAGGAGCCTCAGCTTAAAGTGGCCGTATTATGTTTCTTTGACTCGTCTGCGACGTTATTATGATGAATTATCATCCTGAGCGTGACGGCAGGCTGAGGAAATGAGCTGAACGTCTGCTGTGGTCCTCCCATGCAACAAAACACTTGATTTACAGAGGCTGAGGATAACAAAACTAACTGGTCATGTGACTCCAGGCTGTCTGCACCCACACGTCCAACAGATATTTTAAAAGCGGGCTTTTACCGCCGTGCAGCAAGGGGTCGAGGACGTGCAAGCACCTCTAATAAAGCATTTTACTTGTTGCTTTCGAGACGTCTTCAGAGAACCGTGTTTCTGCTTGTGACGGAAAGCTCGCCGACCACAGTTCAGCGGATCACAATGCCCAAGGGTCCAGATATCCCAGGAAAAAAAAAGAAAACGCGTTCTCGCTGTGTGACTATGTACGACTGGAAAATCACCGTGTAGGTCTTTGTGGAGAACGGATGAATGTGTCTTGTAGTGGTCAGAAAGAGTATAAGTGTGCTGAATAAATACAGTCCATTTACCCATGATTCACTGCACTTTAATCCTTCTATAAAACTCGATGCCAAACTTTACATTTGGACACAAGAATCAGTGACTCTCTATTGTTTTCTGGCTAATTAATCATCTTTTTTTGAAGCCAACACTCTGTACTTGAAACTTTGGCTCCGAGCAGTAGTGTGAATGTTTTTCTGACACGTACCACCCACCTGAACGTTACTGCTGACTGTGGCGACGACTCGTGACTGACTTGGGTGACACGGCATCAAGCACACGAGATCATCTTTTATCACGTTTGAAAACACGACAATAAACTTCAACGTGTGGCGAGATGCGAGTCCCAGAGCAATGAGAGGACATCTATGCCCCCCCCTGGGAGAGTCTGCTGAAGAGGTTACAGTTCACCAGAAATGGAGTAACATTTTGTTGGACTGATGAAAGCTGGATTGTTCTTTTTGGGTCAGTGAATTCAAGCTACAGTACACTGGAGACAGTGAAGCACGGCGGAGCAAGCATCATGATATGGGAATGGTCTGTTTATCACATACCGGGGATCGTGGATCTGTTTGAACACATCAGAATACTTGAAGAGGTCATGTTGCCCGATGCTGAAGAGGAGAATAAAAACAGTATGTAGCAGCATCTCTTTATGGGACAGACAGCCCAGTACTGGACCTGGATCCAGCAGGAAACTGGTGTGTTGACGTCAGAAATGCTGTTTCTGAGGAGAAACCAAGAAATAATGTGCTCCAGCGGTCCTGGACTGGAACATCTGTGCACAGGTGACAGAAGCTGGTGGTCTCCACGAACACAGATGTGCAGCAGTTCTCAGGAACAGCTGTTCTCCAACCGACCATGACTTCACTGATTCACAGGGAGCATCAGTCTGCAAGTTTTCCTCAGTTTATACACTAAATGCTCGAGTTTGAAAAGAAAAATGCAGACGCTGATTTTTTTTTTTCTTTTTTTTATTGAACAGCTTCATATTCCTTTTTCTTCACTTTCTGTGAAGCAATAAAAAAAATGGTGACAATTTTTTCATATTTTGATGCAAAACAGAATGTACAGAGTTCTCAATGCATTTGTGTGTTTAGAAGTAAAGCAGGGGTGTCCAACTTCCAGTCCTCGAGGGCCACTGTCCTGCAAGTCTTAGATGTTTCTCTGCTTCAGCACACCTGATTCAAATGAATGTGTCGTTAACAGACTTGTGCAGACCTGGATGAGAAGCTGATGGTAATCAAATCATTAGAATCAGGTGTGTTATTTCAGGGAAACATCTAAGATATGCAGGACAGCAGCCCTCGAGGACCGAGTTTGGACACCCCTGAAGTAAAGGCTACTATATGGACTTTGAGCTTTACTTACTTTCTAAAACACACACACATACATACATACATACATACACACATATATATATATATATATGCATACATATATACGCATACATATATATATATATACATACATATATACATATATACACACGTGGACAAAATTGTTGGTACCCCTCAGTTAAAGAAGGAAAAACCCACAATTCTCTCTGAAATCACTTGAAACTTACAAAAGTAACAATAAATAAAAAATTATTGAAAAATTAAATAATCAAAATCAGCCATTATTTTTGAATTGTTGATTAACATAATTATTTAAAAAAAACAAACTAATGAAACAGGCCTGGACAAAAATGATGGTACCTCTATAAAAGATTGAAAACTATTTGACCAGAGTGACATGATTAACTCAGCTGTGTCCTTTAATTGACATCACAGGTGTTTCCAAACTCATAATCAGTCAGTCTGCCTATTTAAAAGCAGACAAGTAGTCACTCTGCTGTTTGGTGAAAAGGTGTGTACCACACTGAACATGGACAACAGAAAGCGAAGGAGAGAATTGTCCCAGGACATCCGAAAAAAAATTATAGACAAACATGTTAAAGGTAAAGGCTATAAGACCATCTCTAAACAGCTTGAAGTTCCTGTGACAACAGTGGCTCATATTATTCAGAAGTTCAAGACCCACGGGACAGTAGCCAACCTCCCTGGACGTGGCCGCAAGAGGAAAATTGATGACAAATTGAAGAGACGGATCATTCGAATTGTATCCAAAGAGCCCAGAACAACCTCCAAAGAAATTAAAGGTGAACTCCAAGGCCAAGGTACATCAGTGTCAGATCGCACCATTCGTCGTTGTTTGAGCCAAAATGGACTTCATGGGAGACGACCAAGGAGGACACCACTGCTGAAAAAAAAATCATAAAAAAGCGAGACTGGAATTTGCAAAAATGCATGTTGACAAGCCACAAAGCTTCTGGGAGAATGTCCTTTGGACCGATGAGACCAAACTGGAGCTTTTTGGTAAGGCACATCAACATATGTTGATGTGTTGATATGTTGATGTGCACAACATATGTTCATAGACTCAAAAACCAAGCATACGAAGAAAAGAACACTGTCCCTACGGTGAAACATGGAGGAGGCTCAGTAATGTTTTGGGGCTGCTTTGCTGCATCTGGCACAGGGTGTCTTGAATGTGTGCAAGGTAAAATGAAATCTAAAGACTATCAAGGCATTCTGGAGAGAAATGTGCTGCCTAGTGTCAGAAAGCTTGGTCTCAGTCGCAGGTCATGGGTCTTCCAACAGGACAACGATCCAAAACTCACAGCCAAAAACACCCAAGAATGGCTGAGAGAAAAGCGTTGGACTATTCTAAAGTAGCCTTCCATGGGTCCAGATCTGAATCCAATTGAACATCTGTGGAAGGAGCTGAAACATGCCATTTAGAGAAGACACCCATCAAACCTGAGACAACTGGAGCAGCTTGCTCATGAGGAGTGGGCCAAAATACCTGTTGACAGCTGCAGAACGCTCATTGACAAATACAGAAATCGTTTAATTGCAGTGATTGCCTCAAAAGGTTGTGCAACAAAATATTAAGTTATGGGTACCATCATTTTTGTCCAGCCCTATTTCATTAGTTTGTGTTTTTTTTTAATAATTATGTTAATCAACAATTCATAAGTAATAGCTGATTTGAATTCATTTAATTTTCAATAAATTTTTATTTATTGTTACTTGTTACTTACTTACCAACAATTTTGTCCACGTGTATATATATATATATACACATATATATATATATATGCCGCTGCTGCTGCTGTAGCTGCTGCTGCTCCATCAGATCATTTCCAAAAACCCAAGACACACTTGTCACAATATCCACATCACGACTCCCCAATTTGAGACGCAGACGCAGATCCGAGCGTGTTACACGTGGACCTGAGCATGTAGCACACGGAATCGTTTTCATGCTCGGGAAACGTGGAGGCCGTCTCCCCCCCCCCCCCCCCCCCCCCCCCCCCCCACTCGCTCGAGCACCGACAATAACGTACAGTTACTTTCTGAGACGGACCGGGAGGCGAGGAATGTGAGCTCATTTGTGACACGTTTGAGACGGTACGCCCACTCGTTCAAAGAAAAGCAGCAAACGACGTCCCTCCAGCCACACAAAGATGCGTTAACAGTGCAGGCGTACAGTGAGACAGAAGAGAGGAGCGTTAAAATGCATTCAGACATAAATCCACCGTGCATTCAGATAAACAGCATCGAATAAAAGAATAAAGTGGCTGGCCTTGGTCGCTGTTTCTCAATCTACTTAATCACTAACAGGCGAGACGCTGAAATAAAGCGCTGCTGATCTGTACGTTGGGGGGGGGGGGGGCCCGGAGACGAGACGTTTATTCACGCTATATGAGCTGAGGGGCTACAATGTTGTGCCACTAAGTTACAATCCAAGATTTGTATTATACATAAACACCTCAACCAGACGCAGTTCATAAAAAAGTATTAAGAATTTATGTTCCAGCATCAAGTGCTGAGTGGGCCACATGTCAGGATTTTTAGCACCTCGTTAAAAGTCAGGCGCAACATGAATTATGCATGCTGAAATATTGTTCCCCTGCCCCGTCTGTGTTTCAAGGGGGTATCGTTAGGTGCCAACACAAATCTGAGAGCCAGCCGAGCTGTTCCACTCTCAAGCAGTTTACATAAATAAAAATAGTTATGGGCAAATTAGGATCACGTATGAATAAAGCAGGGGAGGCATAAAGGATTTGTCGTCAGCGGCGGTGAGCAGTGGCTGCTGGGAAACATCTGCAGTCTGCTGATAGGAAACGGAGAAGTGGTGGTAGTTAAGTTCAGCAGCTCCAGGTCTGATCAGAGGTCTCTTCACACACTCTAAATCACATCTGTGGGAAACTGCTGGGATCTGGGGCTCCGTAAATCACACCCGTCCACCCTCCTCAGAAATGTTTGGAGGTTAAGCGCCAAACGGGGGGTTCCCTGGTCCCCTGGGCCACCTTTCAGCTGAGGGAAAGACAAGCGGGGCCCAGACGAGCTCTCAGAGCGGACCTTTGGAGGAAAACCAGTTCAGCTACCAGACATGGGAGGGTGATTATGGGAGCATATGGGTCCGTGGTTCTGATTTCGCCTTCTGCACACCTAAAATGATGGCGTGAACATGGATGATGAGAAAACCTGTCAACAACGGTCTGTAAACATCTGGGAAGTGAGGAGACCAGCTGCTGCGGTTCTAGGAGAGGAACGCTGTCCCAGTCTGGTCTGGATTCAAGCTGCTCAACAGCTCTGGGCCTTTCTGCTGGGTTTTTTCTTTTTCTTTTCGTTCTATGTTAAGCCAAACGTTCTCTGTCGGTGAAGGTCTGGACTGCAGGCGGACCAGTCCAGCTCCTCAAACCCCTCCTCTGTGAAGCCGTGCTGTTGTGATGGATGCAGTAAAGGTCTTCCCTGACAGAGACGTTGTCTGAATGGGAGCAGATGTTGCTCTGAAACCTTCATGAACTCTTCAGCATTGATGGAGCCTTTCCAGATGTGGAAGCTGCCCACACCGTAGGCTCTAATGCAACCCCTAGACCACTCATGTATAACACAAGGCCTGCGGGCCAAATGTGGCCCGCCACTTCATTTTATGTGGCCCTCGCGTGCTTGTGCACTATTGGCTGAAATTTAAACCGATATTTTAAGACTTAAAATAAGCTTACGCCGCTTTAAAGCGCATATTGACAATAAACTACATCTCCCATAATGCACTTCGTTGTTACTCGCAACGATAACAGTATATCACCATGAGCAAGAACTCACGACGATTTTCAGAACTGATGGATTTGAGAAAAACCTCTACAAACTAATCCCAACATGTCAAAGAAAATAAAAATTTATACACAAGGAAGGCAGTTTCATCAACAACGAGAAAACAAATACGAAGTTTGTATCTCAAGGTGAAAAAACAGTATGTATTTTGTGTTATGAGGTGGTGTCAGTCGTGAAAGAGTTTAATCTATGTTGGCATTTTGACAGAAAACATGGAAATAAATACATAATCTGTTATTTAACAATATAATAAGGTGTAGTTTAAAATAATTTGATTTTCATTACATTTTGTTACATTCATGCTGTCAATCTGGCCTTTTGAGGGCCACCATGATGCTGATGTGGCCCTAACTAACCCTAATACCCCTGATCTAGACCATCAGAGATGCAGACTGTTGAACCGTCTGATAAAAGGCTGGATGGTTCCTCTTTAGTCTGCAGGACACAGCGTCCAAAGTTTCCAAAGATCATTTCAAAATTTTATTCATCTGACTGTATGTGGTGGGATCTTCTAAGTTTTTGCAATTTTACACTGAGGAGCATTTTTCTGAAATTGTTCCTTAATTTTTTAGTCACAGTTTGTCTCATATTAGAGAATATCAGCCCATCTCGACATCTGGACATTACTCTGGAAAACTGCTTTTATACTCAGGCATGTTACTGACCTGTTGCCATTTAACCTGATTAGTTGTCAAATGCGCCTCTATTTGTTTTTAAAATGAGCTAATATTTTCCAAAAAATTGGAAAATTTCTCATTTTTCACTGCTGATGTGTTCTTTATGTTCTATCAGCGATAAAATATGGGTTTATGAGATTTGCAAATTATTCAATTCTGTTTATATTTATATCTTACACAGTGCTTAAACATTTTTGGAATTGGGTTTGTACAATATGTGACATGGATGTCTTGATTCTGATGGGATTATATGGAAATTAATGAGAAAAGTATAGGAAATATGCAAAATTGCAGGGTGGCCACTAACAAGGAACTTAAATGTAGTTGAAAAAGAACATCTTTCAGTATAATCCTGGTCTAAACAATCATATTACATGCACAGATAATTTCATGAATCCTGACACCATGACCACTGAAGCCAGACTAAGGATTACATCAGTCAACGTGTTGATGAATAACCTGCAGTCTGACCCTCTGACCATCTCAGTGTTGCTGCCTTCACCTGTTTATATAGTTGTTACTGTAGTACATTAACTAACCACATATCAGTTGTAATATGAGTAGATATAACATTGTTCTCCTGCTAACAGAATATTACGGACATATTTTGTCCAATGTAATGTTTACTGTATACTTGCCTCTCCTCTCTCTGTCCTCCATCTTCTCTGTCCCATCTCCTTCTTCTTTTCTTTCTTTACCCAGCTGATCTTCTGCATGAAGATCCGCCCTGATGATCCAGGTCCTGCTTGAGGTTTCTTCCCTTTTAAAGGCGAGTTTTTACTTGCTAATGTTTCTTACCATTAATTTTCGCCCCAGGGGTCATGCTCTGGGTCTCTGAAAAGCGCCTAAAGACAATTTGAATTGCAATCGATCTTATACAAATAAAAATGAATTTAAAGCTTAACTGAAAGCAAATGTAGCAAACTACACTGATGGAGAAGCTCTCAGTCAATTCATCCAACCTAGTTCTATTCATTTCTCCAAAATTAATTGTAAATTATTTGACCTCTTGGAGAATTTTTTTTTTTTTTTCATGGTATAGCTTCAGGCTGGTCCATGATCAAAGATTTTTTTGAAAACCCTTGTTGCTGTTTCTGAAGTCTCATTTGGAAAAACACTGCTTGACATAAAAAAAACCTAAAAAAATTTAAATACATTGTTATATGTATTTTTTTCCCATCAGCTTGATTTCTCGTCTTGAGATGAGCGTAGCACACATTTTCCTCTCAGTAGATTCAGTCACTCTTAACACACCATCTACTAGAGGAAAATCAAATAAAAGATTTTACCTCAGACTGTCAGAAGATGAGAACTGGGAACAAATGGGCCGCAATTATATTGCAGTGTCTGGCCAGTTATAGTATCTACCTGTGGAGGGCACTTTTCTTTCTAATGTTATTCCACAGATGGTACGTGCACCTTCTGATGTGTGAGTACATGCCATCCAAGCCACTGGACAAGGAAACGTCCTGTCCATTTGCAAACAATGTGCAAGCACCCATGTTAAGCATGACACCTGACACAACCCTCCATCTTTACCTGGGCCAGGGACCGGCTGGGTTTTTGCAGTGGGGGGCAACATGGGCCGTCTTCCCTTACTGGGTATCAATCCAATATAGCCTCAATTAGGGGTATGAAAAAAAAATCGATTTGGCGATATATCGCCATTTCCGGCCGCCCGATATAATATCGATTTTTCAGCTCCTAATATCAGTTTTTTAGGAAAATTCATTCATTCATTTAAATGTGCAAAAACACTCATAATAAACAATAAATAGGCTGTTTTGAAGCAAATAGTTTTGACTCAGTTTGTCCTCTGAATGATCAATATCATCTGATGAACATATATCGCAACTTGATTTTTCATCCCTACTTTTAATTTTGATATTAATTGGGTAGAATATCGCAATATATCGTGATATCACGATAATATCGTATCGTGACCCAAGTATCATGATACATATCGTATTGTGAGGTCCTTGCCAATATTCACCACTAGTAAAGGTGTGAAAAAAATTCGATTTGGCGATACATCGCGATTTTCGGCTGCCCGATATAATATGGATTTTTCAGCTCCTAATATCGATTATTTTCAAGAAAATTCATTCATTCACTTAAATGTGCAAAAACACTAATAATAAATAACAGATAGTTTGTTTTGGAGCTAATAGTTTTGACTCAATTTGTCCTCTGAATGATCAATATCATCAATATACCGTGATATCGCGATATTATGATAATATTGTATCACAAGCCAAGTATTACAATACATATCGTATTGCGAGGTCCTTGCCAATACTCACCACTGGCCTCAATATAGGACTCAAAACAAGCAAGAACAACATATCGTTGCATGCATATCTGCTTATGATCAAGCAAAAAGATTAAATTCATCTTTGTAGATGACAAATGATCACAAATTTCCAGCCAAATTTAAAGCCTTTAAATTCCCCTTTCATTTTCCTATATTGGTATTAATTCCCTGCTAGATTTTTTTTAAATTCTGTAATTTTTCTCAACCTCCCACGTAAATTTTCTGCAGCTGCACATGTCACGTGCAAGGAAGAGAAAAAGTTCTTGAAGTAAAGTCGTATGATATCAGCTTTTCAGCATAATCTATCCAAAGTTTGAACACAGCGCACCGTCACGAGATTACAACATTGTCATAAAGGTTTACAGTGATTTTTACATTTCTCCGAAGCTTAAGGTGATGAGTCTCAGGAATGTGACAAGCAGACGGTATGAAGTCGTCACTCTCACCTCCACCTGTCATCCTTCATCCTTCTACTCAGAGAGACTGAGAGGTTGGTGAAGTGTCTTTGAGGCGTGGTGGAAGTTATCTGCACGACACATTATCTGGTGTGACATGATGATTATAAACTCTTAAAACTGCACAACCTGACAGAGTGCATACATCCTCCTGGATTTCCTGATTTGTCCAAAATGAAAGCGAACTAAAGATCCAGAGCAGAAGTCATTTTTTATAAATATTCACTGAGCTGCAGTGAGCCTCACCTGGACTGTATTTTTCCTTCCATCCTCCAGATGGACGCTGATGGAAGAAGACGTTCCCGGCTGCCTGTGTGGTACATGTGTTCGCTCATGTTCTCCAACACCAGGGAAGCACGGAGCAAAACCCCCTGCTCTGAAATGCAAAACAAAAACATCGCCTGTCAGTTTAGCCGAGGGGTGGGAAGGTTGGGAAAGAGGTGAGGTGGGTGAGTGGGGGGGCTCTGTTGGTTTTCAGCACCCACAGCGGCGAAGAACCCGTCTCGACAAATCGTTTGTGTCAGCTGAGGGCCGGGACGCCAGGCTCTGTTGTGGTTTTGAAGTGCAGATCAATGTCGGGCGTAAAGTGCAGGCCCGGCGCTGAGAAGGAGAGGACGGTGGCGGCGGCGGTGCTTGTGGGGGCTGAGGGTTTTCCAGGAGTGGAATTTAAATGACGTCGGCTCCTTCCCCTGCGGTCGTCCCCTGGCAGACCCCGGTGCCTGACACCGGTGAGATCAGCGGAGAGAGGTGTCTGATTTCAGCCGGCCCGCCTCGTTGGTCGGGAGCCTCGGAGCTCATGGTTTCGGGGTCACGGGGTCACGTCTCAGGTGGGCCCCCGGCTCCCTCACCGCTGGCTACGGAGACACCCGTGACCCGCCTCACACTCAGGCATATGCCGCTCTGCACCTTAATCTGTCACCGGGGACGGACTCGACTGGCGTTTAGAAAAGATGTCATGAATAAAACCGTGATGACTCTATCTGAGGCGTTTCAGCTGCATGAAACTGTCACATTCCTTCCAACGCATCCATGTTTGTTTATCCCGAAGCGTCTGGGTTTGATTTCCATCACCAACTGCTTCACTGATGTGCAGAGAAACTAAACTCCCACACTGCTCGGATTTCAGACGGTTTTCTAGCACATAAATGCATCGTGACTCAGCTTAGCTTCTCAACTACAAAAAAAAAAAAAAGATCAGATTTAATTTTAAATTGATACATTTCACACCGCCCTTTTGAATCTGCAATCAATAGCCCGCAATGTCAAGGTATAAATCCACTTTGATCTCTCTGTTTTTGCTTGTTGGGCCCCGTGATGGAGCGGTGACCTGTCCAGGTAGACTCCGCCTCCCACCCCGTGATTGCTGGGATGAGCCCCGCTGCCCTTTGTGACCTTGAACGCAATGCAGCAGGTGTAGAAATGGATAAACTGATGGGGAAGAAAACCTCACAAATCAGTAGCTTCCAAAAGCCCCTGGGAGCAGCGCTCACAGCCGTCAGTCATCTCAGGTGCACCGCTGCAGAGTTTGCACTCATTGAACTGGGAAGCTCGTCTCTTTTTTCTGCCTGACAGATCGTCCATATATTCACTTCGACTCAGTTCCATTTACTTAATGTAAAGACGGAAAATAACAATCTATCTACAGTAAAAGGCACGGCACAATTAGATCAAGGCCTCACAATTCCCTTTCTGCGAGTAATTGGCCGCAGTGGAAAGAAAAACCTCTGTTTGATAAAAAAATTCTGAGAGTGGACGGTACATGTGCACCAACCAGTTGTTGTGAGGGAGGAAGAGGAAAGAGATGAGTAGCATTAAAGAACAAGCAATTTAATAAAGGAAAAAAAAAAAAACCTAAGGAAGTTGGTGAAGTCAGCGAGAGCAGAGATTTAGAAACATCCTGCTGCGGAGATCGATTCCTGCAGAAAACTCAGAGATTGAGAGAAAGTGCTCAAACCAGCCTGAGAGCACTTTAGAAGATGAAATACTGGCAAGAAATAGTGTGTGGAGCCTTCGAAATGTTGTGGTTTTCTGCCTAAATTTCCCATAAAATGTGATCTGATCTTCAACTCAGTTGCGGCCATAAACAAATGCAACGTGCCAAAGTTGATGATACAATGATATTTCTCACGTCTTTGCTGAGCGCTCTCGTTAAAGATTCATAAAGCCTCCGGGCCCGGACCGCTTCCCGCTGTAAACGCAGAGGAAATGAAGGACGGGCTCTGTCGTACCTGTGCGTGCCACACAGCAGAGAGTTTAGTGGTCTGATCTGAAGGCGGTCAAAAAGAGGCTGCAAGGAAATCATGCTAGAAACAAAAATCATCCAGCAGGCAGATCCTGAAGAGCCAGCTGAATGGGAGGAACATTAACACGTGAGCCCTGAGAGCAACCGGATACCCCTCTGATGTAATAACGGGGCTGCAGGAGGAGATGGAGTGAAAGTAATTCTCCGTGTTCTTTTATCTGGTGCCTGTTGATGAGACTAGAAACAAAGGTCAATTAAAGAGTTTAATACAATCATGAATGCAAAGATTCAATATGCCATGTAGAATATTTTAATCGGCCGATGATGCATTGCCTTAAACTGTTGGGAGTCGGGGAGGATGTCCCAGTCATTAGGTCATAAGGCAGCAAAACTGAGGATTTACCATCATGAAAGAGAGACTGCATTCTTACATGCCATAAAGTTTAGTTTTAACAGTTAAACAGTTCTCTAAATTAATCCTAATCCTGACACGAGGAAGCTCCTCACATCAAATGAGACTGTCCAGGACAGAGGGATGAAGGCTGAGGACTCTGGGAAGCATCACGGCCGCCGTCCAGGATGACACGCATCAAGAAAAAAAAGAACGGGAAGACGAAGAAGGCTCTGCAGGACGTGTGGCACCAGCAGCATGCAGGAAGACCCGTGTTCAACATTCAGGTTGAATCTAGGGATGTCCCGATCCCGATCGGCCTTCGATCTTAAAAATTTAAGGTGGATCGGATCGGCCGATCAACCTTATTATAACACGCCGATCTTTTTTTCATAATTTTTTTCCTCAAAAAGTGATCCTGATTAACACAAATTAATAAAGTAATCATATTACACAAACAAAATATTTTTTAAAACTATATACATTTAATAATTTGCACTGAAATGAAGTTTCTCAGCAGCGCTGTCTTGTATCCACCTTAAAAGTTTTAAGATTGGCGGCGTCAGGCTAAACCTTAGCAAAACTGTCAGCAGTGTGGCAGCACTATAAAATTACTAAGACCGACGCTTCGACTGCGAGTGGAAGGCTGATATAACATGAGGGGTAAGTAAGAAGAGAGTTTACAACCCCACCAATTTAATCAGACACTTAAAAAATCACGCAGCACCGATCACCGCAGCCGACGGCACCAGCTTCAAAGCTGCAGCCGACGGCCGGCAGCAGCTTTGGCAGCAAACGCTCTGTGAAACTTTTAAAAGAAAGGACACCGAGCTAAACCGAGCTAAAGGACACCAAAAAATCACCGAGCTAATCATGGAATGTATTACCGAGGACACAGAGTTTGTGGAATACAAGGCATTTAACCAGCTCATTACCTCCAGTCTCGTTCCCGTCATTACATGAACGAAAAAGGACACAAAGGTGCGCGAACATGTGCAGCGGGTCTTGAAAGAAGTTAATATTTTATGTTATTTTTATTCTGATGTGATTTCATTGATTGCAAAGACTTCTGCTAGTGTTTTCATTGCCTTAAACTGCTAGCCAAGTTCACCTGCTGCTATTTAAATGGAAGTGCTTTGTTCTTTAGTACTGAGACTGTTGAACACTGTTCTGTAACTAAATGTGTTTTATAATAATTCTCCCAAACAAAAAAGAAAGAAAGAAGAGTGTTTAAATAAGTTATTGTTTATTTTATGAGATGATAAAAGCTATTAATCTCAGCTTGGATGCAGGCCTATTTATTAATGTACACAGGAAATAAAATGCATGGGAAATTAAACTCTGTTTGCCCACTCAAAAGAAGTGAAATCGGATCGGAAAAAATCGGAAATCGGCCGATCATCAAAATTAAAAGATCGGAATCGGATCGGGACCCAAAAAACGTGATCGGGACATCCCTAGTTGAATCCACTCATGGATGAGCCGCTGCACGTGTGCAGCCAGCGAAACCGTGCATTATGATCATTACATAACCCTAATGCAGCTCATTTACTGTAAATTGCATTTCTCATTATCCGGACACTTATTATTTCCTTTATGCAACCAGCCTAAAGGAATGACACAAAGAGTCTCGACTTCATATGAATTCAGGTAACTTTCTCCAGTGGATGGTATCCATAGCAACAAACACTTCCCAGCCCCCGGCGAACACAGGTAGGCGTTAGAACATGCCGTCGACGTGGTTTTGATGCATCCATACTGCTTTGTGTGAATTACTATGTTCTGCGTGCACTTAACGGTCGGTGCCGGCGTTAGTTCTGAATTAACGCCGCAGCCCCGTTGTCTTAACCCAGGCGGCGCACGGGGGGGGGGTGCAGAGCAACGAATCTTCCTCTGAGGCTGCTCCATGGACGCTACCAGCACTAAACGCCAACTCGATCCTCTGAAATGTGACATTTCATGCCGTCAGTCAGTCGAGCCTCTTGTTCTAGTTTACTGACAGGCTGTTTAAGCAGAACAATGAACTGAAACTGTTTTGATGTTATCAGGATCACGGTAGACGGAGAGAATACGTCTTCCATTTCAGAAGAGATGTGCTCTCGGTGAGGCCCCTGGCCCCCCCGCTGCCCCCGCTGCCCCGAGATGAGCTCAATCCTGTGTGACACGACTTTAAAAAACAAAAACCCAAAACTGCATTTAACAGACTGAACCTCTGACCTTTCAGAATCAGGCAGCTCCACTGGGCTGCTGCCAGGAGAGACATTTGGGGTCCTCATACTCAGATGACTCACTGTTTAGTCAAACTGTGCATTTCCTGATGCTAAGCAGTCTGTGTGAGCTGCTGAATTATTGAGACACTGTTGTGGATAGTTTTGGGGCGTTTTTTTTGTTAAGAGAGAAAACTCAACAATGCTTAAATATTTCACTGAAAAAGTAGAAAAATAAGTATTTCTGTATATTAGAGAGTCACATTAACTTTAATCAGGTGTACAGCAACCTAAAAACCTTTTGAAGGGTTTGCTTTAATCAGATAATATGAAGACTTGTTCAATCAAAGCAGTTCCAGCACTGGTTTAGAGCCCAACTTCCACCCATCTATTGTCTGTACCTGCTCGTTCCCATTCAATTCACTTTAATTCAATTCACTTCAATTCAATTCACTTCAATTCAATTCAATTCAATTCAATTCAATTCAATTCAATTCAATTCAATTTTATTTGTATAGCGTCTGTTACAATGTCAATTGTCTCTAGGTCAGGGTTTTTAAACTCATTCCTGAAAGGGCCGTGTGGCTGCAGGTTTTTGTTCCAACCATGCAGAAACACAGCTGAGTTGTTTCACTCAATCAACTGAACTGGTTCAGACCTTCAGTAAAGACAACTAGTTGATTGACTAAAACAACTCAGCTGTGTTCCTGCATGGTTGGAACAAAAACCTGCAGCCACACGGCCCTTTCAGGAATGAGTTTGAGACCCCTGCTCTAGGTGCTTTACAGAGACCCAGATCATGACCCCCGAGCAAATATCATTAACTAAAGTTATAATATTATATCCAAATCAAGGATAATGGCAGGTAAAAAACTCCTACAGAGGAAGAAAAAAACTTTTAAGCTAAACAGTGGCAAGAAAAAACTCCACTTTAAGAGGAAGAAACCTTGATCAGGACCTGGATCATATGGGGGGACCATTCCTGATGAAGACCAGCTGGGTAAAGAAAGAAAAAGAGAGGAGAGACAGGACAGAGAGAGGATGGAGGACAGAGAGAGGATGGAGGACAGAGAGAGGAGAACACACAAATGACTGAATGAAATGACTATATAAACAGATGCAGGTAGCAGCACTGAGGTTAGATGGTCAGAGGACTAGATCACCGGTCACCACGCCAGCAGACACCCCGAACACATCTAAACACACAGGTGGAGGTAAACGCTGGGATGGACAGAGGAGGGAACTGCAAGTCAGCATGAAACTCAGGAAACTCTGGCCTGCAGACATACAGAAAGAAAATAGAAAAAAGGAGGGAAAACAGCTCAACAAACTACAGGAAAGAAAATGGAGCACAGTTACAGTAACAAGGTGCTGCTAATTAACTATGGAATGAGCCATTTATGATGGCAGGCATCTGCAGGAGCCTCAACCAGCTCTCTCTAGGGAAAAGACCTGGGTACACATTCCTTAGAGTAAGTTTTCCATTTCAACAGCCGACTGCAGAGAAATCTGCATTCAGAGCCTGGAAAACCGGATCTACTCAGGCCCCAGAACTCTGCCGGTCTCATTGCAACAACTGGTCATGTCATGGGTGAGAATCATCATGAGGAGCCAAAACACTGAGACTGTGTCAAAGGAGTGGAGAATAAGTAAGAAGAAACAAAAGACAGAGTTTACTGAGACGTGAACCCGTGAGCATTTTGGCTGCCGGCCAGTCTGGTTCCTCTGGATTTCCAAGAATGAGCGGGTGCAGAGGAAACTGCCTCTGGACACAACTGGATGGACGTGCAACCGACTAAATTAATATCAACAGAAGGCATGTAAAATGGTTGTGGGAATGCTGCTGGATGACTGCTGTCAGTTTGAGGTGAAAATTTGTTTACCCAAGATGTTACTGGGAACCATCGTGGTCGTTTCAAATAGCAGTTCTTGGACGCTCCTGTATGAGCAATTCGTTGGAACCCGCTTTACTTTACATTATGCATAGGAGTGGTTAGGGCGTTCCACCTGTTAAACCAATCAGTACGTCAGTAGCCATTGCCTTTAAGAGCAGGTTGCGCTACCCGCAAACCGCAACCCGCTACCCGCAAACCGCTATGGAACATCTTTTCATGTAGATCAGAACAGCTCTCATGCGCAGCTCGTCTGGGACTCTGCTGTAGAGCTTCCTCCTCTTCCATCCTTGCTAATGGAATCTTCCGCTAGCCACTACCTGCTACCCGCAAATTGTGGGTAGCGGCTAGCAGGAGGTGTACGATCGGGGCACAAATGTCCAAACTTGGCACTGGTACCGGGAAACAGCCGGTATCACCCACTGGTGTCTATGGATTCCCTTCAAAACGGCGGTTACAGCTGCCGTTCGTAGAGGCATCTCTAAATATCGCTCAGGATCTGTAAACGTCAGTCGACATGGCGGAGAATGTTCACAAGCACCGGCTATCGTTTTACCACAGCCCTTATAAACGTAGGCCGGCAATGTTAAGGCACTGGCTTTGAGGAGAAACGAGGTAAACACTGTGATGTGTGTCCTTTGTGCACTGTGGTCCTCTGCAGAAACCCAGAGTTCACTAAAGGGAGGCTCAAACCACACTGGACGTAATGACATGGCTCTGTAGCGGCTCTGTGTGCACGGAGAAGCAATCAGATCTCAAAATGTTAAGCTGAGTCACCTCTGAACTGGTTCCAGCACCAGCACCTTCCAGTTGAGGAGGCTCACGTGTAAGACAGTGAAAATAAGACATTAGATTCTTGGAAGCTCAACAGGGAAGCTGGCAGTGTTCTTTCAGCTCTGGACGTGAATAATAAATAACTAAATGACTAATATTTGTTTAGGATTTCCAGTTTAGAGATTCAGAGAGGAAATAATTAAAAGGAACCATGAATGTCTGTGAGAGATGGAGTAGATTTGTCTTGGCTCTCACACAGCGTCTAAATGTTCAATAAACTCCTTGAATATGCACAAAACAGCAACAGTTCTGCAGCAGTGATGTCTTCATTAAATCCTGGAAACTCATAAGTCTGGAACTCATAACTCTGCTTCTCCCCTCGCAGCAACTGAGTAGATATTTTCACCGTCGTAAATGATGTGGGGGTCCCCACTGCTCATCTGCAGCGAATGGATGAAGACGCGCGGCGATGAATATGCTGGAGGCGTTACTCCATCTCACTGTGACCTTTACACGGGGGATGCAAGCCAAACATATGTTCCATAACGAGAACGCTTTTCCTGCAGCTCCCATTTATCTCCGGGGTCTTGTAAAGTCACAGCCTTTGTTGTTTATGGTGACCGTTAACTCCTCGAGTCAGCTCTTATGACGGTATACTTTGTTATCCGCGGTGATAAAACGTGAAGCCAGAACCTTCTGTCATTGCTTACCTGTTAAACATTACAACGGAATTCAAATGCACGAAAACTCAAAACTCAGACCAGGGGTCGGCAGCACTGTACATGAATTATTTATTGTATTTGGAGGGTGAAGTCCAGGTTAAACATATACTCCAAGGTAATAGGTGGAATCTGCCGACTAACCTTGGTTTCATGAAAAAGAGTAAAAAAAAATCTGAACAAGTCTCAGGTTTACAATCTGTTTTTGTGCAGCTGGATGAAGGTTGTGACTATATTGTTGCTACATTGTTTTCTGAAATTAATTTCACTATCTGAGCTTGCCAATGGTTTCTAAATTCCCCTAACATGTTTTCACAATACACTTAGCTAAGACCTACATATTCCATCTCGTCTAGAGTCACTATCATCCATAATATCAGGAAAATAGAGTGAGGCTCGTCTACGGTAGTCACGATAATATTACTAACCTGGATCTCTGTCTCTGGGATATCAGCTAACATGCTGACCTCCAGTCTGATCTTCTAACCACCTCAGTGTTGCTGCCTACATCTGTTTATATAGTCATCTCTGTAGTTCATGTACTAACAATCTATCAGGCAGAATATAAGTGCTGGAATTATTAGTTCTTTAGTTGATGGATAATAATTATTTATACATTTTGTCTAATATAGTGTTGCCAAGATGTATGTGCTCTCTCTGTCCTCCCTTCTCTTTTCTTTCTTTACCCAGCTGGTCTTCAGCAAGAAGGTCCCCCCTCATGATCCAGCTTCCGGATCCTTTCTTCCTCTAACAGTGGAGTTTTTTCTTGCCACTGTTTGGCTTAAAGTTATTTTTTCTCTCACGACAGGATTTTTTTTCTTACCATTATCCTTGATTAGGATTTATTATTATTATTTTAGTTAATGATATTTGCTCGAGTGTCATGATCTGGGTCTCTTTAAAGCACCTAAAGACAACTGGCATGTTATAGATGCTATACAAACTAGAAAAGCACTCGGAGAGCGCAGACCTCCGCCAAGCACAACAGTTCTCCCATATAGTGATTTAAAGATTGCGATAAAATCTGCGTTCTGGATCGGATCTGGATAAGCCTTTAAAATTTGATAGAGGTTCCCATTGTCAATCCCTGAGTCAAATTTCATGAGTTTTGGGCAATTTTTAACCTGATAAACCCTGACCCCCTTTTTTTTAGCAAAACGCCTAAAATGACATACCCAAATTAAAATGATTGTAAATTCTAAACTGTTCTGTCCACATGGATGCATTAAAGTGTTCCATAAAGAAGACACTCTGTAGTTTCTTATAAAACTGTCAGGAACACTCTAGGTGATACAGAGACAGAGTAATGGAACTCTGAAGTCAGTAAAAAATTTAAAAATTTGTTCCGCCTGAAATAAAAAATGACTTTCAGGATGAATAATAGTCTGAATATTCATCTGAAATAGTAAATGACAGTATGAGGCTGTAGGCACACTATAACTGAACCTGTGTTTCAAATTTGAAGAAGATAGCACAACATATGACCATTTTACAATGGTCTTTTCATTAAAAAATCTAGGCGCAGCTCCAAAAAGGCCTTTGGAGACTCCAAATGAACACATGTTAACCAAAATGATATTCTGAGACAATAGTTACTTTTTCCTTTACATTTTGGTATTTTTCATCATTTTGAGTTAAAATAGTCACAAATTTGCCATTTTTAAATTTACAACTAGTTTTTGTGGTTTATGTGGTTTACCATAAACCACATACTAACATACATAACTGTGTAAAAACCACCAATTCATAATATATTTGATGACTACAAATATATATGACTACATGTGGAGCATATATACTTTTTAAAATATATGTTACAGTTAAGGTTTTGAGGTTATGAGGGCTCAATTGCATGAAGGTCAAGCAGGGAGGAGGCAGGAATAATGTTCACTGTCTGAAGAGTCCTCAAAAATCTTCTCCAGTGCCTCCTGGACACTAAAACGTGTTTTTGACTTACTTTTAGCCATTCAACCGTGAAGTAAGTTATCTTATTTTACGCGAGTTATTTTGCTGCTTGCACCGCTGAGCGCTCTGCGTAAATGCGCATAGGCACAACTGGAGGAGCGCACGCGCAGGCATAAAACGGCTCAGATAGAGTCGAATTACACATGCAATACGTCATTGGAAAGGTTGATCTATGCTCTAAAAGGCGGAAATGACGAATCTAAGGTCCGCCTTGTAGCTGTCAATCAAATGCATTGCAAATAGAGTCACCGGAAATTCAAACGAAGCCATCTTCGTTTCGGGAAGATGATTCCTCTGCTTGAAAAACTACGATCGGAAATCAAACAAAACGTTTTTACACTTCTAATATGGTACTGAATTGCAAAAAAGTGCTTTAGTTAAAAGTAATAACATTTATTGACACTAAATCTCAATAAATGATCACGAGAATTCAACCGTACATGAAGAACCAAGCTTGTTCAGGGCTTGTTCTCAGCAACCAAAAATCGCTCAAGTGAGCATCTTTCTGTTTATAGACAAGCTAAGCCTCTGTCAACAAACAGGGACCGGATTCAAACCGTTTCTCCGTGTTTACTGGGACTTTTACCGACGAAAACCGGTAAGTGCTGACTTTCACGACTTTCGGCTTTTATGTCTTTAGGCACCTCTTGTGCAAGATATATAAGAGATGGAAGAAAAACGGTATTATCTTTGCAAAGAGGAGACTCTGCAGAGTTCAATGATACCAAACACAGCTATAACAGATGAAGTGATCGTTGTGTATGAGTCATTTTTAGACAAAATTATTACACAATGAGGACGCCGGTGTCCTCGTCGGGTTTATCAGGTTAACGGAGATATTGAGAAGCAAAATTTTTGCCCCCATTGACCGCAATGTTATCGAAAATTTGAAAGTGATCCAGAATCCAGGATTTCTTCCGGATCACACCCAAAATGAAATCAGTTCTTCCTTTTCACATTTCTGACAACTCCTGAAAATTTCATCAAAATCCATCCATAACGTTTTGAGTTATCTGGTACACAGACAGACAGATAAATGCTGGCAAAAACATAACCTCCTTGGCGGAGGTAATAAAATTGAATTAAACTGAATTGAATATCTTCAGGTTTCCGAATGGGATTCTTTTACTTTCAAATGTCAGTCACCTCATTTATTTTAAAAGATTACTGATCCGTTTCTGAGTGTTGACTTAATGAAATAAAAACTGTATTAAGTAGACTAAGTGGGCTAGGTTAGGCTAGGCTAGGGAAGGCAGCGATGTCAGTCAATGGTAATCTCAATTTGGATCGAGAAATGTTAATTGAGAATCACACTTATAGGCACAGAAATTATTAGTTTGACCTTCGACAAAATGATTAGAACACGGTCCTGAATAATCCGTAGGAACAAAGTCTTTCCGGTTTACTTGGATGATCCCTGTTTCTCGCTGCTGAGTTCTTCAGTCTTTGATCCTTCATCGACTTCGTGAAGGTTGAATGTAAGTAAAAGTCTCGGAACAGAGTGCTGCAGTGTTTCTAAATTACCCTCTAGACGCACATTATGGCGAGAGGCTTGTTGTGATGTCATGTGACCATTATCTCCGTCTGGGAGCTACCTTTGTAGCTGCTGCACAGATGCATTAATCAGCCTGAACTTGAGATGGAGCTTGATGGGGTTAAAAAAAAAAAAAAAAAACTCATCTTATCACCAGAAAGTGTTGAGGAGGAACGCTGGTAAAGTCGCCTTCACAAGACGCCAACACAGTGACTTCATGAGCAGAAGAGCAAAAATATGGTTGAAGAGGTTTTTGCTCAGCTGCTTTGTGGTAATTTGAACAAAATGTCATGAAAACCATTTCATGAAGACTTTTTTACTTTCAGCTTATGAAACAATGTCATCATACATTTCATTTAACATCACGACCCTTAACTCCGTTAAAATATGACATGTTAAGAAAATATTTCTTTGCCTCTGGTTCGCAGTAATTAAAGTGTGATAGAAAAATAAAAAATCCATAGACTGGTTAAATTTGCATGAAAACTTCTGACTTGTTCATTTCTTAATTCGAAAGGAGTCAAGGAGAGAGAATTTGTAGTTTCTTTCTTTTTTTAAATCAAATATAGATGTGAAAAAGGCTAATTCATGACATTAAATGTTTTATATGCCAAAAGGGCAGAGGTTCAGATGGTATTTTAGAGCACCGATGTTTGAAATGCTTTTCTCCCACAGGGCCGTTTCTGTTCACTGTTGGTTCATTGTTCATCAGTGTTGGTCTCTTGTTTCACTTTCCATTTTATTATTTTTCCATCATTGATGCTGATGCTTCTTCAGTTTACCCAAACTCTAATTTCTACAAACAGATATCTCCCAGTGTTTGTAGTCAAAAACTTGTCCAGAAGATGATTGCTGTTCCCTGAGATGGTTTCTTGTTGCATTTATATATAGAATTAAAAGGCACTTCCTCATGTGGACATCTTATACTGCTTTATGGTGGCCTACCTATACCCTATATGTTTGCATGCAGCAAACATATATTGACAAACAGAAGCTCTGAGGAGAGCACTCACCAGCCACTGCATTAGATGCAACAGTTCAATTGCTTGACGCCAATATCCAATCAGCTAATCACATGTCAGCACCTAATCGTTATCTGCTGAAATTCAAGCCGAGCATCACAACGGGAAAGAAAGGTGATTTCAGGTACTTGGGAACGTGGCATGGCTTTTTTTCTGAGCATTTCAGAAGCTGCTGGTCCGTGGGATTTTTGGTGCATGACCATCTCTGGGGTTCACAGAGAAAGGTCCGAAGATGAGTAATGATCCAGTGCGCTGCAGTTCCCTGGGTCAAAATGTCTTCTTAATGCCAGAGCACTGAAAAGAACGGATCAGAAAGGCAGAAGATGAAAGCAACGCTGCAGTAAGGCAAATAAGCACTCGTTCCAACCAAGGTATGCAGAAAACCATCTCTTAGGACACGTCAGGTAGAACCTTGAAGCAGATGTCCTACAGCAGCAGAAATCTTTGCTCCCATCAGCTAAGGACGGGACTCTGAGGCTACCGTTCACACAGGCTCACCAAAACTGGACAAAAGAGAAGCAAAAATATGTTGCCCAGTCTGGTTTTTAGCTGCCACATTTGGATGCTGGGGGCCAGAATTTGGTGACCACCCTAGAAAAGCATGGATCTATCCTGCCTTGTATCAACAGTTTAGGCAGGTGGTGGTGCCATAATGGGGCTGGGGATGTCTTCTTTGCACTCTTTAAGGCCCCTGAACAGTTTGAAAGCTACAGCCCAAGTATCCATCCCTTTATGACCATGGTGGACCATCTTCTATCCTACTTCCAGTAGGGTAACGCACCACGATCATCTCAAAGTGGTTTCTGGATCCCGGGGTCACTGGACTCCGGTGGTCTCCCCTGTCACCAGATTTCACTTGAATTAAACAGCTTTGGACTGTGGTAGAACAAGAGCTTTGCATCATGAATGTGCTGTGTGAGGGCATCATGTCAGCTCTGGATCTTGTTCCTCGCTGAATCTATACCACCAAGAATTAACACATTTATAAAGGCACATTTGTAATTCAAAAAGCTAGTCTGGCTTTTCCCCATACATGATAACAACTTTACAGCTCTGTGATATCAACACACATTCGGCATTTTAATGGAAGCCCCATGTGGCTCTGAGCTTTTCAGACCACTCACGGTGAAAGCAAGAAACACAATCAAATCTACTTATTTATTCCAGCGCATGTTACTCAGAGGAATCTCAGTAAGTCAGTCTAAGGGGCTGCGGCACAATATCTCCCCGTCTCCCTCGCTGTGTGTGCAGACAGCAGTGTGCTGAGATCAATATGGAGATGTCAATCAGATTTTTTTTTTTTTTTTTACATGACATTAGATAAGAATCCTTATGAAAAGAAATGAATGTGGCTGCTTCAGTCTAGCAGTATGAAAAACACTGCATATGCATTTTGTGTCCCAATAATCATTTCCTATCTAATTTAGAGCAACAAGAAAGCATGCACAAGTTGTGCACTTGTGCACTTACATTAGTGTGCAATTTAAAAATGGGTAAGTGCAATCACACTGGCGAATCTGTTGTTGGAAAGTAGACTGCAGTGCCTGGATGATGCATTTAAAATGAGTGTGGAACTCTGGAGACTTCACGCATTCGATGCTCACGGTCATTCCTATGTAGCAGAAGTGGCGGTAGGTTTTCGGTTTAAAAGAGGAGGGGACAAAAGAGGTTCAAAAGCAGTTCCTGTTTGGTGCAGCTTTAATCTCTCATTTGAAAAAGGGGGAGAGATTTAAACAGATGACAAGAAAAATGGGATTCGCTCTGTTTAGAATTTACAAGATTTGACGAAAAGTCAAATCTTGGCGGTATTATGGTTGTAACTAGTGTGAAGCAACCAAAGACAAAAGTTCGGCTTTGTCATTTCTGGTAAACTCACATTTGGACATCAGTGTCTGCTTGTACCAGTCACCTTTATTATGGAACCAGCTACCAGTTTGGGTTCAGGAGGCTGACACCATCTCCATCTTTAAAACTAAATTGAAAACATTTCTGTTTAGTAAAGCCTACAGTTAGTCTAAACTATAGTGTGTAGGGGCTAATAGTTGTAGGAGCTCAGACTAGAGTAGCTCGTCTTAATCACAGCTTCGTCATAGCTATGCTGCTATAGGCCTACGCTGCAGGGGGACGCCAACATGATCTGCTGAGCGGTGTCTCCACTGCTCTTCTCCCTTTCCTTCCCTTTCCTCCTCCCTTCTTCCTCCTCCAGCTCATTTAATAGTTCATTTGAAGCACCTTGTTACTGTAACTGTGCTCCATATTCTTTACTTTCCTGTGGTTTTTTGTGCTGTTTTCCCTCCTTCTTTCTCTTTTCTTTTTGTGTGTTTGCAGGCCAGAATTTCCTGAGTTGTATGCTGACTTGCAGTTCATCCAGTGCTGCTACCTGCACCTGTTTATATCAGGGGTGTCCAAACTCGGTCCTGGAGGGCCGCTGTCCTGCATGTTTTAGATGTTTCCGAGGCACAACACACCTGGTTCAGTTGAATAGATCACCACCAGCTTGTCATCCAGGTCTGCACAAGTCTGTTAACGACCCATTCATTTGAATCAGCTGCGCGGAAGCAGGGAAACATCTAAGACTTGCAGGACAGCGGCCCTCCAGGACCGAGTTTGGACACCCCTGGTTTATATAGTCGTTTCATTCAGTCATTTGTGTGCTCTCCTCTCTCTGTCCTCCATCCTCTCTCTGTCCTGTCTCTCCTCTCTTTTTCTTTCTTTACCCGGCTGGTCTTCAGCAGGAAGGTCCCCCCATATGATCCAGGTCCTGCTCAAGGTTTCTTCCTCTTAAAGTGGAGTTTTTTCTTGCCACTGTTTAGTTTAAAGGTTTTTTTCTCCTACTGTAAGAGTTTTTTTCTTGTCATTATCCTTGATTTGGATTTAATAATATAATTTTAGTTAATAATATTGGGGTCATGCTCTGGGTCTCTGTAAGCGCCTAGAGACAATTGACATTGTAACAGACGCTATACAAATAAAATTGAATTTAATTGAAATGTACTCACACTAGTTTGTCATTTTGAACATAATCTTGATTGCTGGAAACTCGTTCAAAGTGTACAGCACTGTATCCATCCATCCATTACTTATACCCATTTATTCCTGATCCACCAAGCTGCTGTCCCACAGTATTGTGTGTGATGCCATTATACCCTGTACCCTGAACAGTGTCTCACAATGTCTGCAATGGGCCTCATTCATGGAATCTCCACAAATCTATGAGTAGATTTGCACATAAATCACCTCCTCACTAAAACCCTACTCCGGATTCACGAGCACGGCGTAAAACCTGGATTTCTTCAAAGAGCACGTGTCCGTTCCTGAACAGTGGTTGATCACGGGTTGGGAGTGCACTCCCGCTGCTCATTCATTAGCATAAGTCACAGACCAGGGGCCACCATGTAAGGAGCTGTACATGGTGGTACATGGTGCATGTTTTTAACGGCAAGCGTTAAAAAACAGCACGAGACAGTCAATGGTGTGTCTTCTGTCCAACGAAGCCTTAAAGAGGTGAAGTGAAAATGGTTAAATATGATGTCAGGTGAAAAGAAACGCATTTCTCTGCATCAGCAGTTGTAGAGAAATTATCAGAGAAACCTTTATCTGGAGTTATATTAAAAGAATTAGTGACATGTCTCTTTAGTGTCAACAGCTAACTCCAAAGGTTTGCTTGTACCATTATTGTATTGTGACGACTCCTCCACCTGTACACCAGGTGGTGGTGTTGGTTGTTTTTGGTTTCTTTCTGTTGCAGGTGGAGAGTCATCAGCCTGAGGAGACACACCTGGGCTCAATGGTTCTCCTCCCATTAAGAAGGCCATTTCCAGACTGTTGCAGGAGGGCTGGGATGAGGGCTGCTCTGGGGAGCTGGTCCTTGTCACCACACTAGGATTACTGCTGGCGTCTGAGGCTCTGCTGATGGGCTGTGGGCTCAGTTGTCCAGACTATGGCTGGCAGAGCGTTTGGCTGGGTTTTTTCTTGTCTGTCTTGTGTTGATGCAACTAACTTAAAATAAAATTCACTGTTGGTACTGACTGTCTTGTGCCGCCTCCCTCACTCTTGTCACGGCCTTTGAGCCGGGTTGTGACAGTATCATGTGTTAGATCCCTGTGCATTGTGGCAGCCAGGTAATGCATTATTTCACACATAATTTAAGAAATGATGGGTTGGAAACTGAGTTTGGTGGTTCAGAGATTCTGGAGCACCATTTATTTTATTTCCTTATTGGAAACCTTGTTGTCCCAGCAACTTTGTACAGTCTTTGTAGTTCCAGTTAATCAATCTGCAGTCAAAGGTCACTTTCAAAAACAGATTTATGCACAAAGGAAGCATTTTTTTGTTGCAAGGACACATGTTTTACCTTTAACAAACCACCTCTAGTGTCTAAGTAGCCCACCAGTGCTGTTTGAATCAACCACCTCATGTAGAATCAGTAGATGAGCTGCTGACGTATCCAAGTAGCTTAATCGTGAACTGGTTCAGGTGTTGGTGTATGCTGGTGTAGGGGTCTCTGGCACTGGAAAAGGCCTCGTTTCACAGCCAAGTTGTGAAGGACACAGTGAGCCGATATTATTTTTGCACAATTCTTCTTTCATGGAGGAGCCGCCTCTTGCATCCAGGCACAATCACCTCGCCTTCACGACGCCGTTTGTGTACTCTATTACAGCCCGAGTTGCTGCGTGGCTGTCCGTCAGCACATCAACTCAGTTTTATCAACCAGTCGACATTTACACCAGCTCTGCACGTGGCCGGTGGTGGAAGTAGGTTTGGTTCGAACTTCTAAAATTTGCCAAAACGCATAAATCTTCCTCTGCTCACAGTTTCTGCACAAACTGGTTCCGCTCATGTTTCATGAATGAGCTCCAGCGTCGGACAGTTTACTGTATTTGAGTGCACAGTTAGCAACACTGTATACGGTATAGGGGTGGAACGGTTATCGGTATTACAGTAAAGAGCGGTAAAGTTTTACGCGATAACGATTACCGTTTATGTTTGACTTCATCTCATTATCGCGGTCGATTAACAGGATATGTAATATCAGCCGACTTGGTTGTAGGGTTGCCACCCGTCCCGTAAAATACGGAATTGTCCTTTATTTGAGGAAAAAAATGGTGCATATTGAACTAATACGGGACACGATTTGTCCCGTATTTTCATTAACGCCCCATACACACGTCTGTCACACACACATCAACACTAAATTTAACAATAATGAACAAAATAAAATACAGGAAACATTAAGGCCAGCAAAATCTTTGTGGCGGGACAACAGGACCTGCTGCGTTCTGTGCCGATATCTTTATATGTGTCATCTTGTCACTCTCAGTGGCCGCCCCCTCCCCACGCTGTCACGGTTGCCTAGTTACCACAGACGCCGGTGCTGCGCTGCTACCTGCGCATTTTAAAAATGTCTACTCCATAGGGTTGCCACCCGTCCCGTTATTTTCATGTCTGGAAAGTGGCAACCCTACTGAGAGCACAATTTAATAAACCGTGCGCACGGATTGATAAACCGTGCGCACCGTGCGCACGCACGGATTGGAAAACTGAGAGCTCGGGTTGCCACCCGTCCGTAAAATACGGAATTGTCCTTTATTTTCATGTCTGGAAGGTGGCAACCCTAGTCGGTTGTAACATCGGCATCGTAACGTTAGCATGGCGGAGAGTGGTGATAGCACGCAGGACATTAACCAACCCACTAAAATGACAAAATCCGAGATCTGGACATATTGTTTTTTTTTTTTAAGAATGCAGAGAGACAACTGGTGGAGGACAATTATCCTGTCTGCAGAGCACTTATTTACATTTTATTGAAATTTGTAGAAGCAACTTGAAGCAGCTAAGGCTAATGCTTCAAGCTACTGAGATGTTTCATCAAGAGTAACCTGGTTGACGAGCTTCACTAACTCGCATTTCGTAATTGTTACTGTTGCGTGTTGATCGAAAAAGGACCGGAACAATGTTCTTCTGATGCAGTCAAAATATTAATTTATTTCCGTTAACTGATCCGACAACCATAACGCCGGCAGTTAGCACCACAGCGGTCAAAAACCTTTGGCCCTTCCAGGTCCAACAGCTAGCCAATAACAGGCAGCTACCTTTATACCTGACCCTCAGGTAACAACACAGCGACACCCACAGACACACAGAGTGAACTACAATTCATAACAACATATTTGGTTCCTATACAACTGTTTCTTTATTTGCACATTTATACGTATTTAAGGTTCAGCCTAAAGTCCAAAGTTTATTTCATTTGAACTTGCACAATAATTTTTGTTCCTGATAATTGTTTACATATTTTGACCTACTATGGTTGTTAAAGTGTTTATTTAAATTTGGAGCAGACAAATAAGCTTTGTTCCTGCTATTTGTTTTGTTCATTTAAAATAAAACCTCTTTCTGTGCCAGTTGTTTGCCCTTTTAATGTGAAAGTTTCATTTTGATAAAACTTTGGCTTCTGATGTTTTAGTGTGACAAGAAAATCACAAGATTTCGTGAAATTATTTAAATGTATGTGTTTTTTCGACATTTTTACAGCAATGAAGAATACCGCAATAATATTGTAAACCTTGATAATTTGGTCACTATAATGGAGATATCAAATTTTCCATATCGTTACATCTCTAATATGGTTTAAGAAGAAAATAAAAATCTTGTTGTGCTGACATTTTACAAATAAAGGAGAAAAGTCTGCTTACTTATTTGTTTCCTGTCAGACATGAAAGAGGCTCTACGCTGTAAACGTCTGGCTGCAGCTGTTAAGTATCCAGTGATGGAAAAAAAGGTAAGAAACAGGTGGTTTTACTTTTGCTTCAAGCCTATGTTTGGTGAGGATGAGAGGGTTTGGAAAAAGTCATTAATTGTGTGCAGAAAAGTTTCAGTCCACTTCAACATTAAGGAACAATAAGGCAGAACAGTTCAATTTTACCCTCTTATTAACAGAGTTTTCGTAAAATTTCTGTCTTTTCTCACAGAGCAGCGGTGTCCTCACCGCCATCATTACTCTGCAGACTATCCTGTAATTCTGACACCACTTATAGCCAAAAACATCACATATTAATCAACGTTTTGAGCCTGCGTGTGCTCGTGATCACAGATCTGAGCATTAGGATGCTGTATTATTATTATTACTCTCCGCAGCTTGACTGACAAGAAAATCAGTGTGATATTGTGTTTCACTGCAGTCATTTTTATCCACAAATCCTCCTCCGAAGTCTTTTCTCCGTCTTTGAGCAGGCATGATGATGAGGCGGTAACTGTTGGCAACCTCTCTGGAGTCTATCGGAAGGAAGAGGCTGCATTTCAAAGGATACTCATATCAAACAGCTGAGTGGGAGCATCAGAGAGCTCATTTCCGTGGAAATTTGTATGCTGCGAGCATCCATGAATTTCACTTATGAAAATAATGGCGAGGATGAACCCTCTATTATGCATTATCATCGCTGACCTCACGCACATAAACACGGTCAGACACATTATTACAGACTAAGCTGGATGAAATAGAAATTTTAGTTTAGAAATAAAAGAAAAACATCAAGGGCTTGATTTGTATGCATGTTTCCTCTCTTTATTTTTTAAATGAAAGCCTCCTTTCACAAGCTAACATTTTGAATAAATTTGCCACGTCTCCTACTTCATTTATTCTCTGATTTAAGGAGCTCTTCAGGTTGCCTCGGCTGATTCAATCATCATTCCTGTTTGATGTCTACACTCCCAGTAAATGTTCCTCTGCCTTATATTATTCCACTCAACAGTCCTTTTTTTTTTTAATTTAATGTTGAGAGGACCTCTGAAAGCTCCGAAAACAAATTAGACGTTTGGGCGACTTGCAGTGTAGTGTATCAAGTTTCACGTGAAATTTTAGAGCTGTATTTGTTTAATCTTCTATATATATCTACTCAATTTATTTCTTTTAAACATTGTATTCTTGGTCAAGATCTTATGCGCTACATCAGGGGTGTCAGACTCATTTTTTTTACTGAGGGCCACATCAGCACCTGCCTCATAACACAAAAGACATACTGTTATTTCACCTTGAGATACAAACTTGTAATTGTTTTCCCATCGTTCATGAAACTGCAATCCCTGTGCATCAATTTTTCTTTTCTTGGACATGTTGGGGTTAATTTGTAGAGATTTTTTCTTAAGTCCATCAGTTCTGTAAAATCGTCTTGCTCATAGCTACCATTTTCATTGTGGGTAATGACGAAATGCATGATGGGAGGTGTAGTTTATTGTCAATATTCGCTTTAAAGCGGTGTAAGATTATTTTAAGTCTTAAAATATTAGTTTAAAATTTAAGCCAATAATGCCCAAGCTCTCGAGGGCCACATAAAATGACATGATGGGCCACATTTGGCCCATGGGCCTTGAGTTTGACACATGTGCGCTAGATAATCATCTAATAAAGACACAAAAAAAGGTGTGAGCGGACATAAATGAAACAAGCTTCTGACACATTTCTCAGAGAAGTGATGAGCAAAAAGGTCAACGATGAGACGACAGGAGACGGTTCCACAGGTGATTGGCAACTGAGATCTACCTATCCACTGCAAGATAGCTTAGCGCTGTCAAGCAAACAAAAATAAAGAGAAATACTGAATATTTGTAAAAGTCTGTAGTGGCTGGGGGGTATCACTCATATGGATCCTACTTACTGTCAGTTATGTCCAGCTTTAGCTCTGTAATATGTGATAGATAAACACTCAACAATGGATGTGTCAGCCTGCACCTGAACCTATTCCGCACGATAATCCTTCCAGATCAATGACTCCTAACCTTTGGTTTTCCATTGAAGGCAGCCATGTGCTCTAAGATTATCGGGCCAATTGGGTCCCAATCCGTCCTTTCCAACACTTCCAAATAAAGTGACAATCATCTTTATTGTTCAGTAGATTATCTTATCAGATCTTCCTGGGGTGTGAGGTGTAAGAGGGTGATAGAATCCGGTAAGATGGATGTATGAGCCGGGTGAATGTCAAGTCACAAATATCCAACATGTTGAATATTCATGAAGACCAGAAATCCTGACGTGTGCGAGGAGCCCCAGCAACAAACGCTCAGACACACTGAGGATTGTAATGTGGAGCAACCTGGCAGAGGAGTCACCGATTTAAATCTTAGATCAGTTTCAACATCTGTCGAGGGTACTTCCTCATGCTCGTCATCCGCCATAACTGTTCACACTCACGTTGAGTGTGACATTTCATTTCTGTGCTTGCAGATCCATTCACACCCACCAGCTGGCGCTGTTGAACAGAGTAGAATCATAACAAGGAAACGGTCCTGGTGCTTGCTGGACACTTTTGGACGCTCTAAGGCTTTGTTCGCTACAGTTATGCTTCTTTCTTTGAAGTTCTTGATAATGTAGCACATGGCTTTTTTCAGGTGCAATATCTTTTAGCAGCAGTTTGCTTGGATGTGAAACCATTTTGACGCAAGGCAACGATGCCTGCATGGATTTCTTTGGAAGGGTTACCATCAGCAGATGACGATGCCTTCTTGACTGACTTCATTTTGCAGTGATCAGTTTGCTCCTTATTCAGTCAGAATAATCGAGTGGTTCCAGCAGACCTGTACTCTGCAACAATTTACCTCTGCGTTTAGCTTTGGAGAACTGAAATGATGATAGTTGGTCACTGTGACGGACTGGTAACCTATCAAGGATGTAACTCCTCCTTTTATCTATTAGTTGGAATTTTGTGAAATTTCAAATTGAGTTTAAAATTGTGCTTCTCACATATAAGGCCCTTAATGGCCTAGCTCCTCGTTATCTACGAGACCTGATTGCATGTTATGCTCCTATTAGAGCTCTCTGCTCTCAGAGTGCAGGATTACTCATCATTCCTAGAATATCTAAAAGTAGATTTGGAGGACGGGCCTTCTGCTAACAGGCACCTTTATTATGGAACCAGCTACCAGTTTGGGTTAAGGAGGCTGACACCATCTCCATCTTTAAAACTAAATTGAAAACATTTCTGTTCAGTAAAGCCTACAGTTAGTCTAAACTATAGTGTGTAGGGGTTAATAGTTATAGCCATAGTTGTAGTAGCTCAGACTAGAGTAGCTCGTCTTAATCACAGCTTTGTCATAGCTAAGCTGCTATAGGCCTACGCTGCAGGGGGACGCCAACATGTTCTGCTGAGTGGTGTCTCCACTGCTCTTCTCCCTTTCCTTCCCTTTCCTCCTCCCTTCTTCCTCCTCCAGCTCATTCCATAGTTAATTAGCAGTACCTTGTTACGGTAACTGTGCTGCATTTTCTTTCCTGTAGTTTGTTGTGCTGTTTTTCCCTCCTTTTTTCTATTTTCTTTCTGTATGTCTGCAGGCCAGAGTTTCCTGAGTTTCATGCTGACCTGCAGTTCCCTCCTCTGTCCATCCCAGCGTTTACCTCCACCTGTGTGTGTAGATGTGTTCAGCTGGTGTGGTGACCAGTGATCTAGTCCTCTGACCATCTCACCTCAGTGCTGCTACCTGCATCTGTTTATGTAGTCATTCATTCAGTCATTTGTGTCTCTCCTCTCTCTGTCCTCCATCCTCTCTCTGTCCTGTCTCTCCTCTCTTTTTCTTTCTTTACCCACCTGGTCTTCATCAGGAAGGTCCTCCCATATGATCCAGGTCCTGCTCAAGGTTTCTTTCTTTTAAAGTGGAGTTTTTCCTTGCTACTGTTTGTTTTAAAGGTTTGTTTCTCCCGCTGTGGGACTTTTACCTGTCATTATCTTTGATTAGGATTTAATATTATATTTTTAGTTAATGATATTTGCTCGGGGGTCATGATCTGGGTCTCTGTAAAGCGCCTAGAGACAATTGACATTGTAACAGACGCTATACAAATAAAATTGAATTTAATTTAATTCAATTGGTGAGATAGGCTCCAACCATACATTGTGTAAAAAGAACTGGAGAAACGTCACCCATGGGTTTTTTTGCAAATGGGCGAATCGTGCGGTCCTGGAATCCTGTACTAAACCAGCTAGAACACATCAGCTTAATTCAGTCACTGCGAATTAGCTAACTAATATTACTTTATATTCGTTCCAAATAAGTCTGTTCAAACATCCTTATTTGTTATGTCACGATTGAAATGAAATCAGAAAAGAGCGTTTCCAGAACTAAAACGAGGAGCTCTGGCAGGGATCCCAGCAGACCTCTACCGGTTTAACCCTGGCAGCACTCACTAGAGCTAGAGGCGGTCCGGCTGGAGTCCCCTGGTCAGGTCTGGATACTTCAGGATGCTTTGCTAAGTAGTCTCTTAGTCCAGATTGGCTCACTTTAGGAGCCTGCCTCTGGTGGTCCGACTGAAGCTGGAGATAATAGATCAGTGATCAGTTGGTAATGTTGTGCCAAGGGCAAATTTCAGCTAAAATTTGGTATTTTTGTTTTAATGAATTTTTAAGCCAATAAGGCTCTTTGCTGTATATTTATCACAAAGGAACGTTAACATCAGTGAATCCATCATAGTTGTGGTGGTGAAGGTACTTTTTCAACACTAAGATTTATTCCTGCTTGGTCTTTTGCTTGGTAATTGTTTTTTTCTCAGCTGTCTCCTGGTTTCTTATTCACTTCTGCCATGATGTTCACACACAGATCTGAGTGCGTATGTGATTGTGTGAGTCGCCGTGTGGTAAAGTATTGTGATGGTATTTCATATTATTTGAATAATTATCCATAACAGTTCATTTCATTTTGGCTGTACTTGAGTTTTGTTTGTAGTGCACGTATTTAGTTCATTTTTGTTCAGTCAGTTTGGTTCCCATTTGTTCAGTTGTTTGATTCGTGTTTCTTTGAGTTCCCAGTTCTGTGGTGTTGCTGTGGCTGGAGTCTCTGGGGCCTGAGGACAGGGATTGAAATCAAGACCAGATGCAGCCACTTGGATAACACCATGTTTAATACTCCATGGAGGGGGAGATGTCAACTTTTGAGTTAATAGTTTGGTTAAATAGTTTTGGTTTAGGTTTATGTTATAGATATAGTTATGGAAGTGATGCGACTGGAGTCCAAAGTTGCTTTTTGTCAGTAGTGGAGACAGGAACAATGACAGCTAGACAATGCTTCTTAGAGATCATCAAATCTTTCTTCAAATTAATTTGAAACGGATATTTTAACAATAAAAAACTCTCTGGTTCTGCCTCTGTTCATTTTATGCAACAATCTGTCCTCAATGTGAATCATTACCACCACTGAAGCAGCAAAAACTGTTAAAAAGATTTGCATCACTGCCAAAACCTTTGGCCACAGCCATCGAGTGTGATTTTTCCTGAATTCGTGCCCCAGATGCAGAATAAGCAACGACATGATGAATTCACCTGAACGCAGTGAGGCAACGTGATTGAACTCTCCTGCTCCTTCCAGTTCCTCCTCACGGAAATTCCTCATGTCTCTTGTAATAAACATGACTAATCACTAACAGTTTAGCCTCCTCCCTTGATACATGCCCTTTGAGTCAGTGTTGCAAGCTCGGCTAGATGCTGCTCATCCCCTTGATTTGGTGCACAAACATCACATTATTTTTCACCAACTTTCTCCACCGAATTAATTATTCATCATCAACCCCAGCACAACCTTCTCTGCATGTGCTGCGTGCAGATCATTTCCACGACTGACCTATATTGCATTTCTTAGAAGAGACCGTGGAGTTTTTCATCAGCAGGGCAGAAAGGGAGTCGAGCGATTCCCCAGCGTGACCTCATCCTGATGACGGCATCCTCACCCCATTATCGTGATGTGACCTATTTTTCCACAGAAATGCACACTGTTTGTCAGTTTCCTTTCGTTGTGTCAGACATGAATGCAGCTCCTTCTGACTGACTGCACAGGCAGGTTTCAGGCTTTCGATCCCGTCGCAAATCAGTCAACGCCTCACATTCCTTTAACAAAGCTAGAAACAATCACACACAAGTGGTACTTTTGGGAGTTGGAGGCGGTGGGGTTGTTGGTGGTGGGTGGGTAGAAAAGGAGTGAGTGAGATCAGTGGTAAATCCATTGTAATCTCCTTTTAAGCCACAGACCTGCTCCGCAGAGGCCTCATAAGCAGGAGATGGTCGGTTAGGACCGGACCTTTCATCCGAGGAAAGGAGATTACATCTGAGGAATGCTCTGCTCTCAGAAGTTCTGCACAGAGCTCCAACAAAGTCTTATTCTGGTCACATCCGCGTCAGCGAGAATCCTGACCAGCCTTCAAAATTTGCCTGTGACTTACATTTCAACAGAAACTAATTACAGTCTCCCTACAACCCAAAAAAGAACACTGCGTGGCATCCGAATGAAAACAGAACACAGTAAACTCATATTTCATTCACAATATAAGTTTGAGTCAAATCCAGTGTGTTGAAAGTGAAACTTTTTGTTGTTTCCTGAAACATTAACACTCGGTAGGAATTTGATGGCAATGTCTAGACGCCTCAACACTTAATGTCTCTGTGAACAAAATGCTGGCAAAGTCATCCAGTCAATGACCGGATGACATCTTAAAGAGGTAGAGTCTCTAAGAAGAACAGATAGACAGGTGCTCCAATCTAAGAAAAAGAAAATAGTGAATCAGTTTCATAACTTAATAATAATGTTCCCTGGCATAAAATTGCAAATACTTCAATGTGTCCAATATTTCATCATCAGCAGAACATCATATCAAAAGACTCAGAGAATCTGGAGAGATCTGTACATATGGGACATGGTTGAAAATCGATACTGGATGCCCGTGATCTTTGGGGTTTAATGCAGAACTGCATTAAAAGCAGCAGAGATTCTGTGACAGAAATAACTGCATGACCTCAGAAACTCTTCCAGAAATGACTGTCCAAGACCACAGCTCAGTGTGCCATCACAGATCCAGATTAAAGCTCTTTCATGCAAAGGAGAGGCCCGATATGTATACGATACTAGCATCTCTGATGGTATAGGGGTGCAAAAGGGCTTATGGGATGGGCATCTTACCTATATGGAATGAAAATGTCAATGCTGGAAGGTACCTACTGGTTTGAGAGCAGTATATGTTCGCTTCCAGACATCACATATTTTCTCAGGGAATGTCTTGCATCTTTCAGCAAGACAGAGCAAAGCTACAAACTGTGTCCACTACAAATATACAACTCGGAAGTAGATACAGTGATCCCTCGCCAATTTGCACTTTAAGTTCCGTGGTTTTAGTTAGTCCCCATTAACCGTGAAAAATAAGCGATCACTGTATAAAGAATGTAGTCCAGTTGAATGATTGAGCACACTGTGAAGACAAAAACAGGACAAAAAAAGAGCCAGGACTGTTGGACAGCTCAAATACTATGTCATACAAGAATGGACAACCTTCTTCTAGCAACACTCCAGCTAGGTCTCTTCTGTTCTCGGGCACACTGTTGTTAAAAGAACTGGGGATATTATGGACGTATAGGCGCCATCATTAAAAACTGCATTCGTTTTCCTTAGTTTCTTGATATGTTCTCTCTGTTCTGAATATGATGATGAATAACATATGGGTTTACAGGGTTTCCTGCAGGAAAAAACTTTGGCGGGGGGGGGGGGGGGGGGGGTGTTCAAGCCGAGAACGGTAGCCGAGAACCAAAAAAAAAGGATAAATTACTTAATTAATTAGATTGTTCAATTATTATTTTTGCCCTCAAAATATGAAAGAAGTTGCTTAACAACAAACCCACAAACATGATGATGGAAAACACTATAAAGTGTAGGCTACCTCAGTTTCTTAACTAAAAGACTATGTCTCATTTACTCTACTACTGATCAATTGCATACCAGTAAATTACATAGTAGGCGTTACCTTTTTGACTGGGCGGACTGGTCATCAATCACCTCAGAGTGACAGCTGTCAAGTGAAGCTACGTGAGCTTGGAGTCCAGATGACAGGCAGTGCGCCCATTGGTCTTTATTTATTAGTTAGTTAGTTAGTTTAAATACCTAATGTTCTTTTTTTTCTTTTATAGACAAAGTTAAACATAATGTTGATTAGTGTGTGCGTGTGACACTTTAATGAATTGGTGAACCAAAAAAAAAAAAAAAAAACGGCAGTGAGAGGTCGCACTGTCTGGTCAAAACAAAAGCACCGGGTCTATTACGAATAAAGTTTACCAGAATCTCTACTATAAATAATTACGGACCGACATAAAAGCGAGCGGAGGAAAACTTGTATTGAAGTGAGACGAGACGTGAGCTGTCAAACGTGAGTGATCGACAGAGAGGTTATCACTGTGTGTGTGTGTACGTGTGAAAGAGAGAGAGAAGTGGCGCAGAATGCACTGCAGGCAAACAGCGCAGCACTAGAGAATCAACATTAATTCATTATAACACAAACCTATGTGCGCTGATCAGTTCTCAAGTGCTGCCGTGTCGCTTGCATGCATTGCATTTTTTTTTTTTTGCCCGACATTTTTTTTTCCCCGACATTGTAGCCCGGGCGCTCGAGATTTCAGGCCGGGCGGGGCGCCTGGCCAAATAAGGTCTGAAGGAAACCATGGTTTATAAGATCTGCAAATGACATTTTACACAGCGTCCCAACTTTTTGGGGATCTGGGATTGTGTCATTTACACTGGCTATTGTTTTATTATAAATAAAGACATTTGTGCTTTCTTCCCAGTAACTTTTTGCCGGTAGTACAGAAGACTCTGAGCCAACAATCTGCTTATATCTGTTCTAAATGTATCCTAAAGTCTCAGGGTATTATATGAAATCGTGTTTGTCTGTGTCATTTTCTAACATCAGTAATGCAGTGCCAGTGTTTTCGTTTGTATTTCAAGTTAGAGATACTAAAGTTATCCAATCGCACCCTCTGTAATAGAAGCTGAGTAATATGTGAATACTTTAATACAAAATCCTGCCGTCGCATACTGATAGAAAACAGCCATTTAAAACTGCTCTCTGATGCGCATGTTTAATATGTATGAGGGTTCATTCACTGACTATTGAGAGGTTAGATTTATGGTCCGCATTTATACAAAGACACCAGAAGAGAGAATGTCTCGCCAGGGAATATCCTGTCCCACAATATTTATGGGCTGGTTTTATTAATATGACCAGTGATCGAGAGCTGTCACAGATGATGGATGATGCTGGAGGTAAACAGTCAGACGGTTTCCTTCGCCTCACTGTTCATCTGCCTCCAGAACAGCTGTTGTGTGTCTCTTCAAGGGGGGGTGGTGGGTGCTTCGGGTCACGGGGGGAATGTGATGTGAGCTCTGCATGTACTTCCAACATTATTACAAGCTGTTTTGGGCAGAGCCGGCTCAGCGGGAGCGGCGCGCTCATCCTCTGCGGGCTCCGTGGACGGGCATGTTCCTCATACCGCCGTGGCTCTGGTGGTTTCACTCCCAATTACCCCGCTATGTCCAATTAGTCTTGTAATCACGCAGTTGTAGTTTCCACAGCCGCAGCTTGTACTACAGAGAAACATTGGTCGCAACATCTTGATTGCATCTATCCTGGATGGCCTCCGTCTTAGATCTCATCGCAGCACATTTGCTTTTTTAAGCTCGACTGAACGCGGTTGTCATCGAATTGGTATGCTCGTCACTGGAAAGCAAATAGGAGGATGTTATTTGTTTAACAACATGCACATGGTTATAATTGGAAAAACATTGTGATAAACGCTCATTGTGGACCAGAAGAGCCAGACAATCAAAGTCACTGGAACTGATCCTATTTCAGCCCTGGAGAGGAAATGTGATGGAAAGTTGGGGGGGGGCTTATTTAAGTATTTCAGGTCATTAAAAAACAGCTAGTCTTGGACAGAAAAGAAGAGAATTACAATCGTGGTTTTAACATTTATCCTCTAATCCAGCGAATGCAACACATCGGTATGAAGGCACTAATAAATGTAGATGTGTGTGATTTCGTCTTTTTAGAATTTCTGTCTTTTTTTCTTTCTGTCTGTCTTTCTGTCAACTTGTAATACATCAATTACAAAGTTGTTTTGTGTTAAAGTTTCACAGTTCGGGAAATACAGTGACCTCTTATTTTTCGTGGTTAATGGGGACCAGCAACCCACCGCGATAATCAAAATCCGCGAACTGGAACCGGAGCCCCCCGAGCCTAAATAATGTGTTTAAAATATGTTTAAAAACTGCAAAAAAGTAGCGAGGCACTGCAGCGAAACAAGACAAAGGCTCAACTGTGGTCTTTCTGTTACCTTCACAGCCTCTGGTCTCTGAACTGTAGTAAAGAAACCGCTGGTATTGTGCTATTTTTGGCTCGTAATTAGGTGCTAACACGCTAACAACAACAAAACGAAAAGTCAGGTTTTCTCTACATGGAACGAGCACTTTATTCTGGCACTGCAGGAACTTGTAACATCACATAGGTTGTATTGTTGGGCTCCTGTCGGTTAACAGAGAATGTAAATCTATACATGCTGGGCTGCTGTTGATGATCACTACACTTTTCATCTAACCCCATTTTCGTTCTGGCGTCCCACGACACACACACTACATTACCCATAAGGCCACCTTCTTAAAGGGGCCAGGCTGGCTCACAGCAATTCTTCGCTGAGAGAATGTACAAAATCCTGTGATGTTTCCGTGATTTTTAATTCTTTTAAAATTATATTATATATTTCTGAAAAATCCACGAATAACTAAAACCGCGGAACTTAAAGCGCAAATTGGCAAGGGATCACTGTAGTGACATCTAGCTGGATCACTGTAGTGACATCTAGCTGCTTTAACTGCAAATTACAAGTGCCACTCCCCGTTCCAGTCATGCATCAGAAATATTTCATGCATCATATTTCATTTCGCCACCTCAACCAGCACCGTCGGAGCCGGTGGCAACTGATGGGGAGAACGGAGTCGCAAGTTCAGCTCCGAATCATGAAAAGATTCATATTCGTCTTTATTCAGAATTACCTCTGGAGCAGGATTTCATCAGATGAGTTGGGAGTTTTTAACGTTCGCGGCAAACGGGGAAGAAATCTTAATGAGTTAGGACTTTGATGACGTGACCAACAAACGTGCAGACAGAAGCAGCTTCTGATTAACGTGATGGTAATGCATGTATCCATTACTACACACTCTGGTTCTCCTTCATGTCCTGGTGGGCCTGTTGCATTATCATTTTCAGCGCGTTAGTGTCAGGACTATCTGTTTTTCTTTAATGTCCTCTCTAATGAAGTGCATCCCTGGGGTTCCCATCTGTCCCGTAAACTATGGAGTTTTTACACTCACGTGTCCCGTTTCGAGTCGGTGAGTACCCGCTGCTGACGCTGACCTCTGGTGTGACTGGTCAGACTGGTGTGAACATACTTAGAACTTAAAAGCTAAATATGTTTCTTATAAAAAAAGAAAAAAACTGAAGAAGGTACTTTAAACATTAAGTATGAATATACTTGATTGACACAGTGTTTTTTGGTGATGAACTAATGTCCAACCTCAGTCTTGGTCCAGCGGTTGTTTGGCTCCTGTGGAACAGCAGAACCTCCACTTAACCAGGTGTCCTTTATTTTTCTCCTTGGAAAGTGACAAACCTGTGTTTCACACTCTCAGATCAGCAGACGACACCCCCCCCCCCCCCCCCCCCCCCCAACTCCTCAGGGTGAGCTTTATTTTTATTCTTGGAAGGTGGTATCACACTCTCAGGCTGTATTAAGTTAACAGCGTACCGCGGTAGTGACTGTCGTGATGACGGGGCGTCTCGTTTCAGGAGCATTCTCGTTAGATTGGAGAGCTGAATGGGTCGTTAACAGACGGGGTTGGCCACCCCTGCATTAAGGATTTGGGGGTGTAACAGGGCCAACCCCCTCCTCAGTCCTTCCTCCAGTAGTGGTGGGCCATACTGGGAATTTTGGTATCGATCCTATACCAAGTAAATACAGGGACCAGTATTGCTGATACCGATACCAATACCGATACTTTTTTCATATTAAGCTTAATCTATTGTGAAACTGCTGACCTTTTGCTGTTTTTGTGGTTTTTGATTTTGGATTATTTTGTTAAAACCAAGGATAGAATTTTGGCAAACTTTATAGGTGACTAATAGGTAATAATTTACTATCACAATTCACATTTTTGTGTAAACATTGCTTGGAGTTGAGTTGCTCTGTTCATAATGTTTTTTTCTGAGTGGGCGGGCCTGGGGGGAGGGGCCAGACTGAGTGTACCTGCATGCTTGTTTGGCCGACGCCGCTGAGCCACGTGATGATGCAACGTAAAAAATGAAATGAAATGAAAAATACTTTATCTCAGAAGGGAAATTCAACATTGTAGTAAGGGCTTTTTTTAAAACAATAAATAAATGACAGCAATAATAATAATATTGAATTGATACTAATAATAGTAGGAAAAAGATGAGGCGAGAGGGGAGGGGGAGGAGGACACAAGGACAGCGGGTCAGACACAGACTTCAATTAATTTTTACTCAGTCAGGGTTGTGGGAGAGAAAAAAAACTTGAGTATCGATCATTTTACACGAGTATCATTCGATATCAATATCAGCGTTGGTATTGATATTATTGATATTTGGATCCCGCCCACCTCTGTCCTCCATTACAGTTCCGGCCCTGGTAGGATCCACTGACTAAGGAAGCTAATGCTCCTCACCACTTGGTGGCAGTACTGCACCAATTATGTGAGGTACAGTGATCCCTTACCAATTCACGCTTTAAGTTGCACATAACTAAAACTAAAGTTTTAGTTATGTGCAGATTTTTCAGAAATATATAATATTTAAAAAAATCAAGAAAAAATTGTGGAAACATCACAGGATTTTGTGCGCGTTCTCTCACAGTGAAGAAATGTTGTGAGCCAGCCTGGCCCCTTTAAGAAGGTAGCCTTATGGGTAATGGAGTGGCCTTATGGGTAATGAAGTGGCCTTATGGGTAATGGTGTGTGTTGTGGGATGGCAGAATGAAAATGGGGTTAGATGAAAAGTGTAGTGATCATCAACAGCAGCCCAGCGTGTATAGATTTACATTCTCTGTTAACCAACAGGAGCCCAACAATACAACCTGTGTGATGTTACAAGTTCCTGCAGTGCCAGAATAAAGAGCTCCTTCCATGCAGAGAAAACCAGACTTTTTGTTTTGTTGTTGTAAGCGTTTTAGCCGCTAATTATGAGCCAAAAATAGCACAATACCAGTGGTTTCTTTACTACAGTTCAGAGACCAGAGGCTGTGAAGGTAACACAGGGGTTAAAGTATTCCGGCACCATGCCGGATTTCCGGCGTTTGACTATTCAGGAAATAAAAACACACACACGGACGGAGACGGTTAGCCGTTTGGGTGCCAGAAGCTAAGGGAGCCTAGTACCTGATTTGTGTGTTTCGTCACAAAGGAGACGCCAGTTACAAAGTAGCAGTCCGCGTGCTCCAACACACAAGCCGTTAACCGGGAGTAACAGCCACAGCGGACGTAGCCAAGTAGTCAAATAATCGTACATTTGGCCGCCGCCATTTTTTGATTCTGAGTGACGACGCATCGACGTACAGTTTTTGCGTCGACGTATTTTTTGCGTCGACGTCATCGATAACGTCGACGCGTCGTCCCAGCCCTACTGCTGACCAGACATCCTATGACCTCAAGAGAATAAAAAAGTCTGGAAGTAATACGGTGATGGGTAATCGAGAGGTAGAGCCGTTTGTGCACATCCACATGTGACCAGGTGGACGCACATTTATGCCATTTGGACGCGCTCTTTTACGCGCCGACATGCGAGTTGCACTTTTCGCAGACTCTGTATCTTGTGATTGCGGGTAGCAGGTGGTCTGAAACTGTACTGAATCCATGCCGAAACCGTGACACAAAAACCGCGGTACGGACCGTACCATGAGCCACCTGTACCGTTGCACCCCTACTGGCCATTCATGGCAGGTAACACAAAGATGCGCTTTCACAAGAGTTTAAAAAACAACATCCAGGCGGATGACAGCTGATGGCAGCTCACCCTGACTCACAGAACTAATCTCCCCATTCTTTTACATCCGTGACTACCTCCCAAGCTTGAACAAAAATGTCCCACTATTCAACTGGACTAACGATAACTTAAAGGCTCGATTTATGTGAACTTTGACCCTGTAAAGAATCATTCAAATATATTCTGTTAGAGTGCAGGAGGCTCAATGAACTAGAAAGCTGCATTTCTGTTGAACATCCAGGTGTGGATGCTGAGAGATGCATACTGTCTCTGAAATGTGCTGAAAAGCTTCAAAATCTGAAGAATTAAATAGAAATATTTAGCATACTGCTAAATCCAGTTAAGTTAGCTACATGCTAACCACAGCTAAAAAATCAGCATTGTAAATGAAGCTATGTTAGCCACATGCTAACCATAGCTAAGTTAGCCACAGGTTAGCCAAAGCTAATTTAGCAGCATGTTAACAAACGTCAGAAAAATGCTAACCAACCATGTACATAAAAGGCCAGAGCTCCAGCAGGGTGCTGCAGAGGACCTGAGGCCTGGTGAGTGGGTGTCAGAGGTCCATGCAGGCCCTCCTGAGTACCAGGACTGGGCTGGATGCCTGAGCATGGCCATTAGAGGGACCGGAGGCTGGTTCTTAGCAGGACCGGAGCCTGGTGAGGACCAGGGCCAGACTGGAAGCCTGAGCCTGGCCATTAGGAGGACCGGTGGCTGGTTCTTTGCAGGACCGGAGCCTGGGTGAGGACCAGGACCAGGCTTGATCCCTGAGCCTGGTTGTTAGGGGGACCGGAGGCTGGTTCTTAGCAGGACCAGAGCCAGGAGCAGGACCAGGACCGGGCGGGATGCATGAGCCTGGTTGTTAGGGGGAATGGAGGCTGGTTCTTAGCAGGACCGGAGCATGGGTGAGTACCAGGGCTGGGCTGGTTGCATGAGCCTGGCTGTTAAGGGGACCGGAGGCTGGTTCTTAGCAGGACCGGAGCCTGGGTGAGGACCAGGGCTGGCTGGAAGTCTGAGCCTGGCCGTTAAGGGGACCGGAGGCTGGTTCTTAGCAGGATCAGAGCCTTGGTGAGTACCAGGGCTGGCTGGAAGCCTGAGCCTGGCCGTTAAGGGGACCGGAGGCTGGTTCTTAGCAGGATCAGAGCCTTGGTGAGTACCAGGGCTGGCTGGAAGCCTGAGCCTGGTTGTTTGGGGGACTGGAGGCTGGTTCTTAGCAGGACCAGAGCCTGGGTGAGGACCAGGGCTGGCTGGAAGTCTGAGCCTGGCTGTTAAGGGGACTGGAGGCTGGTTCTTAGCAGGATCAGAGCCTTGGTGAGTACCAGGGCTGGGCTGGTTGCATGAGCCTGGCTGTTAAGGGGACCGGAGGCTGGTTCTTAGCAGGACCGGAGCCTGGGTGAGGACCAGGGCTGGCTGGAAGTCTGAGCCTGGCCGTTAAGGGGACCGGAGGCTGGTTCTTAGCAGGATCAGAGCCTTGGTGAGTACCAGGGCTGGCTGGAAGCCTGAGCCTGGCCGTTAAGGGGACCGGAGGCTGGTTCTTAGCAGGATCAGAGCCTTGGTGAGTACCAGGGCTGGCTGGAAGCCTGAGCCTGGTTGTTTGGGGGACTGGAGGCTGGTTCTTAGCAGGACCAGAGCCTGGGTGAGGACCAGGGCTGGCTGGAAGTCTGAGCCTGGCTGTTAAGGGGACTGGAGGCTGGTTCTTAGCAGGATCAGAGCCTTGGTGAGTACCAGGGCTGGCTGGAAGCCTGAGCCTGGTTGTTTGGGGGACTGGAGGCTGGTTCTTAGCAGGACCAGAGCCTGGGTGAGGACCAGGGCTGGCTGGAAGTCTGAGCCTGGCTGTTAAGGGGACTGGAGGCTGGTTCTTAGCAGGATCAGAGCCTTGGTGAGTACCAGGGCTGGCTGGAAGCCTGAGCCTGGTTGTTAGGGGGGCCGGAGGCTGGTTCTTAGCAGGACCGGAGCCAGGAACAGGACCAGGGCTGGTCTGGATGCCTGAGGTGATGAGGGGCTACTGCATGGTACCGCGGGCCAGCCTAAGTTACTTCTAGCACCAGAGTTATTTATGGTGAAAACCAAAGAATTTACTTTTACATCCCAAGAATGTATTTTTGTATAAAACACATGCTTACCACAACACAGCGGAGTCAGGCTCTTCCTGGCCCAGTGAAAAGGATGAGCCTTGATAATCAGCCGCTCAAATGACCACAGCTGCGTCCTGTTGCTTAAATACAGGGGGTGTCTCACATTACTCTATTCTCCCCTACATGTCAGTGAGGAAGGGGGGAGAGACTCAGATGATTTTCTCTGCTATTCTCTTTGTTTGCTGCAGTCTGAAGCAATGCATTTTCACACCAGACAGTGATGCAGCTCCTCTCTTCTGGAGGGTCGTGGCTGAGCATCAGTACTGAATGGTTGCCATAGAGATTCAGCACCCAAATGTTTAAATGTGGCATGAGTAGGAAAATTTCAAGCTTCTCTTTTTATTGAAAACATAATAGAATGTGATTTGTTTTTTATCAGTACAATTTTATTATAATATTTCTATTAGTCTTATTTCAGGATGCACAGCAAATATTGCTGTACTTTTTGTGCAGTAACAATAAAGTTTGAATTAAACTGAATTGAACTGAACATGTGATCCGTGTCCCATTTTATTTATTTATTTATTTTATTTATTTATTTATTTATTTATTCCCTCTGAAATTGTATTTTGAGCATTCTACAGTTCCATCTGGTGTTCCCATGGTAACATGGTGCCATATGACATCATGGTGTCACCACATGACCCCACCTCCTTCCGTCAACATTCCAGTGATATCATAAAGAAGGCATATATATATATTGGGGTAACTAACTGATCCTTCATTCCACCTTTTGAGCTCCTGCGACACACAGTTTGAAAATATCTTCGCTACAAATAATTTTAACAATGATTGACACTGCAATGTCTTCAGAGAACCAATTGGAGAAGGCCTCTGAACCAAATGAACTCCTATTGGACATCCTTGATGAATTTCCTTCACCGGACGAATATGTCAGATCCATGTTTAATTCTGGCTTGAAAACACTGGCTGCTTCAGGACCAGAAGAGATGTCTCCACCACAAAAGAACAAAATATCACCAAAGAAGCGTAAAAACAAGAAGAAAAAGCCAAGATGCCATGTGAATAAGAACCAACGTGAAGAAGGTTTTATAATTGAGGAGTTTGTTATTCCCGAGAAGGTGGAAACACCAACAGTAATCTCAGAAGCAGAAGAGATCTCTGAACTGGTGAAGGCCAGTAATGATCAAAAACCAAAGAAACCTAAAAATAAGAAAAAGAAGAAACTTGGACTTCCTGTGAATAACAACCAAGGTGAAGTCACCAAGGAAAATACTCACCCACAGGAAGTTATACCAAGAGAGGACTTCATTACCAGCGAGACCAGCAAAACGGAACCGGTCTTCAAAGTAGAAGAGATCTCTGAGCTGATAAAGGCCTGTGTAACAAAACTGCTCAACGAACAGCTTGCTGGGCTTTTGTTCAGGCTTCCTGAACAAAAGACAACAGAACCCTCTGATAACCAGTGTGAGGACACCAAAGAATGTCCTCAAACACTGGAAGTCCTTCCTGAAGCAGATTTGTTTATTCCAGAAAAGCTGGCTGATAATCGTAGCAGTCTCAGAACCAGAACAGGTCTCTGAAGTGGTGGAGACCAGCGAAACTGGACAGGTCTTCAACACAGAAGAGAACTCTGAGCTGATAAAGGCCTGTGAAACAAAACTGCTCCAGGAACAGCAAGGGATTCCTGAACAAAAGACAACAGAACCCCCGAAACCAGTGTGAGGACACCAAAGAATGTCCTCAAACACTGGAAGTCCTTCCTGAAGCAGATTTGTTTATTCCAGAAAAGCTGGCTGAAACCGTAGGAGGCTCAGAACCAGGGGACGCCTCTGAAGATTTCATTAGGAACATGCCTATCAATCAAGCCACCACTCCCAGAACTAGAAGGAGATGAAATTATTTCAACAGAGGGTGTGTTTATTCCAGGTGAGGTGGTGACAGAAATGGAAGTGTTAGAACCAGAACAGGGCTCTGAAGTGGTGGCCAGTGAAACTAAACTGGTCTCCAAACCAGAAGAGATCTCTGAACTGGTGTCCAATGAAACAGAACTGGTTCCCAAAGATGTTTCTGAACACAAACCAAAAAAAGAGAAGATTTCCTTCTGGAGAAGATTTAAAAAATTCATGACACTATCGTGTCTGCGCCAGTACAAACACAAGAACCCAGATCTGATGTAAAAACAAGACTACTGGTTTGCAACACGAAAAAAAAAAAAAAAAAAAAAAAACAGGCAACACAGACTGTGTTGAATGGGTTTTCTCCGGCTGCTCCGGTTCCCTCCCACTTTTTTTTTGTTTTTTCTTTTCAACAAATTAGAAAGACTTGTACCAAAAATAAATTAACAGTTAATAAAATCCCAACAAAAACGATATGATTATGTATAGACTCATCTTTGAAAGGAATTGTGTTGTTGTCATACTTCTGTACTGCACTAACTGAATGTTACAGTGCACGTCACTGTCCACAGTCTGATAAATCAAAGGTATTTAACACTAATGAATCATTCAAATGTTGAAAAAAAGGAAAATATTGTGTTTGCTTGAACCAAATTGGAAACAAAAGTTTCAAACTCCTGATAAAATGAATGATCCTGATATTTGCAGAACAAAGCACAGGTTCACAGCTAGATTTCTGAATTCAGTAAAGGTCAAGGTGCATGACACCACAGTTGTGATGTGGGAAACTAAAGTTCTGGGTGAAAGTCTCCATAGTAAATAGTGTCATCCGTCACAATTTCAGATTACATAATCAATACCTAGATTAGCTTTCATTTCTAACACTGTAACTAATGGGTAAGATGTGACCATCAGATCTTCTGAAACATGAAATGTTCTGCTTTAGACATCCAGGACGTTTATTATAGATATACTGAATATAATTGTGACTATTTGGAATCAAAACACAATAGAACTGACAAGTGAAAGTGATGTATCTCTTCCCATCATAAATTATGCTTTTGTTTTGCAAAATTAACTCTTTGATATTTTTTTTACTTAATTTTGACAGGTGCAAACAAGAATTTCTAAATATGTAACCTTGAGATACCAGAAAAAGCAAATTTGTGCTCCTGTAAATGTTATTATGGTCACCAGTAGCTGCAGTTCTGACATGTCAGAGCCAGCACTGTCCATCTCCTCCGTGTTTTCCAAAAAGACGGCTGCTATCAAAGCACCGTTTAACCTCTGCTATTGTTAAATCTGGGACCCACATACATCATCTACACCATAAATCTTTATGTACATGGTTGGTTAGCATTTTTCTGACGTTTGTTAGCATGTTGCTAAATTAGCTTTGGCTAACATGTGGCTAACTTAGCTATAGTTAGCATGAGGCTAATATAGCTTTATTTAAATTGCTGCTCTTTTAGCTCTGGTTAGCATGTAGCTATCTTAACTCAATTTAGCAGTATAATAAATAATTCTCCTATTTAATTCTTCAGATTTTGAAGCTTCAGCACATTTCAGGGACAGTATGCATCTCTCAGCATCCACACCTGCATGACATAGCACGAGAGTTCAAGAAACGTCTGTGTTTTATGTAAAGCATCTTGAATTGTCTTGCACACTTAATGTGCTATAGAAATAATCTTGCCTTGCCATGTCTGATCCGCTCAAAGGATGTAGGTTTTCTCTGAATGTTCATGAAGCAACCACCCAAAACATGGAAGATACTGAATGTAATGGTTCACTGTTTTGATGATGATGCATCCAGAGGAATAACATAACTGCCTCTGCAAATATGTTAGAGGAGAGGAGTCAGGACCAACTGGAATGTGTTTCCTAGAACTTAATTTACCATTGTTTTGAACAAAAATGATAGAAAAGTTACAATTGTTTTTTTTTGTACAAATTGCCCTTTACTGAATTAAATGGTTGTTAAATGAATCAGATTAATTGGCTTGACTGATTTTCACATGTCTTCACTTATAACTTAATCACCTTTCCTTCCTAAAATTCACATTTAAATTGAAGGTCATCTTGTACATTTGTAACCCCTTTTTCCCTTAGTGTTCAGACTCTACACCGTGGTTACACTAAATAAAATAAAACAGGTCCTTGGTTCTCAGCTAAAGATGGTGAATTTCGCCGGGGTCTTATTTAAACAAGGGACTTTATATTAGATTGGAAAAAAGGAAACGACTAGTGCGGTGCCTCCACTAAAAACTTGCTATGCTATGTGAACACTAGCAAAATTTATGTAAGCCCTTAGAAATATAAATCACTCTCAAAAGAATGTTAAACCACAATATGTAAAGGGTAAGACACAAACATTTATTTTCAATTAAACCATTTTTAAATCAAAAGAACAGTTTTTAGTTTATTTCAACCAACCATAAATTAAAATAATCAAAAATAATTGAAAGAGTGTTTTTAACCCTTTTAAGTTACCTCACCTCAATGCAATGAAAAGTTGTCAATTTGTAGCTCAACCTCAATCTTATTAATGAAACAATAAACCTAGGAAATGAGGTCTCTTTTTAACTTAGATTAAACTAAATCAAATTTTTGTTTATCTTTTTAATAAGCCATTCACATGAAATAATTACCTTGATGTGTTCTGAATATTTTAACTGTATCCACACCTTTTAACTGTTCAGCATTATAATTGCAATAACCAAAGTGCAAATAAATATAAACCAATAGTGCTCTTGTACTCTCAAAATGCAGTACTAATACCCACTCTTGTACCAAAATATTTTTCACTGTTAATAAAGATGATTATGATACCAAAATAAAGAGTCTAAACCCAAGCGCTTGGATAATTTAACCGTTGGGGCCCATTTGAAGAGTTGGTGCACGTGAAGTTTTATCCAGTTATGAACGAAAGAGTTAACTTTGAAACCAGGCCAGTCACAGTCTGTTCTAACACAGTCCCGTGCCTGTGTCCTGCACTCGGTCTCGCTCCAATGTCAAGTACTCACGCAACCTCTCAGTGTGGAAGCAACATGGCGGTGTGGCCAGCCAGGCCGCAGAGCGATGTCCAGACAGCTTTCCGCCACCTCTCGTAACTCCGGTTACCTGCGTCCTGCGACACGTCCTCGTCTCCTGCCGCCGCCTCGTCTACTCGTCCAGGCCGTCCTCACACGCGCACGAATGTCCCGTAGAAACTTCCTCCGGTCCCTGTCCGTGTTGTGCAGCCGTCTCGTTTCTCTGCCGAGGAGCTAATGGCGGAGCTAATGGCGGAGACCACGCTGTATGCGCCTCGGAGAAAAATACTTCACCGTCCGTGAAAAGTAAACACACTCGACCGAGACACATGAGAAGAGTGTTCTGGTCGCTTAAAGTCTCTCTGGGCAGTGCAATATCTGGGCCGACCTTTAGTCCGAGTCTCCAAACATTGACTTCTTTCTGTCCACCGAGGAAAACGCAGCCAGCTCCTTCACTGTCCCGGGAACTCTCAGATACTTCCTGCTGATAAATGTTCTAGTCTCTTTTTTATACAGGGAAAGTTTACCTATTATATTTTCTTAAGAACCATAGAATATATCAAGACAACATAATACATGAATTACAGCGTTAATAAATGAACAATATTTATTTTAATGACTATTGCAAAACAATAAAGACCAAAGGATTCTGGGAAATGAAGTCCTACCCTGTTTTGTCTTCTAACAACTATATATATATATATATATATATATATATATATATATATATAGATATATATATATATATATATATATATATATATATATATAAAGAAAAGGATAATCTGCATATTTTTAACATCCCTGAGATTATGGAAACCCACTAAAACAAAGAATGAATATTTATACCCATTTTTAGGGATTTTTTTTTAAGGGAACCCTACACATTACCAAGCAAAAATGCCAAAAAGTTGTTTGCCAAATTGCCTAAAATGTGTTGGATCCACTGCACCCCTAGAAAAAAAGTTCAGGCTCAGGATTTTTTTTTTACTTTAAGCCCTAGTAACAGAAAGACCACAGTTGAGCCTTTGTCTTGTTTTGCTGCAGTGCCTCGCTACTTTTTGGGGTTTTTTAAACATATTTTAAACACATTATTGAGGCTCCGGGGGCTAGCGGATTTTGAGTTTCGCGGGGGGACGCCGGTCCCCATTAGGGCTGGGCGATAAATCGATTTAATCGATTAATTCGAATTTGTACTTAATGTCGATTTGTTTTAATGAAAATCGATTTTCTCATTAACATCCGCCACCAGCGCCTGCCTGCTGGGCTCCCGTAGGTCAGAGAGCGCGGAGTGCGCGCCCCCCTCGCGTGCCCCCCTCCCCACCCGCGCTAGGTACACAAACAAGCAAACAGTGCTGATCTTACACCGAAGAAAAGAAACGTATCCTCGGTTATTTGGAATTGGTTCAGGTTCGTGGCGTCAGACACAGAACAAACAGCACCTCGCTGCAAAGTCTGTTTAAAGGCTGTTGCTACCAAAGGTAGCAGTACTACAATTTACTGCAGCACCTTAAACAGAAGTTAACTGCCGAGTTTGAGAGGTGTTGCTCCCTACGAAAAAAACGACCGCGGCAGCCCAAGCACCGCCACCAGAAAACAACCTACCGTCTTGGAAACGTTGACAAACTGTATCCCGTATGATAAGAAAGGAGCCCGGTGGAAAGCTGTCACGGATGCAGTCGTGATGTATATTGCAAGAGATATGGTGCCGATATACACCGTGGAAAAGCCGGGGTTTATTCACCTGCTCGAAGTTTTGGATCCCAGGTACGTGCTACCAGGCCGCAAATATTTTTCTGACGTTGCCTTGCCTCGTAAATTACAATGGAAGCCTAAATTTAAATTTTTAATTTTATTTGATGCAGATGTTTAAGTTAAGTTAACATGATTCAGGGAATCAAAATAGTGCCCAAATACTTTTTGTTTACCACACAAGCACCTCCTTATTATGCAAAACATGTTCAGGTAACTGAGAGTTTTGGTTTGCACTTTATTTTGTCAACCTCAAAAAGGGGTCTTATAATACTATGTTTTACTTATTTTTTGTGTCATTTCGAAACTAGATTACTGAAAAGTTACATTGTCACTGTTCACAATGGCAGGCAGGGCTTGCCATCTCTTTTTTTGTGGCTTGTTTATGTAACTGAAACACCAGAAGGGAAAATTTAAACAAAATAAAACTGAAACTTGTTTTGAACAATTTCTTTGTCATCTACAAATTGATTTTAGGTAGGGGGTGAAAAAAATCGATTTAAATCGTGAATCGGGATTTTTTCTGAAAAAATCGGAGATTTTTTTTTTAGGCCATATCGCCCAGCCCTAGTCCCCATTAACCGTGAAAAATAAGGGATCACTGTAGTTTCTCTCTGTTTCTGTTGTTTGCAGACACAGCGATGGTGGTGGCATATGAGGGCTGTGCTGAAGTACCTAACCCAGAGCAGGGACGTGTTTCGGTACTCCATTAGCTACAGAGTTCTCATTCTTAGGTCATTCCTGGTCATAGAGATATGTGCCAGGTTGGATGCCTGCTAGTGGAAACCTGCCTTATTTAGAAATGTAGGTGGGATTGGTGTGAAGTGTGATAGTCAGGTCAGGTTTGTGAAAATGCCAGGGCCACTTTGTGATCCCGGTCTGCCACTACGAAACACTAAATCAAAGGGTCACCTGTCAGCCCTGATATCTGTCAGGTCAGATCGTTGTCCAAACCTTCCTTTTCTGCCCTGTTTTGTCACTTTTCACATCCTTGTAGCCTCACTGTCTCCTTCCATGAGAATAGGTGTTTGGCACGAGGATGGCGGTAAATTTAGGCGCTCGCCGGGTTATTTTAGCATTTTATCCAATTTCATCTGAAAACACGATCCAAAAACTGCTGATGCCGCCCGTTATCTCGCCTCCACCCGCCGGCGGGACTCCGCAGACTACATCCTGACACCACGCCGCGTGGCAGATAAACTACCCCGGCACGCCGCCTTTGTTTGTAATATTAGCACAGATAGGATTATGACAGTGGTGATGGATGGCGTAGCAGGAGCGCGGCAGCGGTCTCTGGAGCGGGAAGCCCGGTGGCGGTGAGGGAGGTCAGCGGCGAGGCGACGCTCCGCACATGCTCAGCCAGCAACGAGATGACTCGGAGTGCCTCGTTGGAGCGCGGTGACGACACCTGGGAGCGGGAGGCTCGCCCAAGGATTAGACGATGACAAGTACAAAATGAGGCAGAAAATTCATTAGCCGTACATATGTGCTGGGTCTTATTTGTCATTTGCTGGCAGCCCGGTTCGTGTTATTACCATATACCGCTGCAGATGTCGGCGCTGCCCAGAAGGCCACGAAAGAAGCTTGTGTTTTTCCCTCAAGCACATCCCACTCTCACTTCGCCCACTTGTGTCTGGAATTCTTAACAGGCATGAGATTGTTGTTTTAAACCAGATCCCCCCCCTTTTTTTTTTTCTTTTTTGCCTTCTTTTTCAGCGCGTTGCAAGGTGTCACGCAGAGGCCAGATATTTAAAGTAAAGGCAGCAGAGTTCTGAAGTGGTGCTCGAGAGAGATGTCTGCATAATTCCACCAGGCAGATGAAGAGGATCTCTCAGTCTGCAGCGCTGTCAATCTGACGGCTTTGAAGTGTGTCAGCTTCACAAGAAATCCCAAACAAAAAGCGGGGGGGAAAAAAAGACTATGGCGTGGGGATCTGGGGAAGGGAAAAGTTGATGTCTGTATTCTGCATTAGAAGATTTTTTTTTTCCTCAAAACTTTGCAGCAGGAGCTTTATTTATGGGCCTAATGAGGAGCAGGCGTACAGAGCTGGAAGGAAGAAATCGGCCTGAAAGAGTTATTGCGCCACAACAAGGCTGCTTTCTCAATTTGCATTTGCAGATTTTCAGACGGTTGTGTCTACCGGCAGCGGTGCAGAGCATGGGAACCGGATCCCGGAAGCGGAGGAGCAGAGGGAGAGGATTACACCACACTTACACCATACTTACCTTTCATTATCGCTCAGCGTTACCTGCAATAAAAAGAAGAAGAAGAAGAAAGAAGCAGTAATCCGTTTTCCTTCCATCAAAATCAGCTTTTTCACAGCGCTCGCAGAAACACATGCAACATCTGTCGAGGCCGAGGTCTCTGACTGCCCACGGACGTGATGGGAAGCAAATGAAACGGCTCCCTGCAGAGGCTGCAGCGGAAGTGAAGAGGGACCATTTAGTCGTTACTGACCGTTACAGGTGGAATATTGATGCAGAAAAGGATTCTGCAAGCATCGGAGGGAGGGAACTAACTCCAGAGGTGTTTTTGTTTGTTTGTTTGTTTGTTTCTCTCACTCCTCAGAGTCATTCGAGTGAGTTTGATTGCATTGGACATGAAGGAGTGAGCCACACTGGTGCAAAACTGATTTATTACGTACATCATCTGGCGCGTGCCTCCGCCTTGTTTACAGCTTTGCCTGGTTTCATTTTCCTGTAGTTTTGTTTGGTCTGCTGAGAAATGGGAAATACAATCACTGCATTAATTACAAACTGAGGAAAAGCAATGTGAAGGGGAAAGCAAACAGAGAGGCTCGGAGCCTCGCTGAGGTGTACTGTTAAACAAACAAGTGAAACAACACGCCGCTTCCAAGGCGGCGGTGTTTTTTTACTAACGTCGGTTGTCTTGTTTTTACTAGCGGAGGTTCTAATCATCACCTGCATTCTTAAATAACACGTCTGCTGACTCAGATGCAGTCACACACTGCTAATTTTATTTCCTCCAAGAAAGCTGTTATAAAATGTTATTGTAATGGCAGAGTTTTTTTTTTTTTTAACTTACTCTCTATAAACTGGCCACCTATCCAGGGTGGACCCCCGCCTCTCGCCTGAAGAGAGCTGGGATAGGCTCCAGCTAGAGCTGGGCCATACTGGGAATTTTGGTATCGATACCAAGTAAATACAGCGCCAGTATCGCCAATACCGATACAGATACCGATACTTTTTCATATTAAGCTTCATCTATCATGCTGACCTTTTGATGTTTTTGGGATTTTTATCTTTGGATTATTTTATTAAAACCTAGGATAGAATTTTGGCAAACTTTCAGCAAAAGGAATATTTACACAAAATGTTAATTGTGATAATAAAGTATTTTGCTGTCACCTATAAACATTTTTGTGTAAATACTCCTTGGAGTTTAATTGTTTTCATTAATGTTTTTTCTAGTCCAACTTTTGTATTATATCTTTCAATACTTGTGTAATTTTGTTTGCACTGTGTGCACTCTTGTTACTTTAACTCTATAAATGTCTCTATTGTGGGATAAAAAAGGATTATCTAATGTTATTTTATCTTAGATAAAACCTTTCAATAGGAAACATGACATGTACTGGGTTATTTCAAGGTCTTAATTAGGGGTGTGAAAAAAAATCGACTTGGCGATATATCGCGATTTTTGGCCGCCCAAAATAATATCAATTTTTTTTAGGAAAATTCATTTATTCACTTAAATGTGCAAAAACACTAATAATAAACAATTAATAGGTCAAAACTATTTTGAAGCAAATAGTTTTGACTCAATTTGTCCTCTGAATGATCAATATCATCTGATGAACATATACAGCAACTTGATTTTTCATCTCTACTTAATTTTGATATTAACTGGGTAGAATATACCAATATATCGTGATATTGTGATATCGTGATAATATCGCACCATGGCCCATGTATCACGATACATATCGTTTTGTGAGGTCCTTGCCAATACTCACCCCTAGTATTAATTAAATTTATTTTGAGTTTGGCTCCAGTAACATATGACTTAAGTAACATGTACTTTGAAAGTTAATATGAATTGATACTGAAGATGACCACTCTTATCTAACTGGATACTCTCTGTTGGACTGAAAGGCAAAGTCAAAAGACGAGACGAGGGGGAGGGGGAGGAGGACACAGCGACAGCGTGTCACACACAGACTTCAATGGATTCACACTTAGTCAGTGCTTGTGGGAGAGAAAAAAGCTTGAGTATCGCTCTTTTTACACGAGTACCATTCGATATCAGTACTAGCGTTGGTATCAATATTATCGATATTTGGATCGATCCGCCCACCCCTAGCTCCAGCAGATCCCTGTGACCCTGCATAGGATGAAGTGGGTATGGATAATGGATGGATGGACTTTCTTCAAAGTCAGAACTTGACAAATACTGAGCTGACTGAAGGGGTGAGTATTGGCAAGGACCTCGCACTACGATATGTGTCATGCTACTTGGGTCTCAATACGATATTATCATGATATATTGCGATATTCTACCCAGTTAATATCAAAATTAAAAGTAGAGATGAAAAATCAAGTTGCTGTATATGTTCATCAGATGATATTGATCATTCAGAGGACAAATTGAGTTAAAACTATTTGCTTCAAAATAACCTATTTATTGTTTATTATTAGTGTTTTTGCACATTTTGAATTTTCCTAAAAAATCGATATTAAGAGCTGAAAATATCGATATTATATCGGGTGGCCGAAAATGACAATATATTGCCAAATCGATTTTTTTTTTCACACCCCTAGCTGACCGTGACCTTAAACAGCTTGGACAACTCCACATGACGATGTTTTGGCACGAGAAGCTTCTGGCTAACTGACGTCGTTTGTGGATGATGAATTTTAAGGCGCACCGTTAGGACTCTCATTGCAAGATGCCGAGGGAAGAATCAAAAGGAATCAACCTTCAGTTGATGCATCAGAAAAAGAACCGTGTACCTTCGCAGGCTCCCACATTCATTTGTTCAATGAATAATTCACAGGCACAAACAGAATGAGAGCACACAGCCTCCACGCTGCTCAGGAGGGAGATAACTTGTAAATGAACTTTGGGACGTCAGCAACAGACGTATGCTGGTGGAGATCCTCAGACGGCCGGGTCATGGTGACTCTCAAACGTTTGAACCATTGCAGCTGAACTTCTCTGTTCTTGGGGATGTTTCACCCTCTGTCTAAATGAATCCCACGGACTTCGTCAACAGAATCCAACATGTGTGACTGGCTCCGGGTGAAACTGCTGTGCCATTCGGTGTTGCTGAGGCAGAGGAGACTTCCAGGAAACAACTGGAGCAAGATGGAGTTTTAAAAGACAGGACCAGCTTTACTCCTGACCAGATCTGCACCCTGCTGGACTACAGTGACCAGTTGTACAGATGCAACCACTAATGTGCAATGGGTTCTCCAGTGTCGCCCATTCTTGTTAATGTCCCCAAGGAGGAGGTGGAAAGCATGGCACTTGTTAGATCCCCCAGGTGCAGTTCAGTCTCTGACCAGTAGAGTCTGTCACCGGGACCAGCTCTCGGTTTAAAGAGTCCGAAGTTGCAGTCTAGGGGGGTTTACCTCACTAGATTTACTCAACTTTGTTTAAGCTGGTGGCGGGGGGTGACTCGCCTAGCTCTCATTGTATACATCCATCCAAATGTCTATCCTGCTTACGCTGATAACTACCCTAAAGGAATAGCCTGGCTTTAGATACTGTTATCAGCCACATTCGTTAACTGCAGCTCCCCCCTCATGATCCGGGCTCTTGTTACTGGCTAGGTTAAATTTAGTGGCTTGGACAACAAGCCCCAAGCGTCTGTAACAATGTTGGGCCAGAGTAACCTATCAGAACCTGTGTGGTTAATGCAGAGACACATCCAAATCTGTACACTTGTGGGGACAGTTTCAATATCAACCACAACGTCTTGTGTTAATTTTATATTTATTAAGCAGGTTAGCAGGGTTAAGCAACAGCACTTCGTTGATTAAATATATTGATTAAATATATTGGCATTCAAGGGTTGTTCTGAATTATCAATTAAGAATTGTTACTTAATGAACAACCCAAATTTATGCTTTAACCAAATCCATTCTAGGTTCTTTATTAGAGAAATCAATATTTCTATTGGTTTTAATACCTTACTAAACCAATACATGTCATCCAACTTTCCTCTCGTCACCTTCATTTAAAGGAGCCTGGTTCAGCCACTGGTTCAGATATGTAGATGGCACCTGGGTCAAAATCCAAACCAGAGACGTAGAAGCCTTCACCAGGTTCACCGGAGAGGATGCAGAGGACAACATGCTGCCATTTTTGGTCTCTGCTGTGTATCTCGAGGAGGATGGATGTCTGAACACTGAGGTTTACCCAGAACATTTATTCACAAGCACCCGCTAGAACACAAGCTGTCCATCATCAGAACTTTACACCATCGCTCTGGGAATAATCCCACGAAGGCTGAAGAAAAAGAAACGGAGCACAAGCACATCAAGACAGCACCTCAAACCTGCAGATACCCAAACCAGGCTTTTGTCAAGTCAGCCAAGAAACCCAGAAAACCAGACCAAAGAGAGGAAAGAGAGTTGAAACTGTCGAAACTCAACGGACCAGTCCTTCAAACCTAACACTGCCCTTAGACAAGAACTGGTTCAGCCTCTGGGATGAAGGCGAAGGGCTGATAAGGGACGCACTTTTGAGTGGACAGAGAAGACAGATGGTTTGACAGAGGTGTAAAAGAAGCCATATATGTCAAACAGCAAGAACCAACATTAAAATCGAAGAGTAGGACTCAGATTTCATCGATTAAACTCCCACAGTGCAGCCGTGAATCTCCTACCCAGACGATTTCCAAAACTAAAAACCAGGCACACGACTAACAGCAGACAACGGACTCTAAGGACCAGCAGGCCTAATGGGAGGGTCGGGGATTTACATATAACTTCACGATTTATGGCTCGAAACTCCACCAGTCAGTTTGAAAAGCTTTCTGGAGGCAATCAGAGTTAACTGCTTGGGGATGATGATAATAATAATGAGTTTGGGTGTGGATGGGTGCTCCAAATGTCCAGTTATCCCAAACATAGCTCAATATTACTTGTGAATGGCTTAATGACAACAAAGGGAAGCTGTTGGAGCTTCAGGCAGCAAGCAGAGCTCGTGTTTTCCTCAGTCAAAGTAGGCCGTCAACTTTTTCCCAAACTGCATGAATGAATCAGATGTTACGCTCGCTTATTTACTACTTTGGTTCAGTCTCGCTGCTCTCAGTCGCCTCGTTCCCAGCAGCACCCAGATGCTGCTTTCACAGAAGGAGCCGGTAAACACTGGATGAATGAGAGGTGACGGAGAGGCTGGTAGACTCTCCTTCAGGCTTCAGTGAAGTCTCCGACTCAAACTTTTACTCGGTTCGGTATAAAACTAACACAAGAAAACAATAAGAACAACTTCGAGAAGGTTAAAGCTCCTGCAGTCGCAACTAGAAGTTCACATACACGTTAGAAAAAGTTTTCCTCCAGGTCTGATGATAAAGTTGTCTGTTTTTAAGTCAGTTAGGATTCCCAGTGTTTGAAAAATGTCTGTGTAATGAGTGAATGTGAGGGTTTTCCATGTTTGCTGACTTGTCTACAGTCATTTTTTGTGAAGTAGAAGAACATATAACTGCACAGCAAGGACCAGTCTACTGGTACTTCTTAGTGTTTTTTACAGGACGTCTCCAGACAGAGGTGTTTTTGGGGATGAAGGAAAGTGGTGGTGGTGAACACAGGGAAACATCAGGGTTTTTCACTTTACAAAGCGAGGTGGAGCACGTGGGGCTCAGTTAGCCGCCTTCAGAAACCGAAGGTGACTGGTACTCTGTTGCAACAGTAACTGACTCTGAACTGAACCCTGTCGAGAGCCGGTTTACGTCAAGAGTTTGTGTCTGTCTCTTCCCCTTCTTGATGCTAAAACAAGCTTGTTTCATCAGACCTTCATCAAACCTTTAAACCCCACTTTGATCAACATACAGTCATGGAAAAAATTATTAGACCACCCTTGTTTTCTTCAGTTTCTTGTTCATTTTAATGCCTGGTACAACTAAAGGTACATTTGTTTGCACAAACATAACGATAACCACAAAGATTGCTCATAAGAGGTTTATTTAAGAGCTGATATCTTACCATTTTCCATGGTTTTTTTTGATTATAACCTAAATCACTTAAGTTTTTACATCAATAGCTATGGCGTTGTACTGCCAAAAACACTGCTTTTATGCATTCAGTGTTTTCTTTTCTGTCTGTTTTAGTCACATGATAACGTTTAGTGGTACCAGGTATTAAAATGAACAAGAAAGTGAAGAAAAAATGGTGGTCTAATAATTTTTTCCATGACTGTACAAGAGTGAAAGCTACATTCCAATATTAATGTAAGGGGTCGACACTTGTCATGTTAAGATTACAGTAGAATAACACTCACTTGGTTTATTTTATTATTTCTAAATATTTTCTAAATCACATAATAAATATTTTACAGTAATTTAAAAATATATTTAAAAAATTGAGGATTTAAAACACATTTGTTTATTTTTAATGACCGCTCACGGCCCACCTGCAGTACTACGGCGGCCCACACTTTGGGAATCACTGGGCTAAAGTACTTGCGGCTAGGTAACTCGTAGCATCCATCAAGTGTCATTATCATATTCCTAAAGCCGCTTTTCTCCACTGTAAGAAATGGCGCCATGACCTTACACAAGTATACATTAATGGCATTTGTAATATAAATCCACCTCTGATTATTTTTGTTGTACGAAGTGACTGACGTTGCCCCGGTCTTTTTTTTTTACCAGCACTTCCTCCTCCTCAGTTCGCTCCACGTTTGCAACCGCTGCCTTGTTTTCACATTCACTTTCAAGCAAAGTCAAATCCCGGTAGGCCGGTATTGTAGAAATCTCTACTGTTAGCTACATTTATTTTGTTTCTACCGTGTACCATTTATACCTCCCACTGCTACGTATACCTATACTTCACATAAAATTGCTTTTCAAATGTCATTCCTCTAAATAACAACAGCGATGCTGAACGTGGTCTAGCTCATCAACAGTTTCAACCACTTTTTTATTTATGTTTTATTAATATTCATCTCAAATAGCCACAAGCGCAACGGTCGTCAGAAATAATTTCACAGGATTCCAGGCAGCCACCATGATTTAGAAGTTGATATCGTACCGTACCGTCTTCTCCGCTTATCCGAGGTCGGGTCGCGGGGGCATCAGCCGGAGTAAGGAAGCCCAGACCCCCCTCTCCCCGGCCACTTCTTCCAGCTCCTCTGGGGGGATCCCGAGGCGTTCCCAGGCCAGCCGAGAGACATAGTCCCTCCAGCGTGTCCTGGGTCTTCCCCGGGGTCTCCTCCCAGTGGGACGTGCCCGGAACACCTCACCAGGGAGGCGTCCAGGAGGCATCCTAACCAGATGCCCGAGCCACCTCATCTGGCTCCTCTCGATGCGGAGGAGCAGCGGTTCTACTCTGAGCCCCTCCCGGATGACCGAGCTTCTCACCCTATCTCTAAGGGAGAGCCCGGCCACCCTGCGAAGGAAGCTCATTTCAGCCGCTTGTATCCGCGATCTTGTTCTTTCGGTCACTACCCAAAGCTCATGACCATAGGTGAGGGTGGGAACGTAGATCGACCAGTAAATCGAGAGCTTCGCCTTCCGACTCAGCTCCTTCTTTACCACAACAGAACGGCGCAGCACCCGCATCACTGCAGATGCCGCACCGATCCGTCTGTCGATCTCCCGCTCCATCCTGCCCTCACTCGTGAACAAGATCCCGAGATACTTAAACTCCTCCACTTGGGGAAGGACCTCATCCCCAACCCGGAGAAGGCACTCCACCCTTTTCCGGCTGAGGACCATGGTCTCGGATTTGGAGGTGCTGATTCTCATCATCCCAGCCGCTTCACAACCAGCTGCGAATTGCTCCAGCGAGAGTTGTAGATCACGGCTCGATGAAGCCAACAGAACCACATCATCTGCAAATAGCAGAGACCCAATCCTGAGGCCACCGAACCGGATCCCCTCAACACCTCGACTGCGCCTAGAAATTCTGTCCATAAAAGTAATGAACAGAATCGGTGACAAAGGGCAGCCTTGGCGGAGTCCAACCCTCACTGGAAACGAATCCGACTTACTGCCGGCAATGCGGACCAAACTCTGGCACCGGTCGTACAGGGACCGGACAGCCCGTACAAGGGAGTCCGGCACCCCATACTCCCGAAGCACCCCCCACAGGAATCCCCGGGGAACACGGTCGAACGCCTTCTCCAAGTCCACAAAACACATGTAGACTGGTTGGGCGAACTCCCATGCCCCCTCCAAGACCCTGAAGAGGGTGTAGAGCTGGTCCACCGTTCCACGGCCGGGACGAAAACCACACTGCTCCTCCTCAATCCGAGATTCGACTATCCGACGGACCCTCCTCTCCAGGACCCCTGAATAGACCTTCCCAGGGAGGCTGAGGAGTGTGATCCCCCTGTAGTTGGAACACACCCTCCGGTCCCCCTTTTAAAGAGGGGGACCACCACCCCAGTCTGCCAATCCAGCGGTACTGTCCCCGACGTCCACGCGATGCTGCAGAGGCGTGTCAACCAAGACAGCCCCTCAGCATCCAGAGCCTTGAGGAACTCCGGGCGGATCTCATCCACACCCGGGGCCCGGCCACCGAGGGAGCTTTTAACCACCTCGGCAACCTCAGCCCCAGAGATAGGAGAGTCCGCCCCTGAGTCCCCAGACTCTGCCTCCTCATTGGAGGACGTGTCGGCGGGGATTGAGGAGGTCTTCGAAGTATTCCCTCCACCGATCCACAACGTCCCGAGTCGAGGTCAACAGCTCCCCATCCCCACTGTATACAGTGTTGACGGAGCACTGCTTCCCCCTCCTGAGACGCCGGATGGTGGACCAGAATTTCTTCTTCGAAGCCGTTCGGAAGTCGTTCTCCATGGCCTCTCCAAAACTCCTCCCATGTCCGAGTTTTTGCCTCAGCAACCACCGAAGCCGCGTTCCGCTTAGCCTGCCGATACCTGTCAGCTGCCTCCAGAGTCCCACATGCCAAAAAGGCCTGATAGGACTCCTTCTTCAGCTTGACGGCATCCCTCACTGCTGGTGTCCACCAACGAGTTCTGGGATTGCCGCCACGACAGGCACCAACGACCTTACGGCCACAGCTCCGGTCGGCCGCCTCAACAATAGAGGCCCGGAACATAGCCCACTCGGACTCAATGTCCCCTGCCTCCCTCGGAACATGGTCGAAGTTCTGCCGGAGGTGTGAGTTAAAGCTCTCTCTGACAGGAGACTCTGCCAGACGTTCCCAGCAGACCCTCACAACACGTTTGGGCCTGCCAGGTCTGACCGGCATCCTCCCCCACCATCTGAGCCAACTCACCACCAGGTGGTGATCAGTTGACAGCTCCGCCCCTCCTCTTCACCCGAGTGTCCAAGACATGCGGCCGCAAATCCGATGATACGATTATGAAGTCGATCATCGAACTGCGGCCTAGAGTGTCCTGGTGCCAAGTGCACATGTGGACACTCTTATGCTTGAACCTGGTGTTCGTTATGGACAGTCCATGACGAGCACAGAAGTCCAACAACGAAACACCACTCTGGTTCAGATCAGGGGGGCCCTGCCTCCCAACCACACCCCTCCAGGTCTCACTGTCGTTGCCCACGTGAGCATTGAAGTCCCCCAGCAGAACGAGGGAGTCCCCAGATGGAACATTCTCCAATACTCCATCCAAGGACTCCAAAAAGGGTGGGTACTCTGAACTGCTATTTGGTGCATAAGCACAACAACAGTCAGGACCCGTCCCCCACCCGAGGCGGAGAGAGGCTACCCTTTCGTCCCACCGGGTAAACCCCAATGTACAGGCGCCAAGTCGGGGGGCAATAAGTATGCCCACACCAGCTCGGCGCCTCTCACCCGGAGCAACTCCAGAGTGGAAGAGAGTCCAACCCCTCTCGAGGATACTGGTTCCAGAGCCCAAGCCGTGTGTTGAGGTGAGTCCAAACTATATCTAGCTGGAACCGCTCGACCTCACACACCAGCTCAGGCTCCTTCCCCGCCAGAGAGGTTGACATTCCACGTCCCTAGAGCTAGCTTCTGCAGCCGAGGATCGGACCGCCAGGGTCCCCGAATCCGGCCACCGCCCAGCTCTCTACGCACCCGACCTCTATGGCCCCTCCTGCAGGTGGTGAGTCCACGGGAGTGGAGGCCCATGTCTCCCTTTCGGGCTGAGCCCGACCGGGCCCCATGGGCAAAGGCCCGGCCACCAGGCGCTCGCCTCCGAGCCCCACCTCCAGGCCTGGCTCCAGAGGGGGGCCCCGGTGACCCGCGTCCGGGCAAGGGAAACCTTGGTCCATTGTTTTTGATCATCATAGAGGTCTTTGAGCCACACTTTGTCTGGTCCCTCACCTAGAGACCTGTTTGCCATGGGTGACCCTTCCAGGGGCATAAAGCCCCCGACAACATAGCTCCTAGGATCACTGGGACACGCAAACCCCTCCACCACGATAAGGTGGTGACTCATGGAGGAGGAAGTTGATATCATAATATTAAAATAACTTTTGTAATCACATCCTGCTTCTACGCAGGATTTCTGAATGTGACTGGATGTTTTGGCAGCATCCGTATTCCCATCGAAGCTCCTTGAATTATTTTCCCTCTCAGTGAAATGTTATCAAAATGAGTCCAGCTGAGCCTGTTACATTCAAGTTACCTGAATTATGTTTTCATACTACATCTTCAACCTTTTTTTTATTTTATTTTTTTGAAAGCAGGATTACAGTCAGTCGCTCCGTAATTTCTCCAACATCAGCCATCCCTTGACCCACCTGACCCATCTGGTTTCTGTGACTTTCAGAGTTTCAGTACCAACAACAACAACAAAAAGAAAAAAAATATGATTCAGTGTTTTCGAACAGTATTGTCCTTTGAACAGCCAGAGTACCTTTATTTGTGATTATCTTGCAATTTTCCTGATCTTTTTTTTTAAGCACTTAATAGCGTGTTGATGTGGTGATGTTGTGCAGAAGCTGGTGAAGTTCAGACAAACAGACGTGTGTCGAAACACAAAAATTGACACATTTCATCAAATATAAGAGCTCTGGCATTCACCGCTGCAGCGGGGCACCAGGACGCCGACATCTTTTAATGTGGGATAGTTACCTTGTCGAAATAAGCAGGAGACAATTTTGCTTCAATCTCTGCATCGTTCTGCTGCGGTCTATGAAACGACAGACGGCCTCGTGTGCTTGCATGTGAAACAGGAATAAAGAAGAGAAGAACCTGAGCCAGCGGGGGGGCTGAAAGCCAGTCGACGCAGGGTAATACCACGATTTTATCAGTGTCTGAGTTGTTTGACTCGCTGAATTTAAAAAAAAAAAAAAAGGTGACGCTGCTATAGTTAGATTAACGACTCACACTGATACACGGTTGAGTTCAGACCGTCACACGGAGCAAACCTCATACTGGGGAGATGCACGAAAGATGGGCTCCATTACTGTCACACTTTATCTATAGAGTATTAAAGCTACGCTACACAGCATCTCTCTAGTGTGTAATATTCAGACGCGACACCTCACAATCAAATCTGCGCCTGTGCATCTGCTGCGTTAAATCCCTGAATCAAGTTGGACGTCAGTAAAAACAAAGCAGAAGGAAAAAAAAACGAATCCTTCTCATCTTCAGCTAAAGCGAACTTCATCTGATTATGACAAACTTCGATGCCTACTGGCTGACCTTTCAAGAAGGCTGTCAAACAGCCAATCAGAGTCCAGTGGCCGGCATCAAATGGTTTTGTTCCTATCTCACAGACTGATCCTTTTATGTAAGTATGAATACATGTTCCTCAGAACCCCATGAAATTGAATGTGGGGTTCCCCAAGGCTCAATTTTAGGTCCACTTCTCTTTAATCTTTACATGCTTCCCCTTGGGAACGTCATCAGTAGGCCCGGCATCAGCTTCCACAGTTATGCAGATGATACACAGCTGTACATCGCCGTGTCTCCTGATGACAGAGGACCAATTGATGTCCTTTTTAATTGCATTGTAGACATCAGTTCATGGATGGCAGAGAATTTCCTACAGCTCAACCAGGACAAAACTGAGGTTTTAGTTATAGGTCCTGAAGGCCAGAGAGAGAAACTTTTACCAGAACTACGGGATCTTAAACCGACCCAACCGGTAAAGAATTTGGGTGTGACTTTTGACTCTGAGCTAAACTTTATCCCACATATCAAAAATATAACAAAAAAAGGTTTTTATCACGAACATAGCTATTATCAAGAACATAGCCAGAGTCCGCCCATTTCTCTCTCAGGCCAGTACGGAGGTGCTAATGCTTTTATTTCATGTCGCCTGGATTATTGTAATGCCCTGCTCTCTGGTCTTCCCAAAAAGAGTACTTTAAATCTCCAATTATAACAGAACTCAGCTGCACGCCTGCTGACGAGGACCAGAAGGTGGGAGCACAACGCCGGTTTAAGAGTCGCTGCATTGGCTCCCCGTCTGCTTCAGGATCAATTTTAACATTCTCTTACTGGTTTTTAAATGTCTTAACGGCCTTGCGCCCTCTTACTTATCTGACCTGCTTTTACCATAAAAACCCTCGCAGACCCTGTGGTCCTCCGGCACTGGTCTTTTAACTATACCAAAGCCTAGAACAAAAACCCACGGTGAGGCAGCATTTAGCCACTGTGGCCCCCACCGGTGGAACAGCCTGCCAGAGGGCCTCAGGACTGCAGAGACATTGATATTTTTAAAAGAAGATTAAAGACACACCTTTTTAATCAGGCTTTTATTAAATATTTTAAACTCTTCTTACGTTTTTATCTGGTTCTATCCTATTTTACGTTGCTGCTTAACCTGCTTTTAAGATGATGCTAGTCTTGCTGCTTTTATCTTGCTGTTTTACGCTTTTAAATCTTTAGCTTTCAACTCCAGTATTTCCTCAGGGGGGTCCTCCACTCTGGGAGCTGTGTCAGGTCTGCTGATGGGGGTGCTGTCCTTGGGTTCCTCTGGCCTGGCCGGCTGGGGGTTCCTCCCTTTGATCTGGGGGTCCACCTGTCTGTTGGAGTCGGGGGGGCCGGGGTGCTGGTCCCCCCGATGGCAAGGCCTGTGGCTCCTCCCAGTGTGGACGGCGCCTAAGGTGGTGTTTCCTTGATCCTCAGTGCCATGTCTCCCGATTGTCTGTGTGTGTCTAGCTAGTATGGAGGGTGGGAGGGAGGGGCTTTTTTCCTAACTGTTTTTATTTTTAATTGTGATAATTGTTTTTAATTCTGTAAAGCACTTTGTGATGCATTTCCTTGCAGGAAAAGTGCTCTACAAAAAAAGATTGATCCTAACCAGATGCCCGAACCACCTCAACTGGCTCCTCTCCATGTGAAGGAGCAGCAGCTCTACTCTGAGTCTCTCCTGAATGACTGAACTTCTCACCTCATCTCGAAGGGAGAGTCCAGCCACCCTGCAGAGAAAACTTATTTCAGCAGCTTGTATCCATGATCCACAAGTGGAATGAATGTATCAAATCACATCCCAACAAACCAGAACCCTTCTGGGACGATGTCTTTTGGAGACAAACAGCAGGGGAAGTAACAGAAATGAGCATGATCGCGTTATCAGTTCTGACCATCAGCCGTGATGAATTTTTGATTACCTGTCCAGCCCTACCTTGACACGACCATGAACACCCCCTGTTTGCTAAATATGAAACTGGGTCATGTCACAGGACGACGATAACAAACACTCATAAATCTTCAAAAGAATGGCTGAAAATGAAAGGGATCAAGGTGATGCAACCTTGCGGTAAGTCCAGACCTCGACCTGATTGAAATGCTGTGACCCTTTGAGGTGTGCGCATAAATGATTGTCTGCAGACCCTCAATGAACTGAAGCAATACTTTAAAGAGGAGTGGGGCCAAAACTAGTCCACAAACACGTGAGAGACTGATGGTTTCACTCCTAAAAGTGGTTCTACAACTGAACGAATCGTTGCTTTTTGTTTTAGTTTTAGCTTAATACATAACGTTGTTCTGGCAAGGACCGGACTACTTTCCTTACGACGCCCTCAATGTGCAAAACCTTAAAACTGAAAGCAGCTGCGCGCTCTGCTCCACACGCATGTGTGTGCACAAGTTACCTGTCTTTACTTGAAGTACCCAGCTGAGGCGTGTATCATCCCAGCGCTCTTTTCACGCCGTCACTCAATGAAACAAATGCACGGCTGAAGGCGCCGCCATAAAAGACAGCGTGGACTGATACAGTGGAGACAGAAGCAACAGCAGCAATATGCATGTTTTCAATCAGGAGGGAAGCGAGTCATATCCATGTAAATGACTGCCGGCTCCGTCATTTGCTCTCCGGCACCAGAGTTATCAGGCTGTTTTGCCCCGGAGGCTGCAGCCTATCGCTCCCCTCCTCCGCCCGCTCAGAGGGAGGCAGGGTTGTGTGCGTGGGTTTCAAACGCTGAACCGCCTCTCTGTTGTTGCAGAACTTTCTCAGCTTTTTCTGCAGACGTCAGACTCTGAAAATGACCTTGGGAATAATGACTTTAAAATCCTCAGGATTAGCGCTGTTTAAGCAGGTTTAATTATCCAAATTACATCGTGGCCATGCCGTAAGGTTACTGTATATCATTTATTGAAATGAAATGGTGAAATTAGAGTATGGTCTGCAATCTTGGCTTTAATAGTGCCTTCGTTTAATCTAGACGAGATGTTTCTTAATCCAAAAGTTTTGTAGGGTAAGATTAATTTTTTTAATTTAAGTTTCAAATAACTGACTGTAAAGTGCCATCTTCTAACTCTCAGTGATGAGAGCTGCCCTCACATCAGAATAAAGTGACAGTAACACTTGTTAACATTGACACAAAGCCCTTAAACTGTTCCAAACTCTTTCAGGTTTCAGGTGCACTGTTGCAGCTGACCAATCACATTGCTGTGATGTCAAAAAAAAACAAATGAACAAACAAACAAAAATGGATTCAGTCACTCGTCTCCCGTTCACACAGGTAAGTATGCTGGAGTGCACTGAACACGTCTAGGGATTCTCTAATGCTGGAGTGGGTGTTTGGGGGTCGTCCACTGACCCGCTGCACCGCTGGTCAGTGTTGTACCTGAACGCGTTAATTCAACGAAAGTTCACAAACTTGTTCGTATTTTATGCGAACGTGAACTAAACGTGCTCTCTTTCTCCTTGACGAACGTCGGGTGTGAACATTTGGGCAGTTGTGAACGACGCTCTTTCAAAGTTCAAGCACGGTCAAAACCGTTCCAGGTTTCCAGAGAACCTCATTTAAAATACACCACAAATGAGCCTGATATGTATCTGAGGAAATCAATCAAACATGGCAACACGGCCGTCGCTTCTGTCACGCTAACAATTACATCATCAAATGTTTAAAACAAGCAGGAAGATGAAAGCTGCAGTTTTTCCTAATATTTTTAATATACTGTAGAGCAGTGATTCCCAAAGTGTGGGCCGCAGCCCCCTGGTGGGCGGTTGAGGTACTGCAGGTTGGCCGTGAGAGGTCATTAAAATCAAACAAATATGTTTTAATTACTGTAAAATATTAACAACATGATTTAAAAATATTAAGAAGTAATAAAACAAACCAGTTAAGTGTTATTCCACTGTCATCTTAACTTAATATGACAAGTGTCACCTTATTTGTTGACCCCTTACTGTCATGTCTGCAGCTGCTAAAGAGGACCAAAGTGCAGGAGATCTCAAATAAGCAAAAGGTTTATTACAAAAACACAAAACGTCCAGCTGAGCCAAAAACACAAAAGTCCCACTGGTCAAAAAATACAAAAAGTAGTGATGTTATGAGTGAAGCGAAGCTCCGAAGCGCGTATCGAGAAATGAGGGGGCGTGTCCGTGAAGCGCGTATCAAGAGTCGCTTCATTTGGGGAGGAGCCAAAAGTGATGACGTCCGAAGCTTCACCGCCTGGCTGTACCACGTGACTGCTGCGGGAAGTGGTTCATTTCTTGTCTCAAGAAATGGGGTTTGACAGCTTTATAAACGCCACAGGCTCCATTCTAAATGTGGGTTTTTGTAGGCGAGTTGCGGTCAGTTCAGAGTGTGGATAGAGTTTGGATAGCTTGGATACTAGAATCTGGATAGCGTGTATATAGTTTGTGGTAGTTCAGTATATAGTTTGTACATGATGGCACAAACATTTTTATGCAGCCCAGCACAAAAAATGTGCCATGTGAAAGGGTGTTCTCCAAGGCTGGAGAGACTGGAAAAAAAAAAAAAAGGAATCGGTTAAAACCAAAAACTGTGGAAATATTGCTATTTCTGAATAAATGTACATAAAATAACCTCTTTAATGGTCGTCATTGTTCAAAGCATATCGATTGTACTCCCTCCGTGGTTCCACAAACAATTTTTAGTGTTCTCTGCCAGCAGGAACTCCTGTGTTCCGGTAGCACAGTGGTTAGGGCAGGCGGCTCGCCTATAGGTAATATAGTTTTCGTGGGTTCGACTCCCGGCTCGTCGACCCTTTTGACGCGTGTCAGGTAGAGATGCGCGGTTGAACCGCGCACCCGCGGGCAGAGCGGATAATCCGCATATCGGGCGGATGACTCGTCAAAAAATAATACTTTAATTAAATTCGGGCGGGTTGTGGTTGAAGCACTCAAATAATAATAATAAGAAAAAATATTTTACATATTATTAAAAAGGATGGCGGGTCGGTTCGGTTTTGAAAATTGGTGAAAAAACGTTCCTGCAAATGGATAGCGGGCGGATAGAGATTTTAAGAAGCGGTTGCGGGTTAAAATATACGTCATCCGCGCATCTCTAGTGTCTGCAGTTCTTATGATACTACTTTGGGAAACATTAAACAGAGATTACTTTCAGACAATATTTTATGCACTTGATCAATTATTTGGTCATACACATTTTGTTATTCACAGTCATTCGCAAGAGCCATGACTGATACATAAATTCAATGCATCACAACTTAAGATGCAGCTGGCTGTGATTATAAACCTGACCAGTAGGTGGTGTCATGTGCATATGAAGCAGCAAGAAATGTACCATTTCTCGAACCATCTGGCCAATGTGTGACACTGCTTCACGGGGCTTCATCTCACCATCACTAACAAAAAGTTCAAAAATGCAAAACACAAAGATCTAAAAAGGCAAAAACATAAACAACTAAATCCATGAGACGGGAGGGAAATGTGCAGGACTGCAAACACATACTTACGACAACAATGGACCCACAGAGAACAGGGGAAATGACAGGACTTAAATACACAGAGGAACAAACGAGAGGCAGGTGCAGGGAATCAGTGGTAACGAGGGGAAGGAAGCAAAGCAGAAAACAATAGAGACAAGACAGACCTTCAAAGTAAAACAGGAACCACTAAAGACAGGGAGAGACGCCAACTTGACAGACACAGACACACACAAGGCTGCTATGGCCGACCCAGGCCATAACACTTACATTAATATCGGATCATGGTTCCTTGTCCTCTATGTTGATCACAGTTGTGATTAAAGGTTTCGGTGGGCCGTGGAGTTTTTCACATTTCAAATTGGGCCTTGGTATTCTGAAGTTTGGGAACGGCTGCTGTAGGGAGAAGCTGAAACGGAAATTACAGTTTACATGGGCTGTCCCTTTAATGCTAATGTGAACCCTGGTTGGTTAAGGATTCAGAACTGGACACATAGTTTTCAACAGATAAAATGGATAAAATAATTGCTGCTTGGTGGTGTAGTATATGGGCAGCGGCAATCATTTTGACAAATAATTGATCGCAGCAACATTATAAAAGAATAAGAAAAAAGAACTAAAAATGAACTATTTAGTTCATTTTTTGAAATGGTGAACTGAACTAGTTAAATTTAATTTCTGTGAACTATGAACTGAACTAGTTCGTGTAGAAAGTGAACTTGCCCAACACTGGTGCTGGTGTTGCTCCAGATGTGAAGGCTGGTTCCTTCCTGGATTCCGGGCCGCTCCTCTTTGTCCCCTTGACCGGACTTGTTGCCGGTGGAGGAGGTTGGCTGGACTGGATGGTTCCTGTTGGGCCTGGAGGGACATCCAGTCTGCTGTATGACACAGGCCCAACAACGCCAGCACCAGCTGTGATCCAGCTGTGCTGTTGTGGTTGTGGTCACTGGTTGATGCTACGGAAGCATCAGAGGTCAAAATCACCACTCTGTATCTGGCTGGAGTTTAGTTTAGTGTTTAAAAATCTCTCACGCACAGTCCTGCCTATGTCTGTGCAGGCAGAGGAGTAGAGCGATGGGCTACAGGCTATAAGAGGAACTTCTGAGTAGCTGGGGTCAGACCTGCAGTAAACGGTGTTCGCAGCACTCTGAGTTTGGAGAATGAGGTTGCTGCTGAGAACGAGGTCTGTCAAGAATCCAGTTTTCACCATGTGAGAAGCTTGAACCACAGAAATATCATGGCTCTTTCAGACAAACACTATACTGTTGACTTTTACAGCCTTCGCTGTGCTAAAGTTGTTAAAACGAGGCATCGTAGATCAGTAATTTCAGTGCTGAAAACTAGAACTTGCATTAGCTTAAACAGGCCAAATCAGCGGTGTATCCATCAGCTGTTCCTTCATTAACACTTAACATTTCTCTCAGAGCGTAAAGAGCCCTCATAAAACCTCATAACACATCTTTTCCTCCTCCGCTCCGCTCCGCTCCTACGATGTACCGCAGATGATGGAAAGTAAGTACAAGAAAGTACACTGACTTATCAGGTATCCACCAGAGGTTAATTGCTTTCGTTCAGCTGTGAAATGAATGACTCTCATGTGTAGATAAAGTATACAAGCAGATGCCTGAGTGTTGCTTTATATGTGACGGGAGTTCAAAATCTTCCAGCGCTGCTAATGGGACCAATCAAAGCCAATGTGATCGTTTTCAGATAACATGGAAAAGAAAATATACATTTTTCAGGCAAGTTTGATGAACACACTCGATAGAGCGTAGAAGATCAACAGAGGATACAAATAAAAGGAGCTAAAAATGACTTTGTGGTGACTGCAGGACCGTGCCTGGTCCTCCTTTAATGAGCCTGTTAGCCAGCTCACTGGGTCTGGGTGATTGTGGGCGGAGTCAGGAAGCTGCTGCTGATGCAGTGGTGGGTAGACTGTGAGCCCAGAGGTGGGAGGCTGATTGACGGCACTGAGGAGTTGACAGCAAACACTTTCCGAAGGACAGACAGTACAGTTGGTGTCTCAGCAAGGAGAGTGTGCTCGAATGTCAGATCAGATCAGCGACAAATCAAGACTGGTCATGAAAGCATGAAATGTTGGCTGTAACTACAGGGCCTTGATACGACGGCTTTACCAGCGCCGACAACAGAAGGAGCGCTTTACTGGGGACCGGTACAATGTGGAAGAAATTACGTTCTCAGACACCAGTCATCTTTATTTACCAGTTTGTTACACACTGGAAGAAACAAAGATGCCCAGACAGATCTTGAAATGTAATTTTAATCATAAGCTCCCATCTTTGGCAGCACTTCTCCAACATTCTTAAGTGTCGAAGGATCACTGAGATGCTGGCTGGCCAGATATTGGGACTCTACTGGTCATGCAGTGGTGCAAAGCTACGTATAGCTGCTATATCAAGTTGTTGCTTGGTGGCGATGACCACTGGGCCTTGCGGTGGACATCTGAGATGGGAACTGTTTGGTTGAAGAAACGTTCCTGACAGAGCTTGGTTAGCCGTGGCACCAGACAGGAATCTGACGGGCGCCATCAGGCTGAGTAGGACGCTACTCAGACTCTTACGGAAGCAAGAGCTTGGGTGTGGGAGTAGTTTTGCGAGGCTGTGATGCAGGAATACTGGTCAGCCTCAGAGAAATATCGAAAGAACAAACATCAGAGATGGAATAAGCATTGCTTGGCCAACAACTGGAGATTTAGAAGAATCTTTGAAGGTCTTTCAACCAGACTGATGCTCCTTCTGTCACGGGAGCAGAGGCCTGGGAGTTTGGAGAGAACCTGCCTATTGTGATATTTACTTTATTGATGACCTTGTTGTAGCACATGTCTATGATTTTAGGATTTACTAACAGTTCTTGCTGCTAGACAGATTATCATGACTGAAACTGAAATCTGCAAGGCTGTGCTCCTTGTGACACGTATATTTTGTCTAAAGTACTCTGTTACAGTTTTTCTCGATTGTTTACACACATTTTCTGAAAGCATGCCTCATAGTCTCAGAACTCTACACACAAATTAAAAAAACACACACAATGGGCAAAACCCCTCAATTCTCCTGCAAAATGAAACTTTACATTCAAAACAATGTTATTTCTTCTCAAAATTGTATTTTGTTTTCAAATGACACACACAAACCATCATATGAATAGACATTTATAAGAACCAGTTGAACACTAATGTGCTCAATGTAAAACACTATGATGAATGGAAAACACTTCTTCTCCATTCATCATAATGACTTAGGCCTTTTTCTGTTCAGTGTTACACTTACTACAGACAGTACATGCATAAGTGGTTGTGAATTATTTTAGAATATTTTTTATACTCAAAACACACAAATACACGGTAACAATATATTGTGCAGGCACAATACAAAACAGAAGAATTTACTGTATACAGTTACAGTAAAAAAAAAAAAAAAAAAAAAAAAAAAACTATGCTGCATCCTCTCTTCTGTTTTGGTCTGGCCACAGCACCTCATCCACATCGCAAGCAATTTTTTTCCCTGGCCAAGCAGCGGGGGAAATATCGCCTAGCATGGCGAATCCAGCCATGAAAAGCATCAGCTGCTATATCTCCACATGCGTCTTCCATAGCTTGGAGAAGGGGTATATGTGTTTGTGGATTTCGGTCATAAACTTTCCATCGCCAGGCAGAAAAAAATTCCTCAATAGGATTGAGGATTGGAGAATATGGAGGGAGATAAACAACTAAAAAGCGTGGGTGGGCAGTGAACCAGTTACGAACCAGAGCAGCCCGGTGGAAACTTACGTTGTCCCAAATGACAACGTACCTGAGCTGCTCTGGGCCGTCTATCTGATCTGGTGGAATGAGTGTGTTGTGTAGGGTGTCCAGGAATGTCATCAGATGGGCAGTGTTGTAGGGGCCAAGGGTAGCAACGTGATGGATGACGCCATGGTGGGTAATCGCTGCACACATTGTGATGTTCCCCTCCGCGCTGGCCAGGGACTTCAACAATGGCACGCTGGCCGATGATATTCCTTCCCCTCCTTCGTCGTTTTTGTGAGGTTGAATCCAACCTCATCAATGAAGATGAACTGGTGCTCCACTGCAGCCACCTCCAGCTCAAGGACTCTCTGAAACACACATGATAATATCAGACAATATCAGAAATAGACATGGAGTGGTCACTATTGTGAAGCACAATCATATGATTACAATACTGAAAAAATGTATAATTTATACAGTGTTGAGAGTATGCATCAATTGTGGGATTGTATAGGACTTACTTGCACATAGTTATATCGCAATTCTTTGACTCTTTCTGAATTGCGTTCAAATGGCACCCTGTAGACCTGCTTCATCCTCAAATTATTTCTGCGCAAGACACGGTCCAGTGTTGATAAGCTTACCCTATCAATGTTTTGAAATGTCTCATTATTTTCTATTATTTTTCTTTGTATTTGCCGTAATGTTATGGCGTTATTTTCTAGGACCATGTTCATAATTTCAGTTTCCTGTTCAGGAGACAGAAGACGTTCCCGACCACCTTGTCTTGGTAATCTTTCAGTTCTGCAATACAAATAGTAAAATACTGTAAATACTATGTAGGAATACATTTCCCAAATACTTGAAACATACTTTATTTTTACAATCCTACAGAACAGTCCACAGGCAATACTGTACTACTGTACTCATCGAGTACTGTATTGATATGCAGTACTGCAATTTTCTAGAGAGAGTAGATTTCTTACCTACTCTCATTTCGGAGGAGGTCCAGATGATGGATGCTACAGTGTACCTGCTCAAATTTGGCTGTACTCTTTGCCCAGCCTCCCTCATAGTCAGACCATGGTTGACCACATGGTCAACCAAAGTGGCTCGGATTTCATCAGATATTACGGTCCTTGGCCTTCCTCGTCCTCCCCGTCCTCCTCCTCGTACTCTCACTCCTCTGGCTCTGGCTCTGCCTCTGTTTCCAATGTTGGCATCCATTGCTCCAAAACAGAAGAGCTCAACCTGTTGCCCTTTTATGCTAAAGGCCTGATTGCAAATTGTAAAACTGTGTGACAGGTGTTTTTGCCCATGTGATGAGTCAGTGTGCATAGTAGGGCAATTAACTTTAGAATTTTGAACGACAGTGTGTTCCTTGTGAAAACAAGAGATTTTCTTCATGAAAATTGTGCCAAATACAGAGAATTGGTGTGTAGTGTTTTTGAAAAAGTGTGTTTTAGAACTGCAATTTGAGTGTAAAGCAGGAATTGTGCTTGCAGTTTAGCTGAGTTGGTTCAGGGGGTTGGTGCATGAGTTATATGTTGTGGTCACTGTGTCTCAAGTACCAGTATTTGTGTGTAAACAATTGAGAAAAAACTGTAAACAGTTGTTCACACCAGTCCTGTTGGTATTTACATCCCCTTTGCATGGAATGGATATTAAAGTTCACTAACATCTAGGCACTGCTGAGTCTCTATTGTCTTAAGTCTTTACTCTTAGTGTTGCTTAGGCATAATAGTCACCTGGTGGTTTAAATAAGTATAGAAGTAATTTTAATAATTTTTTATTATTTTTATTATTTATTTTACACAGACTCTGGGGCTGAAGTTAACAGCTCCACATTGTCACATTTATAAAATTACAGATTGACAAGGACAAGTGGAAGTATCATATTTTCCGGACTATAAGTCACTGTTTTTTTTGTCTTTGCCTGGTCTTGTGACTTATATTTTGAAGCAACTTATATGTAAAAATATATCCTCCATGTCTCCATGACAACAACAGGACATCATCTACACTCACGACAACTGAACACTGATACTGAAAAAAATGACAAGAGTTAACCATAAAAACTGAGAAAACACAGATATGACAACAAAAAGAAAAAGCTCTACTGCAGAATTTAAACTGAAGATGAAAAAATCTGCAGCTGAAAACAGTAATGGAGCAGCAGAAAGTTTAGAGCAGGGGTGTCCAAACTCGGTCCTCGAGGGCCGCTGTCCTGCATATCTTAGATGTTTCCCTGAAATAACACACCTGATTCTAATGATTTGATCACCATCAGCTTGTTATCCAGGTCTGCACAAGTCTGTTAACGACCCATTCATTTGAATCAGGTGTGCTGAAGCAGAGAAACATCTAAGACTTGCAGGACAGCGGCCCTCGAGGACTGGAGTTGGACACCCCTGGTTTAGAGTGAAGAGAAACTAGTCAGAGACTGAAGAAAAGCAGAGGAACCTCTGACAGCTATGAAACAATCAGAGAAGGAGAATCATGGACTGGAATATGGACAGAGATGGAGGGACGAGTCCACAGATGGAGGGACGAGTCCACAGATGGAGGAACGAGTCCACAGATGGAGGAACGAGTCCACAGCCGCAGGAACGAGTCCACAGATGGAGGAAGGAGTCCACAGATGGAGGAACGAGTCCACAGCCGGAGGAACGAGTCCACAGATGAAGGAACGAGTCCACAGATGGAGGAAGGAGTCCACAGATGGAGGAACGAGTCCACAGATGGAGGAACGAGTCCACAGATGGAGAACGAGTCCACAGATGAACGAGTCCACACAGAGGAACGAGTCCACAGACGGAGGAACGAGTCCACAGATGGAGGAACGAGTCCACAGACGGAGGAACGAGTCCACAGATGAAGGAACGAGTCCACAGACGGAAGGAACGAGTCACAGATGGAGGAACGAGTCCACAGACGGAGGAACGAGTCCACAGATGGAGGAAGGAGTCCACAGACGAGTCCACAGACGGAGGAACGAGTCCCACAACGGAGGACGAGTCCACAGATGGAGGAAGGAGTCCACAGAGTCCACAGACGGAGGAACGAGTCCACAGACGGAGGAACGAGTCCACAGACGGAGGAACGAGTCCACAGATGGAAGAAGGAGTCCACAGACGAGTCCACAGACGAAGGAACGAGTCCACAGACGGAGGAACGAGTCCACAGACGAGTCCTTGAACAACTGCTGCTTGAAGGGGCTCATCAACAGTGCAGTTATCATCTGCTCTTATATATATGTTTTTTCCTCTTCACAATGTATTTTTTGACCGATGCGACTAATACTCCAGTGCGACTTTTGGAAAATATGGTAATCTTCACCCCAAGTTGACTATTACACTCCAGACAGCTTTAGCTCTTTTTTCACGACCCTTTTCTTAAAATCTTACCCGAGCTGAAAATTACAAAAAACATTTCTTTTTGTTGTTGTGTATCATTAATCCGGCCTTTTCAAGGAGTTTCTGTCTGAATTTTAAGATCTTTTTTCAGTCTCACTAAACTCTGGGTTCAAATAAAATCATTATAGTGAGGGATTAACTTTCATGTAGCTGTTGAAAATTAGACTCAAATATTACCTTTAATTCTATAATCTCAATGGCCTATCTCTTAAACCAAACATGACTGCTCACTCTCCTCCTCTGACACCTGATATTGTTCTGATGGAGAAAGTGAAGAACTGATAATATTTCCTTACAACCCGATCTTATCTGGCCAAGCTATTTACATTTTTTACATTATTTTAATGTTTTTACTTTAAATTTAATTGAAGAATGGTACATTAATAGCATTTCTTTAATTGACTATACAGCATTTGAAAAAAAAGTCATTATAGTTGGTATCTCAGAGAATGTTGTAAACAAAGTTAATGAAGCAGTTCCATTATTATTTTCTTCTGGGTCGAGCCATGAGGGCCTGCTACCTAAATATAAATTACACATGTTTGAATTTCTTTCTTTCTTTTTGTATTAAATTGACCTGCACCATATCATCAACATCTTCTAATATTTCACTGAACTCCTTTTTTATCTGCGATGACATGCAGCCACCACAGTATCATCTTGATAAGTTTGTGCTGTGCCACAAAATGTATTTCCATTCAGTGTTGCATTATTTTTTTTCCTGCAGTATCTTGAGCTGACGGTGGCAGAGTCAGACCGCTGGGTAATATTTTCCTCAGCACATCCCAAACATTTCTCAGTACGGTAAAAAAAATTACCTCTCTGGTGGGCAATCTGTGTGTGAAAATTGTTCCTCGTACTCTCTGACCTGCTCTTTCAGTTTCTGAGCCCAACGTATCCTGGCACGAGGCTATGCCCAGGTTATGAGGAGGAAATGAAAATCTATGGAAAAGGCTGCTCATACGGTATTTGCAGGTACACAGCTGGCCTCATTTTTGTCTGCCCACAACATCGCTGAGCACAGACCTGAGGACCAGAAACAACCCAGATCATGATACTGCCTCCATGAGGACACGTGGTTGGCACGAGCATCACTTTATCTGGTATCCTTCTTACACTGAGACTGATGTTTAGGCTACCAAACCAACTGAAGCCTTGATCCTCACTGATCTGTGTTTTCCTACACAGCTAATTCGTTTTAATTAGGGCTGAGCAACGATTAAAAATTTTAATCGTGATTAATCAGGGAAATAATGCGATTAATCTGAGTAGTGTAAAGGTAACTTTTATTTAAATTTTCTGCTGCCATATGTTTTTTTATATTTCAATTTTAGCAAACGGGCCACGGGACTGAATTTGTTTTTAATATTTTGTTGTCTGGTTTACGTGACCCAGAAATGGCTTTGTTTTATAATCCAGGACTGGACTCTCTGTTGTCGTTACACATCTGTGCCACTAGATGGAGCCGCACTGAAGTAACCAACTAAAACGGTGATTCCCATAGTGTGGGCCGCAGCCCCCTGGTGGGCCGTCGTGGGACTGCAGGTGGACCGTGAGAGGTCATTAAAATTTAAAAAATATGCTTTCAATCCTCAATCTTTTTTAAATATGTTTTTAATTACTGTAAAATATTCATGACATGATTAAAAAAACATTAAGAAGTAATAAAACAAACCAGTTAAGTGTTATTCTACTGTCATCTTAACTTAATATGACAAGTGTCACCTTATTTGTAGACCCCTTACATTAATATCAGATCATGGTTCCTTGTCCTGTATGTTGATCACAGTTGTGATTAAAGGTTTCGGTGGGCTGAGAAGATTTTTCACATTTCAAACTGGGCCTTCGTATTCTGAAGATTGGGAATGGCTGAGCTAGAGAACAGCAGGACAGTGAACACATGAAACAGATCTGATGATAAATGGAGGAATGACGCAACCGTCTTGAACAAAGGGGTTTGAAAGTTTTTTTTCTAGACAGAATTGTTATTATTGCTACCTGAGTTGCTACCTGAACTGTAAAGTACACAGATTTTTACCGTTCTCCATGACTGTTTAAACTTTTCCGCAAGTTTACCTGCCAATTATCTTCCGGTTCTGCAGCAGCCAGTAAGAGAATTTTCAAAACAAAAGCATGTGAGCAACATGCGTTAATGCGCGATAAAATAAATGTCAGCATTAATAAATTAATGCGTTAACGCGATAATACCGCGTTAGTTGCCCAGCCCTAGTTTGAATACATTAAGCTTTTATTTTCACTTTTATAGACTGTAATGAACTCTGTTGTTGATCGACACGAGATGTAATGTGAGATGTTTTTTTTGCCATAATGCAATTCTTCCTGGAAGGCACTGGTTTACCATCGTCCTCCCAGCGGTTTTGACACAATTTTAGCAGTTTTAGCATCTTCTTAGTTGTTTTTTTTTTCTTGATGCAGACCATTAAGGCGACCCATTTGACACAGAGTAACATCTTTTTCATAATGCGTCTCCTGACACCCAACTCCTGGTTGTTTAAGAAAAAGGAAGCTCTTCATTGCACCAGTTAGGGCTAAAATCCTACAGCTTGGAAAAACATTAATCACTTTTCCAATGGGAGACTCCTACCTATTTCCTTAGTTAAATCCAGGTGCTGACTTTTTTTTTTCACATATCTTTATGAAAGACTTTCTGTACTTTTTTAAAAACTCAAACTATGAAGTCACCTTACAGAGGCTTTGGCCCAGTTCACTCCAACCATCAATGCTTTAACCTCTCGAGCCAGACCCCCAGTAACTCTCAGTCTGCATTTAAGACACCCCAATTTGTCTTCTGGTCGTCACTGAGAACACACCACCCACGTTCGCAGCTAAATCAGTACGCCGGGCCCAGAAGCTTTGCGTCCCCATCTGCCAGAAGACCTGCTGAGAGCTCAGCCGTGTTAATTCTACATCACTAGTTGAGGGAAAGCGCCCGTTTTGAAGGGCCCCATTATTTCTCAGAGGTCACGTTTAAATGGAACACCTTGCCGTTATGTTTCCTCCCTCTCCCTTCTGCCAGACGTGCTCGTGAAATTAGACGCTGAACTGTTTCAGACCTGCCAACTAATTGCAGGCTGAATTAAAGGTAAAACTCTGAGAAAATAAACACCTCACATAAATAGAGGCAGGCAGTTGCATATGTAGAAAATATCAGGCCTTCACACCTTAAGTGTAAGATGGAACAGCCGGTGAGATGAAGCCTCAGACCACCTGCAGGATAATGAAGTGAGTACGCTTTTAGCGAAGACTTCAGCGCGCTGAAAATATTTCAATAAGCTCCGTCCCTGCATTGCTGCCCCCGGAGAGCACCTGAACCACCAAAACTATGACTTTTCAGACTTTTTTCAGTATATGACTTCAGGTTTCCACATTAAGTCACCCTACGCCATCAGTAAATTGTTAAAAAAATAAAAAATGTACATATTTTCTGTTGAATTAAGGTTGTTCTTAAGACTGTGCTCATAATTCTGCTATTAAAACACAGAAAAGCTCAGGCAAGGTTGTAATGTACCACTGCGGGACTCTAATCAACAGTTTTCATTTTCAATGTTTCCTGAAAATGATTCTCGTGAATACCTGGAAACAAAGTGATAAACAACTCGGGGACATTTATTGGCTCTCTTTCTCTTTTTTTAAAAAGACTCTCCAAAACCCAAAGGCTTAGTTTATTGAAATGTAAAATTGAAAAACCCTGTGACTCCTGACAAAGAACCTCTTCACAAAAGGTGGCGCCAGATGAAAATTTGGTAAACCAAATAGCATTTAATGACACTGGTGTTGTTAGTTTTCTGTGGGTGATCATGCTAAGAAGGCCAGCATGCCCCGTTGGACCCCATCTGGGTTCAAAGTGGGCTACAGTGGTTGCAGAGTGGGCTTGGGCTTGAAACGGGCCAACAGTATGGAAAAGGTGTTTGGGGTTGCTGTCAAGAGAATTTCCTCTTCAGCACAAAGCAACGTGACACCTTCAGGTATCTTGATGTATTTGAGTTGATCCATGATGCTGGTAGACCTGACTCCAGAGCACAGAAACCTCCCCATAGTATTATAACTTGCTCCGCCGTGCTTCACTGTCTTCGAGGTTCTGTGGCTTGAATTCGTTGACTCAAAAAGAGACGATCTGGCTTTCATCAGTCCATAAACTGTTGCTCTATTTCTCTTTAGTCCAGTCAGTCCAGTGTGTTCTTTCAGAAGTTATAGCCCTCTTCAGCACACGTGGTTTTTTCGATAGTAGGACTTCGCGGGGGCGTTTTGCTGATATCTTGGCTTCACATAGGTGTCTTCTAACTGTTCCCAAAAAAAGGTCCCAACTCAGTCTGAACACCATGAGAGGGACACCATGGAGGCTGTGGACAAACCCACATGTGACCCACATCTGCACCCCACTGTTAAACTCATGTGGGGTCCACTTATAAATGACGGCTGGATGGCAGTCCTTAAGATCCACACAACTGAATTATTATTCAAACATGATAAAAATGTTTTAATGTGTTTTTATTACTTGAAATTGCTTAAATAATGGAAATGTTGAAAAAAAAGGGTTTTTTTAAAGGGAGCAGTTGGTATACTGTTGCCATGTGACAACAATGTGCAAATATGGAAAGTACCATAAAATCAAAATTTTCTCTCAAAACATAATTGTATTAAAAACAAGACTAAACAAATCCTACTTGTGCTTAGTGAAATGTATAACCTAGTATTTACACAGTTAAATTAATATAATTTCAGTTGTTAATTGGAATGTAAAGTAATAATGACACTGTAATGAGACAGATACTTCACGGAGACATAATTTTCTTGATCAAAAACACATGTATTTCCTATTCAATTTAATTTTCATTCTCATCCAATATCATTCATTTCATTTAAATAACATCAACATATTTTTCAAGCAATTTAACATAACATTTTCCATTCTGACCCAATTTCATCCCTTGTTAAAGTCAAAAACCTGCAAAGCCTGCAAGGGAGGCAAAAGCAGGAGCAAACGGGATTTCCTGGTCATGTAATGTGATCCGTTATTTGTCTTATCAAAATAAAAGACCCCCTTTTCACATCTGAACAGTAAAACATGAATTTTACATTACTGTCTTATAGTCTAATTGAGATAAAGTAATTGTTGCCATATTGCAAAGCCATGCAATAGAGGGTTAATGACATTTAACGACTCAAATTTGACAACTTATTTTTGTTTCAGGGTCATGAGAATGAGCAGCTTTATGAGGGTGTACACTGTTAGAGGTGTATGTAAATATTTAATATGTATAAATATGTATCTAAATACATGTGTAAAAAAAGGTGTAATATGTAAAAAAAAGAAAAAGTTTTAAATGGACAGAAAAGAGATCTAAACGATGGAACTGTTGACATTTTCCTTGAGACATTGTACCCTTTTTTTTTTACCATTATTGTGAAAACATGTGAAACTCAGTCAAGCCAATTATCTGATTCATTTAACGCCTTTAATTCAGTAAAAGGCAATTTGTACAAAAAAAAACAAAACTGCAACTTTTTATCATCTTTGTTCAAACAATGGTAAATAGGAAATACATTCGATTTGGTTATTACTCCTCTCCTCTTTAACATATTTGCAGAGGCAGTTCTGTTATTCCTCTGGATGCATCATCCTAAAAAAAAGTGAACCAGTACATTCAGTTTTTTTTTTTTTTTTACCATGTTTTTGGGTAGTTGCTTCATCAACATTCAGAGAAAACCTACATCCTGATCAGACAGACAAGGCAAGGCAAGTTTATTTGTATAGCACATTTTGCGTATGAGAGAATTCAAGGTGCTTTACATAAAACACGGACATTTCTTGAACTCTGGTGCTGTGTCATGTTTGTTCATATAACTGGTATGCTGATTGGAAACGGGAGTTTATTTAAAGCGTTTTTATCAACCGCTACTTTTTTTACGAGCGGTTGCGCAATCGTAAATGATTAATAATGTTCCACAATAAAGGAGCACAAACGTATTTTCAAGTCACAAAAAGGTTAGTCATCGGGGCTGCTACGTCGAGTAGCCCCTGCCCCGATCTGCGGTCTGCAGTCAGGGCTACTTGGCTACGTCGAGTAGCCCCTGCCCCGATCTGCGGTCTGCAATCAGGGCTACTTGGCTACGTCGAGTAGCCCCTGCCCCGATCTGTGGTCTGCAGTCAGGGCTACTTGGCTACGTCGAGTAGGCCCTGCCCCGATCTGCGGTCTGCAGTCAGGGCGACTTGGCTACGTCCGCTGTGGCTGTTACTCCCGGTTAACAGCTTGTGTGTTGGAGCGCGCGGACTGCTGCTTTGCGGCTGGCGTCTCCTTTGTGACGGTGAAGAGCATTTTTGCTGCTAGTTGCATAGACTAGCTTGTTGGAGCACGACACACAAATCAGGTACCAGGCTCCCTTAGCTTCTGGCACCCAAACGGCTAACCGTCTCCGCCCTTCTCCTCTATCCATCCCCAGCGCCACTTGTTTACCCACCTCCATTCAAACAACCACCGGCTCACCTCGGATGCTGCATTCAAGACCACTAAGTTAACGTGTTTGTGTGTGTTATTTCCTGAATAGTCAAACGCCGGAAATCCAGCATGGTCCCGGAATACTTTAAGCCCTGCAACTTGCATTGAAAGCTATACAAATAAACTACATAAAATACATAAGTTAGAACAACTTTTCCATTCATGATAAATGACCACACTGTATCATTCTCATGAGGACATCCTTTGATAAAAAGTTACAGTTTTCACCGTCAGTCATCATCAGTGTCTTTACTACTGATTGAAAAGGTTTGAGATATGTCAGCTCACCTCAGTAGGACCAGGGATGGCTAATAAATGCCTAAAACATTACATTCCTGTTGGCAATAGGTGTTGCTACAACTATTCCCAAATATTCCAGGTTCTATATATTCAGAATGGGATTACGATCATACCCATCCATTTTAGACCAGATTAAACAATGTATGGCCGAGTTATAGCCATGGGGCCATGATTTGCACTGGATCCCATAATGTGATGATTGTCGTTGCAAATCTCAGCTGTTGTGAAAAAGCAAAACCTTGCACATTAGTTAAACTATAATCAAAAATCAACCATTAACATTTATTCTCAAACAACTACATTCATTGTTGCCTCATGACTGCTGTCAAACATGCTTTATTTTCCTGCATCATGACAGGATACTTTTGGCATTATGGTGAAAGTATCTCTCCGTGTTCTTTTTATCTGGTGCCTAATGACAAGACTAGAAACAAAGGTCAGAGTTTAATACAATCATGAATACAAAGAATTATTATGCCATTCAGAATATTTTAATCGGCCGATGGTACATTTCTTGACACCACAAGGAGATGCCAGGAAATGCACACAGATCTCAAAATGTCCTGAGTTCTTATAGTCACAGAGAAGGCGTATCCTCTCTAGAGATGCGCGGATGACGTATATTTTAACCCGCAACCGCTTCTTAAAATCTCTATCCGCCCGCTATCCATTTGCAGGAACGTTTTTTCACCAATTTTCAAAACCGAAACCAACCCCACCGCCATCCTTTTTAATAATATGTAAAATATTTTTTCTTATTATTATTTTTGAGTGCTTCAACCGCAACCCGCCCGAATTTAATTAAAGTTTTATTTTTTGATGAGTCATCCGCTCAATATGCGGATTATCCGCTCCGCCCGCGGGTGCGCGGTTCAACCGCGCATCTCTAATCCTCTCGTACTCCTGAGTTTTATGGCCCTTTGTCTTCAAGTTCAGATGACCAATAGCAGGTCCAGACACATGTGGTTGTGAGACGTCCCTCAAATGTTTTATCTATCCTGTCACAGACCCCTGGTTGCAAACTGTTGGTGGGGGTCGGGGAGGATGTTACAGCAATCCAAGTCATAATGCCAAGCTGAGGAACTCACGGTCATAAAAGGAGACGGCATTCCCTCATGTCAAGTTTTAGCTTTAACAATTAAACAGCCCTCAGATATTTTATTGCTAACAATTGTATACTTCTTGTTCACAACTTTTTACACCTATGTTAATTGATATAATTTTTTTGTTTTTTTTCAACAAGACATTTTTCAAGGAGTACTCATCAAAGGAGCTCCATCAGCCAACTTGATTATAAACAGTGCATTATAAACATCTCAAATTCAAGAACACTCAAACAGGTTAATTGCACAAAGAGATTCTGTATTTCCAACATTGTTTATCAGACTGTAGCTTTATTACATAGGCTGGAACCTTGAAGCTATCCAGCAGCCCTTTTTAAGCCAATTTTATTCGTTATTATTTTTCTGTTATGGTCAATACAAAAGTTTTTTTCTACACTTTTAAATTTCCTTTGTGCCAGGAATATGCAATGCACATAATCTTTTGCCTTTTCTGTATTGAACAAACTAGTTACAGCCTTAAGCTTTACACAAAACAGGGAATGAAATGATCTTATTCTTAACTCATATACCATAAGGACCCACAAAAAATAAAATGTTTCTTATAGGAATACTCCCTTTATTCCACAGACGTTTGTAACAAAGACCAAAATGTGACCACATTACCACAATGTGTGGTGATGATCTGGTACAAAGAAGTACATTTTGCAGTTTAGCTTGGGAAACATATGTAGATTGTACACAAAAAAAAGTGAGGAGAATTTGACCAAATGTCTTGGAGGTGTTTGTACATATGACTCCTGGAAATGACCAAAATAGTTATAAAAATGCACATTCAATTGAAAATACAGGACATTTTGTTGGTATTAGAGCATGGTGCCAAGACTTTTTTGGTATGTTTTAGTCAGATCCATCAGGCACACAATGTTTATCCTTGTAGGTGAAACCTTTTTACTAGGGCTTGTCAATAAAGCAGGTGAATGAAGCAGGTGGCTCTGTTTAGCCCATTTTTGCACACCAATGCCCAGAATACATGAAATATGTAATTTTACATCAAACCAGATGCATATGTATGTTATCATGACTATATTAAGGCCCCTTGATTCTGGCCCCAGAAGATTTTAGAGCCACCCCTGTTAATGAGCAGATTGTCATCTTGGAATAATCCTTCAAGTTTCTCTGCCCACAAATGGTGCCAAAGAGCAGTTAATGACTTCCCAATAATGCCCCCTCCCCCCTCATAAAGTTAATTGCTGTCCTATTGGAATTTCACACCTATCTGTCAGGCTCAGAAGCCAGAGGGACCAGAGTTTATTTACCAAAATATTCATGTAAAATCAGAAAATTGTCTTAAAAATCTAGAAAAAATACAAAACAATTCTTGTATCTTAAGCTAACTGTCTTCATCATATTTTTGGCATTTCATTAATATTTTCAATGAAAAAAATTACTTTTTATACAGTCGCTCTAGCACAAGTATACATTAAAATATTCGCAATAATTCTGTCTATTTATGTATATTTTTGTATCTGCTGCAACGAGCCAATTTCCCCTCGGGGATTATTAAAGTATTTTCAATTCAATTCAATTCAATTCAATTCAGTACATGCTGAATACATACATACTAAAATTCTCAAATAAATCATCAACCATGCTGGCATGTTCAGCTACATTACTGCTAAGTTTGGTGACTCTAATTGAAAAATTAGGTGCCATAAAAAAATAAGTTACACTGCTAGAATTATGCCCATCGGTTACATTTGACATTTTGAAAAATATAGTGGTGGACTTCTGAATTGACCATATGTTGCAGTGTATGAAATGTTTGGTTGAGTGAAAGGAATGTGATCCTTCAGTCTTTCTTACCTTCTTATGACCAACATGTGATTTTTTATTTATTTATTTCATTTGTGTGCAACAAAGCTATCCAATTCCTGTTTTACGATGAACAGCGCTGGCACCATTGGACGTGCATACACGAAATTGTACATCATGCATGAGGACACTTCTGAGTTCAGTCTGACCGCTTCTCAGGCTGATACGATGAAGAGGGAGGTAGATAATGGACATAATAAGACCACAATCATATTCCTATGACCAGATGGTGGCGCTATGGAGTTCATCCAAGATTGTCATATACACTTGTTCAGGGTGGAAGAATCATCATACATATAGATTTTGGTGCAGATTGAACAATGCATGTGCAAGTTATAACAACTTTTCCATTCGTGGCGAGACATCGAACTTCGCCGTACACTCACGGCCACGCCGTTTGATAATAAGTTACAGTTTTTACTGTCATTCATCTTCAATGTCTTTACTACTGATTTGAACCAGTTTGCGGTGTGTCGGCTCATAACACTTGGAGCATGGATCCCTCATGCAAAACATGACATTTCCTGTTGCCAATAGGTGGCGCTAGAGCATTTTCTCAGTCCTATAGGTTCTATGTATTCAGGATGGGACTATGATCATACTCATCTGTTTTGGACCAGATTAAACACTGTATGGCTGAGTTACAACCCATTTCTCTTTCATGGCGAGTCATCAAAATGACATCAAACTTCGCCGCATCACTGCAGCCTGGTAGCAGCCTGCAGCACTGGTAAAAAGTTATATGCTTCGCAAACTTTCATTGGCCATGTGTCTAGATTAGAACAAAAAAGTGTGGAGTCAATCGGACCAAATCTCTGGGAGGAGTTTGTTAAAGTACGAGGCCTGGAAATGCCCAAAATATTGGGAAAAACGGCATGTTCCATTAAAAATAGTGGACTTCCTGTGAGAGTAAGAGCATGGGTCCATGAGACTTTTTTGTAGATCTCAGTATGATACATTAGTCACACAAAGTTCATGTCTGTAGGTGGAAGCATATCGAGGGGCTCATCGATACAAAAACAAGGTGGCGCTATTGAGCCAATTTTGTGTGCCCTTACGCAGCACCCATAAAATATGTAAAATTCGCTGACAATGAATAAGTGTGCAAAATCTCGTGAGTTTTCGAGTATGTTAAGGCCCCCATAAAGGTAATTCATTTCGGAGAGTAATAATAATTATTATTATTAAAGCTGCAACCAGCATTTATCGGGCCCTCGCACCCATTGCCGGTGGTACATAAACAGCAGTGATGATAACTGATGTGAGTTCTCTTGGGAGGTAATGAGGCCAACATTTTACAATGAGAAACTCCACATCAGCTGAGCAGTGGCTCTCTGTGATAACGGAGTTAGTGCACCAAGCATTGTTTATACAAATGCACAAACCTCTGCCTCTGGTTTTTACCGGATCCGTCTGCAATCCTGTCTGCCCATTGAGCATAGCGGCCTGCT